>CAJGYO010000010.1:101294256-101941132 GCA_904845875.1 Miscanthus lutarioriparius | reverse complement strand
GAATCGATAGCTAGATCATGGGTGAGTTGCAATGAGTATGCACGGCATGAGCGGGGCCTTACCGGTATGAGAGTTAGGCGATGGCGAGGAAACACTGCGCGGTAGCTTAGACGTAAACACGGCGAAGCTCGGCAAATGGCCCGCAGAGAGGACTTGCTACGGCGGTGAGGGAGCTCGACGATGCAAGCCACGGCGAGGGGATCTACGTCGTAGGCGGACCTTGACAGAGACGTGGTGAGCACCGATGGCGGCGGCATGGGCGCTGCGGTGGTGGTGCGGAAAGCGGCGTTGGCGTGGCGGCTTGAAGCGCTGGCTTGGCCGGGAGTCGCGCGTGAGATCCAAGGCAGCACGGCGAGATGCACGGCAGCAGGGAGAAGTGGTGGCACGGCGATGCTGTGGAGGCAAGATGCAGTTAGGTCAAAACGCGATTTGATTTTATAGTGGCCACCATGGATCAGAATAGGAAATGGGAAAGAGACCTGATGCCGCACGATATCTACTGACCGGACGCTCTGGTGGTAGCAACCGGACGCTACCACCCAGTCATCGATCGATTCCAGAGAGGTCCAATTCCTCTGGAATCGCGACCGGACGCGTCTGGTGGTCCATGACCGGACGCAACCAGACCCAGTCCGGTTAGTTGCCTTTCACGCCATGTAGATCGACCGGACGTTGGAACCCTTCCCCGACCGGATGCTCAAACGCAAAGTCCGGCCACTCCTTCACTTTTCTTTTTCACCTCCCGTGAACTCGACCGGACGCTGGATCAGCAGAGTCCGGGGCAGCTGCTCGGTCACTCTTTTTTTCCAAAAATCTTCAATGTTCCTCCATACGCTTTGCTCCCAATCTAGTCCCAACTTGAATAAGATCCAAATAAACACCAATTGGGACTGATGTGAGTGACCTCTCTCAAACCCTCATATTTTTCAAAATATTTTGCCTTAGGCTATAATTCTTTTTAAGAAAATAGGCAATAAGAGGGCAAATGGAACAAAATGACAAAACAACATTCATGCATATGCAATACTTGTAAGTAAAACTAGTTGCTTGTCAAGTTTGATTCAAGGTTAAGCTTCTTCACACGCTTTTTGGCGGTTATCTTAACCATGTTAGACAAGCCCTATATGCATTATAAAGCGTTAAACATGTTGTATATTACAATGCAATGCAAGAGACAACACAAGCTCAATTTTAAGTGAAGTTGCTAAAATCAAGCACATTGAGCTCATTCCGTAATCTACAAAATGTAGCCTCATCTAGTGGTTTAGTGAAGATATCCGCTAATTGATCTTCGGTTCTTACACCTTCTAGTGATATATCATTTTTAGCAACATGATCTCTTAGAAAGTGATGGCGGATATCTATGTGCTTGGTGCGAGAGTGTTGAACCGGATTATTTGCAAGTTTTACCGCACTTTCATTGTCGCACAAAAGAGGTACCTTTTCTAGAACTACACCATAGTCTAGCAAAGTTTGTTTCATGTATAATATTTGTGCACAACAAGCACCCATGGCAATGTATTCCGCTTCGGCGGTGGACAAAGCCACACTATTTTGTTTCTTGGAGGACCAAGACACAAGTGATCTACCAAGCAAATGGCACCCTCCGGATGTGCTCTTTCTATCAACTTTGCAACCGGCATAATCTGAATCGGAATAGCCAACTAATTCAAATATAGCTCCTTTGGGATACCTAAGGATTCTTTTTACGGCAATTAAATGTGTTTCCTTAGGATTAGCTTGAAATCTAGCACACATACTGTCGGTGTTTCGTACAAGCACCGGCAAGTAAATTTATAGTAATGCGCGTTAGGCACGGATGGTGCGCTAAAGGACACAAGGTTTATACTGGTTCGGGCGGAACGTCCCTACGTCCAGTTTGCTGCTGCTTGTGTTATTAGCACCGTGAACGGTCTATAGTAAGGGGTACAAACTGTCGAGAGAGGGACTGGTCCCAAGTCTCTGATGGAAGGGTTGAAAGGTGGTCAAGAGCTTCGTGGCCGCTTGACTGTGCGTATGAGTGCGTTCTCTTATTCGGTCCTATTTTTCCATCCCCCTTGATGGAGGAAGCGCATCCCCTTTTATAGATGAAGGGGTCGGCTTTACAAGGGTAAGGGCTCCAGGACGCGTACTCTACTTAGTCTTGTGGCTCACGTCTACCTGGTCAGGTCCTCCATTCTGATGAGTGTGAAGGAAGATAAGTGTTTACAATGTTGTCGATGTCTCTGTAGGATGTCAGGTTAGTCACAGAATGCTGCCCTACGTAGGGTATGGGCTGTAGTACAGTGGTTTTGACTTACGAGCCTCCCCCACCTTTGCTCCGCACGCCTTACGGTTCTCATGAGTCCTCGTTGGGAGAATGCGGGGTCGGGGTCCGGTGTAACGCCGTACAAGGCCTTCGACCGGGAGGACTGAGGGGTCGGGAAGCGGGCGCCGCTCCCTCGGGTCCACTATGTGGTGACGGAATACCCATCGCTCGTGGAGATAGCAAAAATCCTTTCCCCGAGCGTAGCGTTGTCGATATCTTTCGTCGGGTTCCGTGTCCCAGAGCTGAAGGCGGCGCCTACAACTCTACAGGTGAGGTGCATGCACCTGTAATACCTTTTGGGCTCAAGGGCGCCTAAGGGTCTAAAGCATCGATCCTGTCGTTCCTCGGCAGTCCTTTTTCTGCCAGGCGCAGGGTATGGTCGTTGGAGCCATGGTTGACCAAATGTCTTGTCTCGTCCCTGTACCCATCATTATGAGGGATAGATATCGATCGTATGTAGGCTCGCTCTGGCCGTCCGGGTGAGGCGAGACCAATCCCTATCTCTTGGCGAGACCTAACCTATCCTCTCGGATCGGGCGGGCGTGATCCGTCCCCTTTGCCTTCGGGCGAGACCGAGCCCGCCCTATAGGCGTCCAAGCGAGACGGAGATTAGCCTTGAGCTTTTGGGGCGGCGGGGTTATCCCACAAAGGCATCGGGTGAGGTGACCCGCCCCTCCCGGTCGGCGGGCGAGATGGAATTCATCCCTCACCCTTTGGCGAGACCGAGCCCGCCCTCAAGGCGTCATGGCGAGGCGGAACCGAACTCCTATCACTCGAACAAGGGATGACATGGAGCCCTTATCGCGCCTAGAAGTTTTTCACGTTCGGTGGTCATCGGTTCCACCTTCCGGGTATCCTAGTATTAGGTCCCCGACAAGAGCCCCCGAGACTCTGTGATTCGGGTAGAACTGCCTGGAGGGTGTTTTTTGATTTCGTTGAAGCTAATTTGTTGGAGGTGCGCGCGAGCGCTCTCTGGCGGGGAATAGTTTTCGAGCCCCGGGTGACTCGGTAGAGTCGCCTGGGTTGTATTGGCCCTTTCGCGTAAGGTGAAGGACTTCGTTTTTCATCAATGGGTGTTTTTCCGAGTGGGTCGTGGCGTCCCGCTCATTGGGACTGATTCGGGCCGTCCCTAATCGGTGCTTCTTCTTGGTGGCGGATTGTTCGTGGATTCCTTCTTAGTTGCGCCTTCCGGGCGAAAGTTCTTGGGCCCTAGGTGGGCCAAAAAGAAAAGAACAGCCTTTGTGGCTTGCGCTTCCCGGTGGGTAGAGAGTCCGGATTCGCTTGGGGAAGGCGAACTGCTCACGCCGAGATTTTTGGGATGAGAGGATAGGGGCTGCGGCGCGTGTCTCCGCGACGTGACGCGGTGGCGCGCGTGGCGAGCCCGGAGATCGAGGCGGATGGTTGCCCTTCTCGCGTCCGTCGCCCCTATAAAACCGCTGGTTCGCCCCGAGTGGTCCCGTGTTTCGCTCCCCTTCCTTTGCGCTCAAACATCCATCGCCAATCTTCCCACCTCTCGCGCCCAAGATCGCCACCGTCGACCGGCTCAAGTTAGTTCCCAACCCACCGTTAAGCTCGCGCCTTTCCCCCCCTCGCTTCAATGGAGTTGTGGGGCAGATCAAGCATCACTTCCGGCGTCGAGGGCCTCGTCCCGCCATGGCCTTCTCCGCCCACTATCCGCTGGCGTCCAGAGTGGTTACTCCCGCGCGACGAGGTGAGCCGGTGTCACCAAGGGTATGTCGTCTCCTTTGCCATCTTCCATGAGCGGGATTCGGGGTACCTACGCATAGATTCCTTCGGGGCTATTAGATTATTATGAGATAGAGCTGCAGCATCTCACTCCCAATGGGATTCAGCATATGGCGGCGTTCATTGCCCTGTGCGAGGGTTTCCTGGGGATCGATCCCCATTTTGATCTGTGGCGGTATTTCTTTAGCATTAGTCTGTCGAAGAGGAAGATTGGGGGGAAAGAAGTGAACGCGCCGATGGGATGTGCCAGTATTCATCTGCGCCATACCCGGTCGAAGGGTTACCCATACATGCGTCTGGCGACATCCAACAAGGGATGGCACTCGCAGTGGTTTTATGTTAAGGATGATGCAAGTGCCACCCTACCGAAGTATACCGGGCGTCTTATTGTGGACGTTCCGGAGTCATGGGGCTGGGGCGTCCAGTCCAAAGACAAGAAACACATCACCGATCTCCTTTCCGCCCTCCAAGCCCTGAAGGGCCGGGGTGTAAAGGGGACAGGGATCATCGATGCCTACCATGCTAGGAGGGTGGCACCCCTGATGGCGCGCGTGCTTCCTCTGCATCGGATGATGCCTGGGATGTCGTACGAAGGGACGGTGCTTGTTGACGAGGCGCTCCCTTACTCGGAAGTGGCGCAGCGTATCAAGGAGGCGACAGAGCCGACGAAGGATTCTGCGGGCAGAGTCCTCGACATTGTGTATCCGGTGCCCGGACACCCCCCAATGCGGCCGGAGCCTGGGTTCTTTGAATTCGTAAGCCCTCCTCTCCCATGCTCTTTTCTTTTTTCCTGGATCTCCATTTTTTTTAACACTTGTTTTATGACGTTGGAACCAGCCGAGGGTGCTGGTCTTTAAGGACAGCCCGGTTCCACTGCCGAAGGACAAGGTCGTGGCAGCGGCGAATCGACTCGCGGCCGAGCGGGACAAGAAGGCAAGGGAAGAGATGAAGAAGGCGAAACGACTGAAGCAGGAGGCACGGGATCGGGGAGAGGACGTGAGTAGTGACGACGACGACGATGATGATGATGACGACGATGACGAGGTAGCCGTCGGCGTGGATTGGGGCGTCCTGGAGGACGAGGACACGCTGACGAGTGGCCACCCATCAGTGCAGGGGCCCTTCCCTTTCCACGCGGAGGGAAGTGGATCGATGAGGTCAGTGGAGGCCGGCGAGTCCGCCGCTTCGCACGGCGTGCCGGCCGAGGACCGGTGGATGGGGGAGGGCGGGCCTGTCGCCGCCATCCCCGAGGCGACGATGGAGAGGAGCAGCTCCGGTGCTGCACCCCGTGAGACGATGGAGGGGGACGACTCTGGTGCCGCGCCCGACGAGACGATGGAGAGGAGCGACTCCGGTGCCGCGCCCGACGAGATGAACCCCCGTGCCCCGGAGCAGGGGGTAGGCATGAAATGGTCCCCGCCCGAGATGAGTCGAGGCGGGGGTCCGGGATCCATCCCCAAAATGCTTCCGCCGCCGAGGGGCGCCAACGTAAGCGTTGATTCTCTGCTTTCATCCTTTTTCCATTTTTATTTTGACTTAATGGTTATTACCTTTTTTGCGAGTTCTTGCGACGGGTCACCCCTCAGAAGTGGGCGCCCAAGAAGAGTCTCGCCCTTCAAGCGGACACAGACGGCGTCTTTGGAGTCACCCCTATTTCGGGCAGGAGTGGTGCCGATGTCGGGGCCATGTTAGCCGAACCGGCCGGTGTCCATGGTGGCTCCCACGCCCATTGAGGTTACTTGGCGAGCGGTCTCTTCCATGGCGGACGTGGAATAACCGACCGAGGACCGCATACCGCCGTGAAGGTGGTCGTGATCGCGCCAAGCCAGATCACCGGACGCGGCTCGTGGTGGCACCCGAGGCGTGGTGCAATCCGCGTCGCCAGGTGCCCATGTAGATCCGCCCGTGGCGCCCGAAGCGGTCCAGACGGAGGAGGGTCCAGCCGGAGGGTCCTCGAGTGCGGCAATGGTGCCGCACAGGTCGAGAGGAGCCGCCACCGACCCCTTTGTCGGGAGGGAAGCCGCCGCTCCCTGGGGGGAGCCGCCCGCTCCGATGGATGGTCAGCCAGACCCGGCGTCGGCTCTTTTCTCGCTCGATGATCATTCCGAGAGCATGGAGCGGGAGGGTCTTGACATCGGGATCTCGACCATGCTGAACGCCCTGGACCAGGCCAGAGGAGCCCTCCGTGAGATCGTTATCCCTACCACTCAGGTATTTTCTGGACTTTCTTCTTTCTTCATGTGTTTTTGTGTTCTCGTATTCCTGATATCAGTCTTCTTCCTCCTTAGATTCTTGTTGCTCGTAGCCGGGATAAATCCCAATTCCTCCGCGAATGATATGGCGGAGGGGATCGCCTTCCTAGGAGGCCCGGCAGAAAGCAGACTTGGCCGCCTAGCTTGCTACTGTCCAGAGCGGGAGGCCCAGCGCAGCGTCGATGCGATCGGAGGCGCATGGGATGTTCGAGGACCTTCTGCCGAGGTCTAAGTTTGGATGGAGAGGAGATTGCCGGACTCAAAAAAGAGCGAGACGAGCTGCAGAGAGGAATGCATGGCAATGAGAAGGCCGGCGAAGTCCTCAAGGAGCTGGAGATGGAGCGGGACCTCCGTGAAAGGCCGAGAGTAGGGCCACAGCCCTCCAGCAGAAGGTGGACGAGGACGTCGAGGTGGTCCGCTCTCTCTGGGCGGAGCTTGATGACGCGGTGAAAGGAAAGTTGAGTGCTGAGAACATCGCCACCAAGCTGGAGAAAGAGGCTGCCTATACGCGAAGGGCCCTTCAGGTTGAGAGCGATGAGCACGATCTTCTACAAGCCTGCGGTCAGGCGGTCCTTAACGCCTCGAATGTGACGGAGCAGGTGGAGACCAGCCCGCTCATGGCCCGTGTCGGAGGTATCACGGCTCGGGTGGGCCAACTTGAGGAGAGTGCCTTTCACGCCGGGATTACCAGTGCCTTCACCATCGCCCACGCCCATTATGAGAAGGAAATAAACACAAGGTGATGAGCGAAGGCTTTCCGTCCACCTCACGAGGATGAAGAGTCTGGAGGAAATGGAGAAGATGGTCGCTCCTCTTGCGAAGAACCTAGCAGCATACCCCGAAGAAATGGTTCTCCTTCATGGGAGTAATTAATCGAACAATTTTGAGAACAAACTTATATGTAATATGTGGACAAGTGTCGGTATTTTCAAGTCCTGGCGCCTTTCGTGCTTTTAACCTTAATTTCGTTTTGTTTGATTTTTTGCGATTTCATTTTTACGGTCTTACCAATATGTTCCCCAATTATGCCGCTGATTATAATGCGAGGAGATTGAGGAGGTAGCCGCACCTTAACAGCCCCGTGAAGGTCCGGCCCCGCACTCTTTGGGGTCGGGTGTTACCGAGACCGGAATCGTGGTTTTGGTGACAATGGGTGTCATCGCAATAATCCCACTGCCTTCCAACAGTAAATCCCAACCGGGGACTTTATGGGCTTTCGCAAGGTGGGGCCTTTGTCCTCTGCATTGTTTGGCCCGAGCCCCGAGCCTTGTTAGGGTGTGATAGGGTCGGCCGTTATTTGCGTGTTACCCGTCCTCGTTTTTCGCAATCGAGGGGGTGAGGGAACGACACTTGCCTCGACGGCTTGAGTACCGCGCTCAACGAGCTCGCTAACGATTACGTTAAATGCGAATTCGGGTCCATCATTTGTCGATGGGGTTCGGCAGAGCCCTCTGGTGGCACTCCACAACTTCTCAACCCGCCTCCGGCGAGATGCCCGAGTCGTTCGATAAGCTCTGGGGGCCCGATGGCCTCTCCTCGATGGAGATTCTGTGGGTTTGGCTCGAGGTTAGAATCGAACGAGAGAAGGTCGAGACGTCCCGGTTCGCTTCTGAGCGGAGTCGGGCAGGGCCGCTGGGGCTTGTCTCGGTTATCTCTCCCTGGCTCTGTTCGGCGTGAGGTGGCCTCGAGCCCTTTGCGGGCCGACCTTCGAACCTCAGCCTGTGGTTGCCTATATCGAAATGAGGCGACAGCCGTTTCGTGGTGCGACACGAATCGTTGGGATGCAATTTTTTGCATATGAAATATTTCGAATGCAAGATTTAATTGAAAGTAAAGGTGGTGACGTTACCTTGGTGGTATGAGTGGCGGAAAAGCTCCTACCAGATGGGTTCGGGCCCTGATGTTTGTGACGAGGTTGGAAAAACCTGCGTAAGAATTGCTACTCTTTGTTTTCGTGTCTCGGTGACAATCCGAGCTGTTCGATTAACTTGGGCAACCTGACAGCTTCTCCTTTGGGGGAGATTCTGTAGGCGGACCCCTCTGATCCCCTCTTTGGGAAGGGAGACGTCGAAACTAGAGACGCGAGGGGCGTTGAGCATGATTTTTCTGGTGAATAGAAACACCGTAGCAATCGGGGCGTAGGGTTTGCTAGTTCGTCCAGTTTTACTCAAAGCTTTGTGCCTGTATGTCACGCCCTTAGTTTCAAGCGTACAGAGGGGTCGGGTGGAGAGGATGTCTAGATTGGTAGTCATCCTCGACAGCCCCCGAGTTATGCTCGCGTCCCTGCTATTTGACGGGGTTGGAATCTTGCGAACAAATTTTAACGCATAAAGTGAGAAAGCTGAAAGGCTTATCTTTCTTTGGTCATTCGTTCGTCGTGTCTTCTGGGCCGAACGGCCGACCCAGGAGATCTAAAAGGTCCCGTCGCCGGGTCGTCCGTGGTCCTGCATGGGGAGGCGAAAAAGTTGTCTGCCTATGTGGGTGCCACAATCACCGCGTCCGGAGCGGGTCAGTGGCGGGCCATACCCGGGCAGTGTTCAGTTTGACCAAAGAGGGACGCCTCGTAGACCGGGGTTCGTCCCGTCACCTCTGGCGCGTCCCCTCAGATATCAATCAGCATTGATTGCGTATTAAAAAAGGGGAAGGGAGAGGGTTTTTCGTCCGACCTTTCGCCTTTCCTTAGTTACAGCGCTTCCTCTTTAAATAGGGAGGGGGAGAGGAGTTCTCATCCCACCTCCCCCTCTGCCTCTGAGCCGCTATCTCTCCTTCTTCTTCCTTTCCGCCAAACGCGTCCGTGCGTCGCGGTGGTTCCTGAGTGAGGAAGAGTAATGCCAGAGAGAGATAGAGAACTTACAAACTTCCTCGTGAGTCTGGTGCGTGATGTCGAGCCAGAGGTTATCCAACGTAGATGAGATGGTGCGCGCGGCCCTTGCTGAGGAGTCGCTGCTTCTGAAGGAAAAAAGGCGTCGGTGGGCGTCATACGTCGTTGACTGCGCCGTCGTTTGCCGCGCTCCTCCCTTGGCGGGAGGCGTTTCCTGCCCATACGCCGTTGTCAGGGTTATGGCTGGGGATGATGGCGTAGTCCCCGGACGCTCCGGCGGAGGCATCGCAGATGGTGGTGCCTTCGAGGATCCAGCGAAGATGTCGTCGATGGAGAGCGTGGCACGGCGACCGCAGTAGACGAGCTGGCCCATGTACACGCCCCGGACGTCACCGATGGAGAGCGTGGCGCGGCGACCGCAGTAGTACTTGTGGTAGAGCTGAACCGAGACTGTAATGAAATAACGTTGTGGGGAAGCCCCCGAGTAAACAGTCCTCAGAGTATATTGTTCCTTTTTTGTAATGACATCGCTTTGTAAGTGGTGAATTTGTGCAAAAAATGAACAAAATTACATCCTTTGCTTATGGCAAGTCATTTTAACTCTTTCCAACTCTTCTCATGGTCTAAGTCATAGGAAGCTAGGAACATCCTGGGAACTAATTCTGATTGAACTGGTGAGCAAAGAGGTTGCAGCCGCTGGGGCGTGGGTGTCTCGCAGTCCTACCAGTTGTATTCAGAATTGGTTCCTAGGATCTTAGCCCTCGAGACTCGTTTACGAGGCGAATGGAAAACTTAGAGAATGTTTGTAAGTATAACACAGGGATTTTTTACAAACGTAATACTTGTATTACACATGACATATGTTACGATCACCACATGACATATGTTACGATCACATGCCAGCCCCCGAGTGAGGTCTGACCCCTCGTGATTTGCAGGGGTCGGAAGTCACTAAGGATCGGGGTTCTGTTAAGACAAAAACTGATAAGGAAAAGTGTAAGCTTATTTTAAGGATAGAAACGACGTAGCTGGTCAATGTTCCAGGCGTTGGTGAAGACCTCGCCTTTGATGGTTTTCAACCGGTAGGCGCCTGGGCGAAGTATTTCCGCGACGATGTAGGGCCCTTCCCAGGGCGGGGAGAGTTTGTGGCGATCCTTGTTGCTCTGCACAAGACGGAGGACGAGGTCTCCGACGTTGAAGGCTCGACCCCGCACCCGTCGGCTGTGGTATCGCCATAACGCTTGTTGGTACTTAGCTGAACGGAGGAGGGCGATGTCGCGGGCCTCATCCAGTTGGTCCATGGCGTCTTGATGAGATGCCTCGGCTCCCTGTTCGTCATATGCTCTGATTCTTGGTGCTCCATAGTCGAGGTCCGTCGGGAGAACGGCCTCGGAACCGTAGATCATGAAGAAGGGTGTGTAGCCGGTGGCCCGGCTAGGAGTCGTCCTTAGGCTCCAGAGCACAACCGGGAGCTCAGCGAGCCAACGCGCGCCGAACTTGTTCAACCGGTTGAAAATTCTGGGTTTGAGGCCTTGAAGAAGCATGCCGTTTGCACGCTCGACCTGTCCGTTCGTCCGGGGGTGCGCGACGGCTGCCCAATCGATTCAGATGTGTTGTTCATCACAGAAACGAACGAATTTCCTACCGGTGAACTGCGTGCCGTTGTCTGTGATGATGGAGTTCGGTACTCCAAAGCGATGGATGATGTCGAGAAAGAACAGCACAGCTTGCTCGGATTTGATTGTGGATATTGGCCGAGCTTCAATCCATTTTGTGAACTTGTCTATGGTGACAAGCAGGTGGGTAAAGCACCCGGGCGCCTTTTTAAGTGGCCCAACCAGGTCAAGCCCCCAGACCGCGAAGGGCCACATGACGGGGATCATCTGGAGAGCCTGGGCCGGGAGGTGTGTTTGCCGAGCGTAGTATTGGCACCCTTCGCAGGTGCGTACAATTTGCTCGGCGTCGGCTACTGCAGTGGGCCAATAGAAACCCTGTCGGAATGCCTTCCCAACCAAGGTTCTTGGTGCGGCATGGTGACCGCATGCTCCTCCGTGGATGTCGCTCAGTAGGAGTTTTCCCTGTTCGCTAGGGATACAAAGTTGCAGAATTCCGATGTGACTTCGTTTGTAGAGTTCGCCCTCTACAAGAACGAAGGATTTGGCGCATCGCGCGAGCCGTCGGGCTTCTGTCTTGTCGGTTGGTAGTACGTCGTGGAGGAGATAGTCGAGGTAAAGCGTTCTCCAGTCATTGGGAAGATCGGACTCCATTGCTGGGTCTTCTTCAAGCTCCATGACCTCGGGGTCGGGAGGAGCAGTTGGCGGATCGGCCTTGGGGGTCGGACTTGAAGGGCCATCGTCGGCTTGTTCCGACCCCGCATAGCGTACCGAGGGTTTGTGTTGATCACAGGCAAAGACGCCTGTTGGAACTGGCTCTCGGTTGGATGCTGCTTTTGCGAGTGTGTCGGCCGCTTCGTTGAGGCATCTGGGATATGATTGAGTTCGAGGCCGTCGAATTTGTCCTCCGTGACGTCCGGACCTCTTGACAAGATGCCTCCATCTTGATATCGTGGCAACCCGACTCTTTCATGACCTGGCCGACGACCAATTGAGAGTCGCCCCCGACATCGAGGCGTCGGATGCCCGATTCGATGGCGATTCGTAGGGTCGTTGATGAGCGCTTGATTACTGCGAAAGATTGTTTGATGAGGGAAATGAAGCCGAACCATGTACCTCATGTGCACCCCGAGGGGGATACAAAGACTAGTCCCGCTTTGGCGCCCTTTCTTCATCGGGCCGATCCGTCAAAGTACATTATCCAAGACTCTTGGTCGACGGGTCACGGGTGGCATCTCGACCTCGGTCCACTCATGATAAGTCAGCTAGTGCCCGAGATTTGATCGCCGTTCGGGGACATAAGAAATGCCCTGATCCATCACTCGAGTGCCCACTTTGCGGTTCTTCCCAGAAGCGTCATGGCTACTTAACGACCTCGCCGAGATGGAACGACGTCACCACCGCCACGGGTGTGACTCAAGTAGTGGCGTAGCTTCCTTTGGTGATGAGGACGGTGTAGAGGAGTTTCGGATCTGGGGAGTAGCGGGTTTTGGAGTCGGATAACACCTCACCGATGAAATATATACAGGCAATCGCACCTTGAAGGCGTGCCCCTCTTCCTCCCGCTCTACTATTAAGGCGGAGCTAACCACTTGGGTGGTGGCCGATATATATAGTAGGAGAGATTCTCCATCGCATGGAGGAACTAGGACCGGTGGCTTAGTTAAAAATCGCTTAACCATGTCAAGTGCCTCCGAGCCTCGGGCCGTCCACTCGGCGGTCGATTTTCTTGAGAGTCGATAAAGGGGGAGTCCTCGTCACGAGGCGTGAAATGAATCGGTTTGAGGGCGGCAAGGCACCCGGTGATCCGCTGAACCCCTTTATGTTTTGGATCGGGCCCATCCTTGTGATGGCTGATATCTTCTCTGGGTTGGCTTCGATGCCACGCTCGAAGACGATGAAGCCGAGCAGCATGCCCCTCGGGACCCCGAAAACACATTTTTCGGGATTGAGCTTGATGCCATTCGCTCGGAGTTTCGCAAAGGTGCGTTCAAGGTCGGCGACAAGGTGGTCAGCCCGCTTGGATTTGACTACGATGTCGTCGACATAGGCCTCAACGGTTCGCCCGATGAGATATCTGAAGCAACTAAGCATACAGTGCTGGTACGTTGCCCTAGCATTCTTCAGACCAAACGGCATTGAAACGTAGCAAAATGATCCGAAGGGCGTGATAAAAGATGTCGCGAGCTGGTCGGACTCTTTCATCGCGATTTGATGGTAGCCTGAGTATGCGTCAAGGAAACTGAGGGTTTTGCACCCCGAGGTGGAATCGACTATTTGGTCTATTCGTGGCAAAGGAAATGGATCCTTTGGACACGCTTTGTTGAGGCCAGTATAATCAACACACATCCTCCATTTCCCGCTCTTTTTCCGGACAAGAACAGGATTTGCTAACCACTCTGGGTGGTACACTTCCTTAATGAATCCTGCGCGCCGATGGTTTGGCTATCTCCTGCCGATGGCCCCGCGTTTCTCCTCGTCCGAAGCGGCGCAGGCGTTGTTTCACCGGGCTTGGAGCCCGGAGGATTTGGAGAGTATGCTCGGCGACCTCCCTGGGATGCCCAAAGATATCCGAGGGTTTCCACGCAAAGATGTCCTTGTTGGCGCGGAGGAAGTCGACAAGCCGCTTTCCTATCGCGGAGGAGAGCGCGGTCCCGATTCGGACTTTTTGCCCTCGAGCTACTGGGATCCAAGAGGACGTCCTCGAACCCTCTGCCGATTCGAACGATCCGGACGACTTCTTTGCGTCGGTGTCCCTTCAATGACCTCCTCCCCGAGGGTGGCGAGCTCTTCGGATGCGATGACCACGGATGCGTGTCCGCATTCGACCTCGCACTCGTAAGCGCGGCCGGAAGGAGGTGCCGATGGTGATGATCCCACGGGCCCGGCATCTTCACTTTCGGTATGTGTAATTGAGTACGCCATGAACTTCGCGTAACATGGTCGCCCCGAAATGGCGTGAAAGTCCCCGGAACCCCACTACATCGAAGGTGAGGGTCTCGGTCCGGTAATTGATCGATCCCCAAAAGTGACGGGCAGGTCAATCTGCCCTCAGCAGGCACGGCTTGCCTTCCGTGCACGCACGCCATGGAAAGGTGCTCGAACGGGACGGAGGTGCGTTCGGTCGACGCCCATCTCATCGAAGCGTCTTGGCGTACATGATGTTGAGGCCGCCGCCCCCATCCATCAAGATTTTTGGTGAGCCGCTTTGGACCGACGATCGGTCGATGACAAGCGGATACCTTCCCGGTGTGGGATGGCATCCGGATGGTCGGTCCGGTCGAAGGTTATGGCGGATTCCGACCACCGGAGATAAGCCGGCATAGCCGGTCCAGCGGTATATAGACCTCTCGACGTCATGCGACCTTCCGGTGGCGCTGGAGTCGTGGGGTCGTCGATCCTCCGAAGATCATGAGGGCACCGGTTGGAGTTGGGAAGGTGTCGTCCTACGCTCCCATGTCGTTAGTGGTGGGAACAGCTCCTTCCCCTGCTCCTCCTTGTTCAGGCCCCCGGCCAAGTATTTGCGCATAAGGCCGCATTCCTTGTATAGGTGCTTGGCCGGGAAGGCGTGGTTTGGGCATGGCCCTTCGAGCATTTTCTCGAAGTGGTTCAGAGTGCCCTCCGTGGGCTTCCGCCACCTTTTTGCGGTCGGCGGCACGGCCATGAGTGAGTTGTCGCGCCGTTGCTTCTTATTTTTCCTTTTTGGCGGGACGGTTGGGCGCCTTATTGGCGTCCTCGTCCCCGCTTGTCTTTCCGTCGGAGCGATCAAAGATGGCTCCACCGCCTCTCTCTCAGAGGCGTGATCGTATGGCGATGTCCGTAAGTTCCTTGGTAGTTCATGGGCCCTCGCGTCCCGGCTTGTGGACCAGGGATTCGCAGTCGTCCGGACGAAGGGCTCCTATCACGTCGGCGTCGGCGACGTTCGGGAGCTCATTGCACTTGTCGGAAAAGCGCCGGATGTACCCGCAGCGAGGGTTTCATCGGCCTTCGACGGCAGCGATTCTTGAGGTCCCATGGGTTTCGAGGCGTTTGTATGCGTGCCGAAATTACCCACGAAGATCTCGGTCGATCCGCCCACTCACGAATAGCATTGACGGTAGGTGCTCCAAATGTGCTCGTGCTGAAGTCGGCCAAGAACAGCGGAGATTGCGAATAATGAAGTTATCATCACTGCACCACCGCCCGACATGCAAGCCGATAGTCTTGAGCCAAAGCCCGTGATTTGTTTTGCGTAATATTTAGGAATGTTCGTGGGTGGTCGATACCTTAGAGGGAACGCAGCGTTGAGGATGTGCGGCCAAAGGCCCGAGGGCTGGCGGGGCGGGGGCTCGGGCTTCGGTCCTCGTTGTTGCCGTCATCGCGCCGCCACGTCGGGGTGATAGCCGCGGCGCTTCTTTCTCCCTCATCGCCGTGGCACGCGTCTTGAGCGTTGATGATGCTGCGTATGTCGCGCCACGACCGAAGGCGTTGATGTGCTGGGACGACGGAGGGCTGCCCGCGGGTTGGCGGTGTTTGGTGTCTGGATGCATCCTTGGTGGGGCGCTGACCGAGGGCGTCATACTGGCTGGTGTCGGGTTCGCATCGTCGAGACAACGAACTTTCCGCCGCTCGCGGCTGCCGCACGCCGAGCAACGTCACGAATCTCCCGATAAGCGCGTCGATCCTCTGACGTCGCGGCCTCCGGGAGGCCATGCGGCAAGCAGGCGTTGTCTTCTGGCGATGTTCGGGCCGCTCGAGCAAAGTGAGGAAAGGCCCCATCGTCGGTGAGGATCCTTTGATGTACGGTGCGGGCTGTGGCGCTGCGCGCGTCCCCGCCTTTGCGGCGTTCAATCTCGCGATTGATGTCGGCGTATTCCCGTCATGAGCCTTGCCCGCCTCATCGATCTCTTCTTGGCCGACGAGCCCTTAGTCGCTCCATCCTCGTGTGAGATGGGCTGTCCCTCTTCCCGTGATCTGCTGTCGATTGTTTGTAGGGGTGGCCTCTTCCCCGAGGCGCTTTCGGACGTGACCCTCGGGTCTGCGTCATGTAGCATTCCCGGGAAGGGTGGTGGCTCCCCCTACTGGAATCTGAGCTGGAGAGCGATACAGGTTCCTCGTTGAGAAGCTCGTAGAGGGTCTCCGTATCCCGCTCAATTGCCCCCATGAACTCGATGTTCGTGGGTGGTTGAACCACACGTGGCGCCAGAAGGAGGCCAGCGGTTGCCGCAACGTTGCGGAGACCGAATGGAAACGCTGTCGGGGCGCTCCATACGGACCCTTCTGGACACATGGTGGCGTTGTGAGAGGCCTCCTTGGGTGACGGGACTCCCCGGGAGTTGCCCGGTGGGCCCCTAAGCCTGAGATGGCTGAGGTTGATCGAAGGGGGAGATGGGGTGGCTGAGTGAGTCAGCGCCAGCTCTCCTCCTAGTGTGATGATGAAATCCAGGTCGCCGAAACGCACGTGTGCGCCCGGGGCCCAGGTGATTGCGTGGGTGGCCATCCGAGACCTGATTTGGAACACGCAAAGCCCCTACCTGGCGCGCCAACTGTCGGTGTTTCGTACAAGCACCAGCAAGTAAATTTATAGTAATGCGCGTTAGGCTCGGATGGTGCGCTAAAGGACACAAGGTTTATACTGGTTCGAGCGGAACGTCCCTACGTCCAGTTTGCTGCTGCTTGTGTTATTAGCACCATGAACGGTCTATAGTAAGGGGTACAAACTGTCGAGAGAGGGACTGGTCCCAAGTCTCTGATGGAAGGGTTGAAAGGTGGTCAAGAGCTTCGTGGCCGCTTGACTGTGCGTATGAGTGCGTTCTCTTATTCGGTCCTATTTTTCCGTCCCCCTTGATGGAGGAAGCGCATCCCCTTTTATAGATGAAGGGGCCGGCTTTACAAGGGTAAGGGCTCCAGGACGCGTACTCTACTTAGTCTTGTGGCTCACGTCTACCTAGTCAGGTCCTCCATTCTGATGAGTGCGAAGGAAGATAAGTGTTTACAATGTTGTCGATGTCTCTGTAGGATGTCAGGTTAGTCACAGAATGCTGCCCTGCGCAGGGTATGGGCTGTAGTACAGTGATTTTGACTTACGAGCCTCCCCCAGCCTTGCTCCGCACGCCTTCTGGTTCTCATGAGTCCTCGTTGGGAGAATGCGGGGTCGGGGTACGGTGTAACGCCGTGGCCAAGGCCTTCTGACTGGGAGGACCTGAGGGGTCGGGAAGCGGGCGCCGCTCCCTCGGGTCCACTATGTGGTGACGGAATACCCGTTGTTCGTGGAGATAGCAAATCCTTTCCTGGAGCGTAGCGGTTGTCGTATATCTTCGTCGGGTTCCGTGTCCTAGAGCTGAAGGCGGCGCCTACAACTCTACAGGGTGAGGTGCACGCACCTGTAATACCTTTTGGGCTCTGCGGCGCCCGGAAGGGTCTAAAGCATCAGTCCTGTCGTTCCCTGGCAGTCCTTTTCCTGCCAGGGCGCAGGGTATGGTCGTTGGAGCCATGGTTGACCCGAATGTCTTGTCTCGTCCTGTACCCATCATTATGAGGGATAGATATCGATCAGGGCGAGGCTCATTCTGGGCCGTCGGGTGAGGCGGAGACCAATCCCTATCTCTTGGGCGAGACCTAACCTATCCCTCTGGGATCGGGCGAGGCGGAATCCATCCCTTTGCCTTCGGGCGAGACCGAGCCCGCCCTATAGGCGTCGGGCGAGACGGAGATTAGCCTTGAGCTTTTGGGGCGAGGCAGGGTTATCCCACAAAGGCGTCGGGTGAGGCTGACCCCGCCCCTCCGGGGTTGGGCAAGACGGAATTCATCCCTCAGCCCTCGGGCGAGACCGAGCCCGCCCTCAAGGCGTCGGGCGAGGCGGAACCGAACTCCTGTCACTCGAACAAGGGATGACATGGAGCCCTTATGCGTCCAGAAGTTTTTCACGTTCAGTGGTCATCGGTTCCACCTTCTGGGGTATCCTAGTATTAGGTCCCGACACATACACACACTAAACATGATGTCAGGCCTAGATGCGATTAAATATAACAAGCTACCAATCATGGAACGGTAGAGAGTTTGATCAACCGGGTTACCTCCCTCATCTAGGTCAAGATGTCCATTGGTAGGCATTGGTGTCTTGATTGGCTTACATTCATCCATCTTGAATCTCTTGAGAAGATCTTTTGTGTATTTCTCTTGAGAGATGAAGATGCCTTCTTTCATTTGCTTGACTTGAAAACCAAGAAAGAATGTAAGCTCACCAATCATTGACATCTCGAACTCCTTTGACATCAATTCACCAAATTCTTTGCATGAGTCTTCATTTGATGATCCAAAGATGATATCATCAACATATACTTGACAAATGAAGATATGCCCATCAAGCTTCTTGGTGAATAGTGTGGTGTCGACCTTCCCAATGGTGAAGCCCTTCTCAATGAGGAAGTCCCGAAGGCGCTCATACCAAGCTCTTGGGGCTTGCTTAAGCCCATATAGTGCCTTGGACAACCTATAAATATGATTAGGATATCTAGGGTCTTCAAACCCAAGAGGTTGATCAACATAGACTAGTTCATTAATAAAGCCATTTAAAAATGCACTTTTCACATCCATTTGATATAGTTTTATTTCATGATGTGATGCATATGCAAGTAGGATATGGATGGCTTCTAATCTTGCAACCGGTGCAAAGGTTTCTCCAAAATCCAAACCTTCAACTTGGGAGAATCCCTTTGCAACTAGTCTGGCCTTGTTCCTCACAACAACACCTTGATCATCTTGCTTGTTGCGGAACACCAACTTTGTTCCTATGACTCTTGCACCTTTTGGTCGCTCTTCAAGAGTCCAAACTTCATTGCGAGTGAAGTTGTTCAACTCTTCATGCATGGCATTGATCCAATCCGGATCTTTAATAGCTTCTTCTACCTTGGTAGGCTCATAGCAAGAGACAAAAGAGTGATGAGCAATAAATGAAGCAAGTTTTTTAGATCGAGTCATTACACCCTTTGATGGACTCCCTATGATGAGATCTTGTGGATGATCTTGTAGGAGAGGTGTATTTCTTCTATTGACCACTTGAGGAGGAGGTTGTGGAGCATCAACATCTTGTGCTTGTACCACCATTTGCTCATGGGAGATATAAGTATCTTCATTTTCTACTCTCCCATCTTTTTCACCATCTTGTGGCACACTTGATGAAGAAGGTTGATCAATGACTTGTACATCATCTTCATCATCTTTTGGCTTGATGTCTCCCACCGGAATATTCTTCATAGCCTCCCTCAATGGTTCATCACCTACATCATCAAGATTCTCATGTGCTCCTTGGGAGCCATTAGATTCATCAAATTCCACATCATATGTTTCTTCAACCAAGTCAGTGGCATGATTAAATACTCTATATGCTTTGGACTTTGATGAGTAACCAACAAGAAAACCAATATCACAATGTCTTTGGAACTTCCCTAGGTGTTGCCGCTTCTTGTAGATGTAGCATTTGCAACCAAACACCCTAAAGAAGGAGACGTCCGGCTTCTTCCCATTGAGCAACTCATAAGGTGTCTTGCCAAGGAACTTTTGAAGGAATAGGCGGTTTGATGCATAGCATGCGGTGCTGATTGCTTCCGCCCATAGAGCTTCAGGGGTGTTGTACTCATCTAGCATTGTCCTTGCAAGAGTGATCAAAGTCCGGTTCTTCCTCTCAACTACACCATTTTGTTGAGGAGTATAAGTTGCGGAGACTTCATGCTTGATCCCAACTTCATCACAATAAGCTTCAATGTTTGTGTTGTCAAATTCTTTTCCATTGTCACTTCTTATCTTCTTGAGCTTCACTTCAAATTCATTTTGAGCTCTCTTGGCAAACTTCTTGAAGCAAGATGCAACTTCGGATTTGTCATGAAGGAAGAATACCCATGTATACCTTGAATAGTCATCAACAATCACAAGACAATAGAGATTCCCTCCCAAACTCTTGTATGTTGTTGGTCCAAATAAATCCATGTGTAGGAGTTCTAGCACTCTTGTGGTTGACCTGAAAGCTTTTGTTGGATGGGTATTTGCAATTTGCTTGTCGGCTTGACATGCACTACAAAGCTTGTCCTTCTCAAACTTCACATCCTTCATTACTTGAGTCATCTTTCTTGCCCTTGTTCTTGTTCTTGAACTTGTCTTTCTTGGGCTTGGGGCATTGATGTGCTAGATGACCAAGTTCACCACAATTGAAGCAATCCATTTCAGAGATTGGCTTTCTTCTAGAGCTTGTGAAGAACTTCTTCTTCTTGCCATCGAACTTGATGCCACTCTTGTTTAGCTTCTTTAGCATCTTGGCGGTCTTCTTCACCATGAGAGCAAGGCTTTCATCATCAACTTCATCTTCACTTGAGCTTTCATACTCAAGTCTTGCCTTGCCCTTCTCTTGGCTAGCTTTGAATGCTAAGTCTTTGTCTTTCTTCTTGGTAGAGGATGGGCCATCTTGTGGCGTGATGTGCATGTACATTTCATGAGCATTGATCTTTCCCAAGATTTGTGTCAGTGTAGCGGTGGAAAGATCACCTTGATGTAGCACGGTCACAATATGCCCATATTTGTCAATAGGGAGGACACTCAAGATCTTTCTCACAATGTCGGATGGTGACATTTGAGTAAGTCCAAGCCCATTGACTTCCTCTACAAGAACATTCAAACGTGAATACATCTCATTAGCACATTCTTTTGGAAGCATCTCAA
Source organism: Miscanthus lutarioriparius (assembly GCA_904845875.1). NCBI lineage: Eukaryota > Viridiplantae > Streptophyta > Magnoliopsida > Poales > Poaceae > Miscanthus > Miscanthus lutarioriparius. The sequence goes on along the minus strand of CAJGYO010000010.1, from coordinate 101,920,702 downwards.
ATGAATTTAGCTTTTTAATTACAAGATGATAGCGTTCCTCACGCTCACTCTTGGTTCCCTCATGGAGCGCACAAACGTCTGACCATAGTGCATGGGCGTCTTTGTGGTTCCTTACGCGATCGAACACATCTTTGCAAAGACCTTTAAAGATGGTGTTTCGAGCCTTTGCATTCCACTTATCATAATTAACCTCATCGCCTTGTAAGTTAGTAGCATCCCGAGGTTTTGGGAAGCCTTGTGAGGCGGCTCTAAGTATACCAACATCTAGAGCTTCTAAGTACGCCTCCATGCAGATTTTCCAATATGGAAAGTCATCTCCCTCAAAGATAGGAGGAGGTCCATCCCCGTGAGACATCTTGCTCTAAGCGATTAAGCTTAAAAATGTGAGCACGAGGCTCTGATACCAATTGAAAGGATTAACATGCCCAAGAGGGGGGTGAATTGGGCTAATTCTAAATTTTCTTGCAATAATTAAATCCTACGGTTAGCCTAATTAACCCCTTGTGCCTAGAAGAGTGTTTCTATTAATCTAACGCACAACGGACTTGCAACCTATGTTCCAAACTTACTCTAGCATGGCAATTCAATGAATGTAAAGACAAGTATTGAATTGCTCAAAGTAAATAAAGAGAGAGGAACGCGGCGATGTTTTACCGAGTTATCGGAAAGTCGCCACTCCCCACTAGTCCTCGTTGGAGCACCCGCGCAAGGGTGTAGCTCCCCCTTGATCCGTGCAAGGATCAAGTGCTCTCTACGGGTTGATTCTTCAACACCCCATCGCGGTGAATCACCCAAAACCGCTCACAACTTGAGTTGGGTCACCCACAAGTTCCGCCGGGTGATCACCAAGCTCCCAATCACCACCAAGCCGTCTAGGTGATGGCGATCACCAAGAGTAACAAGCACGAACTCTCACTTGACCATGCGAAGCCTAATGAGAATGGTGGATGCACACTTTGCTACTCTTGATTCACTAATGAGGCTACTCTCTTGGATTCTCAAATCTCAATCACCTCACTAGGACCATGCTCTTCTTGGCACTCACAAACGTGTTTCTCAGCTATTGGAATGAGCAAAAGTAACTCCACACACGAGTGGAGCTTCTATTTATAAGGCAGCCTGAAAAACAAACCGTTATGTGCCTCTGCGGGGTGACCGGACGCTCTGGTCATGTTGACCAGACGCTCCGGTCAGTTCAACCCGCACACCAGTGTTTAAGTGTTGACCGGACGCTGGCAGGGTCCGATCACCACTGATCGGACGTGTCCGGTCGCATTAAACCCTCACTGGAACCTTACTGTACTCGACCGGACGCTGAACCCCTAGGGTCCGGTCAATATTGACCGGTCGCGTCCGGTCGTAGAATTCCTTCTCTGGAACCTTACTGGAGTCGACCGGACGCTGGTCCTCAGCATCCGGTCACTCGACCACTCAGCGTCCGGTCAGCATTTGACCCTCTATTCACTTCCAACTCTCGATCATATGTGAATGAAGTTTGCTCCAAGGGATCATAGGGCTATTGTGGAGCTACCTAGTGCTATTTTTAACAAGTGTGCACCACACCTAACTCACTAGACTCATCTAGGTCAAGCTACCCATCCATACCCCCCTTAATAGTACAGTCAAAGGAAAAACAAAGTCCTAAACTACTCTAAGTGTCTCTCCAACTCCAATCGACACTTAGAACTAGTCATCCTTAACCTTGTCGTCCATCCTTTGAAAACCGAAACGATTTCCATCGTACGGGCATGACCACCTTGATTGCCCAATTGATATCCATTACCATGACCTAATTTAATTGCCTCTGCAAAACACACGTTAGTCATAGTAATCTTGTATTGTCATTAATCACCGAAACCCAACAAGGGGCCTAGATGCTTTCATCAGCAATGAAAGCCAACAGCCGATGCAAGCGATCAGCTCTGAGAGTTTGTTCTAGTAAAAGAATCACGGCTTCACGTCGGCCATTGGAATAAAGGAAAATAAGCATTAGTCCTAAATACAGGTTTGGGCCGGCATATGAATGTTAAATGGAATCGTAAGTGTGGTTCAAAATTAATGGGTTTCTTAAAGAAGTTATGTTTCACTTAATGGGATATTCGACCTGGGTCGATTACTCGTTTAACGTTTATAAAAGGTTCTGTGGTACATTATCCTGACACCCGGTCAATGTTTGATAGCTGATTCATTCTCGGCTCTAATAGCCGGTACCAGGAAGGTATCGCCTCTAGTTCAAAAAATGAAAATCTCCACAGTAAAAGCCGATACGATATGTATCGCCTGTAGATCAAAAGATAAAAGATGAAAGCAGTCATACACAGAGGCACTGCATTAAGGGACACATTCATAGAAGAGACGTCTTTGTTCATTGGTTCCCCTAAGTACAATCTAACCGAAGATTTTGTTCTCCACATCCTGAGCTGATGTGATGTCTACTATGGCCTCCGCTGCCATAGTGAATTCTTCAAGCAGATCTTCATGCTCCTCCGGACCATCGCCAATCAGGAAACCAACCTCCATGGTGTGAAGGTCGTGCCTGGTCTGGACCTACGCTGCAGTTAATGCTACTGATGCGCCGTGGTGAACATCGTAAAGAGCAACCTCTTGGACACGGGCTGGGATGTCTTGGAGACGAGCATCGATGGAGGAACCCCAGGCATTGACGGCGTCCACAGCCGTGTTCGCCACCAGTTGGAGAGATTCCAACTGCGTTGTCAGGGCTGACAATAAAAAAATAAGAAGAACATCAAGATAGGAGTAATGAAGGTCGGAGTAAATGGCCTTCATGAAGTTCATCTTACTCGCCACCATGGCGTCTGATTCAGCCAGCCACACTCAGACGGCGCTGGCCTCCTCCTGGCTGCATGAAGAGCGGCCTGAGAAACCCCAAGGTGAATTTCCAGTTGGCTGTTCTCCTAGGTCGCCTCGAAATAGCGATTCTGAGCCATCCTCCACTCATGAAGATAGCGCCAGGCGTCATCGCCATTGTTGGAGTCGAAAGAATCCGATGATGAGGCCAGCACAGAAGATGCGACGTCAGAAAGCCCGCCGACCCTAGGCAGAGGACGGAGACTGTCATTCACAACAAACTTGTAGGCAAGTCAGAACTGTTCATCATCGCAAACAAGAAATGTCAATCTCACCTCATGCATCGGAGACGCTGGTTCATCGGCATATCCCCCTCCGGGATCCCCTCCGCCACTCGCTTGCCGCGGTGATCCTCGCCGGCCATGGATTTGATTGGATCTACAAGAAGGGAGGGGAACCGCTACAGGGTTTTGGAAGACAGAGAAGTGCAAAGGAACAGTCACGAGTGGAGATGTGTTCAAGGTCGAAGCCCTTGGCTGGTATTTTAAGACATGAAGCAAAGAGGCGAACGCTTCGAGACATGCAAAAGGTAACCGCAATTAATGGAAGGTGAAGCGCCGCTTCACTAATACCGATAGGAGTACGGCACCAAGCAATTGAAGGTAGGAAATCAGAGGATTCTCTTAATAAAAGCATTGTTTTCAGACTTGATTGGGTTAGAAGTCTGGAATCGACTGTATCAAATTGGCTCTCTAGCCGGGAGAAGAAGCGTAAGTAAATAATGGAGAGTATGATCGATTCTACAGAAGATACGCGTTGACATGCAGATCTTAAGTCTAGAACGTCATGGATCGCTCTCAAAATTTCTAGCCGAACAAACATCGGCTCCTGCGATCTGTTTGACTTCTTCGATTGGTTTAGGGATGCTCTCGGAAGACGTACTCATGATAGTCAAAAAGCGAGGTAGCCGGTATGGTCACCTAACCGGGAGGAAACTTATCGGATCAAGCGTTGTGCGCTTGGTACATTTTGTAAATGCTGAGAGGAGAAGAAGGATTCAGTAGATCAATCGAACAGGGAATGTTCAAAGGAATATTACCCTAACGTTTTGATTAATACTCGACAACCAATCTGCTCGGTTGACAGCTCTAATAGCCGATACCAGAAGGGTATCGCTTCTGGTGCAAAAATAAACCCAGGAGGGTAAAAGCCGATACAATGCGTATCGTCCATAAGGGCAAAGCAAACATAGACAAAGTGATGCACATATTGTCAAGACAGAGGAATTATTTGCTAAATGTCGCTTATCACAAACTACGAGCCAGAAAACACTTTGGCTATTATGTCATCGGCCTAGGAGGAAGAGGCTATGGAATTAGCAGCGCTGAAGAAATCCTCAATCAAATCTTCATAATCCCCAGGGTGCACCGCGGCTGGGAAACCATGGGGAAGGAATCGAAGCTCATGGCCAGAGTGGACCTGCGCAGAAGCCAATGCCATGGCAGCACCATGGTGAACGCCATGCAAAGCAACCTCCCTGACACAGTTCGGGACGTCGTGCAGGCGAACCACCGGAATGGCGCCTCTGGCGTTGACGAATCCCACCACGTACTCCGCAGCCATCCGGAGGCTCTCTAGTTGGGCAGATAGATCTAAAAGATTTAAAGGGGAGATGATCAAAGTCTCGAAGATAAAATTGAAAAGGAACAGAGGTTGTGACAGGTATCTCACCCGTAATTCTGGCCTCGGCCTTGGCCAACCTATCCTCCAACGAATCGACAATAGGAGGTGATCGGCATCGAACCATGGCCAGGGCCAATTCTACAAGGGAGAGACATTCAGCGAGACTCTAGCCATGCCGATCAATGGAGGTAAGTAGATCGTCATTATCAATCCACCCCCTTTGATGACAAGGGAGCTGGCGGTAGGCCGTCGATGAAGAAGGCCTTGAGGGCCGAACGGGGTCGACCCTATTCCCCAAGGCAATAGGGGCATCATGAGATATACCCTCCTGACGACGAAGGCACTGACGCGATGATGCAGATCCGATAAGGGCCTTCTCAGGAGACCTCTTGCTGTTCTCCATGATCTCTGACCAACGAAAAAGCGGAAACTATACTAAGGGTGCAGAAGGTTTGAGGCGAAGCGAGCTATTGTTAGATCCACTGCCGTGACCCATTTATATAGCCCAGGAAGGCAAGAAGGTAGATTTCGCCGGGGGTGTGAGTTTGGAATCAGAAATGGAAGTGGAACGACACTCCAGAAATTCAGGGGACAGATAACGAAGAGAAAACAGATTCGAACTCATCGCTTCCTCAAATTACAAAATATCTAAAACGGATTCGAAGATTTTACCAGAGATCAGCCTATCCAGCTTATTTGGATTGAAGGGAGTCCGAGCCCCCACAAGGCCGAAGTTCGTCGCGAAACAAATCGACGTTGGCCCATTGCTAACATTGTGCCCGAGAAGAGGAAAAATCGTCCGCCTAAAATAAATTCGGTCGATTTCTCGGTAAATCAGAAAACTATGGGGAAGAAGCCTATGGCTTTCCCGATGGGCGTTCAGTGGAACAAACAAGGGGAAGGTGTCCTCACATTTTAGCCCTTGCAAACACTGGGACAGCTTTGCGAGCATGGAGAGAAGACTCAGGTGATATCACAAGAATTCTTCTAACCGCGATAGCTGATCCTCTTGCTCGACAAGGCACTAGAATGAGCGACACAATCACCCTATGCACAAGAGTTCTTCTAACCACTCAAGATTTACATAGCAAAAGGATAAACCATGGAGGATCTAGCGGAGTCGGGAGCACCCGAGGAGGCAGATAGAAGTGAAGCATGGCTGAATTGTCTAGTTTGCTCTCACTAGGGTCGGATAGCCATTTTTATAGCCGGCCTAGAAGGATGAATCCAAGTACCCGTGAAGCGATGATGTTACCATAAAAGTTTTGAAGCATGGCTCATGAGCTGACACGGACGGCGACAAACGGTAGACCCCAGATCAAGATTCTTCACTCGTGACTGCGGACCTATCGGGAGCGCCGAGATGGTAATTTTGGAATAAAATTCCCTTTTATCCCAAAATTTGGGGGCATGTGTTTACACTAAAATTTGGAAAGAGAGTCACAGGGACTCGAAGGCTCCTAAGACCATGTCATCAAGGAATCAATTGCGTGCGGATCGGAACCATCTGATTCAAATGCAGAAAAACTAGAATCGGCTTTCTTCAGATAGCGCTAGCAGATAAGGACAAAGGCTACGATCGGCGCCAGGATAGAACATGGTGGACTCTACAAAAAGGGAAAGATTAGAGTCCAAGTTATCTTAAATTAGGAATGTTTTCCTTCATACCTAAATTTGTAGCGAATCGTGATCAAGTAGGATTCATGTTTAGACCCCGGGTATAAATATCAAGCCCCGGCTATTGTAAAAGACATCCAATCAATCAAATACAAGTCAATTACTTTTTTGGCTCTGGCCACCCCTTAGGAGTAGGAGTAGAGTAGATCTCGGCGAGTTCTTCAGCGAGTACAGCTGCATCGATCCGGTCGACCTCCACTGCTTGTTGTAAGTACCGTCATGGTTTATACCTCTGTTCGTATGGCTGCATCGATCCGGTTGACCCCCACTGCGGCTCTGGTATAAGCTAGTTATCGATTCTTGTCTAATTCAAGTATGGCCTGTGTGATTCTGCCTCAAACCCCACTACTTGAATTAGATCAAGGTCAAGTTATCGGCTCTACCTTAGAATGGCAGTCTTTGGTAGATTCATTAAGTTACCGATATTGCTTATTGCTTTCATTATTTATCTAATTACAACAATATTACTCTGACCGGTTGAGATTGATTTAGATCGACCTTATATCTTATTTAACCCATTGTTTGATAATCTAAAACTGATCTAATCTACACTTTAAACGATGAGTTATGCTTTATCGACTGTTTTATATCAATTTAATCGTGCATAGCGTGCGGTTAAGGCATGTTGCATCTTGAGTAGATTTATTGGCTAACGAGAACCATTCCATGGCTCGTTATCACGGCCTGTGTTATTCTGCCTCACACCCCACTGTTAGCATCGTGGAGTGGGGATCGTTATTTGGTAGATCTATTCTTGACAAGGTATGACTTTAACTGTGCGCTATGCCTGAATCGGCTATTTTAGCCGATATCGAGTGCTTCCATGAACAGTTTGCATCATGAGACCATTGAAGTAAAGATAGGTTGAAAGATATGTTAGCCCCATGATCTTATTATTGTATTATGGCCTGCATGATTCTATCTCATGCCCCACTAATATTAGTAATGAGTTAGGGTCGTCGAGTTTATTGTTATTTCTACGGCCTGCATGATTCTACCTCATGCCCCATTGGTCATAGCGATAGATGAGATCTAACATGTTCATTAGATTTATTTTTATTAAACAGTTAAGTGGTGTTGAATTGTTTCTTTACATAACAAGGGGTTCGGTTACTTGTAATCATTGGCTTGACATAAACCAATCATCGTTGATATCTTATTGCCATTGATTCATATTCGCTCAAACAATGATATTTATCCTGAATGATAACCGATTCTTCTTACAAAACCCCATGAGCTCTAATTGATTTATTCTCATGAATATACTGGAATCGACTATTTAGTCGATCTCCTTTCATATCGGCTCTCATAGCCGCACATTCGGGACTGTCTGGCAACACCGGCAAGTCCCGCCCTTAATTACTGATGAACTTTCTCTCCTTGTCAATTACAGGGTCAAATTGACTGGCACGCCTCGGGAGGATTACGTAGGATCGACCATCCCTGCGCTGAAGCTAGGCGGATCTGCTCCATCGAGCGGACCCTTCCGGCTTGCTGCGTGGGTCCTCGGCACGGGACGAAATTCTGTGTCGACACTTATAGAGCAAAGAACAACATGCTAGCAGCCATGATTATGGAAATGCCTAGTTATGATGACATGACACCAGAAGAGGTTCTTTCGAAGCTAAAGCATCATGAATGTGTAGACGAAGATGCACTCAATGCTCACAATCAAAATCCTAATGCAATGGGATACAACAAGAATGCAGTCCTAAAGGCAATTCAAGCTCATGAATGCAAACCCTCTAGTGAAGAGAAGAAGAAGAAAGTGAAGGATGATTCCTCAAGTGATGAAGAAGAGTCCGATGAATAGGTTGCACTCATTATTAGAAATTTTAGAAGGTTCATAAAGAAGAAGAGCAACCGGAAGACTTATGGTGATGGAAAGAGAAGAAGCAAGAAGAGGTTTTGCTATGGTTGTGGCCAAGTTGGTCACTTCATAGCGGATTGCCCCAATGAGAAGAAAAAGCACAAGCATGACAAGGATGAAGACAAGAAGAACAAGGGCAAGAAGAGAGCTAAAGCTCATCTTGATGAAGAATGGGAGTCAAGTGATGATGAGAAGAAGAAGGGAGCCGCAAACATCGCCATTCATCATTCTTCACCAACAATGATCTTCCCCGACTCAACTTCACCACCAAAGCTCTTCCCCAACTTACCTTCATCACCAAGGCTCTTCTCTAACCTCATCGACAATGACTACTACACTCCAACTTGTCTCATGGCTAAGGGGGAGAAGGTACATAACTCCTCTGATTCTTCTAATGATGAGTATGATAGTTGTGATGAGAACATAGAAGAACTTGAAGCTACTATGATAAAGAAATTTGGTAAAAAAGCCTACACTAAAATAAATACACTAATGAAGAAATTAGAGAAGAGGGATAGATGCTTGGAGATGCAAGGAGATATAATCACTCAAGAGGAGAGACAAAAATCTTGCACTTAAAGCATCCATCGCCGTGGAAAAGATGAAGGTTGAAAAGTTAACCGTTTAATTATTTTTAGTCAATGACTCTTTTGGGAAATTGACTAAGGAACATTCCTCGGTTAATGATTAAATAGCAAGCCTAAAATATGAGAAGAGTATAGCTCAAGAAAGCCTCACAAGCTTAGAAGAAAAATACTAAAATCTTGAGCTAAACTATAGTACTCTTTGGGCTAGCACTTCAACTTCTCCTAAGGCAACCGAAGACTCTAATGTCTCCACTAGTAATGGTTGTAAAAGATGCTATAACATTGATGTAAGTGCATATGCAACTAACCTTGTTGAGCTAGAGAAGAAAGACAAGGAGATTCATAGGTTGAAGATGATCTTGAAGAATGGGTGCAAATCTCAAGAGCAATCCAACAAGACCATATACAAGTCATCAAGGCACCCATCAATCAAGGAAGGCATTGGCTACAATAGGTATGATGGAAAGGCCAATGGTAGGAACATGATCAATGGTGTGCCTTGTGTGAGGTTCAACAAGGGCGTCGCTCTTGATGAGCTCATTTGCAAGGCCAACAACAAGGTCTACATTCCCAAGATCCAACCTACAAGTAGCAAGACAATCAAGACAAAGAACTCCGAGGCCCCCAAGCCACAAGCACCACTTCCATGGTGCTATGCTAGTGACTATTTGTGTTGTTGGGGCAAGGATGGCAAGATTGTGGTTAAATATGTTGGTGCCCAAAAGAGGAAGGAGATCATGAGGAGTGTTTGGGTGCCAAAGTTTTATGTGACTAACCATCTAGGACCCAAATCTATTTGGGTACCTAAAACACAAGCTTGATTTGTCTTTGTAGGAATATTCCTCCGGTGGAACAAGTTGGGTGTTGGATAGTGGTTGCACCAATCATATGACCAGAGAGAAGGACATGTTCACGTTGTTTCAACCTAGTCATGATCAAAGTGGGAACATTGTGTTCGGTGATAATGGAAAAGGAGAAGTTCTTGGTTTGGGTAAAATTGCTATCTCAAATGATAATTCCATTTCCAATGTTTTACATGTAAATTCGTTGAAGTACAATTTGTTGTCCGTTTCGCAACTTTATGAGATGGGCTACAATTGTCTCTTTACGGATAAGGGTGTGGAAGTCTATAAAAGGGAGGATTCCTCTATTGCATTTACGGGTCATTTAAAAGGGAAACTCTATCTAGTTGATTTCACATTAAATAGAGTAAATTCCGAGACTTGTTTAATGGCAAAATCTAGCATGGGTTGGTTATGGCATCGCTGACTTTCCCTTGTTGGGATGAGGAACTTGGCCAAACTTCAAAAAGGCGAACACATCCTTGGACTAACAAATGTTTCTTTTAAGAAAGATAGATGCAGGCTTCACTCCCGAGAGGGGGCGGCCTGGTTCGTGCAGGAGTAGCGGCGCTACGACGAGAGGAAGGGGCGATGATGAGATCTGGCGTGCAGCATTGGGAAGAGGGGTCGTTGGGGTCGAAGGAACCGAGGAAGCTGTCGCTGCCCTCGATGAAAGGATGGGGAGAAGGGGAAAGGAGGTGCAACAGGGGACGCAGGTGTAGCTGGAGTACAGGAGGAGACTGAGGGGCACCCCGGGCTCTGCGCCGCCGTGCCACCGCCGGAGGTGCTGCGCCATCAGGCGCAGCCGGAGTCTCAGAGGGGCCTCGCCCCCCGCGCGCGCGCGAGAGAGAGAGAGAGAGAGTAGTGCAGCGCGGCGCGGCGCGACTAAGGGAGGGGGAGAGGGAAATGAGAGAGGGAGGAAGGGGATATATAGTCTAGGGTTTTTTAGGTGGGCCGATTTGGGCCGAAGGTCTGCATGGGCTGAATTGATATACAATATAAATGAAATAATACAATTAAACTACATGTGCTATCTAACAATGTCTAAGAATTAGTAGAAAATAAATATATGTAAGAAGGCATGCTCTATTTGAGCTCACATCCTGAAATCGATGGAAAAATTAAGTATTTTGCTGAACATTACTCAAACTACTATTTTGGCAACTCCAACGAAAAAATTAAAAATATCATAAAGTGCTCTAAAAATTCTTAGAATTTGTACGGGGACACAATGTGAGTGTATAAGCTTTACATAAAATTTTAAATCATTTTAACAAAGTGGTACTATATGTTGTTCACAAATGGACACATCTCTCACATAGTTTCTTATAACCAAGTGAGAGATGTACCATTTGTGAGAAATGTATGGCACCTCTTTTTGATTGTACACAATTATGCAGTTCTGTTGATTGTGCGGTTGTAACCTGACTGATGTAGACAGTTTTTGAGTTAATTTCATATGGCTATAGCAGGTAGAATAAGTAACATATCAGACCAGAGTTCTAGGTTGCTGTCCCTTAGAGATTAATTCTTCTGTAGCATATGTATCTTTGCCTAAAGAAGATCCAAGAGATAAAAACAACGTTTTTATTTCTTCTACTGGAGGGAGCACCCAGCCTATACTATTGCTGTGATTAGGTGCCTGTTCTTAAGCATCAAAAGGTACAGCACAGCTGGCTACTGAAAGGGCTTTATTTAATTTAATTTGCTGAGCTGAGATACAACACAGCTGGCTAAACTAGCCCATTCGAGCCATGTCATGCTTGCTTGGCTCATGGCTAGGTTAGTGGCAAGCTTTGTTAGCTATTGAGTTGGAACATGCTACTATTGCCTACTGAAAGGGCCACACTATGGTCATTGAGAGTTACCTAGCTTTTCCTTCACCAATGGATTCTTGCCACTAAGAGCCATCTACCAATTCATCTATCCGGTGAGTAAGAGAATGTCGTTGTTGGTGCGAGATTACTACCTATTTTGGGGCTAGCGCCCGGATGTCCGGCTACAGGACTCGTCTGGACGCTGCTCCCACACCTACGTCCACATCGCATCCCATGTCCCCTAGCACCCGCATCGCATCCTATCCCACTGTCGATGGGGAACCCTACGGGCCCCCCATAGACCATACTGCAGGGAGGTAGGCCTTGGTAACAAGGCCTACAGCCCAATCGCCAAGAAGAACGCGGAGCAAAGCAACGTGCAAAACCAAAACTCCAACTCAAACTATACAAGGAAAGGCGCCCGAAGCGTAGCTTAGGACTCTGACCTTGTATCCGAATAGGACACAAACAACGCCTCTCAGCGCTTGGACTATAAAGGGCTGGCGAGGGTACCCATTGAAAGAGGAGAACGGATACCCGATACTCAGAGCAATACAACACAAACAGGCTAACGCCAAAACTGGACGTAAGGTTATTACTCGACCAAGTCGAGGGCCTGAACCAGTATAAATCATGAGTCTCTTTGCGTAACCGCCGAATTCCGCTATTCGCCGAAGCCCGAACAACTGTCCCGGGTACCCCCGTGGCAGGCTATCGGTGGTAAAACATCGACAGCTGGCGCGCCAGGTAGGGGCTTTCGACGAATTTTTTCTCGAGAGTTCGGCGGACCTCAACCTCAAGATGACCTTTTCGGCGGGAACAACCTTTGTCTTCGGATCCTGGATCTGCAAGGCTGACGGCGACGGCAAGCTTCGTACCCGTCTCCGAGAAGAAAAAGAATTCGATGACGAAGTTCAATACAAACTCGACGAGAAGATGACGAAACTCTCAACTTCGGATACAACTCGGAATAAGGAAGAAAGCGGATACGAAACCGACTCTGAAAAAGAGATACAACCCGATTCCAAGACAATCTTCACGGCACAAGGGCCAAGCCTAATTGGACTCGGAGACACAACAACGATCACGAAGGGATACACGACCCGTACAACTCAAAGAAGAACTTGGGAACTTACGGACTGCGCAACGCGGCATCAGTCTATCAACACTTTACCCAAAACAAGATGAACTCAGCAAGAAGAATACTCCTAGAGGGAGCATAAGAAGGGATGATCATGACAGTGACCCCGCAAGATTGTGTGGTGCATTGGCCAGGTTCTTTCACCTCTAGCAAAGTCCAGACTGACACGCGCGTTGAAGAACTACCTTATCAAGAGGGAAAAGAACTCAGATCCAGTTCAGAAGCTACAGACAGCTCAACCAAACGAAGGATGGAATACCGTACAAGAAGAGCTCGGAAGAGGTATATCAGATACATGGCGGAATAGTTAGAACAACCTTTGGAACCACCACAGATACCAGATATAAAATCTTCGGATTTAATCGAAGGCAACATCTCGCCAGAGATAAGAAAAGCGACAAAGAACGAAAATGATGAGCAAAGACTAGCAAGGCTAAAGAAGAACAAATTGAAAGTCGGAAGAAGGAACCAAAGCTAAACAAAGGAAGCAAGTCCGGAATAAATACAAAGCGGAGCTAACGGAATACAACAGAAAAGAAGGCGTAAAAAGAAGCCACAAAAAATACAAAAGGGAAAGAATTGAAGAATTAACAAAGGAGTTGTACACCCTCACGAATAACGGGAAAGCAAAGAAAGACCAGAAGAAAGAAGTCGAGGGATCAGAAAAACAACCCGGCGAAGAAATTCCACAGGAGCCACAAAGGGAGCAGCCACCTAAAAAATCAAATTTTCAAAGGATAGGACCAGTAGAAAGTGCTGATATCAATGGAAGGAAGGAACACCACTCAAAGCAAAAAGAAAGAGACAAACCATAATTGAGCCAACGCTGCCAAGAAATATCAAGAAGATTTGATAAAGAAGATGACTACGGAGAGTCTGAGTTAAAAGAAGACATGTCTTATTACAGAAGGGCAAGATCGCCAGATTACGGAAGAACGGAACCATACGACAGATTCCCTTATTTCACAGGAAGACTACAAACTTTAAAGCTACCGCACAAGTTTAAACCAGCAAATCATTCCAAGTATGATGGCAAAGTCGAACCAAGACAATGGCTAAGGGTTTACTCCCAATCTATTGAATTAGCTGGAGGAGACGATGACGTCAAGGCTCTATTCTTCCCAATGGCCCTTGAAGCAATGCCGCTACAATGGTTTGACAAATTGAGGCTAAGATCAATCAGGTATTGGGAAGACTTGCAAGAAGCTTTCTGCAACAACTTCGCAGGCATTATTACCCATCCAATGACTGCAAATTTAATTGAAAGGAGTAAAAGCAAAGGAGAGGAGAAAGTCTAAGGGAATACTATAGAAGATTTGGAGAATTCGGGGCTCAAGTCCACGACATTACCGATAGGGAGGTGATAGAGGCCTTTACGTAAGAATCTGGGCAAACCGCAATACAAGGACTATTTCAATGAGAACCCAAGAACAAATGAAGACTTCAAGAGGGTTGTTGAGAAGCTAATTTCGTCGGGAAGAAAGAACTCGGCATAGATTTGCTAGGGACAACCCAGAGAATAGAAGACCCGATTACAAACAGCAAGACAAAAGACCAAGGCAGACAATATGGTGGCAACCACAGGACAACAAAAAAGAAGATACAATGGCAATGGCAATGATAGCAATGGTAGCAATCACAATGGCAACTACAACAATAGCAACAACCGTAACGACAACGGTTACAACAGTAATAGCAACTATCAGAGTAACAACTACCGAGGAAGAGCACCGGAAAACATAGAAAATATACCGTGTCACATACACCTGTGGGGCGAGACACAAGTTAGTTGAATGCAACACTTTTCAAATGACAATTTATGAAGAGAGAAAACAGGAATCAAAACAACTCGAGCCAAAGCAAGAAGAATCCAAGGAGGAAAAGAGAGTCAAGGAGATTATCAAGAACCCCAACGCCAATTAGCGGTGATATTTTTAGGTGTTCCTAACACACGAAGCAAAAGACAAGAGAAACTAGCTCACCGAGCCATCATGGCACCAACCAAATGCCCATCCCAAGATATCTAGATTGGTCGAGTACCCCATCCACTTCACAAGAGAAGACCAATGGACCAAAGGCAAAAACGCAGGATGCTACCATTGGTGGGTCCAACTATCGCAGGAGTAGCAAAGAACTAAGGTACTCATCGATGGAGGAGCTGGGCTTAACATAATTTTCGCAGAGATACTCTCAAAAGGATGAATCTGGATTGTGAAGGTCTAATGACACCCACAAGCACACCATTCTACTGGAATAGTACCCGCAGAGCAGCTATGCCCCTCGACGAGATAACCCTACCGTCACCTTTGGCACACCGGACAAATACTGGACGGAATTCATCAAATTCGAAGTTGCAGACTTTGAATCTTGCTACCACGCAATACTTGGGAGACCAGCTTTAACAAAATACATGGTAGTACCACATTATCCATACCTCTCGCTCAAGATACCAACAACAAAGGGGCGATTATCATTGAAAGGAGATCTAAAGAAAGCACATGATTGCGACGCACAAGCAAAGACAAATATCCAAAAGATTACAAGATATAAAGGAAGGAAAGGAGATTGTAATGTTGTGCAAATCTAATGAACCCAGATGAGATTAAGATACCGGCTAAGAAGCCAAGCAACTTCAAGACCACCAAAAGAAGTCGCTACCAAGACTATTGACCTACTGACTGGTGATCCAGAGAAGACGGCAATCATCAGTGCAAATCTCGACCCCAAATAGGAACTCATGCTCACCAACTTTCTTCAGGACAACAAAGATATTTTCGCTTGGAAGCCAGCAGACATGCCAGGGGTCCCAAGGGAGTTGGTGAGCACATAATTGATGTGAACAAAGGGTCCAAACCCGTTAAGCGAGGTTACTGAAGATTCGCTCCGTATAGAAAAGCAAAGAATCAAAAAGAGATCACCAAGCTCATGGTAGCAGGATTCATCGAGAAATAATCAACCCGGATTGGCTTGCCAACCCGGTCCTAGTAGAGAAGAAGAATTCAAAAGAATGGCGCATGTGCATCGACTACACACAGACCTCAACAAACATTGCTCAAAAAGATCCATATGTCCCACCAAGGATTGATCAAATCATCGACTTGACAAAGCAGGATCACTCATTATCCTTTCTAGATTTCTATTCGGCTATCATCAAATATCCTTAAGAGAAGAAGACCAAAGCAAGACTTCGTTCATTACACCCTTTGGGGCATATTGCTATAAATCAATGCCTTTTAAAAAAATGCAGGGCAACATATCAAAGAGCAATTCAAACTTGCTTGGGGAGTCAAGTTGGAAGAAATGCGTAAGCATACATTGATGATGTAGTAATCAAGATAAAAGAACCCCGATCATTGATAGAAGACCTCGAGGAGACTTTCAAGAATCTAAAAGCATGGCAGTGGAAGCTAAACCCCACAAAGTGTGTTTTTAGGGTACCATCAGGACAACTACTCGGGTTTCTAGTCAGTAACCGAGGAATTGAAGCAAGTACAAAGCAGGTTAAAGCCATCATGGATATGAAACCTCCAAAGAAAGTTAAAGACATACAGAAGCTTATAGGATGCATGGCAGCACTCAACAGATTCATCTCCCGACTAGGAGAAAAAGGGCTACCTTTCTTCAAATTATTGAAAAAGGCAGGAAATTTTGAATGGACAAAAGAGGCAGAAGAAGCATTCCAAAAGTTAAAAGAATACTTGGCATCATCACCAGTAATGACACCACCAAAAGACAAAGAGGACGTGATGCTATACATTACAGCAACCAAGAACGTTGTCAGCACAGCAATTCTGGTTGAGAGAGAAGAACCCGGACACGCATACAAAATGCAAAGACCAGTCTATTACATAAGCGAAGTACTAACAGAATCAAAAGTGAGATACCCACACGTGCAAAAACTACTTTATGCAGTGTTTATATCATCAAGAAAGCTGAGACATTGTTTCCATGAACACAAGATTACAGTGGTAACCAATTTTCCACTTCAAGACATTCTACGCAACAAAGATGCAACAGGTCGGATATCAAAATGGACAGTAGAACTCGGTGCTCTCAACCTAGACTTCAAACCAAGAACAGCAATCAAATCTCAAGCATTATCCGACTTCATTGTTTGAATGGATGAAAATCACCAAAAATAACTGAACCAATACTTGATCATTGGAAAATTATTTTGATGGTTCCCTAAAGTTAGGAGGAGCTGGAGCAGAGTACTATTCATATCACCGTAAGGGAGACAGTTAAAATATGTGCTACAAATACTTTGGCGAGCAACTAACAATGAGGCGTAATCACGAAGCATTAATACACGGTCTAAGAGTTGCAAGCTCGCTTGGGATCAAAAGACTACTTGTCTATGGTGATTCAGCTATAGTAATCAATCAAGTCAACAAGGATTGGGATTGTACAAAAGATAATATGGATGCGTACTGTGTAGAAGTTAGAAAATTGGAGAAAATTTCCAAGGGCTCGAAATCCATCATGTACTAAGAGATTCCAACATTGTAGTAGATGTGCTAGCCAAATTAGGATCAAATAGAGCAAAAGTACCACCCGGTATATTTGTGGAAGAACTCACAACCCCATCCATCAAACAACTCTAAAACACGTAAAAAGAGAAGGAGACAACAGATCCAATGGAAATAGATCAAGCGTAAGAACCGCACACAGTCAAGACAAATCATGGTCATACAAAGTGATTGGAGACAAACATACATTGATTTTATCAAAGAGAAGAAACTACCGAAGACAAAGCGTAAGCAACTCGGGTTGTAATGTAAGAAGTAAAAACTACGTTCTAGTGGGGATAAACTATACAAAAGAGCAAAGATCATCGAGAGTACCGCTTAAATGTGTTCCGATAGATAAAGGAAAGGAAATCTTGGACGAAATCCACTCGTGGATGTTGTGGAAATCATGCAAATCTAGGACACTAGTCGCCAAAGCATTCGAACCGGTTTCTATTGGCCAACAAAGACTCAAAGATGCGTAAGAGCTCGTCGTAACATGCAAGAATTGCCAAATGTTTGCTAGGCAATCACATGTGCCGGCTCACAACTTAATATGCATACCGCCCGCTTTAGGCGTTCTCGTCTTGGGGGATGGATCAAGTCGGACCACTCAAAAAAGCAAAAGGAGGCTTCAATACATATTTGTGGCAATCGACAAGTTTACAAAGTGGATTGAATACAAACCTTTGGTCAAATACTGAGTGTAGAAAAGGCAAAGGAATTCATACAAGACATCATGCATAGGTTCGGCATGCCCAATGTAATAATCATAGATCTTGGTTCACCATTTACAAAGAAGAGAATTCCAATCTTCGGGCAAGAGATTGTGGGATAGAAATCGACTTTGCATCGTAAGAGCACACCCTTGCAGCCAATGGACAAGTCGAAAGAGCAAATGGACTCATATTACAAGGTTTAAAACCAAGATTATATGAAGATTTGAAAGATTATGGTGGAAAATGGATCGATGAATTACCAAAAGTAGTATGGGGTCCGAGAACCCGGATCAATGAGAAAGTAACTGGATACTCACCGTTCTTTTCTGGTCTACGGATCAAAGCGAGACTACCACCGGTTAACTTAATATGGCTATCTCCAAGAATAGAACAATATGAAGAAGGCGAAGCGTAAGAAACAAGGCGGTTAGAAATTGATTCAATAGAAGAAATAAGAGACAAAGTGCAATCATACAAAATGCAAGATATCGCAAGGGTTATGAAGACATTATGACAAAAGTACTCAACCCCGATCACTAAAGCCGGGGACTCAAAGACTACGACTAATCTAGAAGAAAGATGGACGACACAAACTACTCAAATCCATGGGAAGGACCCTTCATCGTGAAGACAACAAATAGACCCGACACATACGAGTTGATGACTCGGATGAAATACTCAGAAAGAACACTTGGCATATCACCCACTCAAAAGATTCTATAATTAAGTACAACAGATTGTACTCAAGTTTCAAGAGAAATAAAACAGAGATTATTCATGAAGAACAACTTCAAATATGAGCCCCGTCTCAATCTGGATGAGAACCAACCCGTAATCAGGTTGGGGAAAAAGGGGCTTCCCTGTTAACAGCCAACCCGAAATGGTTGCGCTACACGGGCAATCTTGTCACTCAACCATATGGAGATGGTCTGACTGATGGCCAACGGCCAAATAGCTTCTTGGGTAAGGAGACCCAAGCTAGCATTTGTCACTCTACCATAAAGAGATGGTACGATCGACACTACGTTCCAACGGACGAACCAACCCATAATCAGGTTGGGGAAAAAGGGGCAGCACTGCAAACAGCTCAACCCAGAAACGGTTGTTGCTATATGGGCGCAATCGCTTACCCCAAGAGCTGGTACGATTGCTTACTTACCCTACAAACAGCCAACCCAGAAACGGTTGTGCTATATGGGTCTGGTCGCCTACCCCAAGAGTGGTACGATCGAATACTTCGCCCAAGAAGTGGCACAAGCACTCCAACAGCTCGGTCGCCTACCCCAAGAGTGGTACGATCGACTACTTCGCCCAAGAAGTGGCACAAACACTCCGACAACTAGGTTGCCTACCCCAAGACTGGTACGATCGACTACTACGCCCAAGAAACGGCACAAGCACTCCAACAGCTCGGTCGCCTACCCCAAGAGTGGTACGATCGACTACTTTGCCCAAGAAGTGGCACAAGCACTCCAACAACTCGGTCGCCTACCCCAAGAGTGGTATGATCAACTCCTTCGCCCAAAAAGGGACACAAGCACTCCAACAATCCGGTCGCCTACCCCAAGAGTGGTACGATCGAATACTTTGCCCAAGAAGCGGCACAAGCACTCCAACAACTCGGTCGCCTACCCCAAGAGTGGTGTAAGGAAAATGGACCCTTGGCCCATTTACTTTGGATTTTGTTGTTTGATGACCAACACAACCAAATTGGACTAATGAATTTGCAAGTGTTTGTTTTGTAGTCCAATAGAGTGCAAGATGTGACTTGGACGAAGGCGACGTGATGATCTGATGATCAACACCTTAAGCAAGACCATAAGGAGCACAAGAAAAGACCCAAGATATCAAGCAAAGTCCAAGCATGAAGATAGGAACCAAGCCGTACGCAAGATCGCGAAGAAACGAGCTCGCAGAGGCGACCGGACACTGGACCGGACGCTGGAAGCATGACCGGACGATGGACCGGTGGCTCGGCAGTCAAGCGACCAGACGCAAGGACCGGACGCTGGCGGCAACCGACCGGACGTAGGAACGCAGCGTCCGATCGAGTACAGAGAGGTTCCAGGCATGCGAATCTATGACCGGACGCCGGCAAATGTCGTCCGATCGTGAGTTCACGGGCTGCAACGGTCGAGACGACCGGATCGTCGTCCGGTCAGATTTATTCAGTCGTCCGGCCGATGTGCGCTTTATGGAGTTCGACCCCAACGGCTACTTTCTCAGTGGGGCTTATAAATACAACCCCCAACCGTCCATTTGAGTAGAGGAGAGCTGAGGAAACATACCAAGGGTGTTGATACACCATTTTAGTGATCTCCACTTGTATAGTGCTTAGTGTTTCATCAGGTGATTAGCGTAGGTGCTTTGTGAAGTGCTTAGGTTAATTAGACCACCGCTTATGCGCTTGCTCTAGGTGTATGCCTAGTGTTTAGTGAGGTTTGCATACCTCTTGCCACCCCGTGCTTGCGAGCACAAGAGTTGTACATCGGAGGGGCTTGAAGTCTTGCGAGATCGCACCAACCGTGTTTGTGGTGTGGCCGCCACCGTGTACCGAAGGGAACAAGGCCCGCGGCGTTTCGGCCGAAAGCTTGGTAGTGAAGACGGCGGGGAGCATCTGGGAGAGGCTTGCCGGAAGGCACATCGGAGACCCACTTGCGCGTGGGGAAGGCCCGAGGCTATCCACGGAGTTACCCGACCGGGAGCTTGGCCCTTGCGAGGGATTCCTTACGAGGGGCTCCAACGAGGACAAGGGGGAAGCTTGCACGCTTCTCGATACCTCGGTAAAAATACCGGAGTCATCGACGGGAGTTTGCATATCTCTACCTTGCTCTTTAAGCTTCCACATTTACATTGACCATATTATTATCATGTGCGGTAGAGATAGCAACACACTAGCAAAACCGTAGTTGCACATCTAGATAGATTATCTTTTGCATAGGTTTTGCTAGAGGTTGTAAAAGAGGCCATAGTTTGAGAGTTAGGTTTTTAAGTTGCCTAATTCACCCCCCCCTCTTAGGCGTCCACGTGTACTACAAGTGGTATCAGAGCCGGTTGGCTCATATTTGGACCTTTGGCTTAACCGCCGTTGAGCCGACGCTATTTAGAGTGGTTGGGATGGATACCGCTAGGCCTCCACAATTTAACAGCACTAACTTCCCATATTATAAGGCTAGAATGGCTTGTCACCTTGAGGCGGTTGATTTAGGTGTATGGAGAGTCACTCGTGATGGGATGAAACCCATTAAGAATCTCAAAAAACCCACGAAGAGTGATGAAAAAGAATTGCATTTCAATGCTAGAGCTAAAAATTGCTTGTTTGAATCATTAAGTATGGATGTTTTTAACCAAGTGTTCACTTTAAATACCGCACATGAAATTTGGTTAAAACTCCAAGAGCTCCATGACGGCACAAGTAATGTCCGTGAGCAAAAACATTGTCTAGCTAAACAAAATTACGATTCCTTTTCTATGAATGATGATGAGCTTGTTCGTGATATGTATTCTCGTTTGAATCTAATTATCAATGAGCTCCATTCAATAGGATTATTAAAGCTAGATAATGCGGATATCGTGAGGAAGATCATCTCCGTGCTACCACAAAAGAAATATGCAAGCATCAACACCATCCTTCACAACATGGAGGACTTGAGCAACATGACCCCGGGCATAGTGATTAGCAAGCTAGTGGCATTTGAAATGTCACGTAAGATGGGTCAAGAAGAAGCTTCTTCATCAAGCAAAGGCAAAGCTCTCGCATGTAGAGAGAAGAAGAAGATGAAGAGCAAGAAAGTTGAGTCAAGCTCAAGCTCAAGCTCCTCAAGTGAAGAAGAAGATGATGAGGATGATGATGAAGAAGAAGAAGAATCAAGTGATGATGATCAATCTTCCTCCTCCACCTCCGACCTTGATGAAGAATCAATCAAACTTATCAACAAGGTGGAGAAGATGATCCAAAAGCTCAATGTCAATGGTGTGCCCATCCAAATTCAAGACCTCGTTTTTACCAACCAAAGAAACGAGCAAAGAAAGAGAGGATGCTATGGATGCGGCGAGTTGGGGCACTTTGTAGAAGTTTGTCCAAACAAGCCCACACCCAAGACAAAGAAGAAGGCGTGCAAGAACAAAGCCCTCACACCATTAAGGTCATGGGATGACTCTTCAAGTGAAGAAGACCATCACAAGAGGCGTGGGCGCAAGCACTCATCATCAAGCTCTTCCCGTAAGTGCCTTATGGCATGAGGTAATGAAAGCTCATCCTCTAGTGAGAGTGATAGTGATGATGATTTGCCTTCTCACAATACAATTGTGCAACAAAATCTTAAATATGCTAAAGTTTGCACTAGTCAACAAAAGAAGCTCAAAAATTTAAAAGAAGAGCTAGGTAGTTCACAAGAAGCATACAAAAATTTGCTTGAACAATTTGAGAATTTTGCTAATCTTAATGTTGAACTATCTACTAAAGTTGAGCAACTTGAGGCTAGTGCAACAACAAATGCATGCACAATTGATGATAAGCAACTTGAAAAGAAAAATGAAAATTAAAAGAGAAGTTAGCTAGCTCACAAAATGCTTATAAAAGTTTGCTTGCTAAAATGGAAATCATGTGCAAACATTGTGATGAGCTAACTTATAAAGTTGCTAATCTTGAGGCCGTAAATTTAACCTCCACCAAGGCATCTAAAAGAAATAACATAGTTAAAAAGGATGCCTCTACTTCTTGCAATGATTTATTTTTAGGCTCACCTTTGTGCAACCAAGCTTGTGTTAAGAAAGTGATTGTAGATACATGGACACAAGAGGTTGCAAAAGAGAATGAGCAACTCAAGCAAGAAGTAGCTCGCCTCACCAAGGACTTGACTCAAGTGAAAGGCAAGGCGAAGCAAACCCAATTTCATCAAGATAACACCATCAAGGGAGTGAAGAAGCTTGATGAAGGACAAACCGTGGTTTGCTACGTGTGCCACAAAGAAGGCCACAAGTCCTATGAGTGCAAGGTGAAGAATGGCGGAGGAGAAAAGAAGACAGAGAAAAAGCAAACAAGCAAGCTCTCCAACACCTACACCAACAAGGTGGACAAGAAGGCCTCTACACCTTATCTCTTAAAGAAGAAGAAAAATGACAAGGTGGTGGCCATCAAAGTGAACAAGCAAGCCAACAATGGGGTCAAACGCTTTTGGGTGCCAAAGGAGATCATCTCAAACATGAAGAGCACCAAGAAGGTTTGGATCCCAAAAGGGAAGTGAGAAGTCCGTCGGACTATGGGGAATTTGGAGACTTGGCAAAGTATGGGTGCATTTCGTAGGGTGCATCATGATGGACAAAATCATTGCCAAGTGGGTTAGTGAATACTATGGACCCAAATTCCCCTTCCCATGTTAGGTAACTAGATTCAATTTACTTCAATTGGTATTAGATTAAAAATTTTCCTACAATTGGTACCTTTTAGCATCTAGTTACTCTTCATACCTATGTTTGCATTTGAATTCTTATATCTTTTGTCGTGCATACACTAGGTATATCATATGGTAGGCTTGCTCAGTTTCATTCTTAATCCTTGAGAGCAAACCTACATGGTTTAAAATTGATTAGAAGCACGGCACATAGCTAGTCTTACATTTTTTTATCTAATATGTGCCAAAGTCCAAATTGTAGATAATTTTCTCCCAAATATCATCTTCAAATGGTATTTTGATTCTAAAATCAATGTGCATAAGTACTACAAGTATTCCACACTTGCATGCACAAATTTAGGGGGAGGATTATCTACAAGATGGATGCTTTGAGACTAACACCTTTTCAAGTTTATCATGTGTATAGTAGTCTCATTGCAAGGAAAATGGAGTCCCCGGAGATAAGCATCATTCTTCATTTGGTATCATCATGTTGACTTTATTTTGGTATTTATATGCTTTCTTCATGCATTATATAGATTAAACTCCTTTGTGCAATAAATTGCCAATTATGCATATGCTTTGCCTTCTATCATAAGTATGCATATATTTAGGGGGAGCTTAGTCTATATAATGTGAGAGTCAAATTTTGTGTTCTATCCAATTCTACATACAAAGGATCACAAAAGTTTGACCCTCCCTTGTGCTACTAATGTCTTCCTTTTCGGTGTTTGATGCCAAAGGGGGAGAATTTGGAGGACCAAAGACAAGCATTAAGTTAATGTCTACAAATGGTAATGGTCCGAGAAAGGGAGGATAGTGGATGATGGATTAGTTTAAGTAATAGGGAGAATTTATAGGAAGCAAGACTTTAATCCATAATGCCACATGGGGACATTTGCAAGGGCAAGTTAGGTCTTCAATTGGTATCATAGTCTTTCAAGTAGTATCTCTTAGCATCATATAACCTTGCTCCTTGCATTGCATCCTAGCAAGTAGATAGTTTTTAAATTCAAATTTTTTATTATTTGCTTGTTTTGGTCGTGTTGTCATCAATCACCAAAAAGGGGGAGATTGTAAGGAAAATGGACCCTTGGCCCATTTACTTTGGATTTTGGTGTTTGATGACCAACACAACCAAATTGGACTAATGAATTTGCAAGTGTTTGTTTTGTAGTCCAATAGGGTGCAAGATGTGACTTGGACGAAGGCGACGTGATGATCTGATGATCAACACCTTAAGCAAGACCTTAAGGAGCACAAGAAAAGACCCAAGATATCAAGCAAAGTCCAAGCATGAAGATAGGAACCAAGCCGTACGCAAGATCGTGAAGAAACGAGCTCGCAGAGGCAACCGAACGCTGGACCGGACGCTGGAAGCGTGACCGGACGATGGACCGGTGGCTCGGCAGTCAAGTGACCGGACGCAAGGACCGGACGCTGGCGGCAACCGACCGGACACAGGAACACAGCGTCCGATCGAGTATCTGAGAGAGGTTCCAGCGTCGCGAAATCGCGACGACGCCGACGGGCAAGATCCGGCGACATCCGAGTCCACGGTCCACACGAACGAGACGACCGAGCAACGCGTTCGATCAGGGGCGATTCAGCGTCCGGTCCATGCGCGATTTCTGGGAGTTCGACCCCAACGGCTACTTTCTCAGTGGGGCTTATAAATACAACCCCCAACCGGCCATTTGAGTAGAGGAGAGCTGAGGAAACATACCAAGGGTGTTGATACACCATTTTAGTGATCTCCACTTGTATAGTGCTTAGTGTTTCATCAGGTGATTAGCGAGGTGCTTTTGCGAAGTGCTTAGGTTAATTAGACCACCGCTTATGCGCTTGCTCTAGGTGTATGCCTAGTGTTTAGTGAGGTTTGCATACCTCTTGCCACCCGTGCTTGCGAGCACAAGAGTTGTACATCGGAGGGCTTGAAGTCTTGCGAGATCGCACCAACCGCGTTGTGGTGTGGCCGCCACCGTGTCCGAATGGAACAAGGCCACATGGCGTTTGCCAAAAGCTTGGTAGTGAAGACGGCGGGAGCATCCGGGAGAGGCTTGCGGAAGGCACATCGGAGACCCACTTGCGCATGGGGAAGGCCCGAGGCTATCCATGGAGTTACCTCACCAGAGCTTGGCCCTTGCGAGGGATTCCTTGCGAGGGCTCCAACGAGGACAAGGGGAAGCTTTTGCACGCTTCTCGATACCTCGGTAAAAATACCGGAGTCATCGACGGGAGTTTGCATATCTCTACCTTGCTCTTTAAGCTTCCACATTTACATTGACCATATTATTATCATGTGCGGTAGAGATAGCAACACACTAGCAAAACCGTAGTTGCACATCTAGATAGATTATCTTTTGCATAGGTTTTGCTAGAGGTTGTAAAAGAGGCCATAGTTTGAGAGTTAGATTTTTAAGTTGCCTAATTCACCCCCCCCCCCCCTCTTAGGCATCCACGTGTCCTACAAGTGGTATGATCAACTACTTCGCCCAGAGAGGGACACAAGCACTCTAACAATCCGGTCGCCTACCCTAAGAGTGGTATGATCAACTACTTCACCCAGAGAGGGACACAAGCACTCCAACAACTCGGTCGCCTACCCCAAGAGCGGCACGATCGACTACGTTGCCCAAGGAGGGGCACAAACACTCCAACAACTCTATCGCGTCTACCCCAAGAGTGGTACAATCGACTACTTCGCCCAAGAAGCGGCACAAACACTCCAACAACTCGGTCGCCCTACCCCAGAGTGGTACGATCGACTACTTCGCCAAGAAGTAACACAAGCACTCAACAGCTCGGTCGCCTACCCCAAGAGTGGTACGATCGACTACTTACCAAGAAGTGGCACAAGCACTCCAACAACTTGGTCGCTTACCCCAAGAGTGGTGCGATCGACTACTTGGCCCAAGAAGCGGCACAAGCACTCCAACAACTCGGTCGCCTACCCCAAGAGTGGTGCGATCGACTACTTCACCCAAGAAGCAAGACAAGCACTCCAACAGCTCGGTCGCCTACCCCAAGAGTGGTACGATCGACTACTTCCCAAGAAGCGGAGGTGGTGCGATCGACTACTTCGCCCAAGAAGTGGCACGAGCACTCCAACAACTCGGTCGCCTACCCCAAGAGTAGTACGATCGACTACTTCACCCAGAGAGGGACACAAGCACTCCAACAACTCGGGTCGCCTACCCCAAGAGTGGTACGATCGACTACTTTGCCCAAGAAGCGCACAAGCACTCCAACAACTCGGTCAGCCTACCCCAAGAGTGGTACGATCAACTACTTCACCCCAGAAGCGGCACAAGCACTCCAACAACTCGGTCGCCTACCCCAAGAGTGGTACGATCAACTACTTCACCCGAAAGGGACACAAGCACTCCAACAACTCGGTCGCCTACCCCAAGCTGACACGATCGACTCACGTTGCCCAAGGAGGGGCACAAACACTTCAACAACTCGATCGTCTACCCCAAGAGCGGTACAATCGACTACTTCGACCAAAGAGCGGCACAAACAGTCCAAACAACTCGGTCGCCGACCCAAAGAGCGAAACAAGCTATGGCAAAGCAGAAAAAAGCCACAAGGAAAGACAGGGCGAAACTAGTCCATATTCAAAGACATCTAAGAAGAAAAGAAAGACAGGACAAAGCCTGCTCACATCTTAAAAATTCAGAGACAAAGTATATTACAAGGACATCAAAAGAAGGTTGACTTTTCACATCTGTTCAAGAAGACGGAAGAGAAGGAGGAAGTACATTCATTTGATCAAGAATTTGGTCTGATAGACCACTAAGCTATACTTTGGCCTCCTCCCAGTATCTTGAAAACTCAGCCATTACAGAAGCTTCAGTAATCCGCTAAAAAGGAGCATCAGGGGCAACAACCCGGACATATGAAACCACATTGTTGATGCACCGGTAAAAGCCACCCTTCACAAAATCATAAAACCGGAAAAAAGCACCGGTAATCCCTGCTCGGCAAAGACCTGAAGGAACAAGAAGAAATTCCTAGAACTCCATCGTGAAGTACTCAGAGGCTTATCAATCTCAAGATCGCCGATCCTAAGTCTTTTTAGTACTAGCAAGAACATGAAGTCTGACAAAACAACAATTTATACCGAGTTGTTTGCACAAGAGCCAGACAAAGCACTCGAAGACAGTCTCTCAAGACGACGTTCTACACATACCGAGTTGTTTACATGGCGCAAACGAAAGCCAGACAAAGCACTCCACCTACCAAAGAGTCATTTCACGACAAATGGAAACAACTCGTCTACTAAAAGCTACGGATACGTACCGCGAAGCAACTGCTCGGAAGAAATCCTGATCACTCACACAATTCGTCTGACGAATAAGTAAAGCAGAGACATCCACATAGAGAAACAAAAGAAGCCACATCAAAAGAAAAGGAAAAGAGAAATTGGGGAAACAAAGTTTATGATGATCATAGAAGAACACGACTACTACATACATCAAATCACCAAGATAAATCTACGACTGGACAATCTACCCTTCGATATCCTTTACGCCAACATCAAAGCGAGGGCTAATGACAACGCATCCAGCCATCATCAGTTCCTCGCCGGAGACCCGCTACCCACAGATTTGACATCATCGTCATCTTCGACAGCAAGGGCGCCCCAGTCGACTTCGTCTTCGGTGGTGAGCGCCTCCCAATCAACCTCATCTTCACCGTCACTACTAAGGACGATCAAATCTACCCTTGTCGGCGTAGGCGTCGGCGATAGAGGGGGACAAGAGTGACCACAGAGCGTGCCAAGGGATCCTCCTTCCGGCAGAGGGACAACCGGCGCTGATGTCCCAACAAGGGGAGCCTTCCCCACCACCGGAGGGGCTGGCAATAAAGGCGACGACGAAGACCTTCCGCTCGACGACTCCGCCACGGCCGTCCTCGGAGAGCGAACAAGCGAAGAACGCGACACCTTACGGACACTCTGCCTATGGATGAACTTCTTCTTCGTCATTGTGGCTATGGCGAAACAATTGTGGAGTGGCCAGTTAAATAGAGACCAAATCGCCATCCCAGGCAGTTCAATAGCCTCCTCGAGATAAGGATGGAGTTAAAACTTTCTTCATACAAGGTTAAGGGCGGAGTTAATTCCTTCATCAAAACCAATATGGCGATTCGGCTTCTCACAACAACCACGCGATGATCCATTTATCGACACACGACTAAAATGACGGAAGGCACAAATCTACACAATGGTACGATCCAACGGGCGATTTTCGACTTATCCATCCAAAGACCACAGCAGAGTTTTTCAGATTACTACAAGAACAACCCATCAACCATGAAGAAACGAAGGGCCACCTCAAGAAGGAACAAAAGAACCCGGTTATTAAAGAAAGAACTCAGGAGCCTCATGAATAACTAGGATTACAAAGAGAAAAATGAATGACAACTCAAGACAAGATTCTTTCCATTACAAATGGCTTCAAAATAGAAGATTACACATCTTACAAGACCCAATGAACTCGGCACTCGACAAGCAAGGTAGCAAAAAGGAGCCCGGACACAACTAGGCTCTAGAACGACTCGTACTCAATTTGCTACTCGGTAGAAACAAACCAAGGCTTCCTACACTGCTTTTTTTCAAAGGACGGACGTAGTGCATCCAAGGCGGAAATCAGCGAGCTGGGCGGGACAACATAGACCAGGGAAGTCGGCAGGCATCTGTCTACCCAAGCCCGACGTGATGTAGATCGTGTTGATCTCGCACCGAAACAGATCTCAAGACAGATGGCGAGGATCAACCCAGAACTACCGGATGAAGGAACGAAGCCCACATCACAAGACTTCCTCCAACTACCACCATGTACTTCCAAGTACAATGCCATCATGAGGATTAGTCTACCTCTAATCCCTATCACAAGACTTCCTCCAGCTACAACAAAATGTACAAGAACTACAAAATACGCCCGGGGGCTGCTCTACTTCACACACTATCATATTCATAACTACTGAGAGACTTCAGAACAGGCAACAAAAGGCTCGATGAATCAAAACAGCACTCCGGAAGGGCATTTATAGGCAAAAAAGAAGCGGTGCACATGGACTAGGAGCACCAACAGAAGAAATCTAACAAAGGACACAATGAAAAGACAGAATTCAATGAAAGAGGACTCAGGCGTGAAAGAACGGCACTCAAGGACAAGCATATCCAAGAGAATATTCCACAAGCAACAATACAACCTGTGAAGACATGCATTGAATTCTCCAACAACTAGAATGACAACAGCAATAAGTAACCGAACAAACAACTTGGAGACGTATGAAGGATCACATACAAAATTACAATGTCAAAGGATTACAGTCGAAAAAGAACTCGGACAGAGAAAAATTATACATCTCATTGATCAAGACAAATACAAAGGTTACTGACGGCCAAACAGGACCGGATAAACTCGGACATAAAGATAGAGACAAGATTCTTAAATATTGCAACAGAACCCAAGTATGGCGGCGGCGGCAATGGCAAATGGGACTTGAGAAGAACAGATAGAGCAACATGTTCATTACCAAGCAAGCATAAGCCCGAGGGCTGCTCAACCTCACACACCAGCATATCTACGAATGAAGAAAGAATTGAAGAAGAAATTTCCTACTCAAGGAAGAACCACAACCAACAAAGAAGGTATTTATAGCAAACCAGAGGTAAACAAGGCTAAAGATCATAAGAAAGAAAGAGGAAAAGAACAAAAGAACAAAGCAACAAAGGCAAATAGTACCCAAAAGCAAGATTTCTGACAAAAAGTAAAAGAAGACGCTCACTCATGGCTATACAAGACCCATCCGTGACCAAAGAAAAGACAAAGATCAAAGGAGTACAAATCAAGACCCTTCTTTGGCTTCTTTTCAATGAGAAAAGAACCCGGAGAAGGCTCGGGGCTGTGTAAGTACCTACCACAGAAAAACATATTTTCAAATTTTTGACCCTCCAACTTTTTTGTACCAAAAAACAAGAGGCTCAAGGCTACACTCAATGAGTGCAATTTTGCAAAATTGCACTCATTGCACTCAAAGAAAAAAAACCGGAGGACATCAAGCAAAAGTGCACATCACCAAAAAGAAGAATCAAAGAAGACCATCTCAAGATTTCACTTCAAGAAGGACACGGATCAAGACTACAACAACTCGGCCCTTGAAGCTCAATCATGAAATGCTTGGGGGCTTGTCGATGGGGAACCCTACGGGTCCCCATAGACCATCTCAGAGGAGAGGTAGGCCTTGGTAACAAGGCCTACATTAATCGCCAAGAAGAACGCAGAGCAAAGCAACGTGCAAAACCAAAACTCCAACTCAAACTATACAAGGAAAGGCGCCCGAAGCGTAGCTTAGGACTCTGACCTTGTATCCGAATAAGACACAAACAACGCCTCTCAGCGCCTGGACTATAAAGGGCTGGTGAGGGTACCCATTGAAAGAGGAGAACGGATACCCGATACTCAGAGCAATACACCGCAAACAGGCTAACGCCAAAACTAGACGTAAGGTTATTACTCGACCAAGTCGAGGGCCTGAACCAGTATAAATCGTGAGTCTCTTTGCGTAACCGCCGAATTCCGCTATTCGCCAAAGCCCGAACAACTGTCCCGGGTACCCCCGTGGCAGGCTATCGGTGGTAAAACATCGACACCCACGCCCCCTGCATCCCATCCCACGCCATCACCTGCTTCCGAACGCAGCAAACTCGACGACTCGCACTCCAACACCAATGCCGAGGCGAGATGGAGGGAAGAGGGGAATGGGAGGGGAAGGAGAGGAGAAGGCGAGGCCCTATGGCAGGCCGCTGTCCGCCAGCTACCGGCGTCAGTGAAACATGTGCATCACCCGATCTATTTTTGAAACATCCCCATGAAATATTTGCAACATACATCTGAAGAAGATGAAATATTTGAAACATGCGTCTCAAACACATGCAAAAACACCTGAAAACCCATAAAAACCATTGTAAAACATACGCAACATGTAGGTACACCACGTGCTTGGACCGAAGCAGAGACTTATCTTGTCATACGGCACGACCCAAAGTACCTCACATGCCTAAGGCCACATCCAAAGTGGCATGAAGCACGAGAGGGCCGTGTTGTGCTCGCTAGTCTCATCTCTACTCGTGCCGCGTGGGCATCTAGTTATATGGACAAAATTCAGTCTGGCTTTCATTGAACTAGATGATACACCACGTGTTGCTGCATAAATTTTATCGCGTTGACTCGATAACAAAATAGTAAATTTATGTAAGAAAATATATTGTTTTTGTGAGGTTTCTATTATTCTTTTACATCTAGCAAGTGCAGTGCAGGTCTTTTCCATGCAGCAACTGCAGTGAATTAGTACACGGCGTTATACTCGTTTAATGTTTTGCCACGTAGAACAAATTGTTGATGTGGCATAGGAATAAAAGAGAGAAAAAAACAATGTGCTATATATGTATTGGTTTTACACTTTTCGTTGGACACCGTAATGGTGTGTGATACTATACACTAGAGAAGTTATAACAGTGTCATACAAGCACTGAAGTTTATTTGATCCCAACTGTAGCTGTATCATACCATGTATCCTACGTGACAGTCTTGGATTTTGGAGTACGATATCATCTGTTAGGACTAGCCTGAGCTATAGACGGCGCGAAGAACCGTCTCTAGTCTTATGAAATCCATTTTCGTTTCTCCTGAGCTCGGCTGCCGCCATCGCAGGTCGTCGCCTCCGTCTCCGTGGTTGGGGCCTCTCTGCTGCTCCGCCTTGCCGGTGTGTAAGGCCTTCTTCGAGGGGGCAGCTTCTTCCCCTTCTCCGAGCTGCTGGTGGCTGGAGCACTTGGTGCTCTTCGACGCTAGATCTACTTCCCCCTCAGGCCGTCACCAGCTTTCGCCTCTTCACTGCCTCCCTGTACCCCCTTCAGCTAAAGCAAGGTGAAACAAACCTGCATCCCTCCAGTAGCTGTGTTTGGCCTCTAATGTGTAGACATGTTTTGGTAAAATTTGTAAACTCTATTAGGTGTTATAAACATCCTTTGTTCTTCTGTATTTGCATGCACAATCAATGCATGAGCCACCAGACCCATCCAGAGAAACAAACATGATCTCCTAGTTATGGCAGTTGATGGTTGGGACACGTGTGCTGCAGCCAAACAAACATGAACTCTGCACAACTAGGGCCAACTGGCTATGAAACAAGCATGCCTCTCTGCACAAATAAAAACCTGGCTCTGGCCACCCTGACAGGACACCATGGCCCAGCCAACCAAACAGCTACAGAGCCACCGAGGTGCACCACTAGACCACTACAGAGTCACAATGGTGCACCAATGTGCTGGTCTGGCCTGGTTTGGTCGACAGTTGCTAATTGGTGCATGATCCCACTTGCGTGAAACTTTGGATGCAACAACAGCTCCGCAGAACAAGCCGCTCAAGGCAGTTCGATCCGCTTGACCTTGAATGTATTCCAAACAATAGGCTATTTCATCTCCTAATCCTAAAACAGTTGGTCAATGCAACGGAAGATAACATATAATATTAAAAGGTCTCCTGAGGGCATTGCGAAGATACTTATTTATCAAGAGTAGCATGCTACAAATAGCTCAACCTCGACTCAAATGGTTTCTCAGTGCCACTCAAATATGTTTTCTTCTTCAGTGTCTTAACAACATGAACTAACAAGCTGAGTTCCTGGGTAGATAACATAATTATTAAAAGGGCTATTGCTTGCGAAATATACATTCAGACACAAGGAAGTGTGATGGACTTTGATGTTTCACCCCGGCACTTTTCGTTTAGTTGCCCACGGAGGGGGCGTGATAAGTTTCTTCAAAACACCTGGCTTATCAAGGCCCTAAGGACAACAAATACACAAGCAGGAACTAGAATCAATCCAGAAATAAAAACATTTTAGTACAAATGGTACCATACGGCACAAGATATGACATTACCTTGAACATCTGCCTTAGCTCAGCTTCCCTAGCTTTCACCTGTAAAAGTGGGGGAGAACACGTGTAATTGAAACTGAAGCAACAAAAATGTTGAAAGTCTGAAAGGCTTCCCAGGAAATAAGTCATCATACATATTTATCATCATCCTCCTCATCCTCATAGTCCCTCTTCCACTTTCCAAAGTATCCAGATGGCAAACCCACATTCAAGTGACCAGCAGTGTATCCAACAGAACTGCTAGGGTGCTTCATACCAACATCTCCATCTCTGGTGCAACCATAGCATTGACCTTTATTAACAAAAAAAAGAGAAGTTAACTGCAAAGGAACCAACCTAGCACAAACACACAATAATGTTAAAGGTAATAAAAAGTCATTACACAACCATTGTTCTGCATTAACCAGTTTGACATTATAAATAATAAAAAGCTCCAGGACAACGAAGGTGGCACATGGAACAGGGGCAAACAAACAGTTCAACACATTAAAGATCATATGCTAACAGCCAGAGATACATTACAATTACAGGCAGATAAATTGAAGTTAGTGCGACCAAATAACTGAATTTGAACAGTACTTAATTTACGATAAAGAGTATATAATACCATTGTCATTCAGATTAACTCTGCAGAAACAGTTAGGCAGCAGTTCTGTAAACTTTGCTTGTGGCATACATTTCACTTCCACAAAGAAAAGATTGTCCAGGTTACATTCATTTGGACCAGCCCCTTTAATCTTTGTAGTGAAATTGAGATGATAGTACCATTTCTGCTTCTCACAAATTGAGTTGTAGTGTAAAACGTCTTTGAGTTCGTGTGCAAGACCCTGAAATAAGAAGCATGGGTCAGATCAGCAATTGTTACATTAACAAGGCAATAAGACACAGCGCAACAATGGTAACAAGACACACAATGAGGGCAGAAGGGAGAGCAAACCTCCAAAAGATTATGATCCTCATTATACTTGTCCACTAAAGCTTGAACCATTTGACACATTTCGGATTTCTCAGTTACAGGTCCTCTTGTACGCCTCTTGATTGTGCCATCAGGCCAGTAAAGACGTCGATTATAGCCTTATCTTCCTCCAAGACACCTAATTTAGATGAGAACATTCTATCTCATCAGTAGATTGCACTTTCCCAAAAGTGGAGAACACAAAGCAATACCATGTACTCCCTCCCCATCCAAAAAATAAGCTATTCTAGGCTTTTAGCTTTGTCCTAAGTCAAACTCTTAAGTTTGACCAACTTTATAGAGAAGAGTATCAATAATTATGAAACCAAATAGGTATACCATGAAAATATGTTTCATGATTAATCCAATAGTACTTACTTGGTGTGACAAATATCACTACTTTTCTATATGAAATGGTCCGACTTAAAATGGTTCGACTTAGGACAAAGCTAAATTGCATTCTTTTGGGGACAAAGGGAGTACTAGGTTCACTAGTTTGCAAAGAAGGTTGTTGACTAGGACCAACCTCACATAGCTCATGGTAGTAAATAACAACAGCAACAGCAAAATGATACAAGATTGTTCATATGCAGACATGCCTACAAATTCTCAAGTGCAATATACCTTCTTTTAAGGGAAAAATGTATCCCACTGCAATTTTCAGATGGCCCAACTAATTGTGCTCCCATCACACTATTCACACTATTTTGATCAGTTAACAGAACATATTGTTTGCCTATAACCACTTTGTTTAGTACATGAGGAAACATTGTTGTATGGTACCACCGTTCTTTAGCTGGCTGAAGGTTAACTAATTGTACGGGTTACAATTCCGATAATACAAATCAACATTTGAACAAAGTGGTATGTGGTACACTGGTACTATAGCATCTATGTTTGCTTTGTCAAAGCAAAGCTGTAGTATGATCTTTTGCACTATTTCAACAACTGTCAAATAAAGTTACAAAATGCTCACGTTAACTTTAGGTGGTCCCAAAAGAGGAATTCTAAGACAAAGAAATATATGCTGATACTTTTCAATCTTAGATTAACTTACTTTGGCCATAGTTCTTTTTATTTTATTTTAAAAAACTGTGATTATCTACTGTGACCTACGCCATTGAAGAATGTGGTTACATAGCTTTTTTTTAAATATAATCAGCTGCAAGCATGCATGCATAATAGGGGAAAATCCAAATCTGTAACGCAGGTGAGACAACTTACATCTTCGGATCCCGGAGGTCCTCGAGATAGCGATCAATAGCCCCGTAGGTTTCCGGCAAGCTCTGAAATGGCCCACCCACATCAGGATATGTATGGAAACATCCCTGACGATCGAGCCTGGTATAAAATAGCCGTCCCCACTTACGCCACAGGCGCTCCCGTATGCATGACACAGGAGGCGAGGATAGTTCCGACACCTGAACTAATGCCTCAGACTGCGTCTGTGCAGCCTCACGCTCCTTGTCCTCTCGGCACCTAACATATTATCATCGTGTTTATCGAAAGTTGATAGAACAAAGAGAGAGGCTGACAGAGGCCAGAAATCCCACTGAAACATAGGAATCTATCTAATCAAAACGATAAATAAGAGGAACTATTCGATTTCGATCCAGGCAACGGATAAACAAATCTGTCTAATATAAACAATAAACAAGAGGAACTATTTGATTTCGATCCAGGCAACCGATAAATAAGAGGAACTATTCAATTTCGATACATCTATCTTGCCAAAATAGAAGACGCGTGATGAGGGGAAACGGACATACGACGAGCGGGAGCATTCTTCACCAGACTCCCGCGGAGACGGCGGCTTCGGCGGTGGGGAGGCATGGGGGTGGTGGAGAGCGAGATGGGGGCTAGGGTTTCGCGATCTCCTGGGGACGGGGACGCCGGGAGCCCGGGACGGATCGAGAGAGGCGACCACCTCGGCGCGAGCGGGATCTCCGGCGAGGGAGGCGCGGGGAGCGGTCCGAGTTGCGGGCGAGAGATTGATGACGGAAAAGGAAGTGACGGTGGAGGGAAGAACACCTTTTTAGAAAAAAAAAAAGAAGAAAACTAATATTCTATATAATAATATAATATAAGATGTAGCAAAGGTCCCGTTGGTTACCTGCGGATTTTTATAATCTCAATAAAAAACTTTTATTGGATTTCATGTCTGTCAACCGCCGGTTTAATCCGGTTGAAATATAACGAGGAACGCTACTCAAACACAACTAAAGTTGTGGCTCAGTAGTGGAGATCTTATACCGGTTTCTATGAAACACCGTTGGCACCGGTTTTATACGGTTAGATTGCTTACCGGTCTTCTAAGCTGGACTAGACCGGCCGAGGCTCTGGTTCGGTATTTTACCGGTTGAACCGCCAGTCTGATCCGGTTCAAATAACTATGGTTTGAATGGAACTCTAAAAATTCGGATTCTACATAAAAATAATCTCTGATATTTCTTGAATTTTGTGCATGTGTTTTATAATCCTGTAGAATCAAATGTTGTTTGGATATGATTCTAGGATTCTGAGATTTTTTTTATCCGGATTCTTAGAATCTCGTGAGCCATGGTAGCCAAACAGGGGCTAAAATCCAACAAAATCTAGCTCGTTTGGATAGGATTCTAGGTTTCTAGGATTTTTTTTAATCTGGATTCTGAAAAACCCTGGTAACCAAACGGAACCTTAATCACGTCAAAGCACATGACGTGGCTCTATGCATTGACATGATTAGAGGAGCACTAGCACTGGCATCAGGCTTGAGTCGCGTCATACAGTCTGAAGTGACTAAGCGGCGTCATAGAGTCTGGCATGACTAAGTGCACGTGTGGTTCTTGGCTAGATTTGCCTAGCCCTAGCTTGCTCGAGCGAGCCTAGACTTGGCAACCGAGGTGAGCTAAAAACTCCTCTCTAGCAAAAGCAATGAAATAGCTTGCTTGCACGGAATTCAAAAACAGCTGGCCCAACAACCAAACTCTTCGTCTCGTCCTAGTCCTTGCTGGGCAAGGTGGAGCCAACGCTAGCGATAGAACCAAACATGCCCTAAAGGTCGTGCATTGTAGCCGAGATATAGGCGCCTGGACCCTTTCCTCCTATCTTTTCTCCTCTATATATCCATATTATCTGAATCACTTTCCTTGTGTAATCGTAAAAGGAAACTAGACAAACAGAACTTGAACTGTGTCATGTGAGTCTGGGCCCTTTTCTCCTCCTAATTTTGTCTCTTTCCACTCATGATATACGAGGTGACTCCATGTTGCAAATCTTTGGTGGAGATAGCAAGACACACATATAGGCAAAAAGACCGATTGCACAACGGTTTAATTTGTTTAATTCTTAGGTAGATGGGTTGAACCACCAACTAATATTGTTCTAAAAAAAACCACCATCTTATAAAGAGTGTCATT
This sequence comes from Miscanthus lutarioriparius, assembly GCA_904845875.1. Lineage (NCBI taxonomy): Eukaryota > Viridiplantae > Streptophyta > Magnoliopsida > Poales > Poaceae > Miscanthus > Miscanthus lutarioriparius. The sequence goes on along the minus strand of CAJGYO010000010.1, from coordinate 101,883,352 downwards.
TTTATTTTTGAAGTCAAATTTTTAACTTTAACCAAATATATAAAAGAAAGTATTAATATTTATAGTGTATAATTAGTATCATTCGAATCGCTAAATATATTTTTTATAATAGACTTATTTAGAAATACAAATATTATCAATATTTTCTACAAATCTAGTCAACTTTAATAAAATCAGCACGAACCACATAACAACACTCTTCTTGGAATTGAGTAGATCCCATTCTCTATTATAAGAATATTATATTTTTATCTTTGTATTATTCTTCATTCTCTAATTTGGAAAAAATAGAAGAGAAAAATAGAGACACGGAAGAAAAATGGGAAACAAGAAAAACAGGAAAGAAAACGGAAGAAACCAAGAAGCGCACGGGAAAACAAACGAAAAAAAAAAAGAAAAGGCTGACAAACGGACGAAACCAAAGAACTCGGACGGAAAAGAAAAACAAAACAAAGCATAAAAACGGACTCGGAAGGAAAATAAAAACGAAAAAACGGCTGAAAAACTGACGTACTGTTCCTACAAATGAAAACTAGAGACTGACTCAATTAAACGGGTGATTATGCCAACATATATGCCTGTATCCAATTGCTTGTGCATAGAATAGGACTATATGTTCAAACTCGACAGGTTAGGCTGCACCACCATAAAAATCGAAAATAAGTTATTACTGTCAGACTTCGCCCTATAAGCACCCCTCTTTCTTCAACTTCACTCATCAAGGACTCAAGCCTTCAACTTCAAGCCAAGGTACGTAAGTACTACTCGGTAACGACTGAGTATTACAGTATAGTTATATATTGTAGATTTTTGCATCTATTTCTTTCTCAGATAATTTATTATTACAACAGCATGCCGTGTGCAAAGATTTGTCTTGTTTTAGATATTTACTTAGCATTGCTATTGTCTACTAATGGCAGGTAAATTGTTTGAAAGTTTTTTCAAAAGAAAAGCAGCGGAGCCTGATAGTGCCAACCATGCCCGCAATTCGTCTTTGGTGATGTGATATCAGCTGGGAAGAGGAGATTAAATATAATCCAGGGTTGTGGAAACATATAGACACTACTAGAGAACAGACTTTAGAACGATGTCCCAATTTATCATTAGCCTCGGCATTTTTTGCCCCTGGGACTAAAGGACCCTTTAGTCCCGGTTAGTAATACTAACCGGGACTAAAGGTCCCTATAACGATCGTCCATGAGGCGAGGATCTTTAGTCCCGGTGGTATTACCAACCGGGACTAAAGGTTTACATTTAGTTCGGTTAGTAATACCAAATGGGACTAAAGCTTTAGTCCCGGTTTGGGTTATGCCCCGAATAAAGATTAATCTTTAGTCCCGGTTTGGACCCCTAATCGGGACTAATTATCCCGCCTATAATTCTGCTCAATTCTTCCTCCCGAGCCCGAGCCATTCCATTATTCAAACTCACCGCCTCTGTTCTTCACTTTTGCTGTTGTTCTTGCACTCTCCCTCCATTGGTGTTGCTCTTGATTTTGGAGGTAACAAACTTAATCCTCTTATGTTTTATCAAGAGCTTATCTCATTTTATGATGTAGATGCATGCGTAACTTTATATGTTGGACTTTATTATGATTTTATATGTCATTTTTAGCTCAAAATCACATGATGATTTGCATATATGTTTGGATAAACAAAAGTTAAATTAGTTCATCAAAATCACGCCTCGCTCGTCCTCATTTGGAGCACGCGCCATTCTCGTCCCCGGTGGCTTACGTGATCTTAGAATTAATTTTTCCATGAAATGAAAAACTTAGAAAATTGTTATAAAATTGTAGAAAATCCGTACTAGTTGAACTTGCGGACCGTGTTCATTTCGGCAAGCATGTTCTCTGCCGAAAGTAACGGACGTCAAGGAGGAGCTTTGATTCTACGAGGGAGAGGCGGCAACGGTCGTGGAAGACCGTGTTCCCTTTCTCGTAGAATCGGAGCTCTTCCTTGGTCAAGTACGGAGTGCCGTCCGATGGAGAAATGCTCACGAGATGATCACGTAAGCAAGGTCAACTAGTACGGATGGTTATTTATTGAAACATGTTTTTGAGCTATAATTTGATGGATATTTGAAAATATGAAATTTACACTAGTTTACAAAAATAAGTATAGAAAGTAGATGACAATCGTTATCGGATCCTCGGCCTCTCGTTCGGTTATTGAACGATCGAGGCCGAAACTCCCTCTCATTATCTGCGGCAAGTGTGTAAGCGAAGATTGTGATGGAGTACCGAGTCAAGAGACGAGGGACCCAACAAGGGTCGTGTTTTCTACAAGTGCCCGATCGCGATGTGAGTTTCTTACGCATTTTATAATTATGGCTAATTGACCTGCTTTTCTTGAATATTTTGACTAAATATTTTTGGCTTTAATTTCAATTGGGAGGGCAAATGGATGCGATGGTTGGTACTGGGAGGAAGATTATGCTACATACGTGCGAGAATTTGGGTGCGCTTGAGGTAGCGAGCATGCTGCCGATGAGGCAATGAGCCAAGGAGAAGCTTATTGATATTCAACGGAAGAATGATTTGTCTGCTTTAGTTGCGTCGATCACAAAATAATTATGTTACTGAAGTGCATTGTAGTTTTAGTTTGTTTAGTGATAGTTGGGATTGCTTACGTTGTAGCCGTGCTTAGTTAATTAATCAACCGTGTGTGTGTCATTTATGTTGTGTAATAAAATACTTAATTATGTTCAAGGTTTTCATAATTTGTCGTGTAATACGATTATGTCACGCCATTGGATGTACAATGCCGATCGCCGCTCCCAAGACTTTATAGAGGGCTTGCACTATTTCTTAGGTGTGGCCGAGGCAAATAAGCGGGATGGTTTCATATGCTGTCCATGTGTCCTATGTAAGAATTTAAATGAATATTCAAGCTCAATGAGTCTTCATTCACATTTGCTTAAGTCGGGTTTCATGTCAAACTATATATGTTGGACTAAGCATGGAGAAAGCGGGGTCATGATGGAAGAAGGTGAAGGAGAAGATTTAGACATTGATGACATTATTGCTCGATATGGTGCCTTTGATGATACTACAATGGGGGAGATGAAGAAGAGGTAGCGGTAGAAGATGATCTCGGTGATGCTCTTGGCGATGCCATTCGTGATGCACAACAAGAATGGGAAAGTGAAAAGAGAAAGTTAAGTTGGAGCGCATGCTTGAGGATCATCGGAAGTTGCTATACCCGACGGTAGAAGAGGGCAAAAAAGCTGGGTACAACACCGGAATTGCTACAATGGAAGGCAAAGAATGGTGTATCCGATAAGACATTTGGGAATTTATTAAACCTTATAAAGAAGATGCTTCCGAGCCAAATGAATTGCCCACCACTACGTCTGAAGCAAAAAAGGTTGTACGCCCTTTGGGATTAAAAATCCGGAAGATACATGCATGTCCTAATGACCGTATCCTCTACCATGGCAATGAATCGAGAATTTGGATGAATGCCCGGTAGATGTAAAGCATCGCGGTATAAGATCAAAGCGCGATGATCCCGGTGACGTCGAGGGTGAACAACGTCCTAGAAAGAAAATCCTGCCAAGGTTATGTGGTATGCTCCTATAATACCACGCTTAAAACGTTTGTTCAGAAATAAAGACCACGCAAAGTTGTTGCGGTGGTATAAAGAAGACCGTAAGGTAGATTTATATCTTTGAGACACCCAAATGATGGGTCCCAAAGGAGAGCGATAGATGAGAGAATTTTCAGAGTTTGCAAATGAGGCTAGAAACTTAAGGTTACCTTAAGTACAGATGGTATGAATCCTTTTGGACAGCAGAGAGCACTAGTCATAGCACTTGGCGCCATTACTCTATGTATCTACAACCTTCCTCCATGGTTATGCATGAAGCGGAAGTTCATTATGATGCCGATCCTCATCCAAGGTCCGAGGCAACTCAGCAACGATATTGATGTATATCCGGCCATTAGTTGAAGAACTTCTAGTTTTATGGAACAAACCAGTGTACGCGTGTCCGGGATGAGTACAAACAAGAACACTTTGACCTACGAGCAATGTTGTTCGTAACCATCAATGATTGGCCTACTTTAAGTAATCTTTCAGTCGACAAACAAAGGATATAATGCATGCACACATTGTTTTGATGACCTTGACAAGATATATTTGAAAAGATGTCGAAAGGTCGTGTACCTTGGCCATCGTCGATTCCTTCCTTTGAATCACCAAGTAAGAAAGAAAGGAAGCATTTTAAAGGTAAGCCGGACCACCGGAAGAAGCCTCATAACCGAACCGGGAAGATGTACTGCAATGGTCAAGGATGTGAAAGTAGTATTTGGAAAGAGACAAGGCGGTGAATCTATTCCCAAAGATGCTAATGGACATGCACCCATGTGGAAGAAGAAGTCCATCTTTGGGAGCTACCCTATTGGCAAGTCCTAGAGGTCCATAACGCAATCGACGTGATGCACCGACAAAGAATCTTTGTGTGAACTGTTAGGATTCATGGGTGTGTCGGGAAGCCAAAGGATTCACTTGAAGCACGCCAGGACTTGCGGTGCATGAAAGAACGAGACAACCTTCATCCGGAGAAGACAGTGATGGACGTCATTATTTAAGTCCTGCTAGCTACACGCTTAGCAAAGAAGAGAGGGACAAAGATGTTCGAATGTCTAAGCGACATCAAGGTCCCATCGGGATTCTCCTCCAATATAAAGGGTATAATAAATGTGTCGATAAAAAAATTCCTAAACTTAAAGTCCCACGATCGCCACGTGCTTATGACGCAATTGCTTCCAGGTTGCTTTAAGAGGAATTCTACCTCCACATGTACGCCTAGCCACCGTGAAGCTATGTGCATTTCTCAATGCAATTTCTCGAAGGCAATCAATCCAATTGAACTAGCTACTCTCTGAGAATGATGTGGTTCAATGTCTTGTCGACTTTGAGTTGGTGTTCCTCCATCCTTCTTTAATATCATGACACACATCCTAGTTCATTTGGTGAAGGAGATTAGTATTCTTGGACCTGTGTTCTTACATAACATGTTCTCCTTCTTGAGAGGTTTATGGGAGTCTTGAAGAAATATGTGAAAGTCCATTCTAAGCTGAAGGAAGCATCGCCTGGCTATGGAACAAAGGAGGTCATTGAGTTCTGTGTTGACTTTATTCCCCGACATTGCCCGATTGGCGTTCCCGAATCAAGACATGAGGGGAGACTCAGTGGTAAAGGAACTTTAGGGAAGAAAACATATATCGGCATGGAAGACGATTATTTCAATAAAGTACACTACACAGTTCTTCAGAACTCGTCATTGGTGCATCCGTACATCGAGATACATAAGGAGTTCTTACGATCCAAGTTTCCAGGGAAGGACTAAGCTTGGATTAGGCGTCAGCACATGGAAAGTTTCAGTGGTTGGTTGCGAAAAGAATGTCAAAGCGCGATGACAATATTGATGAGCAATTGTATTTGTTGGCTAGGCGACCATCGTGGCATATCCTCACGTACCAAGGGCACGAGATAAATGGGAATACATTTTACACAGCTTGCCCAAGATAAAAGGAGCACCAATCAAAATAGTGGTGTTCGCATAGATGGCACATATCCAAATGGGAATATACAAACATATTATGGCCGCATAGAAGAGATATGGGAACTAGACTACGCACCTAATTTTAAAGTCCCTTTGTTCCGTGCCAATGGGTGAAGCTGGCCCAGGAGGAGGGTAACAATCGACAAAGAGTATGGAATGACAACAAAGGACCTCAACAATATTGGATACAAAGAGGAACCATTCGCCCTTGCTTTGCCGATGTGAGTCGGTGTTCTATGTGAAAGACATGTCTACAAAATCAAAGAGAGGAAAAAACGAAGACATCAACTCAATGTTCAATGAGCCAAAGCGCCACATAATTCTTTACGGGAAAATAAATATAGTAGAAATTGAAGACAAGTCGGACATGTCGGAAGATTACGAAAGAAATGTCCTAATTCCACCCTTCATAGTGAAGAAAGATCCAAGCATCATGTTAAATGATGAAGACACTCCATGGTTACGACAAGATCATAACCAAGGGTCATACGTCAAGAAGAAATTCAACATTGTGCCGCATGATACAACGATGAATGTTTAATATATTATGTTTTAGAGACGGATATTATGTAATATGTTATGACTTCACAATCCTTATATAGGCCATTTTTCATTTGAGATCTACAATTGTTGTTTTGGTCAACTTTCCATTTGATAAAGTTTGGGCGGTTCAAATTTGTGATTTTTAAATTTCGACGCCTACAAACTAGTTTTCTAACCCTAGATTGTCTAAAATTGAAAAGTTTTGAATACCAAGTTTGTTCATATCATCAATATCTACAATCCTTATATAGACCATTTTTTCATTTGAAAAAGCTTGAACAAAATGTAGTTCAATTTTCACAAGTGTGTGACATAGTTTTAGAAAGTCTATATGAGATTCAAGAAGTTGTGACTAGTGTTTGATAAAATTTCTCAAAAGGAAAATGAGCTATGTAACAATTGTAGATATTGCTGAGATGATCAAACTTGGTATTCAGAGTTTTTCATCTGAGGTCATTTAGTGTCTCATTTGAGCAAGTTTGACCAAGTCAAATTTGGTCAAATGAAAAAACAACACTTTGACTCTAGTATTATGGACTCTAAATGACTTCGAATTGAAAAGTTTTGAATACCAAGTTTGTTAAACTCAAAAAGATCTACAATTGTTATTTTGGTCAACTTTCCATTTGAGAAAGTTTGGACGGTTCAAATTTGTGATTTTTAAATTTCGGCGCCTACAAACTAGTTTTCTAACCCTAGATTGTCTAAAATTTAAAAGTTTTGAATACCAAGTTTGTTCATATCATCAATATATACAATCCTTATATAGACCATTTTTTCATTTGAGAAAGCTTAAACAAAATGTAGTTCAATTTTCACAAGTGTGTGACATAGTTTTAGAAAGTCTATATGAGATTCAAGAAGTTGTGACTAGTGTTTGATAAAAATTTCTCAAATGGGAAAATGAGCTATGTAACAATTGTAGATCTTGCTGAGATGATCAAACTTGGTATTCAGAGTTTTTTCATCTGAGGTCATTTAGTGTCTCATTTGAGCAAGTTTGACCAAGTCAAATTTGGTCAAATGAAAAAACAACACTTTGACTCTAGTATTATAGACTCTAAATGACTTCGAATTGAAAAGTTTTGAATACCAAGTTTGTTAAACTCAAAAATATCTACAATTGTTGTTTTGGTCAACTTTCCATTTGAGAAAGTTTGGACGGTTCAAATTTGTGATTTTTAAATTTCGACGCCTACAAACTAGTTTTCGAAACCCTAGATTGTCTAAAATTTAAAAGTTTTGAATACCAAGTTTGTTCATATCATCAATATCTACAATCCTTATATAGACCATTTTTTCATTTGAGAAAGCTTGAACAAAATGTAGTTCAATTTTCACAAGTGTGTGACATAGTTTTAGAAAGTCTATATGAGATTCAAGAAGTTGTGACTAGTGTTTGATAAAAATTTCTCAAATGGGAAAATGAGCTATGTAACAATTGTAGATCTTGCTGAGATGATCAAACTTGGTATTCAGAGTTTTTTCATCTGAGGTCATTTAGTGCCTTATTTGAGCAAGTTTGACCAAGTCAAATTTGGTCAAATGAAAAAACAACACTTTGACTCTAGTATTATGGACTCTAAATGACTTCGAATTGAAAAGTTTTGAATACCAAGTTTGTTAAACTCAAAAAGATCTACAATTGTTGTTTTGGTCAACTTTCCATTTGAGAAAGCTTGGACAGTTCAAATTTGTGATTTTTAAATTTCGACGCCTACAAACTAGTTTTCAGAACCCTAGATTGTCTAAAATTTAAAAGTTTTGAATACCAAGTTTGTTCATATCATCAATATCTACAATCCTTATATAGACCATTTTTTCATTTGAAAAAGTTGTAGAACAAAAAATACTAAATTTTCTTTATTTTTATAGGTTCAACAAAAATTTCCTGTCAATTTTGGTCAAAAACCGAGAAAAAATTGAAACATTGACGTTACAATAATGTGATAATAAATTTCCTATCGAATAATATTAGTTTTATTAATTTTAAGTTACAAATATATTTTTGCATTAACAAAATACTTAGTATTAGTAACATTTATATTCTATATTCATAAAAGAAATTAAAAACTTTAGGTTACAAAATTTTCCTATTTACAATAAATAATTAGTTAATCAATAGAATTTTTTAAAATAAATATTGCAAAGTATTGAAGTTGCTATGGAATTAATTGATTAACCTAGTATTAAACAAAATCAAAATCCTAGGTCTTTCCAAGTACGCTGGCGGGTTGCCAAAATTTTCAGGCCTTCAGTCCCGGCCCAGACCAAGAACCGGGACTAAAGGGTGGGCGGCAATTTGGTGCCCGCCCAAAATACTTTTAGTCCCGGCTAGTAACACCAACCGGGACTAAAAACCCTTTAGTCCCGGCTTGTAAGTCGAGCCGGGACTAAAGGGTTGGGCCTTTAGTCCCGGTTGAGATTACCAGCCGGGACTAAAAGACCTTTAGTCCCGGCTGGTGTTACCAGCCGGGACTAAAGGGTACCGCCTATATATATCGACTTGTTCTGTTCATCTTCGATCTCGCGTCGTCGTCTCTCGATCCCATCTCCGCCGCCAGACCCGAAGCTCGTCCTCGTCGTCGCCGAGCCCGCCTCGTCGTCGATCCCGACCTCGTCTGCTGCCGTCGTGAGCCCGCCTGCGGCGGCCAACGAGCTCGCCTCACCACGCCTGCCTCGTCTCTCACCGTGGTCGCCGAGCCCCGCCCGCCTCGCCTCCGTCGAGCTCTCGCCCACCTGCCCGCCTCGTGATCTCACTTGCCGTCGCCGAGCCCCGCCTCACCTGCCTGCTGCCGTCGTCGAGCCTCGCCTGCCTCGGCCTCGCTGTCGAATCGAACTCGCCCACTTGCCTCGGCCTGCTGTCGTCCTTATAATGTTGGATTTTAATTGTTTTTAGATAATACTAATAAATAATATTTAGTAGTTTGGTTAGTTTTTAGATAGTTTTGATATATGTTAGTTAGATTTTTAGTTAGTTAGATTTATTAGATAATTGATATATGTTACTTAGATTTTTAGTTAGTTAGATTTATTAGATAATTGATATATGTTAGTTAGATTGTTAGTTGATATATGTTAGTTTTTTAGATAATTTTTAGTTAGTTAGAATTTTTAAAATGTATTATCTATTACTAGTTTATCTAATTTCATGTTAGATTTATTTAATTGGATTTAGTAATTATATATTCTATCTCTCTCTATATATATATATCTAGAGAGAGATTCTATATGTGTATACATATGTACTTAATTATTTCTATATGTATATATACATGTACTTATTTTCATAAGTTGAGAGAGAGAGAAAATTGCATCTAGAGAGACATTCTATGTGTTATCACATGCATATCTAGAGATATAGACATATGCACTTATTTCTATGTGTTGATTGAGAGAGAAAATATATTGTATCATTCTATGTGTATATATATACATGTACTTATTTCCATGTTTTTTGATCGAAAGTGTTTTTGATTCGATTCCAAAGCCTATACCTTATGTAATTCTTATGTTTATCCTTATGAAATATTATGTGTTATTATATTTAATTGGATTTAGTAATTCTATATGTGTTATCACATGTACTTATGTTATGTACCATAATAATTCTATCTATGTGTTATCTTGAAGATACAAATGGTCGCTCCGGATGATAACTTGAGTGATGACATAATTGCGGATATTATCAACGCCGCACCAATGTGGATGTAGATGACACGAGTCAAGATTTCTATTGATTATGAGGATATCCTGAATATGCTTGTGGTTGAAGATCAACAAATTGTCGCGTAAGAAAATAATCGGGCGAGGTATATTCGATTATCTATCATCTCTTATAGATGCATGCATACGTATATTTATTGTTAATCGTTGTGTTTCTACTCATATAGCCAGTCTCTGGATCTACATCAACCACCGACAAAAGTAGGAAAGTCCGAGGGCCAAAAAAGCCATTAGAGGGCCGTTTCATAATATCAGAATTCGACACCGACACCGGCAAACCATTAGGACCACATGCTCGGACATATGTCAATCAATGTGGGTTCATTGTAAGGGATAGGATCCCAGTTAGTGCTCGTGAATAGAAGCAGAAGATATCCGCTCCTAATGTTAGTTTTGTATCTGATCGTGATAAGAACCTAGCTTAGAGAGATATCACTCAACATTTCACATTACAAGCGATGATGCTTTGAAGGAGCTAGTGAGGATTGGACAATGAAGAAGATGGCAACATTGTTCCAGAGTTGGAAGAAGACATTGTATAAAAAGTTTATCTTGAAGAATGCTACGCCAATTTCAATGCTAAGGCGTTTGTCAAGTTGAGTCCCATTGGGATGCCTTCGTAGAATACAAGACATCTCAAGACAAAGAGGAACGTGTGATGAGGAATCGGCGGAATGCCCGATGGAAGCAATACCATCATCGCATGGGATCGGTGGTTATAGGAGTGCTATTCCCAAGTGGCGAAACCTAGAAGCGTAGATTACCGCCAAGGGAATCATACCAAACAATAGAAAAGAAGCTGGCCTCAACGCTGCGAAGAATTGGTTCTACGCTCATGGGGAAGCCTAGACCCGCATAATCGGCAAGCTAATTTTCGCCAAAAATTGAGAGCAACACGTAGACTAGCTCGTGCTAGGGAAGAAGTCGATAGTGGTGTTTTCAAGCCCAACAGAGAGAAGGATGAATTGACATATGCCCTAGAGAATCCCAACACGGTGGTCGAACAAGAGGCTATGGGGCGGTTCCGTGGCTACACGCATTCCCAAAGCAGATAAGGATACCTCTGAAGCCGCCAGAGAAAGAAGGATGAGGAGGCGAATCGAATTCGTGCATTGGAGCAATTTGTTGATGAGTCACGACAAGCATTGCTTGAATCACGTGAACGAGAAAAAATCTCTTGAGGCAAGAATGCAGGAGGAGATCAAGAGGCAAGTGCAGCTAGCAATGAGTCAAATGCAATCGCAATCAACGCCGGAGTCACCATTAGCCCGTTGGTCGATGAAAAGCGCTTGTGCTTCTACGGAGCTGCCGAGTTATTCAAGACGACGCTGGGTTGCGCTTCCTGTTGATGACATTACCGAGCCTCTAACAAAATGTGAGCTGCACATTCCGGATGGTAATGCATCAATCATGGTGGCTGTCGGGTTATATCTCCAATAGACCGAACGAAGACACCAAGAATCCATGGGTCGCTTATTCAACCCGGATATGCTAGCGCCTCGGTCGATAGAGTGCTCAAAGGTTACAAAGAATGTTCCTCTTGACATTGAAGGCGGTGATGGGGAGAAGACACTAGGAGAAACGAGAAGACATTTATTCAATGGCGCAAACGCTTCATCATCATTCCCAGGGCGCCACCGCTTCTACCCTCACCCTAGGTACGAATGAAAGTGAATGAAATATTATTTTCCATTAATTTTCTATTGGCTTCAAAAATAATTGACACACAAATTGTTTTTATAGCAGGGTCTCTCCCACCTAGCCTAATCATTCATTCCCCATCTCATCACAAATACACATGGCGCGAGACGACTTCATCCCCACGGCGATCGCTAACTCCTACACCGCCCCATCGCCTCCACAACGATCTCCAACTCCTACACCGCCCCACCGCCTCCCACAACGATCTCCAACATCTCCATGCCGGTCTCCACCAACACCGCCCTCATCGCCTCCACGCCGATCTCCAACACCGCCCCACCTCCTCCACAAATGACGCACTACAAAGACGCCTAAGGTCCCAAGAAAAAGAAGACCCCGAGAAAAGAGTTATTTCTCAAGAAATACTTCTGAAAAGACCGATGAGCAAATAGCAAATGAAGAAGACAAAAAAGTAAAAGATTTTTTATAGATATCAAAAACAAGAGTCAAGCAAAGCTTAAGGAGAAGCCGTACTTTTACATACCACGAGATGTGCCGAGGCGTAAGGTCGATGCTCACAAGAAAAAGATGATTGAACTTCGTAAGCCTTCGCCACTATCGGACTATGATCGCTTCCCTCGTGAAGTCACATGATGCGATAAGAAAAGGAAAAGAGCATCGTGAAGGATGTCCCACAACTCGGACAATGTAGCAACCAATGCAAAATCTTGTTGTTGCTAATGAATATGGTTCCAACATAGAAGTCTCGACGACTGCATAACTCGAGAAGTGTCGGTTCAAGCCCTTAATGCTTTTTTTTAAAGATACTTGGTTTAACCTTGGATCAATTGATGGGCAAAGCTCCAATCCGTAACTCGGAAGTTGATACCGGAAGACTTATAAATATGGCAAAAGTCAGCACAACCCTCATGGCTCTGAATGAATTGGGCACGCAAATGTACTTGCTCAACAAGTGGTACATGCAAAGCGCAGTGGCGTGGGGTGAGCAAAGTGGATCTTTGTCGATTTTTAGAGACCATCATTACTTCCGTGGCGATGACATCTTACATATTAGTTTCAAGAATTGCATCAACTATTCCACTTGGACGCCCGGACAAATCAATCATTAGCTCCTTTTGTTTGTAAGTGATTCTTACTTTTATTTAATAAACTCACTTCCATGCGTGCGTATATAATTATCCTCACATGTAACTTATATTTATATACTGATTCCGATGTCGAGCTCCAAAGAATACAAGACACCAAAGGTTGGCTTCATTGATCCTTATATCGTATTCAAAACCGGTATTATTATCAAGGAGCGATGGGTATCTGGAGCACGTGAGAATATCATGATGTTCTTCATGAAGCAAAGACGACAAGACAACAATACTTTTCCCCGCATAACTTTGAGTAAGTGTTAATAATAATGTAGTCTACACATTTTATGTAATATCAATACAACTTATATGCATGTACGTGTGTGTATAAACCAATGCAGTTTTCATCGGATACTCATTGTCATTGAGTTAAACTCAAGTCGGTTACTAATCTTTGACTCGTTGAGAAAAGAACGGGCACTATACCAAGATATGATAGACATTATCCGGGGTAATTTCGATCTCTCGCACAACTATTATTGAATAGACTTTGCCATAATTTATTAACGATCGTACATTATTGGTCGCATTGTTTTGGAAAGAGTTTATTCGGCAACATCGCAAGGATTGCAAGGCACCACTTAATGTAGTTGAAATACCAAAGAAGTTGTACTATATACACTTCCCCACGTGTTTAATTACTATATCGTACTTCAATTTACGTGTGAGATGATGAGAATAATCTTCTTCTCGTATAGAGAGTGTTTATGGGCGAACCGGTAATAACTTGTGTGGATACTACGTTTGTGAATTTATCATCACATATAAGAAGAACTCCTGAAGATGTCCTCGAGAAGTACGTATATATCAATTTTTATTTATTTTAAATGAATATATATACATATACGTGTATTAATACTTTTCCTTTTATTTCAAATGCAAGACTGAATGGTTGAAACGAAGGGTCATGCAAAAAGACCATCTCAAAGCGCTTCAAGAGTCAATAGCAGGATATCTTCTAGAAAAGTGCTAAATCCCAATCTATGAGTTCTACTTTGATCTTAAGGAATAAATGATGTAAATTAAATGTTTATTGATATCGTTATTTTCGAGAACAAGATTATGAAAGTGTTGTATATATACATATATATATATATATATATCTATAATATATATAGTTTCATACTTTATTCGAATATAATAATGCTCAAGATGAGAATTAGATGTAATTATATGCATGCGTATATTTATATTAGCAACGTAGAATACGTACATAAAAACATATTATATATTAAACAAATACGTATAACTGAACTGAAAACAAATTAAACAAAAAAAAAAGAAAAAGAAAAGGAACCTATAGTCCCAGTTGGGGTTACCAACCGGGACTAACGGGTGAACCATTAGTCCCGGTTGGTAACACCAACCGGGACTAAAGGGTGCGCCAGGTTCGCTCGGCTGGAGGGCCTTTAGTCCCGGTTGGTATTACCAACCGGGACTAAAGGTCCCTCTTTAATCCAGGCTCGATGACCCAGGACTGAAGGTTACACCTTTAATCCCGGTATCGTTGTCCCGGCGCGGTAACCGGGACTAAAGACTGTTACCGCTCCTTGTCCTCTCGGCACCTAACATATTATCATCGTGTTTATCGAAAGTTGATAGAACAAAGAGAGAGGCTGACAGAGGCCAGAAATCCCACTGAAACATAGGAATCTATCTAATCAAAACGATAAATAAGAGGAACTATTCGATTTCGATCCAGGCAACGGATAAACAAATCTGTCTAATATAAACAATAAACAAGAGGAACTATTTGATTTCGATCCAGGCAACCGATAAATAAGAGGAACTATTCAATTTCGATACATCTATCTTGCCAAAATAGAAGACGCGTGATGAGGGGAAACGGACATACGACGAGCGGGAGCATTCTTCACCAGACTCTTGACCGCGGAGGCGGCGGCTTCGGCGGTGGGGAGGCATGGGGGTGGTGGAGCGCGATGGGGCTAGGGGTTTCGCGATCTCCTGGGGACGGGGACGCCGGGATCGAGAGAGGCGACCACCTCGGCGCGAGCGGGATCTCGGCGGGGAGGCGCGAGGAGCGGGCGCAGACACCTCGGACGCGGAAGCGCGAGCGGGATCTCTCTCGGCAGGGAGGCGGGAGAGCGGTCCGAGTTATGAGTTGAGATTGATGACGGAAAAGGAAGTGACCGTGGAGGGAAGAACACCTTTTAGAAAAAAAAGAAGAAAAAACTAATATTCTATATAATAATATAATATAAGATGTAGCAAAGGTCCCGTTGGTTACCTGCGGATTTTTATAATCTCAATAAAAACTTTTATTGGATTTCATGTCTGTCAACCGCCGGTTTAATCCGGTTGAAATATAACGAGAAACTCTACTCAAACACAACTAAAGTTGTGGCTCAGTAGTGGAGATCTTATACCGGTTTCTATGAAACACCGTTGGCAACTATGGTTTGATAACTCTTAGATTGCTTACTGGTCTTCTAAGCTGGACTAGACCAGCCTTGGCTTTTGTTTGGTATTTTAATCCTGTTGAACCAAGCCATATGATCCTAGGATTCAAATAACTATGGTTTGAATGGAACTCTAAAAATGGTATTCTACATAAAAAACAATCTCTCGATATTTCTTGAATTTTGTGTTTGTGTTTTATAATCCTGTAGAATCAAATGTTGTTTGGATATGATTCTAGGATTCTCAGATTTTTTTATCCATCATTCTTAGAATCTCGTGAGCCATGGTAAATGTAAACAGGGGCTAAAATCCAACAAAATCTAGCTCGAATCTTTTATAGGATTCTAGGTTTTGCTAGGATTTTTTTCTCTGGATTCTGAAAACCCAGGGTAACCAAATGGAACCTTAATCACGCCAAAGCACATGACGTGGCTCTATGCATTGACATGATTAGAGGAGCACTAGCACTAGCATCAGGCTTGAGTCGCGTCATACAGTCTGAAGTGACTAAGTCTAGCGTCATAGAGTCTGGCATGACTAAGTGCACGTGTGGTTCTTGGCTAGATTTGCCTAGCCTAGCTTGCTCGAACAGAGCCTAGCCTAGACTTGGCAACCCGAGGTGAGCTAAAAAAACTCTCTCTAGCAAAAAGCAATGAAATAGCTTGCTTGCATAATCCACGATTTGAATTCAAAAACAGCTGACCCAACAACCAAACTCTTCGTCTCGTCCTAGTCCTTGCTGGGCAAGGTGGAGCCAACACTAGCGATAGAACCAAACATGCCCTAAAGGTCGCACCGGTAGCCAGATATAGGCGCCAGACCCTTTCCTCCTATCTTTTCTCCTCTATATATCCATATTATCCGAATCACTTTCCTTGTGTAATCGTAAAAGGAAACTAGACAAACAGAACTTGAACTGTGTCATGTGAGTCTGGGCCCTTTTCTCCTCCTAATTTTGTCTCTTTCCACTCATGACATACGAGGTGACTCCATGTTGCAAATCTTTGGTGGAGATAGCAAGACACACATATAGGCAAAAAGACCGATTGCACAACGGTTTAATTTGTTTAATTCTTAGGTAGATGGGTTGAACCACCAACTAATATTGTTCTAAAAAAAACCACCATCTTATAAAGAGTGTCATTTTTATTTTTGAAGTCAAATTTTTAACTTTAACCAAATATATAAAAGAAAGTATTAATATTTATAGTGTATAATTAGTATCATTCGAATCGCTAAATATATTTTTTATAATAGACTTATTTAGAAATACAAATATTATCAATATTTTCTACAAATCTAGTCAATCTTAATAAAATCAGCACGAACCACATAACAACACTCTTCTTGGAATTGAGTAGATCCCATTCTCTATTATAAGAATATTATATTTTATCTTTGTATTATTCTTCATTCTCTAATTTGGAAAAAATAGAAGAGAAAAATAGAGACACGGAAGAAAAATGGGAAACAAGAAAAACAGGAAAAACATGAAAAAACGGAAGAAACCAAGAAGCGCACGGGAAAACAAACGAAAAAAAAAAAAAAAAGGCTGACAAACGGACGAAACCAAAGAACTCGGACGGAAAAGAAAAACAAAACAAAGCATAAAAACGGACTCGGAAGGAAAATAAAAACGAAAAACGGCTGAAAAACTGACGTACTGTTCCTACAAATGAAAACTAGAGACTGACTCAATTAAACGGGTGATTATGCCAACATATATGCCTGTATCCAATTGCTTGTGCATAGAATAGGACTATATGTTCAAACTCGACAGACGTTAGGCTGCACCACCATAAAAATCGAAAATAAGTTATTACTGTCAGACTTCGCCCTATAAGCACCCTCTTCTTTCTTCAACTTCACTCATCAAGGACTCAAGCCTTCAACTTCAAGCAAGCCAAGGTACGTAACGGTCGACAGTCTGTCCGCAGACCAGCTACCTACGAGCCGGAGTACCGGCTGGGGCTGGGGCTGGTCGAAGTACTACTCGGTAACGACTGAGTATTACAGTATAGTTATATATTGTAGATTTTTGCATCTATTTCTTTCTCAGATAATTTATTATTACAACAGCATGCCGTGTGCAAAGATTTGTCTTGTTTTAGATATTTACTTAGCATTGCTATTGTCTACTAATGGCAGGTAAATTGTTTGAAAGTTTTTTCAAAAGAAAAGCAGCGGAGCCTGATAGTGCCAACCATGCCCGCAATTCGTCTTTGGTGATGTGATATCAGCTGGGAAGAGGAGATTAAATATAATCCAGGGTTGTGGAAACATATAGATGACTACCATCTTAATCTTAGAGAGATGAAGAGAAGGAAGTACATGGAAAAATGGTCTGGCCAGATGCCAACCTCAGCACGGTGAGTTTCCATGTGACACAGATTGGACGAGGGCCAAGAAGGGTTGTTCCAGAATGGTTTGATGAGTTTGAAAGTTGCTTTGAATACAGTGAGAGAGCATAATGTTTTTTTCTTAGAGAATGGTAGAGACTAGAACATGATCATTGTCCAATGGTTTATCGACTCATGAAGCTTGTATTAGTATTGTCAGTTGCTATTGTTACAGTTCAGAGGATTTTCTTAGGCATGAAGATCGTGAAACAAATTTATGCAACCACATCAACGATCAATTTATGAGCAATTGCCTTATTTGCTATGTGGGGAAGGAAGTAATGATGAAAGTCACAAATGAGGCCGTGGTTAGCCGCTTCATCTCCTACAACTAAAAGGAACAAAAGTAAGATAATTTTTTGGTGCGACCTTTTTTTTTTGGGTCGCCCTTCCCTCCCCTCCCTTGCGATATGATAAGGAGAGACGCTGAAGGACAAGTGGGAGGGTGGAAAAAAAAAGAATAGGAAATGGTTCCTGATGCAAATGTGCAAAACAGATAGAATATATAAAAGTGGTTATGATAATTTATAAATAGTATAAGATTCCTGATGTAAAAACGCTGTCAATCAAGATGATTTTTCCCGGTCAAAAAGAAAACATAAATCGCATGCCCTCTCTGCGCCCTGCGTCTACCACAACCACGCCGCCTTTCTGCACCCTGCGTCTATCACAACCATGACGTCGGCTTGACTCGAGAAGTGAAAGTGCATTTGCCTCCTATGTGGGTTTTGGTGTATTAATAACATCCAAATTAGGGACTAATGTGATCTTATTGAGATAAGTTGCAGCCGTTAGTCCAATGAAGAATTCAAAGAGTTGATAAAGATGAAATGGCAACCCTCAATTCATGAAGTTGAAACACGATTCCAACTCAAAGCGGAGCTTCAAGTTTATTATTTTTGCTTTTGAGTTTAGGAATGCCGTACTACAAAGAGGGATGCAAAAGTAGTCGGTCTGAGGAAGATAAGGTGCTCCAGCATAGAAATCTAACCTAAAAAGAGTCATCCTAGCACTGCATGAACACTTAGAATATTTTTTCTTGTTGGGTAGCGTCGGAAGTCCCGACGTAAGTCGGGAGTCCCAACGGTCAGAAGTCCCAACATAGTGTCGGGAGTCCTGACCCTCTGCCTGCTATCCATTTGACTGAGCCCCTCGTCGGAAGTCCCGACGTACGTCGGGAGTTCCGACAGTGTCGTGCCCACAGTGTCCTCAACCCTTCTTTGAACAGTATTTCTAGTTAATGTCGGAAGTTCCGAGATCTGCGTCGGGACTCCCGACGTAGATCTGAGGGGATGCTTTTCACTTGAAGTATAAATACCCCTCTCTTCACTTTCAACCATTATGGACTCATTCATGACTCACCAACTTTCGTCCAAAACACCTCCCAAGCATTCAAGGCACTCCTTTCCTCTCCCCTTTGCTCCTAACATCGATTCTTCCAAGAATTTGAGTGGTAGGAGAGTGGATTGAGTGAGTAACTCACTTGGCAAGCTTGAGCACTTGATTTCTTCGTCAAGCCTATTGTTTTTGCGTCTATTGCTCTTGGGTTCTTGGAACCCTAGCCGGCTAGGCGTCACCCAAGAGCTTCCATCTTGTGGAAGAGCCTTGGGAAGTTTGTATCACCCTTGATTTCTTAGTGGAAAGCTCAAGTGACCTTTGTGGTTACTTAGAGAGAGGAAAGGAGGTGGAAGAGACTCCGACCTTTGTGGTCACCTCAACAACGAGGACGTAGGAGCTCCTTAGTGGGGTTGCCAAACCTCGGGATAAATCTTTGTGTCTCTTGTGTCTCTTGTTGTTGGAGTACTTTGCTTGTTATTACTTGTATGTATTTGTCTCTCTCTCAACCCCTCTCTTTGGTACTTGGAGATTGATCTATGATTTGGAGGTGTCTCTACATCAAGGAAGTGGTCTAACATCATCTTCTTACCTCTAGGAAGTGAGGGCGTAAGTTATTGGCATCACAAAGTTTATTTAAGCACCTGTAGTTCCTTTCACGTAGGCGTCGGGATTGCTGACAACGTCGGGAGTTCCGACCCAAACTGTCAAGACTTCCGACAATTGCTGACAAGTGACTTTGAGTTTTATGTAGAATTTTTTAGATACGCCTATTCACCCCATCTAGGCATTGTTTAGATTCTTTCAAATAGTATCAGAGCAAGGTCTTCTCTAGCCCCTCACCGCGTTAGAAGAAACAATGTCGGAGACTGACAAGATGCAAGCCGAAGCCACCGAGAGGGCCAAGTCAATTGCAAAAGAGTTGATGGCAGAACAAGCAAAGCTTTTCAAAGATGAAATGAAGAAGATGCAAGATGAGATGAACAAGTTGAAGGAAGAGTTGAGCAAGAAAGTTGATGATGCAATAAGTGGCAAGAATGATCCAACTAGTAGCAAGAATGATGCAAACAAAGACACGAGTAGTGATGTTGGAGCCGGTGAGAATGGTCATGGAAAAGGAATATACTCAAACATGAGTTTTGACTATGGGCAACTTATCAAAGGTTCATCTCTACATGCTCCATCCGTCAACATTGGTAAGCCACCTCACTTTGATAGAACAAGATACATCGATTGGTCCTACAAGATGAAGATGCATCTTATTGCCGCAAGACTTTGGGAAGTTGTGGAGGTTGGTGTGATATTTCCTACCAATGAAGATAGAGAGATTACTCTGGAAGAAGTGCACAATCTACATCAAAATGCACAAGCCATTGCATTGCTTGTGTCAAGTCTAGCTCCGGATGAGTTTAGAAAGGTGAATGGAATGGAAAGTGCAAAGCTAATTTGGGATACTTTGAAAGTGTCTTTTGAGGGAGACAAGAGTATGAGAAAAGGCAACATTGAGTTACTTCATGGTGAATTGGAGAGATTTGTGTTCTTGCAAAATAAGACTACACAATCCATGTTTGATAGGCTCATGACATTGGTCAACCGCATTAGAGCTCTTGGAAGCACCGAATGGGATGACAACAAGGTTGCTAGAAAGATGTTGAGAACTTATAGAGCAAAGAACAACATGCTAGCGTCCGTGATTATGGAAAGGCCCGATTATGATGACATGACACCACAAGAGGTTCTTTCGAAGCTAAAGCATCATGAATGTCTAGACAAAGATGCACTCAATGCTCACAATCAAAATCCTAATGCAATGGGATACAACAAGAATGCAGCCCTAAAGGCAATTCAAGCTCGTGAATGCAAACCCTCTAGTGAAGAGAAAAAGAAGAAAGTAAAGGATGATTGCTCAAGTGAAGAAGAAGAGTCCGATGAATAGGTTGCACTCATTATTAGAAATTTTAGAAGGTTCATAAAGAAGAAGAGCAACCGGAAGACTTATGGTGATAGAAAGAGAAGAAGCAAGAAGAGGTTTTGCTATGGTTGTGGCCAAGTTGGTCACTTCATAGCGGATTGCCCCAATGAGAAGAAAAGGCACAAGCATGACAAGGATGAAGACAAGAAGAACAAGGGCAAGAAGAGAGCTGAAGCTCATCTCGGTGAAGAATGGGAGTCAAGTGATTCAAGTGATGATGAGAAGAAGAAGAAGGGAGCCGCAAACATCTCCATTCATCATTCTTCACCAACAATGATCTTCCCCGACTCAACTTCACCACCAAAGCTCTTCCCCAATTTACCTTCATCACCAAGGCTCTTCTCTAACCTCATCGACAACGACTACTACACTCCAACTTGTCTCATGGCTAAGGGGGAGAAGGTACATAACTCCTCTGATTCTTCTAATGATGAGTATGATAGTTGTGATGAGAACATAGAAGAACTTGAAGCTACTATGATAAAGAAATTTGGTAAAAAGGCCTACACTAAAATAAAAACACTAATGAAGAAATTAGAGAAGAGGGATAGATGCTTGGAGATGCAAGGAGATATAATCACTCAAGAGAGAGACAAAAACCTTGCACTTAAAGCATCCATCACCGAGGAAAAGATGAAGGTTGAAAAGTTAACCGTTTAATTGTTTTTAGTCAATGACTCTTTTGGGAAATTGACTAAGGAACATTCCTCGGTTAATGATCAAATAGCAAGCCTAAAATATGAGAAGAGTATAGCTCAAGAAAGCCTCACAAGCTTGGAAAAAAAATACCAAAATCTTGAGCTAAACTATAGTACTCTTTGGGCTAGCACTTCAACTTCTTCTAAGGCAACCGAAGACTCTAATGTCTCCACTAGTAATGGATGTAAAAGATGCTATAACATTGATGTAAGTGCATATGCAACTAACCTTGTTGAGCTAGAGAAGAAAGACAAGAAGATTCATAGGTTGAAGATGATCTTGAAGAATGGGTGCAAATGTCAAGAGCAATCCAACAAGACCATATACAAGTCATCAAGGCACCCATCAATCAAGGAAGGCAATGGCTACAATAGGTATGATGGAAAGGCCAATGGTAGGAACATGATCAATGGTGTGCCTTGTGTGAGGTTCAACAAGGGCGTTGCTCTTGATGAGCTCATTTGCAAGGCCAACAACAAGGTCTACATTCCCAAGATCCAACCTATAAGTAGCAAGACAATCAAGACAAAGAACTCCGAGGCCCCCAAGCCACAAGCACCACTTCCATGGTGCTATGCTAGTGACTATTTGTGTTGTTGGGGCAAGGATGGCAAGATTGTGGTTAAATGTGTTGGTGCCCAAAAGAGGAAGGAGATCGTGAGGAGTGTTTGGGTGCCGAAGTTTTATGTGACTAACCCTCTAGGACTCAAATCTATTTGGGTACCTAAAACACAAGCTTGATTTGTCTTTGTAGGAATATTCCTCCGGTGGAACAAGTTGGGTGTTGGATAGTGGTTGCACCAATCATATGACCGGAGAGAAGGACATGTTCACGTCGTTTCAACCTAGTCATGATCAAAGTGGGAACATTGTGTTCGGTGATAATGGAAAAGGAGAAGTTCTCGGTTTGGGTAAAATTGCTATCTCAAATGATAATTCTATTTCCAATGTTTTACATGTAAATTCGTTGAAGTACAATTTGTTGTCCGTTTCGCAACTTTGTGAGATGGGCTACAATTGTCTCTTTACGGATAAGGGTGTGGAAGTCTATAGAAGGGAGGATTCCTCTATTGCATTTATGGGTCATTTAAAAGGGAAAGTCTATCTAGTTGATTTCACATCAAATAGAGTAAATTCCGAGACTTGTTTAATGGCAAAATCTAGCATGGGTTGGTTATGGCATCGCCAACTTGCCCATGTTGGGATGAGGAACTTGGCCAAACTTCAAAAAGGCGAACACATCCTTGGACTAACAAATGTTTCTTTTGAGAAAGATAGAATTTGTAGCGCATGCCAAGCAAGAAAAACAAGTTGGAGCTAAACATCCCGTCAAGAATGTAGTGACCACCGAAAGGCCATTGGAACTACTTCACATGGACATATTTGGACCTGTCGCTTATATAAGCATTGGTGGTAACAAATATAGTTTTATAATTGTTGATGACTTTTCTCGTTTCACTTGGGTATTCTTTTTGTGTGATAAGAGTGAGGTTCAAGGAATCTTCAAGAAGTTTGCAAGAAGAACCCAAAATGAGTTTGATGTCAAGATCAAGAGAGTTAGAAGTGATAATGGAACGAAGTTTAAGAACACCAACATTGAAGAGTTCCTTGATGAAGAAGGAATCAAGCATGAGTTTTCGGTCCCTTACACTCCACAACAAATGGTGTTGTGGAGAGAAAGAACCGAACACTCATAGAAGCCGCAAGAGCAATGTTGGATGAATACAAGACTCCAACCAACTATTGGGTGGAAGCGGTCAACACGGCATGTCATGCCATCAACTCGCTTATATCTTCAAAAGAAAAGAGAAAAGACCGCCTACGAACTTCTAACCAGGAAAAAGCCTAAGGTGCACTACTTTAGAGTTTTTGGATCCAAGTGTTTCATACTTAACAAGAAATCCAAAAGCTCGAAGTTTGCACCTAAGGTAGATGAAGGTTTCATGCTTGGTTATGGTACTAATGAACATGGATATCGTGTTTTCAATAAAACCACCGGTTTGATTGAAATCGCGGTAGACGTGACTTTTGATGAAACCGACTGCTCTCAAAAGGAGCAAGTCAATGTTGAGATTGTAGGTAATGAATAAGCTCCACATAAAGCTATCAAGAAGCTTGCAATTGGTGAAGTAAAGCCCGTCGAAGATGAAGATGATGACCATGTTGTGCATGTTGATCTTGATCCAACCATTCATCATGCTTCCTCCAATGAACATGGTGAAGCTTCCACAACAAGAGTGAATCAAGAAGTGAGAGCAAATGAAGTACAAGGCCACTCTCATGAAGACAGTGTAAACAATGTGCAAGTTCAAAATCTACCTCTAATCAACAATGAAGAAAGAAGTGAAGTCAATTCTCCACTTGATCATGCTTATGATCCTCAAATCGAAGATGATGACAATGATGAGGGTCCTATCCAAAGATCAACTCAAGTACCATATCCTAGAGTGCATCAATCCATTCAATGGGATCATCCTGTTGACAATATATTGGGGAGCATTAGACGAGGGGTAACTACACGTTCACGTTTAGCAAGTTTTTGAGAATATTACTTGTTTGTTTCTCCTATGGAACCTCGTAGGGTGGAAGAGGCACTTGATGATCTAGATTGGATGATAGCCATGCAAGAGGAGTTGAACAACTTCACTCGGAATGAAGTCTGGTCCTTAGTAGAAAGACCCAAGTAAAATGTGATTGGAACCAAATGGGTTTTCTACAACAAGCAAGATGAGCATGGCGTGGTGACAAGAAACAAGGCAAGATTGGTGGCTCAAGGATTTACTCAAATTAAAGGCTTGGATTTTGGGGAGACATATGCACCGGTGGCTAGGCTAGAATCAATTCGCATTCTACTTGCCTATGCCGCTCATCATGACTTCAAGCTATATCAAATGGATGTGAAGAGTGCATTTCTCAACGGCCCCCTATCCGAGTTGGTGTATGTTGAGCAACCTCTGGGCTTTGAAGACCCCAAGTTTCCCAACCACGTCTACAAGCTCGACAAAGCACTCTATGGGCTCAAACAAGCCCCTAGAGCTTGGTATGATTGTTTGAAGGATTTCCTACTCAAACAAGGGTTTGAGATAGGAAAGGCCGATGCTACTTTATTTACTCGCAAAGTCAATGATGATATCTTTGTTTGCCAAATATATATCGATGACATAATATTTGGTAGTACTAATGTGGCGTTTTGTGAGGAATTTAGTAGGATTATGACGAATAGGTTCGAGATGTCCATGATGGGAGAGTTGAAGTTCTTTCTTGGATTTCAAATCAAGCAACTCAAGGATGGCACATTCATAAGTCAAACCAAGTACACCAATGACATGTTGAAGAAGTTTGACATGGACAAGGCCAAGCCCATCAAGACACCGATGCCAACCAATGGACAACTTGATCTTGATCAAGGACGAAAGGATGTCGATCAAAAGGTATATCGCTCCATGATTGGATCCCTCCTTTACCTTTATGCATCTAGGCCCGATATTATGCTTAGTGTGTGCATGTGTGCAAGATTTCAAGCTAATCTGAAAGAATGTCATTTGATGGTCGTTAAGAGAATTTTTCGATATTTAGTGCACACTCCTAATCTTGGCTTATGGTATCCTAAAGGCTCCACTTTTGAGTTACTTGGCTATTCTTATTCGGATTATGCTGGTTGCAAAGTAACTCACAAAAGTACCACCGGGACTTATCAATTCCTTGGTAGGTCCTTGGTGTCTTGGAGTTCTAAAAAGCAAAATTCCGTTGCTTTGTCCACCGCCAAAGCCGAGTATGTGGCGGCCGGTGCTTGCTGTGCCAAACTACTTTGGATAAAGCAAACCCTCAAAGACTTTGGTTGTGAGCTAACCAAGATTCCCCTTTTGTGTGACAATGAGAGTGCCATTAAGTTGGCAAATAATCTCATAAACCACTCTCGAACAAAGCACATAGACATCCAACATCACTTTTTGAGAGACCACGAAGCCAAAGGGGATATCGCACTTCAACATGTGAGCACCGACAAACAACTAGCCGATATCTTCACAAAGCCCCTAGATGAGTCAAGATTTTGTGCTTTGAGGAGTGAGCTAAATATTATTGATTCTCGTAACATAGTTTGATGTCTTGCACACCCTTTGTTTGATCTAGATAGGCGAAAAGAATTGAGAAAATATTATGTGCCACTTTCAAAACCTATTTTCTAGCTTTTCATATGTGACTATCGCTTTGTAATGATTGTTTGAAATCTAGTCACATGTGAAAATGGTTGTGTCCATCATATCTTTGCCCCATATGCTATAGCCTGTCCAAGTTTAGAAGTTTTTCAGTTTCTCTGCGTCGGAAGTCCCGACGTAGGTCGGAACTCCCGATGGTCGGGAGTCCCGGCGTCTGTGCCAGCAGTTCTAACGGGTCGGAAGTACCGGCGACCTCGCCAGCACTTCCGACGTAGATCTGGTCAGTGCCACTTTAACCGCGTCTCTAACCTAGGTCTTGACCTGAGTATTTATCCCCTTCACGGTTATTTTTTTACTCTCCCCAGCCTCCCCTCGCACTATACCCGCCCCCGCGCCGCCTCGTCCGCCGGTACTGCCTCGCGCTGCCCCTGCACACCCCCTCCCCCAGCCACCGGTGCCACTCTCTGCCGCCTCTCCCTGTCCTTGCGCCACCCACCCATCCTTGCCATCGTTCCTCCTCGGCTCGGTGGTGGAGGAAGCTGCTGCTCGCGGGTTTCTTCAAGGCCGTGATCTTGCGATGGTTTTCGTGCTTCATATCTCGCCTTCTCGCATCTCAAGGTACATCCATGGAATTTCAACACTAGATCTCAATGTACCGTGTCGATTGCCTTCTTTCTTGGTCCCTATCTTCTTCTCCACCCTCCTTATATGTTTGACCGTCGTCATGTGGTGTATTGTGACTGGATTCATGATTTTGCGCGTCGGGGGTTCTGGCCCTCCGTCGGCAGTCTCGGCACCACACCGGGAGTCCCCGCATCACGTCAGTAGTCTTGATCGTCGGGACTTCCGACTCCAGCCGGGACTCCCGACCCCAAGGTCACCCATCCAGTCATCCTACCCCAGGATACGTTGCTTATTTCACTTCTGATTCTTTGGCTCTTATGTTTGAGTTGTCCTTATCTCTCGCAGCCATGGATCACAGTCCCTCATGCCACCAAGAGAAGCGGTCAAAGATGACACAAGATCGTTCTGCCGCCGCCCGTCTGTCCGGCCGCACCAAGGCAGGTTGTCCTTGTGCTAGCCCTAGAGGTTCTCATGCTCGCTCTGCTGCCCTTGGTCAAGCTGGACAGGCCTCATCGGCAGCAGCCCGTCCGCCTGCTCTTGTTGGTCAGGATCCGGTCGTGGATGCTGAAGAGGAAGCGGTTGAGCGTGCTGGCCGCACCATTGCTGTTCCGGTCGACCAGTCACTGCACCGAGGTCCACAGCATGTCATCCATCAGCTTGTGCTCTTCGACGGTCTGAAGCCCACTGTGCGGGAGCCTCGGCTTGCTCCCAACCATGATGGTTGGGCTCCTCCTCGACCTGTTGACTACTATAACAATGTGCGTGACATTCGGTCGCAGCGAGCCCGGAACTTGTATGCTGAGGATGAGAAGGATCTTCGCCTGGAGTCTCGTTTCTGGCATCCCTTCCATTTCTACTACTATGACTCCATCCTCTACCACAAGTATCTCAAGAAGATGGAGCCTCCAGTTGTGTAGATGAAGTGTCTCAGTGCTTTCACACTTAGTCAGTTTGAGGAGCCTGAGCTACAATAGATGGTTAAAGATCTTCGGTCTATGGGCCTCATTCACTTGCTGGAGTTTAGGAAGCATTGGAACAATGAAATCATTATGCAGTTTTATGCTTCCTATCATCATGAGAAGGACAAGACTGGAGATCCTGACATCATTCACTGGACCACAGAGGGCAAGCACTACAAGGTGGATTTTCGTACCTTTTCTCACTTGCTTGGGTTCAATGGCTCTGATCGTCGTAGTACTGAGCTTATTGAGTATGAAGATGTTGACATGGAGGAGTACCGGTACATGTATCTTGAGGGTCATGCCGTAGATAGTCAAACGGTGTTCTTGAAGCCTTACTTCTATGTACTGAACAACATTTTGAGGCAGATTCTGTATCCCAAGATTGGTGATTCCACCTACCTTCGTGATGACTCTCAGAAGGTACTTGATCGATTTGGTGATGATTTTCAGAAGTTTTCCATTAGCCGCTACATTTGGAACAAGATTCATGAATCTTCTGAGGATCCCGTGAAGAGTCTTCCCTATGCTCCTTACATCATGCACATCACTGAGCAAGTGTCTGGCATCCGGTTTCCCACTGATACTCAGCATCAGCTTCTCAAGATTGCCAACAAGATCTCCATCACTACTGCAAGGGGAGTTGAAGCGGGCAGCTGCTGAAGCCCACGGCAAGGGCAAAGGTCAATCGGGTTCTTGGTCTCGTCGTGGTGCCTCTTCACCTGCGGCTGCCCCTTCCCGCTCTACTAGTGCCAAGCCTCTATCTTCCTACTCCTCTGGTAAGAGCAAGAAGCCTAGCAAGTTCAAGTTTCTTATGAACTACATGTTTGGTTAGTGTTGTGCTAGTGCTCAGAGGGAGCATGACATGCAAGAAAGGCTCTATCTTCTAGAGTAGCGTGCTGGCATTGAGTCTTCACCTCCGCCGCCGTTTGTGCCTCCTCATGATCCTTTGGTACTTTATGATGAGGCTCGTGCAGCATATGCGGATGAGGTCTCTTCGCGCCCTCATGACAAGAGCCCGGTCCCTCCTGAGGATGATGACTACATCTAGGAGGCAGCTGATGATGATGATGGCGCCGATGATGATGACGATGACTACGAGGATGAGTAGATGGTCTTTCTCTATCGCGGCCTACCCCTTTTGGTCCTTGCCGACAAAGGGGGAGTGTTAGGCTTTGATCTTTCATGTAATAAGTTAGTGTTCTTCAAGACTTTAAAACTTTTAGCTTGTATGAACTATATCGTGTGGTGGCACTATGTGATGGACAACTTTATATTTGTGTGTGATGGATGTTTGTAGGACAAGTAATGATTATCTATCTATCCTTTGTTAGTTTATGCTTGTCTTGTGATGGTGTATGACTTTTTCGATGGCCATGTGTTGCTCCTTGATTTACTTTGAGTTTTTGGCCATCATGTTCTTTTCTTTTGTTAAGTGAATATAATATGTCATATTGCATCTCTTTTTCATGGATATACTTGTTCACACACTTGTTGCACCCCACAGATTACAAAATTTAGGGGGAGCTTTTGTCTTGATATATGCAAATCATGTAAAGATGATTCATATTGAAATTCAAATTCATGCATACATCAAGGGGGAGCTCTTTATAAATTTTGGGGTTCAAAAGCTTTAAATTCTTTCATTCTTATAAAAGCCTAATTTGGTTGTCATCAATTACCAAAAAGGAGGAGATTGAAAGTGCATTTGCCCCCTATGTGGGTTTTGGTGTATTAATGACATCCAAATTAGGGACTAACGTTATCTTATTGAGATAAGTTGCAGCTGTTAGTCCAATGAAGAACTCAAAGAGTTGATAAAGATGAAATGGCAACCCTCAATTCATGAAGTTGAAACACGATTCCAACTCAAAGCGGAGCTTCAAGTTTATTATTTTTGCTTTTGAGTTTAGGAATGCCGTACTACAAAGAGGGATGCAAAAGTAGTCGGTCTGAGGAAGATAAGGTGCTCCAGCATAGAAATCTAACCTAAAAAGAGTCACCCTAGCACTGCACGAACACTTAGAATATTTTTTCTTGTTGGGTAGCGTCGGGAGTCCTGACCCTCTGCATGCTGTCCATTTGACTGAGCCCCTCATCGGAAGTCCCGACGTACGTCGGGAGTTCCGACAGTGTCGTGCCCACAGTGTCCTCGACCCTTCTTTGAACAGTGTTTCTAGTTAACGTCGGAAGTCCTAGGATCTGCGTCGGGACTCCCGACATAGATCTGAGGGGATGCTTTTCACTTGAAGTATAAATACCCCTCTCTTCACTTCCAACCATTACGAACTCATTCATGACTCACCAACTTTCGTCCAAAACACCTCCCAAGCATTCAAGGCACTCCTTTCCTCTCCCTTTGCTCCTAACTTTGATTCTTCCAAGAATTTGAGTGGTAGGAGAGTGGATTGAGTGAGTAACTCACTTGACAAGCTTGAGCACTTGATTTAATTCTTCGTCAAGCCGGTTGTTTTGCGTCTATTGCTCTTGGGTTCTTGGAACCCTAGCCGGCTAGGCATCGCCCAAGAGCTTCCATCTTGTGGAAGAGCCTTGGGAAGTTTGTATAACCCTTGATTTATTAGTGGAAAGTTCAAGTGACCTTTGTGGTTACTTAGAGAGAGGAAAGGAGGTGGAAGAGACTCCGGCCTTTGTGGTCACCTCAACAACGATGACGTAGGAGCTCCTTAGTGGGGTTGCTGAACCTCGGGATAAATCTTTGTATTTCTTGTGTCTCTTGTTGTTAGAGTACTTTGCTTGTTATTACTTGTATGTATTTGTATCTCTCTCTCTCTCTCTCTCAACCCCTCTCTTAGGTACTTGGAGATTGATCTATGATTTGGAGGTGTCTCTACATCAAGGAAGTGGTCTAACATCATCTTCTTACCTCTAGGAAGTGAGGGCGTAAGTTATTGGCATCACAAAGTTTATTTAAGCACCTGTAGTTCCTTTCACGTAGGCGTCGGGACTGCTGACAGTTTGTGTCAGAACTACTGACAACGTCGGGAGTTCCGACCCAAACTGTCGGGACTTCCGACAGTTGCTGACAAGTGACTTTGAGTTTTGTGTATAATTTTTTAGATACGCCTATTCACCCCCTTCTAGGCATTGTTTAGATCGTTTCAAGAAGCCGTGACGACCTAGCCATGACCGTCAACGCAGCCGACGCCGGCTTGATCAGAGAAGCCCGCGACAACCTCGCCACCGTCTCAACGATAGCACCATCTAGCAGATGGCGCGTTTGATCCCCTCCAATCTCATAGTTTGTGGTCGCCGACTGAGGACTCAGACTCTCAGAGGCTTGTGCATGTCATCCATGGTTTGAACGAGGCAGTTTTTTGGTGATTCAACTACCTTCGGCCAGATCTCAAGCGCGGCAGCTTGTTGCTGCAGCCTGCAGGAGGAGGAGATCATTGTCAGTACAGGTCTCTTCTTGCAGCAGGTACGTACATGCACACATGCGCCGCATGTTCCTACGTGCACAAGCGCGGCACCTTCTTGCCGCAGGTATATTTGGTGATTACTCATTTGTTGTTGTGCACGACCAGGCTCTAGACATTAGTCAATGATATAGCATAACAGTACTGAATGTGCCTTTGAGTCCATTAGCCAAATAACGAGTATATCATTGTGTATACTTAAAAAAATTGTACCTCTTAAATTATATTATTAGAGTTGATCCAACACAAATGTTTATTTCAATGGAACCATCTCTTACGGTGCTGATTGTGATGAGAGTTAGGGTTGATTGTATGATAGGTGAACAAGATATCCCCTCTCTTGCAATATGACAAGGAGCGACGCCGAAGGAATCGCGGCCCGCAGCGACGTCGAAGGAAGGCGTTGCGGCCCGCATCGTTCGCTGTCGCACCCGCGCCGTTGCCGTCAACGTCGCCCTCATCGTCCGTGACCAAGAACGGCGTCCGTGAGACATCGCCGCCATCCGCTACCAAGAACGGCACTGTGACTTGCGCCTCCGCCGCCTCCGCACGTCACCCTCGGCGCGTACGTCGCGGTCCACAGCGACGTCGAAGGAAGGTATCGCAGCCCGCAGCGCATTGACGTCGAAAGAAGGCGTCCAAGAACGGCGTTAGTGACCAAGAACGGCGTCTGTGACCAAGAATGGCGCCGCGACTAAGAACAGCGTCCGTGAGACATCGCCACCGTTCGTGACCAAGATCAGCGCCGCGACCTGCGCCTCATTTTACCTGGTTTGCAGCACGCCTTTGCATCACTCATTCTGCCCTAAATATGTAGCCATGCAAATTAAAGACGATGTTGAGCCTCCTGTGTATTTCTGGTAACTCCCCCTGCACACTTAAGACTCTCCATAGTCCATATATCGTTAGTAACATATTTGGAGCCAGTGCATTGCTTGAGCTGCATATGTGTGTGTGTTCATACTGCTATATACTGAATTCAGCTGAACTACCTTTCGAAAAAAGAATTCTGTTGAACTAATATTTATGATAATAGTACCGTTGATCCTTAAAAGGATCAAGATGCCCAAGAGGGGGGGTGAATTAGGCTAATTCTAAATTTTTTTGCAATAATTAAATCCTACGGTTAGCCCAATTAACCCCTTGTGCCTAGAAAAGTGTTTCTATTAATCTAACGCACAACGGACTTGCAACATATGTTCCAAACTTACTCTAGTATGGCAATTCTATGAATGTAAAGACAAGTATTGAATTGCTCAAAGTAAATGCTCAAAGTAAATAGAGAGAGAGGAACGCGGCGATGTTTTGCCGAGGTATCGGAGAGTCGCCACTCCCCACTAGTCCTCGTTGGAGCACCCGCGCAAGGGTGTAGCTCCCCCTTGATCCACGCAAGGATCAAGTGCTTTCTACGGGTTGATTCTTCGACACTCCGTCGCGGCGAATCACCCAAAACCACTCACAACTTGAGTTGGGTCACCCACAAGCTTCGCCGGGTGATCACCAAGCTCCCAATCACCACCAAGCCGTCTAGGTGATGGCGATCACCAAGAGTAACAAGCACGAACTCTCACTTGACCACTCGAAGCCTAATGAGAACGGTGGGTGCACACTTTGCTACTCTTGATTCACTAATGAGGCTACTCTCTTGGATTCACGAATCTCAATCACCTCACTAGGACCTTGCTCTTCTTGGCACTCACAAACATGTTTCTCAGCTGTTGGAATGAGCAAAAGTAGCTCCACACACGAGTGGAGGTTCTATTTATAAGGCAGCCTGAAAAACGAACCGTTATGTGCCTCTGCGGGGTGACCGGACGCTCCGGTCATGTTGATCGGACACTCCGGTCAGTTCAACCCGCGGACCAGTGATTAAGTGATGACCAGATGTTGGCAGGGTTCGGTCAGCACTGACTGGACACGTCCGGTCGCATTTTTCCCTCACTGGATGCTTACTGTACTCGACCAGACGCTGAACCCTCAGGGTCCGGTCAGTATTGACCGGACGCGTCCGATCACAGATTTCCTTCTCTGGAACCTTACTGGAGTCGACCGGACGTTGCCTCTCAGCGTCCGGTCATTTGACCACTCCAGCGTCCGGTCACACCAGACTGGTTCACCTTAGTCAAATGAACTGACCGGACCCTGCGGCCAGCGTCCGGTGGCACCGGAGCCAGCGTCCGGTCAGTGTTTGACCCTCCATTCACTTCCAACTCTCGATCAATTGTGAATGAAGTTTGCTCCATTGGATCAAAGGGCTTTGTAGGAGCTACCTAGTGCTAGAATTATCAAGTGTGCACCACACCTAACTCAATAGACTCACCTAGGTCAAGCTACCCATCCATACCCCCCTTAATAGTACGGCCAAAGGAAAAAACAAAGTCCTATACTACTCTAAGTGTCTCTCCAACTCCAATCGACACTTAGAACTAGTCATCCTTAACCTTGTCGTCCATCCTTTGAAAACCAAAACGATTTCCATCGTAGGGGCATGACATCCATGATTGCCCAATCGATCTCCATTACCATGACCTAACTTATTTGCCTCTGCAAAACGCACGTTAGTCATAGTAATCATATATTGTCATTAATCACCGAAATCCAATCTACGGGCCTAGACGCTTTCAATCTCCCCCTTTTTGGTGATTGATGACAATACCACCTCGAGTATGTAAAAGAGTGAGGTTTTTTATATGCTTGGTTCATATAAGCTTTTGTCAATAAGAACAAAAGGGTTAGGCAAGCTTATATGACCCAAGCCAACACAATGTACTCAAAAGATATGAAATAAGCATGAGTACAAGTAATAAAGCTCATTTGCATCGGAGTATAAACGCGGAAGCAAGGCAAATGAGCATAACACAAGTGATATGACATATAAAGGAATCCAAAGTAGAGAGCACATGTCACATATCACTATCACATAGATATAAGTGTATCATGAGAGTAAACACACGAACACGAATGCATAAAAGTAATAGTGTATCACACATAAAAACTCTAAATGTATATAATAAGCTAATAAAATATAACTAGCTCCCCCTAAATGTCGCTCCCCCTGAGTCTACATACTCGAACCCTCTCCCCCTTTGGCGTCAAACACCAAAACCTAAGGGTCGGTCGGTGGGGCTGCAGCGGATGAGCCGGGCGCTGAGGTACGAGGGGCAAGCTGGAACTGGGCGCCATCATCATCTGACCCTGAGCTCTGTACAGACTGACCCTCTATGGCTGGAAGTGTCTCTGAAGCGGTCTGGGTCTGAGCTAGGGCAAGTGCTGCCTGTGACGCTGCTGGTACATCTGTAGGATCTGATGATGCGATTGAGCTAGGAAGCCTCTGTGTCATCACGGCGACGGGAGCTGTAGTAGAAGGACCGGCGGCATGCATATGTGGCGGTGTGGGCATCCCTGTCAACTCGCTGAAAGATGCTCCAAGACTCCTAGAGACTGACGTGTCAGGCACAAATAGCGAGGCTGACTGGTCCGGTGTGAAGCCCGTCTGAAGTGGAGTGAACTGCGGGGCTACCACTGGTGAGGCTAACCACTGGGACACCTATACTGGAGGTAAAGCAAACTGAGCTAGAGGTTGTCCCTGACTCTGAAGCCCACTGGGCTGTACTGCTGGAGTCATCGTAGTGGTGGCAGGCTGAGCAAGCTGGGGCGAAAACTATGGCTGTGGGGCCCCAAGAGCTGTCACTACATGCTGCATGAATCCCATTTGCTGCTGCTGCATAAGTAACTGCTGCTGATGCATCTGCTGCTGCTGCCGCTGGAGGAGCTGCTGCTGGCGCTAGAACTCGTCCTGATGGGCCTGAAACTATGCAAAGTTTGCAGCTGTCTCCTGAGCCTGTCGTGCCTGATCCTGCTGCATCCGCTCAAGAATAGCAATCAAAGCGGGGTCCATCTGCGGTGCAGGTGGAGCTGAGCTGGAACTGCCGGCCTTTGTATCATGTCTGCGTGGAGGCATCTAAGGGATAGGCCGGTAGTCATCATCCGAACTGTCACTAGACTCGGTCACCTCCTGCTGAGCCTCAAGCTGCTCCTCCTCAGTAGCGGCTATGCCTCTGATAATCTCGTCCTGCTGAGCTGCTGACTCTGGTATATCTGGACGACGGCAAGGCTAAGTGGGTGCCTGTGGTGTGCTATGCCTGATCCTCTGTGCCATGTTATAAGCTGGAAACTCTGTGGTGGCACCTCTGTACTCGGCAACCATCTCTAGGGTCCTAACCTGCACAGACTTAAGCATCAGGAATGTGATCCAATGTGCATACGGAAGCTGCCTGCGACCCTTGAAGCCCTCAGCTATAGTATCCTCCATCTCTGATAGAAGGAGGTCCCAGATATCAAATACAGTCTGCTGCATCAGGGCATTCAGGAGCCAAAGCTATAGGCGAGTCAGACCCTCTCTGTATCCCAACCTGGGAAGTAGTGTCCTCCTGATGATAGCCTCTAGCACACGAGCTATAGGAGTAAGGTCACTGGGGTTCCTCCTCGACCCCTCACCAAAAGGCTCCTTGAAACAATGGCGCACAAGGTCTGTAGGGGGCACCAAACCACCATGAGGACGCCTGGGAGGCTCCTGCTATCCATAACATACCTCATGCAATCTGACAGGCTGCTCCTGTAGCCTCAGCATCTCCCTGGCCCTAAAACTCATCACCCCGTAGTCTCTACCGTTGAATGCAAAGTGAATGAAGTTATGCTACGGATCAATGTAGAGCGAAGCATAAAACTGCCGAACCCAAGATGGTACATACAGTCCAGTCCGGCCAATCAGATCTGTCAGCCCCGGCAAATATGATAAGTAAGGGCGGATATGCTCTCCGGCTGCTGCTACAATAGCCTCAATACTACAGACTCTCTGAGATCTGAACACTGCCCCACTGTTGAGATAAGCATTGTAGAAATCCTCCTACAGTGGCGTGTAGAACCCCTCTGCTGCTCTCTCATCCCTCCTCGGAGGAAACCACACCTCAAACTCTACAAATCTCAGCTGCCAAACCTGCCTGGCCATGGCGGCCCTCAAGTCAAGATGTACCACTAGAGGCGGACCCTATGGTCTAGGCGATGGACGCGATCCCCTCCGCTATGTCGGCGGCCTCGGTGAGACTGGAACACGGGTACGACCAGAGTAGCATAGCTGGGGTGCCTGCTCGGTCTCCTCGGCCTCCTCGGCCTGCTGGCCCTCCTGAGTCTCCTGAGCTAGCTAAAACTCTACTGGTGGGGGCTGCTGCTGTGGCTCGTGCTGGGACTCCCCCTAAGGCTGAGGCTCCTCAATAGCCAGACGACGTCCTACCATCATGACAGTCCCAGGTGGACCACCATGACGACGCTCAGCCTCCTCAACTACTGCCCTCTGTGCTGGTGTAAGCTGCTGATCTGCAATCACAACACCACTGCGAGCACCGCCTCTCTCGGCACGCTCTGCGGCCTCAGCGACTGCTGCTGCTCTCGCTGTCTCTACGTCGGGGTACTTGCGCTTCTTAGATGTAACCTGCTTCGTCGCCTTGCCTTTGGTTCCTACGGGCAAGCGAGGCGAGGGCCTCCGATCGTCATCTCCTGGACCACCACCAACGTTCTTGGTGCGAGCCATCTGATCTGACAAGAAGATGAACTGCTGCTGACAAAGATCAACTATCAAACTGACACTCCCGAGGCTTGGCCTCGATCCATACTTGCGAGCTTGGATCCGAGTTGACTGTCACCTGTCACAGACACCTCAACGGTACCGACTCGCTGCACGATGGAATAGATGGATATACAAATAAATACAATATATCTGATAGATGCGAAAACCCTAGGAAGCAAGCAATGTAGGTACGAAATTGAAGCGACTGGCATGCTACCTGACGAACCGACGATCCGATGAAAAGAAGAGACGTCACGCGAGGAACCTCGGAGTCGGCTATGGTTAGGGTATGCGATGCACTTTGATGAATCAACAGCCCGACGCTGAATGTGGATGGCTCTACGGCTGTGAATCGGCGACAGGGGCATAGGGGCAAGGTGGAGCACAGGAGCAGCACTGGTAGTCGATGGCAAGCAAGGCAGCGACGCTGGCGTGGAGGAGGTGTGCGGGCGCGGTTGCGGTGGCGCGTGGAAGCATGGGTGGCGCGTGGGTACGAGAGCAATGGCGTGGGACTGCTGCGGCACAGGCGAGCGGCTGTGCTGCGGCGTGCGGTGGAGCTCGTGGACCGGCGATTAGGGCTTGCGGCGGCGTACGAGAGAGGGCTAGGTCACAGCGGATGAGGGGCAAGGTATGGCACGCGCGATTAAAAAAGGTCCCCCAACACGATAGAATAGGAAACAGAAGAAGAGTCCTGATGCCGCACGTCTTCTACTGACCGGACGCTCCGGTGGTAGCGACCGGACGCTACCACCCAGCGTCCGGTCGATTCCAGAGAGGTCTAATTCCTTTGGAATCACAACCGGACGCGTCCGGTGGTCCATGACCGGACGCAGGCAGGGTCCGGTCAGTTGCCTTGAACTCCATGTCGATCGACCGGACGCTGGAACCCTTCCTGACCGGACGCACAAACGCAGAGTCCGGTCACTCCTTCAGCTTCTGTTCACCTCCTGTGAACGGACCGAACGCTGGACAGCAGAGTCCGGGGCAGCGTCCGGTCACTCTTTTCCAGCAAACCTTCAATGTTCCTCCGCGCCGCCTGTTCCCAATCAAGTCCCAACATGAATAAGATCCAAATAAACACCAATTGGGACTGATGTGAGTGACCTCTCTCAAACCCTCATATTTTTCAAAATATTTTGCCTTAGGCTATAATTCTTTTTAAGAAAATAGGCAATAAGAGGGCAAATGGAACAAAACGACAAAACAACATCCATGCATATGCAATACTTTATAAGTAAATCTAGTTGCTTGTCAAGTTTGATCCAAGGTTAAGCTTCTTCACACGCTTTTCGGCGGTTATCTTAACCATGTTAGACAAGCCCTATATGCATTGCCAAAAATTAAACATGTTGTATATTACAATGAATGCAAGGGACAACACAAGTTCAATTTTTAGTGAAGTTGCTAAAGTCAAGTACATTGAGCTCATTCCGCAATCTACAAAATGTAGCCTCATCTAGCGGTTTAGTGAAGATATCCGCTAATTGATCTTCGGTTCTTACACCTTCTAGTGATATATCATTTTTAGCAACATGATCTCTTAGAAAGTGATGGCGGATATCTATGTGCTTGGTGCGAGAGTGTTGAACCGGATTATTTGCAAGTTTTACCGCACTTTCATTGTCGCACAAAAGGGGTACTTTTTCTAGAACTACACTATAGTCTAGCAAAGTTTGTTTCATGTATAATATTTGTGCACAACAAGCACCCGCGGCAATGTATTCCGCTTCGGCGGTGGATAAAGCCACACTATTTTGTTTCTTGGAGGACCAAGACACAAGTGATCTACCAAGCAAATGGCACCCTCCGGATGTGCTTTTTCTATCAACTTTGCAACCGGCATAATCCGAATCGGAATAGCCAACTAATTCAAATATAGCTCCTTTGGGATACCAAAGGCCAATTCTTGGTGTGTGCTTAAGATACCTAAGAATTCTTTTTACAGCAATTAAATGTGTTTCCTTAGGATTAGCTTGAAATCTAGCACACATACACACACTAAACATGATGTCGGGCCTAGATGTGGTTAAATATAACAAGCTACCAATCATAGAACGGTAGAGAGTTTGATCAACCGGGTTACCTCCCTCATCTAGGTCGAGATGTCCATTGGTAGGCATTGGTGTCTTGATTGGCTTACATTCATCCATCTTGAATCTCTTGAGAAGATCTTTTGTGTATTTCTCTTGAGAGATGAAGATGCCTTCTTTCATTTGCTTGACTTGAAAACCAAGAAAGAATGTAAGCTCACCAATCATTGACATCTCGAACTCCTTCGATATCAATTCACCAAATTCTTTGCATGAGTCTTCATTTGATGATCCAAAGATGATATCATCAACATACACTTGACAAATGAAGATGTGCCCATCAAGCTTCTTGGTGAATAGTGTAGTGTCGACCTTCCCAATGGTGAAGCTCTTCTCAATGAGGAAGTCACGAAGGCGCTCATACCAAGCTCTTGGGGCTTGCTTAAGCCCATATAGTGCCTTGGACAACCTATAAACATGATTAGGATATCTAGGGTCTTCAAACCCAGGAGGTTGATCAACATAGACTAGTTCATTAATAAAGCCATTTAAAAATGCACTTTTCACATCCATTTGATATAGTTTCATTTCATGATGTGATGCATATGCAAGTAGGATACGGATGGCTTCTAATCTTGCAACCGGTGCAAAGGTCTCTCCAAAATCCAAACCTTCAACTTGAAAGAACTCCTTTGCAACTAGTCTTGCCTTGTTCCTCACAACAACACCTTGATCATCTTGCTTGTTTCGGAACATCCACTTTGTTCCAATGACTCTTGCACCTTTTGGTCGCTCTTCAAGAGTCCAAACTTCATTGCGAGTGAAGTTGTTCAACTCTTCATGCATGGCATTGATCCAATCCAGATCTTTAAGAGCTTCTTCTACCTTGGTAGGCTCATAGCAAGAGACAAAAGAGTGATGAGCAATAAATGAAGTAAGTTTTTGAGATCGAGTCATTACACCCTTTGATGGACTCCCTATGATGACATCTTGTGGATGATCTTGTAGGAGAGGTGTATTTCTTCTATTGACCACTTGAGGAGGAGGTTGTAGAGCATCAACATCTTGTGCTTGTACCACCATTTGCTCATGGGAGATATGAGTATCTTCATTTTCTACTCTCCCATCTTTATCACCATCTTGTGGTACACTTGATGAAGAAGGTTGATCAATGATTTGTACATCATCTTTATCATCTTTTGGCTTGATGTCTCCCATCGGAATATTCTTCATAGCCTCCCTCAATGGTTCATCACCTACATCATCAAGATTCTCATGTGCTCCTTGGGAGCCGTTAGATTCATCAAATTCCACGTCATATGTTTCTTCAACCAAGCCGGTGGCATGATTAAATACTCTATACGCTTTGGACTTTGATGAGTAACCAACAAGAAAACCAATATCACAACATCGTTGAAACTTCCCTAGGTGTTGCCGCTTCTTGTAGATGTAGCATTTGCAACCAAACACCCTAAAGAAGGAGACGTCCGGCTTCTTCCCATTGAGCAATTCATAAGGTGTCTTGCCAAGGAACTTTTGAAGGAATAGGCGGTTTGATGCATAGCATGCGGTGTTGATTGCTTCCGCCCATAGAGCTTCGGGGGTGTTGTACTCATCTAGCATTGTCCTTGCAAGAGTAATCAAAGTCTAGTTCTTCCTCTCAACTACACCATTTTGTTGAGGAGTATAAGTTGCGGAGACTTCATGTTTGATTCCAACTTCATCACAATAAGCTTCAATGTTTGTGTTGTCAAACTCTTTGCCATTATCACTTCTAATTTTCTTGAGCTTCACTTCAAATTCATTTTGTGCTCTCTTGGCAAACTTCTTGAAGCAAGATGCAACTTTGGATTTGTCATGAAGGAAGAATACCCATGTATACCTCGAATAGTCATCCACTATCACAAGATAATAAAGATTTCCTCCCAAACTCTTGTATGTTGTTGGTCCAAATAAATCTATGTGTAGGAGTTCTAGCACTCTTATGGTTGACATGAAAGCTTTTGTTGGATGGATATTTGCAACTTGCTTGCCGGCTTGACATGCACTACAAAGCTTGTCCTTCTCAAACTTCACATCCTTCAACCCTCTCACCAAATCATTCTTCATTAGTTTCTTGAGTGAACTCATACCAACATGAGCAAGTCTTCTATGCCATAGCCATCCAAGTGTTGTTTTGGTGAATAGGCAAGTCTTCAAGTTTGCATCTTCGGAGGTGAAGTCCACTAGATATAAGTTGTTGTATCTAAATCCATTGAATATCACTTGATTATCATCCACCTTGGATACAACAACCTCCTTCTCGGTGAACAAGCATTGGAAGCCAAGATCACACAATTATCCAATGGATAGCAAGTTGAAACTCAATGAAGCAACATAAAGCACATTGGAGATGGAATGATCATTTGATATTGCCACTTTGCTCAATCCTTTAACCTTGCCCTTTGAGTTATCTCCAAATATTATTCTCTCTTGTCCATCTACATCTTCATCTAGTGAGGTGAACATACGAGGATCACCGGTCATATGTTGAGTGCAACCACTATCAATAACCCAATGACTTCCACTGGTCTTGTAGTTCACCTACACACAAGAGATTCAAGCTTTAGGAACCAAAACTTGTTGAGGGCCCTTCACCTTCTCAACAAGTGACTTTGCAACCCAAATCTTCTTAGGCCTATTCTTGTTAGGAGGTCCTAAGAACATAACTTTCATCTTTCCACTAGAATCCTTTCTAAGCATGTAGTGAGCATTGAAGGCAAAGGGTCTAGCATGCTTGGGCAAGGGTTGTGGTGGTGGAGTTTGGCACTCATGAGCAAAGTAGCCTTCTTGTCCACACTCAAAGCATCTCTTTGGCTTTGGCTTTGGCTTTGATTGTTGTTGTTGAACTTGTGCCTTCTTCTCTACATGTGCCACATATTCAATGCCACTTCTATCCATCTTCATGATGGTGTTCATTAGAAGCTCACTTTGAAGATGCTTGCCTCTTGCAAACTTGCTCAATCCAACCTTGAGATGTTCTTTCTCCATCTTGAGCTTTTTGTTCTCTTCCTTGAGAACATCATTGTTCTTCTCTTCCTTTAGCCTCTTGTTCTCCTCTTTGAGCTTCTCATTATCAAGGATCAACTCTTCATCATGATCAAAGGTTTCTAGCACAATGGTGTTGTGGCTCTTTATCTCTTCAAGATCTTTCATGAGCTTTTCATTTGCATTCTTGAGCGTGATATACTTATCATAGTCATTGCACTCAACCACTTGCTTGCCTTTGCCACTAGATCCTTGCTCAATGCTCTCATCAATTAAATCATCACATGATGTAGCTATATCAATCTTAACAACATGGTTAGTAGCATCATGTGGCTCATTTGGTAAAAATTCTTGAGCAATAACAAGAGTGTCATGATTGATCTTAAGAGTGGTATATTCATCTTTTAGCTTGTTGTGGCTAGTGATGAGCTCATTGTGCACCCACTCAAGTTTATCATGTTTATCTTTAAGCTCTTTCTTAGAAGATTTGAGCTCCTTGATTTTGAATGATATAGCATCATTAGTTTCTCTAAGCTCATCATTAGCCTTTTCCAATGTATCGCACTTTGCTAAGAGTGAATCATTCTTAGCATCTAGTTTTTCAATTTTAGCTCCTCTCTTTCTAATGATCTTAGTATATTTTCTTAGTATTTTAACAAGATTATCATAAGAAGGTGAGTCATCATCATCATTATCGCTGTCGCTATCATCATCACTAGCATGCTCATCACCACTACTATCATCATCATTAGATACCTTGCGTTCACCCTTGGCCATAAGGCATAGGTGTGTAGAGGATGATGGAGGTGGTGGCGGTGAAGATGAAAGATCAATAGCAATGGCGGCCACCTTCTCATTGTCACTATCATCATCGGATGATCCACTAGATGAATCGATGTCCGTGAGCCAATCACCGACAATGTAAGCCTTTCCACTCTTCTTCTTCTTGTGGAATTCCCTCTTCTTGCCATCTCTCTTCTTGTATGGCTTGTTCTTCTTCTTCTCATCTTCTTCTTCATTGCTTTAGTCATCTTTCTTGCCCTTGTACTTGTTCTTGTACTTGTCTTTCTTGAGCTTTGTGCATTGATGTGCTAGATGACCAAGCTCACCACAATTGAAGCAATCCATTTCGGAGATTGGCTTCCTTCTTGAGCTAGTGAAGAACTTCTTCCTATTGCCATCAAACTTGATGCCATTCTTGTTTAGCTTCTTTAGCATCTTGGCGGTCTTCTTTACCATGAGAGCAAGGCTTTCATCATCATCTTCTTCATCACTTGAGCTCTCATACTCAAGTCTTGCT
This sequence comes from Miscanthus lutarioriparius, assembly GCA_904845875.1. Taxonomy (NCBI): domain Eukaryota; kingdom Viridiplantae; phylum Streptophyta; class Magnoliopsida; order Poales; family Poaceae; genus Miscanthus; species Miscanthus lutarioriparius. Next base: position 101,840,728 of record CAJGYO010000010.1, on the reverse strand, counting down.
TTGCCCTTCTCTTGGCTAGCTTTGAATGCTAAGTCTTTTTCTTTCTTCTTTGTAGAGGATGAACCATCTTGAGGTGTGATGTGTATGTACATCTCATGAGCATTGATCTTTCCCAAGATTTGTGTCGGTGTAGCGGTGGAAAGATCACCTTGGTGTAGCACGGTCACAATATGGCCATATTTGTCAATGGGGAGGACACTCAAGATTTTTCTCACAACGTCGGATGGTGATATTTGAGTTAGTCCAAGCCCATTGACTTCCTCTACAAGAACATTCAAACGTGAATACATCTTATTAGCACATTCTTTAGGAAGCATCTCAAATGAATTTAGCTTTTTAATAACAAGATGATAGCATTCCTCACGCTCACTCTTAGTTCCCTCATGGAGCACACAAATGTCCGACCATAGTGCATGGGCGTCTTTGTGGTTCCTTACACGGTTGAACACATCTTTGCAAAGGCCTCTAAAGATGGTGTTGCGAGCCTTTGCATTCCATTTTTCATAATTAACCTCATCGCCTTGAAGTTGTGCGGGATTCCTAGGTCTTGGGAACCCATGAGAGGCGGCTCTAAGTATTCCAACGTCTAGAGCTTCTAGGTATGCCTCCATGCGAATTTTCCAATATGGAAAATCATCCCCCTCGAAGATAGGAGGAGGTCCATCCCCGTGAGACATCTTGCTCTAAGCGGTTAAGCTTAAAAATATGAGCACGAGGCTCCGATACCAATTGAAAGGATCAGGATGCCCAAGAGAGGGGGGTGAATTGGACTAATTCTAAATTTTCTTGCAATAATTAAATCCTACGGTTAGCCCAATTAACCCCTTGTGCCTAGAAAAGTGTTTCTATTAACTTGCAACATATGTTCCAAACTTACTCTAGCATGGCAATTCTATGAATGTAAAGACAAGTATTGAATTGCTCAAAGTAAATAGAGAGAGGAACACGGCGATGTTTTGTCGAGGTATCGGAGAGTCGCCACTCCCCACTAATCCTCGTTGGAGCACCCACGCAAGGGTGTAGCTCCCCTTTGATCTGCGCAAGGATCAAGTGCTCTCTACGGGTTGATTCTTTGACACTCCGTCGCGGCGAATCACCCAAAACCGCTCACAACTTGAGTTGGGTCACCCACAAGCTCCGCCGGGTGATCACCAAGCTCCCAATCACCACCAAGCCGTCTAGGTGATGGCGATCACCAAGAGTAACAAGCACGAACTCTCACTTGACCACTCGAAGCCTAATGAGAATGGTGGATGCACACTTTGCTACTCTTGATTCACTAATGAGGCTACTCTCTTGGATTCACGAATCTCAATCACCTCACTAGGACCTTGCTCTTCTTGGCACTCACAAACGTGTTTCTCAGCTATTGGAATGAGCAAAAGTAGCTCCACACACGAGTGGAGGTTCTATTTATAAGGCAGCCTAAAAATGAACCGTTATGTGCATCTGCGGGGTAACCGGACGCTCCGGTCATGTTGACCGGACGCTCCGGTCAGTTCAACCCGCGAACCAGTGATTAAGTGATGACCGGACGCTGGCAGGGTCCGGTCAGCACTGACCGGACGCGTTCGGTCGCATTTCTCCCTCACTGGATGCTTACTGTACTCGACCAGATGCTGAACCCCTAGGGTCCGGTCAGTATTGACCGGACGCGTCCGGTCACAGATTTCCTTCTCTAGAACCTTACTGGAGTCGACCGGACGCTGCCTCTCAGCGTCCGGTCACACCAGACTGGTTCACCTTAGTCAAATGAACTGACCGGACCCTGCGGCCAGCGTCCGGTCAGTGTTTGACCCTCCATTCACTTCCAACTCTCGATCAATTATGAATGAAGTTTGCTCCATTGGATCAAAGGGCTTTGTAGGAGCTACCTAGTGCTAGAATTATCAAGTGTGCACCACACCTAACTCAATAGACTCACCTAGGTCAAGCTACCCGTCCATACCCCCCTTAATAGTACGGCCAAAGGAAAAAACAAAGTCATATACTACTCTAAGTGTCTCTCCAACTCCAATCGACACTTAGAACTAGTCATCCTTAACCTTGCCATCCATCCTTTGAAAACCGAAACGATTTCCATCGTAGGGGCATGACATCCATGATCGCCCAATCGATCTCCATTACCATGACCTAACTTATTTGCCTCTTCAAAACGCACGTTAGTCATAGTAATCTTATATTGTCATTAATCACCGAAATCCAATCTAGGGGCCTAGATGCTTTCAATCCTTATCTAACTGTGAGTACTTTTGATTGTAACAGATGAAATAACTTAGGTGGGGCAATGTTGTAAAAAAAACTTAGGTGGGGCAATGAATGAAAACCCCTGAATTTCTATCAGAACATCTGACCTTTCTATATATTGCTGATGGTGAATCTTTCTACAAACACTCAAGTGGATACCTTATTCTACAGCGTATGTCCGCATGGAATAGACCTAAAGCCACACATATTTATACAGTGAGTATAACATACTTTGTTTTAAAGTTTTGTGGGAGATTTTTCAATACACACAGTATTACCCATGTGATATGCACTAATATTTTTACATATATACTCGAACAGGTGTACAGGATGGTATGGGATGCGGCGGAATTTATTTGTGGATTTATTGACGCACGAAAGAAATAGATATCGGAGATTTCTTCCCACCGATATAAAACATTATCTTAGCCGCATCACAGAAATGCCTATAAAGTAGATTTGTACGCCTGCGACGCCACGCTCTCCGTGATTGTGTTAATTTCACAAACTTTGCATTTTGGATTAAATGCCACTTTAATGTTGGTATTTTATTTTACAGTATTGTTATTTTATCGTGCGATTCGTGTGTTTTTAGTACAAAATGTCAGCTATCCCATAGCAACGCACGGGCACGCTTCCCAGTGAAAATGTAAGAGCACAGATTTGATGGTGACATCAAATTAAAGGTAATGTAATGTATTTATTTTAAATTTAATTTTTTGTTGGAAAATTAGAAATGATCATGTCATTTGTTTGCTTTTTTAGGCCATCGAATTGTCGAGGATGATCAAAATGTATCAACTGATGTATTTTGTGTATGGTAACATTTTCGACCATGCTAATAGTATTTATTTTGTAGTTTTTGTCACTTCTTTATAGTCTCACTCCCCTCTATTACGCTCTAGCTTCACCACTGAACATGAGTGGTGCAATGCTAATAAAATTTTACAACTCCATACTAATTAGTGGGAGATGACGAGCCAATGGCCGGAATAAGAGTGATGTTGCTTGAGTAGTTAGGACAGGGTGGACAAAAAATATGGATGAAAATTTAGGTCTTCAATATTAGGTATAAACATAGATATACTAGATAAATGTTGTACTGTTACCCAGAAAAGATGTTTTGAGCGTGATGTTCAAATCATCACTATTACTCGAGATCTAAAACAAGAGTTAACGGCTCAGTCCTCAGCAAATATAGGAGTAAACTTGTAAATGAGTACATGGCTATGAGATAAGTTTGTAAAAGAAAAGGCACCGATGAATTATGATCGTACAAAGGCATGGACACAAATGACCACCGTTTATCCTGTGCATGTGCATTAAGCAGAAGCAACTCATACTGCAAGATTGACAGCAAGGCCTCCCCGAGGGTGATCACTTTAGGCATACCTGCATACTATTTGAGTGATATTTGGATGAAAGTAATAACACTGAAAGTCTTCTACACATATATTTAATTAACTGTATCACTACTAACAAGCAATAACCTGATGCGTCAGCTTGGAATATATTATTTCACTACTAACCATGTTGTAATTTAACTACAGCTGCTATTTTTCATAGCCTGCAATTTAAAACCTTCTTGCCAGCTGTGTGAGTAGATGCATCTAGTAGTGCTAGCGCAAGTGCTACTGCTAGTTCTGTGTCCTCCCTTTGCTTACACTGAATCTTCTTCTGTGTAGTGATGAAGATGACCAAACAACCAGTATCACCTTGATCACCCTATGGGTAGGGTCTAGTACCCACAGAAGCGTTTCAGATCCTTTCAACAGCTTTGCAAATTTCCTCCCCTTTTTTGCTGTGAAATTGATTTTGGACTCATCATTCCGGAGGTGGTGTCCTCTCCTGTGTTGCTGTAAAATTGAATTATGGACTCATCAGTCTGGACGTGGCTCAACCAGGTGCGTAGTTCTTGTGATTTTTCCTCTCTATTTTCTATTTTTGTCTATTTATTTTCCTTTGTTGCTTGTGGAATCCCTACAACCATAGTTCAATTTAGTAGTTCGAAATTACAACACCTACTGAATTTGGGCCGGTATGAGTAGAATGAGTTGCATGATTTGATATGAATTGTTACTGTTAGGAAGTGGAACTTGCTAACTCCGAGTTATGATTTGTATTCAAATTACAAAGTTTTAAATCTTAAAGTAAACAGTTTTAAATGTGCTAGTATAAAGTTCCTGAATTTAAAGTTCCTGAATTTGGAGAGTTGCCTATCTTTTTCCTTCAGTAATGGATTCTTGCCACTAAGACTCTAAGAGCTATCCACCGATTCATCTCTCCACCGTGGAAGAAAATTTTGTTGCTGGTGCGAACAAGCTTTGCCTCAGAAAACATTTAGTCCCATGAATACATGTTTGAACTACTTCTCAGCCATGGAATAGTATTTTTCTCTCACAATATTTCAACATAAGCATCAGCATAAGCCAAATTTCAGCATAAGCGAATATGGTACTATTTCAGGGTAGAAAGTTTATAGTTTTAGTCTATAAGATCGAAACGTACTCTAGGTTCTGGAGACAGGGATTCCAAGTCAAAATCCAACTGTTCCGAAGTATTTGCTTCATTTGTTTTACAAAAACCTAATATTGAAGTATGGATTGAGCATTTGAGCTGCGTATATACAGCTATCAACCGTGTAAAACTAATTAATGGGAAGAGCGATCAGTAGTTCTCAAGCATCTTATACACATCTAAATGCTGGTTAATTTTGTATTGCTTTCCTTTTAAAAGAATTGGGCAAAACCATAACGCCCAACTCTTCGATAAGATTGTGTTTTTACTAAAGAAAGGAAAAAACGAACAAAAAGCATGAATATTCACTAGTACATAAAACTTTGTGGAGGCGGGTGTTTTGGATTTTTGGAGGCGGGCAAAGCAACCGCCTCCAATCAAAGGTCATAGTTAATACATAGGCCATGGAGGCGGGCGCTTTGCCCGCCTCGGTTAATCAATTAGAAAAAAAAAAAAAAAATCCCATGGATAGGCCCATTGAGCCCATCCACGGACCACCGCCGCCGCTAGCTGGATTCATAGCTCCTCTAGCACCGATCGCAGATCCGCTCCGCTAGCACACCCTGTGCCAGCCCCCAACGCTGGATCTGTGCCGCCAGGACCCTACGTTGGTCCCTATCGCTGGATCCACGTCAGATCCGTCGCCGCCGCCGTCGTGTTGAAGAAGATGGACGCCGTTGTTGTGGAGGAGGTGGGGGCCATTCACCGATGGAGGAGATGGGCATCGGGATCCACCTTCGTGCTCCTCCGGCCACCGGGATCCGGCCGTTGGAGCCGCGCCACCGCCGGATCGAGCTCCTCCTCGCCGGATCTGGTGGTGGTCGCCGGGATCCACCTTCGTGGTTCTTCAGCCACCGAGATCCGCCATGCTCCGCGCGAGAGAGACAGAGAGGACCGCCATCAGCCACCGTGCTTCCCGCGAGAGAAACAGAGAGGGCCGCCGCCGGGCACCGTGCTCCGCGCGCGAGAGACAGAGAGGGAGACGGGGGCGCGGGCGCCGCACGACGAAGAGTAGAGGGGGCACGAGCGCTGAACAGGTGGGAGAGGAGAGGGAGGTGCGATCGACGTGGGGAGAGTGAGCGGAGAGGGAACACGAGAGGGATCGGAGTCGCGGGTCTGAGGGCGCCGCACGGGGCTGAGGCGCTTCTAAGGGTGGATGAAGTGAGCTAGGGTTTGAATGTTGGTATATATATGGAACCCTGGTAACGGGCCTTCTGGGCTCCTTTGGGCCTCAGTATTTTAGGAGGCGGGCCTTACAGTGCGCCCGCCTCTGAAAATGTATTTACGGAGGCAGGCTTCTTAAGTGGACCGCCTCCGAAAATAAACTATTTTTGGAGGCGGTTGTCTTAAGACGCCCGCCTCCGTAAATCCATTTTTCGAGGCGGTCCAAAGTGCCCGCCTCGGTAAATAAAAAATGCCCGCCTCCATTAATCGCAGGTATTAACCGAGACGGTTGGATTTTGTGACTGCCTCTGTTAATAAAAGGGCACCGTCTTGCAAAATCATTTGTGTACTAGTGATTCCATAATTGTACCATTCCCGATCAATTCCCCAATGCCTCATTCTCGAACTGCCGACCTAGATACAAGATAAATCCAAACCAGCAGCCCCGGGCCTCGCCCTTGCTCCCCACGACGGCAGCCCCCTCTCCCCTGTGCTCTTGCTGCCCTGAGTTGGATCACCTCCTGTTTTCTTCATCCCCTGACCCCTCTTTTTTTTGAGGAAACTGAAGGGTCTGGGCCCCTACAGAAATTTTATTGAAAGCAAAGTTTGAGTACAAAGAAAATACAAAGTTACAGCAAAAAGCACCAACAACCTAGGGAACAAAAAAGGAAGTAAAGAAGATGAAAAAGGAATTAGTCAAAGGTCTAAACTTAGGCTGAGAGTCCAATCCCCTGACCCCTCTCGCTGCCCTGATCCCCTCGAGGCGATCACTGCTTCTTGCGACCAGAGCGACTAAATAGCAATCTGCCAAGGATGGCAACACCATGACTTGATCCTGGGTGGAGAGGTCGACGGCAAGGCCGAGCACTAGTAGACAGTAGGTACGGTCGAAAGGATGGAGTACCTTAATATGGGCACGCTCGAGTAGCAAAACAGCACATCAATTACCTATGTGGACTCACGGGAGGGAGAGGAAAACAGTGTTGAATCATCGTGAACGATATCGCCGCCTTCATCATCGAGCTCATACTGCATCAGGGTCGGGGTCACGCCCCTCGCCAACGCGTGTGCTCGCAAAAGCTGTGCATCACGTAGCAGGCGGCAAGGGGAGGTCCTGCATCTCATCTAGAAAGGCCATGATGAGGCAGTCAAGAACATGATCATGGGGAAGATACAAGAGGCTTTCACAAGCACCGACCCCCGGATAGTGGAGCTGAGGACTCAGATGTTTCACCAGGCTGGCGTGCAGCTGCCATAGGGTCAAGCCAACATACAAGGGCAGATGGTGTCGGGGATCGGAGGACTCCCCAGGTACCCAGTCGATGACATCACTGAACCAACGAGAGAGGAAGAAGGATGTGGCCACCGGGGTGGCACTGCCGCCTAAAAGCGGCGCCATGTACGGCGGCAAGCCAATCTCGCCAGAATATGCCCGGGTCGACGTGACATAGACCAACCAAGATTATGATGAGGATGAAATTGATATTCCAACTGAAGATTGGTACAGGTTCATCGGCGCTACTATTGGCGTCCGTGTGCTATGGAACAAGAACGACATTGTCTTAGAGATGCCGACGCCGGCGCCACAACCCTCACAACCGTTGGCGTCTCCCCCGGATGACCCGAGTGATGACGATGACGACGACAGCGATGACAATGACAATGATGGCGGCCCAGGCAGCAGTTCTCGAAGCAGTCTGCCTCCCGGCAATAGTCCATAGGGAGGCACAGGGGCAACATCGGCGATGGGACTCCACCACCTACAATTGGTTCCAAGTAGGATTCAAGCCAATGTCCCCCGCGCCGAGGAAGCCTGCTGATGAAGAGGAGGCCATACCCCCCAACCACACCAAGTCGAGTTGGGTGGCGTATCAAATAGCCGACAAGCACCCATACTCAATTACGTTTGAAAGGTATGCTACTAGCAAGCATAGTCAATCTATAATTCATTTCGAGATGATATCTGCCTTTTCCACTTGCTAACATCTTAAGCCCCGGTGTGGTAGGCCAAAGACACCGCCGATGTGGTTTTGGCCCTAGTCTGATGATTGTCCAGAAAACTACGTGCATGGGAAGTTTATGTTGACCTTGGGCGACCTCCTTGAGGAGAAGTGGAAGGTAAGGAGATTCCATCTGTGGTACATGGAAGCAGCGAAAGTGGGCATGCAAAACTTTGTCATCAACATTCCGGCGGAGTACTTCCATACGCCCACAGATGGTCAAGTCGTCATAGATTTCCACGACATGCATAGACTACTGCGGCGAAAGGACCTCGATGTCCCCAAGTCACCTTATTTGCCATGTAAGTTACTTATGACTTTGACACTACTGCATCACTGTAGGTACTTTAGGAACAAACTAATAATGCCATGATGACTTTTCGTTGAAGGATGCAAGCCTTTGTAAGCAAGGAATTGGCCAAGGATATTATCTATCTCTCCCTGATGCTTATTACAGAGAGAACCATCGCGGGTTACGATATACCAGACACCCATGAAAAGCTAGTGAACTTGAACCCTGAGGAGAGAAAGAAATACAGGGAAGATCTGGTAATCGAGTATAAGTATTGGGCGGAATGTACATCTACCAGGCCATGAAGAAGGTCCGGGGAAATGGGTGCGTCATGGCCGCCCACCAGTTCCAGTAAGTCCAAAAGAATTACTAAGATCATGACATCTCGTATTTGAACATTTGTAATCTCTATTGTGTGAATGGTGCACGCAAGGCATCATGGGCCACTGAATTGCATTTATAATCTATCCTCAGGAAGGAAAGGCCTGTATATTTGACTCTTTGCGGGATACAAACAAAGCAGCTACAAGCAATTTGAAAGCTGTTTGAGATAGTAAGTGACATAACTTATTCATTTACACTTAATATACTTGATGAAAATGTCGTTGACACTATTGGTTTTTCGTATAGCGCTTATAAGAAGTACGCGCAAGATCCCGAATGCTATGACAGGAGGTCTGAGACGAAGAAGATCAAGTAACTAATACTACTATACTACTACTGCTGCTCTTTTCCTAATACTACACAACCACTACTATACTCTACTCTAGTATTCTTACTATTACTTCTACTAGTACTACTGCTATACTCTACTCTACTTAGTTCTACTACTCGTACTGATTAAATATTCTATATGATCTAATGATTGTGTATTGTACACCGTGCATGCAGTGCGCTAAACAACCCTATGGTATAGCTTTATATGGATTCTATGTTTGCGAGTACCTGAGGACGTGCAACAGATTTAGCAGCAGCTGGAGGCAGCTCAAGAAAGCACAAGGATGGTGGCGAAGGGAGAAGGTCGACCAACAATCCAGACAAACAGTAGCAGACATATGTAAGTTTGTCACAGAGAGCGCACACGAAGGGAATACGTTCTTCAACCGGCCGGGAAGGCGATTTAGCGGAATATCTGAAGTTCGATTCGATCAGAAACTGGAGCACTAAGTTACGAATCTCGGATTATATTCTGCCCGACCTCTTTTCCGGAAAGAAATGAAGAGATGTAAATGACTTTAATTAGTTGGTGATATACGAAACATGTGTTTGTGATGAAACAATGATGATGAGACTTCACTAATGTATAAAACTTCGTGGAACGAGAATGAATGTAATATATGTTAGTCGTAAATTTTCTGATTTATCTGCGCTTTCATTAGTGAAATTTTAAATTCAAATTTATATTCTGATTTGAAAAGCAAAAATTTTTAAAAAAATCAGGAAACCATTAACCAAGGCGGCCGACTTTTAAAAACCGCCTTGGTTAAAATCTTAACCAAGGCGGTTGTTTAATAAAAAACGCATCGGTTAAACACTTAACCGAGGCGGGCGATTTACAACAACCGCCTCGGTTAACAGCTGTCTTTTGACGTCCGCCTCGGTTAATCGATTAACCGAGATGGTTGGCCAAACGCCTCGGTTAAGGCCACGATTAACCGTGACCTTTGACCGAAGCGGTTAGCTTGCCTGCCTCGGTTAAGCGTTTTGGCCCGCCTCGGTTGAGTTTCATGTAGTAGTGCAGTTTTCGAGCTAATTTCATATGGCTATAGCAGGTAGAATAAGTAAGATATCATACCAGAGCTCTAGGTTGCTCTCTCTCAGAGATTAATTCTTCTGTAGCACATGTATCTTTGCCTGAAGAAAATCCAAGAGATAAAAACAACGTTTTTATTTCTTCTACTGGAGGGAGCACCCGACCTGTACTATTGCTGTGATTAGGTGCCTGTTCTTAAGCATAAAAAGGTACAGCACAGCTGGCTACTGAAAGGGCTTTATTTTATTTTATTTGCTGAGCTGAGATATAGCACAGCTGGCTAAACTGGCCCATTCAAGCCATGTCATGCTTGCTTGGATCATGGCTAGGTTAGTGGCAAGCTTTGTTAGCTATTGAGTTGGAACATGCTACTATTGCCTACTGAAAGGGCCATACTATGGTCATGGAGAGTTACCTAGCTTTTCCTTCACCAATGGATTCTTGCCACTGCCATCTACCAATTCATCTATCCGGCGAGTAAGAGAATGTTGTTGCTGGTGCGAGATTACTACCTATTTTGGGGCTAGTGCCGGATGTCCGGATGTAGGACTCGTCCGGACGCTGCTCCCGCACCTACGCCCGCATCGCATCCCACGCCCCCTGCACCCGTATCGCATCCCACGCCCCCTTGCACCCGCATCGCATCCCATCCCCCCCCGCCCCTACATCCCATCCCACGCCCTGCATCCAAACGCAGCAAACTCGACGACTCACACTCCAACGCTAATGCCGAGGCGAGATGGAGGGAAGGGGGGAATCGGAGGGGAGGAGAGGAGAAGGCGAGGCCCTATGGCAGGCTGCTGTCCACCAGCTACCGGCGCCATTGAAACATGTGTAACATCCGATCTACTTTTGAAACATCCCCATGCAACATTTGCAACATACATCTGAAGAAGATGAAATATTTGAAACACCCAAAAACACATGAAAAGCCATTGTAAAACATACACAACATCTAGGTAAAACACTTGCAACATACGTGTCAAATATATGCAACATCCAAATAAACACATTTGCAACATATGTCTGGAAAACAGATGAAACATTAGTAACAAAAGCTTGCAACATACGTCTACAACCATTGCAACATCCATGTGAAACACTTGCAACATACCTATAAAACATCTGAAACACTTGAAACATAAGGCTTGCAACATACGTTTTTCACTCTTCTTCCGCGACGCAGCGCAGAGCAGGGGAACGGCCGATTTCGGCCAGCTGATGGCCGATGATGGTGGTGCAGCCTGGCAGCGGCCAGCTACGCCTGCCCCTGGCCTACGCCAAGCTAGTGACAGCCGCCTCTCCTGGCCTGGGCGCGAAAGGGACGGAGGTGTCGCGGGGGATGGGGTGCGCTGCGGTTGATGGTGGTGGCAGCGCGCAAGAGTGGGCCATGGTGCGAGATGGAGGCATTGCAGGGGATGGTGGCGTGGAGTGGGGAGATGAGGGCAGAATGGGAAGATTTGATTTTTTTTTCCACGGTCGGACGCCTAAGTGTGAGCATTAGTATAAGATCCCAACGTGCCCATCTAAAATTCTAAATGGTGGTTAATTTTGTAACCCTTTCCTTTTTATGAGGCAAAACTCTAACGTCCAACTCTTCAATAAGTGTTTTTACATATGAAAAAACGAACAAATAGCATGAATCTTCCATAAATGTAGGCCTTTTATCTGGATCAATTCCCCAATTCCTCATTCTCGAACTGTGGGCCATTCCTTCCCAGACTAGGAGGGCATGCTTACCCTGAAGAAGCCGGGCCAATCGACGCCCCGGGGCTCGCCCTTCTTCCCCACGTCGGCAGCCCCCTCCACTGCGCTCCAGTCGCACATCTCGCCGCCCTGAGTCGGATCACCTCCCGTTTTCTCCATCCCCTCTCGCTGCCCTGAACTTTGATCCCCTTGAGGCAGTCACTGCTTCTTGCGACCGGAGCGACTAAAGAGCAATCTGACAGCACCACGGCTCGATCAGATCCTGGGTGAAGGTCGAAGGCAACGGCACGGCCGAGCACTAGTAGTCAGTAGTACGGCCGGAAGGATGCGCACGCTCGAGTAGCAAAACAGCACAGCGATTGCCTCTGTGGACTCACGGCAGGGACAGAACAGTGCTGTCGTGCTGAATCGCGAATGACGTTGGCCCCTTCGTCGCCGAGTTCGTACTGCATTCAGTGTGGGGTGATCAAGCCCCTCGCCGGCGCGCGCCCGCAGAAGTTGTGCAGCACGCAGCAGGCGGCGAGATCATGCAGGGGGAAGGGACCTGCAATTGGAGTGGCACTGCAGGCATAAATCTTTATGCAGGCAGCGCCTCCGCGCCACCAGACTGCGCTCCGCACGCGCGGGGCCGCAAGCGATCATTGAACTTGGGCCATGCCATCTGAGACACTAGGACCATGCCATGCCTAAGATTTCGGTGCATGATCCGGTCCGAATTTTGGCTTGAGTTTGGCCGGCAAAAGTGGCATATAAATACATCTATACAACACTAAGATACAATTTTTTATACTACTTCTAATCTAATTTTTGAATGGACTATGAAAATCAATTTTTGTGAATATGATACATAGCAAATATAGTTTTTATGTCACGAAGCGGACAACGAAAACTAACAAAGATATTTTGAAGGTCATGTTTGAGTGGGCATGACACAAAGACGAGCCGGCGTGCTATGGTTTGTGCTTGGACCGAAGAGAAGACTTATCGTGTCATACAGCACGACCCAAAGTACCTCACATGCCTAGAGGCCACATCCAAAGCGGCATGAAGCACGAGAAGACCGTGTTGTGCTCGCTTTGAAGCACAAGAGGGCCGTGCCGTGCTAGCACAACACAACACAAGTCTCATCTCTACTCAGTGCCGCATGGGCATCTAGTTATATGGACAGAATTGAGTCTGGCTTTCATTGAACTAGATGATACACCACGTGTTGCTGCATAAATTTTATCGCGTTGACTCGAGACCAAAATAATAAAATTATGTAAGAAAATATATTGTTTTTGTGAGTTTTTTATTATTCTTTTACATCTAGCAATAAGTGCAGTGCAAGTCTTTTCCATGCAGCAACTGCAGTGAATTAGTACATGGCGTTATACTCATTTAATGTTTTGCCACGTAGAACAAATTGTTGATGTGGCATAGGAATAAAAAGGAGAGAGAAAAAAAACAATGTGCTATGTATTGGTTTTACACTTTTCGTTGGACACCGTAATGGTGTGTGATACTATACACTAGAGAAGTTATAACAGTGTCATACAAGCACGGAAGTTTATTTGATCCCAAGTGTAGCTGTATCATGCTCAATCCATCCCGGACGTTTGACCTTTTTGAAACTAAGTTTGACCACTTGTCTTATTCAAAAATCTGTGCAAAATATCATTTCTTTTGTCGTGGCTTGGTTTATTAATAAAAGTTCTTCAAGAATGACTTAAATTTGACTATGTTTACACAAATTTTTTTAAATAAGACAAGTGGTTAAACTTGGTGTTAAAAAAGTCAAACGTTTTACAATTTGGTATAGAGGGAGTACCATGTACCCTACGTGACAGTCTTGGATTTTGGAGTACGATATCAGACTAGCCTGAACTACAGACGGCGCGAAGAACCGTCTCTAGTCTCATGAAATCCATTTTCGTTTCTCCTGAGCTCGGCTGCCGCCATCGCAGGTCGTCGCCTCTGTCTCCGTGGTTGGGGCCTCTCTGCTGCTCCGCCTTGCCGGTGTGTAAGGCCTTCTTCGAGCGGGCAGCTTCTTCCCCTTCTCCGAGCTGCTGGTGGCTGGAGCACTTGGTGCTCTTCGACGCTAGATCTACTTCCCCCTCAGGCCGTCACCAGCTTTCGCCTCTTCACTGCCTCCCTGTACCCCCTACAGCTAAAGCAAGGTGAAACAAACCTGCATCCCTCCGGTAGCTGCGTTTGGCCTCTAATGTCAATGCATGAGCCACCGGGCAAACAAACATGATCTCATATTGATAGTTATGGTACTTGATGGTTGGGACGTGTGCTGCAGCCAAACAAACTTGAACTCTGCACAACTAGGGCCAACTGGCTATGAAACAATCATGCCTCTTTGCACAAATTCCTGCATGATCTGGTCGACAGTTGCTAATTCCTGCATGATCCCACTTGCGTGAAACTTTGGATGCAACAACAGCTCCGCAGAACAAGCCGCTCAAGGCAGTTCGATCCTCTTGACCTTGAATGTACTCCAAACAATAGGCTATTTCATCTCCTAATCCTAAAACAGTTGGTCAATGCAACGGAAGATAACATACAATATTAAAAGGTCTCCTGAGAGCATTCCGAAGATACTTATTTATTAAGAGTAGCATGCTACAAATAGCTCAACCTCGACTCAAATGGTTTCTCAGTGCCACTCAAATATGCTTTCTTCTTCAGTGTCTTAACAACATGAACTAACAAGCTGAGTTCCTGGGTACATAACATAATTACTAGAAGGGCTATTGCTTGCGAAATATACATTCAGCCACAAGGAAGTGCAATGGACTGTGATGTTTCACCCCAGCACTTTTCGTTTAGTTGCCCACGGAGGGGGCGTGATAAGTTTCTTCAAGACACCTGGCTTATCAAGGCCCTAAGGACAACAAATACACAAGCAGGAACTAGAATCAATCCAGAAACAAAAATATTTTACTACAAATGGTACCATACGGCACAAGATATGACATTACCTTGAACATCTGCCTTAGCTCAGCTTCCCTAGCTTTCACCTGTAAAAGTGGGGGAGAACACGTGTAATTGAAACTGAAGCAACAAAAATGTTGAAAATAAGTCATCATACATATTTATCATCATCCTCCTCATCCTCATAGTCCCTCTTCCACTTTCCATAGTATCCAGATGGCAAACCCACATTCAAGTGACCAGCAGTGTATCCAACAGAACTGCTAGGGTGCTTCATACCAACATCTCCATCTCTGGTGCAACCATAGCATTGACCTTTATTAACAAAAAAAAAAAGAAGTTAACTGCAAAGGAACCAACCTAGCACAAACACACAATAATGTTAAAGGTAATAAAAAGTCATTACACAACCATTGTTCTGCATTAACCAGTTTGACATTATAAATAATAAAAAGCTCCAGGACAACGAAGGTGGCACACATGGAACAGGGGCAAACAAACAGTTCAACACATTAAAGATCATATGCTAACAGCCAGAGATACATTACAATTACAGGCAGATAAGTTGAAGTTAGTGCGACCAAATAACTGAATTTGAACAGTACTTAATTTACGATAAAGAGTATGTAATACCATTGTCATTCAGATTAACTCTGCAGAAACAGTTAGCCAGCAGTTCTGTAAACTTTGCTTGTGGCATACATTTCACTTCCACAAAGAAAAGATTGTCCAGGTTACATTCATTTGGACCAGCCCCTTTAATCTTTGTAGTGAAATTGAGATGATAGTACCATTTCTGCTTCTCACAAATTGAGTTGTAGTGTAAAACGTCTTTGAGTTCGTGTGCAAGACCCTGAAATAAGAAGCATGGGTCAGATCAGCAATTGTTACATTAACAAGGCAATAAGACACAGCGCAACAATGGTAACAAGACACACAATGAGGGCAGAAGGGAGAGCAAACCTCCAAAAGATTATGATCCTCATTATACTTGTCCACTAAAGCTTGAACCATTTGACACATTTCGGATTTCTCAGTTACAGGTCCTCTTGTACGCCTCTTGATTGTGCCATCAGGCCAGTAAAGACGTCGTATTATAGCCTTATCTTCCTCCGCACACCTAATTTAGATGAGAACATTCTATCTCATCAGTAGATTGCACTTTCCCAAAAGTGGAGAACACAAAGCAATACCATGTACTCCCTCCCCATCCAAAAAATAAGCTATTCTAGGCTTTTAGCTTTGTCCTAAGTCAAACTCTTAAGTTTGACCAACTTTATAGAGAAGAGTATCAATAATTATGAAACCAAATAGGTATACCATGAAAATATGTTTCATGATTAATCCAATAGTACTTACTTGGTGTGACAAATATCACTACTTTTCTATATGAAATGGTCCGACTTAAAATGGTTCGACTTAGGACAAAGCTAGAATTGCATTCTTTTGGGGACAAAGGGAGTACTAGGTTCACTAGTTTGCAAAGAAGGTTGTTGACTAGGACCAACCTCACATAGCTCATGGTAGTAAATAACAACAGCAACAGCAAAATGATACAAGATTGTTCATATGCAGACATGCCTACAAATTCTCAAGTGCAATATACCTTCTTTTAAGGGAAAAATGTATCCCACTGCAATTTTCAGATGGCCCAACTAATTGTGCTCCCATCACACTATTCACACTATTTTGATCAGTTAACAGAACATATTGTTTGCCTATAACCACTTTGTTTAGTACATGAGGAAACATTGTTGTATGGTACCACCGTTCTTTAGCTGGCTGAAGGTTAACTAATTGTACGGGTTACAATTCAGATAATACAAATCAACATTTGAACAAAGTGGTATGTGGTACACTGGTACTATAGCATCTATGTTTGCTTTGTCAAAGCAAAGCTGTAGTATGATCTTTTGCACTATTTCAACAACTGTCAAATAAAGTTACAAAATGCTCACGTTAACTTTAGGTGGTCCCAAAAGAGGAATTCTAAGACAAAGAAATATATGCTGATACTTTTCAATCTTAGATTAACTTACTTTGGCCATAGTTCTTTTTTATTTTATTTTTAAAAAAACTGTGATTATCTACTGTGACCTACGCCATTGAAGAATGTGGTTACATAGCTTTTTTTTAAATATAATCAGCTGCAAGCATGCATGCATAATAGGGGAAAATCCAAATCTGTAACGCAGGTGAGACAACTTACATCTTCGGATCCCGGAGGTCCTCGAGATAGCGATCAATAGCCCCGTAGGTTTCCGGCAAGCTCTGAAATGGCCCACCCACATCAGGATATGTATGGAAACATCCCTGACGATCGAGCCTGGTATAAAATAGCCGTCCCCACTTACGCCACAGGCGCTCCCATATGCATGACACAGGAGGCGAGGATAGTTCCGACACCTGAACTAATGCCTCAGACTGCGTCTGTGCAGCCTCACGCTCCTTGTCTTCTCGGCACCTAACATATTATCATCGTGTTTATCGAAAGTTGATAGAACAAAGAGAAAGGCTGACAGAGGCCAGAAATCCCACTGAAACATAGGAATCTATCTAATCAAAACGATAAACAAGAGGAACTATTCGATTTCGATCCAGGCAACCGATAAACAAATCTGTCTAATATAAACAATAAACAAGAGGAACTATTTGATTTCGATCCAGGCAACCGATAAACAAGAGGAACTATTCAATTTCGATACATCTATCTTGCCAAAATAGAAGACGCATGATGAGGGGAAACGGACATACGACGAGCGGGAGCATTCTTCACCAGGCTCTTGACCGCGGAGGCGGCGGCTTCGGCGGTGGGGAGGCATGGGGGCGGTGGAGAGCGAGATGGGGGCTAGGGTTTCGCGATCTCCTGGGGACGGGGACGCCGGGAGCCCGGGACGGATCGAGAGAGGCGACCACCTCGGCGCGAGCGGGATCTCCGGCGAGGGAGGCGCCGGGAGCGGGCGCAGACAACCTCCTCCGCTCGGACGCGGAAGGGAGTTCGGCGAGGGAGAGGCCTACTCGTGCTCGGCCTGGGATGCGGGAGGGCCGAACTCGGGTCCGAGTTGCGGGCGAGAGATTGATGACGGAAAAGGAAGTGACGGTGGAGGGAACACCTTTTAGCACAAAAAAAAAACTAATATTCTATATAATAATATAATATAACATGTAGCTAAGGTCCCGTTGGTTACCTGTGGATTTTTATAATCTCAATAAAAAAACTTTTATTGGATTTCATGTCCGTGAACCGCCGGTTTAATCCGGTTGAAATATAACGAGGAACGCTACTCAAACACAATTGAAGTTGTGGCTCATTAGTGGAGATCTTATACCGATTTCTATGAAACACCGTTGGCACCGGTTTTATACGGTTAACGGTTCGATTGCTTACCGGTTGTAAGGAAAATGGACCCTTGGTTCATTTACTTTGGATTTTGGTGTTTGATGACCAACACAACCAAATTGGGCTAATGAATTTGCAAGTGTTTGTTTTGTAGTCCAATAGGGTGTAAGGCGTGACTTGGACGAAGGTGACGTGATGATCTGATGATCTTCACTTGCATAGTGCTTAGTGTTTCATCATGTGATTAGCGTAGGTGCTTTGCGAAGTGCTTATGTTGATTAGACCACCGCTTATGCGCTTGCTCTAGGTGTATGCCTAGTGTTTAGTGAGGTTTGCATACATCTTGCCATCCCGTGCTTGCGAGCACAAGAGTTATACATCGGAGGGGCTTGAAGTCTTGCGAGATCGCACCAACCGCGTTTGTGGTACGGCCGCCACCGTGTACCGAAGGGAACAAGGCCCGCGGCGTTTCGGCCGAAAGCTTGATAGTGAAGACGGCGGGGAGCATCCGGGAGAGGCTTGCCGGAAGGCACATCGGAGACCCACTTGCGCGTGGGGAAGGCCCGAGGCTATCCACGGAGTTACCCGACCGGGAGCTTGGCCCTTGCGAGGGATTCCTTGCGAGGGGCTCCAACGAGGACTAAGGGGAAGCTTGCGCGCTTCTCGATACCTCGGTAAAAATACCGGAGTCATCGACGGGAGTTTGCATATTTCTACCTTGCTCTTTAAGCTTCCGCATTTACATTGATCATATTATTATCATTTGCGGTAGAGATAACAACACACTACCAAAATCGTAGTTGCACATCTAGATAGATTATCTTTTACATAGGTTTTGCTAGAGGTAGAAAAAGAGACCATAGTTTAGAGTTAGATTTTTTAAGTTGCCTAATTCACCCCCCCCCCTCTTAGGCGTCCTCGCGTCCAACAAGTGGTATCAGAGCCGGTTGGCTCATATTTGGACCTTTGGCTTAACCGCCGTTGAGCCGACGCTATTTAGAGTGGTTGGGATAGATACCGCTAGGCCTCCGCATTTTGATGGCACTAACTTCCCGTACTATAAAACTAGAATGGCTTGTCACCTTGAGGCGGTTGATTTGGGTGTATGGAGAGTCACTCGTGACGGGATGAAACCCATCAAGAATCCCAAAAAACCCACAAAGAGTGATGAAAAAGAAATGCACTTCAATGCTAGAGCTAAAAATTGCTTGTTTGAATCACTTAGTATGGATGTTTTTAACCAAGTATTCACTTTAAATACGGTACATAAAATTTGGTTAAAACTCCAAGAGCTCCATGACGGCACAAGCAATGTCCATGAGCAAAAACATTGTCTAGCAAAGCAAAACTATGATTCCTTTACTATGAATGATGATGAGCTTATTCGTGATATGTATTCTCGTTTGAATCTAATTATCAATGAGCTCCATTCTATAGGATTATTAAAGCTAGATGATGCGGACATCATGAGGAAGATCATCTCCGTACTACCACAAAAGAAATATGCAAGCATCATCACCATCCTTCACAACATGGAGGACTTGAGCAACATGACCCCGGGCATAGTCATTGGCAAGTTAGTGGCATTTGAAATGTCACGTAAGATGGGTCAAGAAGAAGCCTCTTCATCAAGCAAAGGCAAAGCTCTCGCATATAGCGAGAAAAAGAAGATGAAGGGCAAGAAAGTTGAGACAAGCTCAAGCTCAAGTTCCTCAAGTGAAGATGAAGATGAGGATGATGATGATGAAGAAGAAGAATCAAGTGATGATCAATCTTCCTCCTCCACCTCCGACCTTGATGAAGAATCAATCAAAATTATCAACAAGGTGGAGAAGATGATCCAAAAGCTCAATGTCAAGGGTGTGCCTATCCAAATCCAAGACCTCGTTTTCACCAATCAAAGAAACGAGCAAAGAAAGAGAGGATGTTATGGATGTGGCGAGGTGGGGCACTTTGTGGAAGTTTGTCCAAACAAGCCCACATCCAAAACAAAGAAGAAGGCGTGTAAGAATAAAGCCCTCACATCAATAAGATCATGGGATGATTCTTCAAGTGAAGAAGACCATCATAAGAGGCGAGGGCGCAAGCACTCATCATCTAGCTCTTCACGTATGTGCCTTATGGCACGAGGTAATGAAAGCTCTTCCTCTAGTGAGAGTGATAGTGATGATGATATGTCTTCGTATCATGAGATTGTGCAACAAAATCTTAAATATGCTAAAGTTTGCACTAGTCAACAAAATAAGCTCAAAAGTTTAAAAGAAAAGCTAGATAGTTCACAAGAAGCATACAAAACTTTGCTTGAATAATATGAGAACTTTGCTAATCTCAATGTTGAACTATCTACTAAAATTGAGCAACTTAAGACTAGTGCAACATCAAATGAATGCACAATCAATGATGAGCAACTTGCAAAGAAAAATGAAAAATTAAAAGAAAAGTTAGCTAGTTCATAAGATGCTTATAAAAGTTTGCTTGCTAAAATGGAAACCATGTGCAAACATTGTGATGAGCTAACTAATAAAGTTGCTAATCTTGAAGCCGTTAATTCAACCCTCACCAAGGCATCTAAAAAGAAAAATTCCTCGATTAACATGTCAAAAACGGATGTCTCTACTTCTTGTGATGACTTATGTTTAGACTCACCTTTATGCAACCAAGCTTGTGTTGAGAAAGTTGTTGTAGATACATGCACACAAGAGGTTGCAAAGGAAAATGAGCAACTCAAGCAAGAAGTAGCTCGCCTCACCAAGGACTTGACTCAAGTAAAAGGAAAGGCGAAGCAAACTCAACTTCATCAAGATAACACCGTCAAGGGAGTGAAGAAGCTTGATGAAGGACAAACCGTGGTTTGCTACGTGTGCCACAAGGAAGGACACAAGTCCTATGAGTGCAAAGTGAAGAATGAGGGAGGAGAAAAGAAGAAAGAGAAAAAGCAAACAAGCAAGCTCTCCAACACATACACCAACAAGGTGGACAAGAAGGCCTCCACACCTTATCTCTTGAAGAAGAAGAAAAATGACAAGGTGGTGGCCATCAAGGTGAACAAGCAAGTCAACAATGGGGTCAAACGCTTTTGGGTGCCAAAGGAAATCATCTCCAACATGAAGAGCACCAAGAAGGTTTGGATCCCGAAAGGAAAGTAAAGAGTCCGTTGGAAGTTCGAGGAATTTGGAGACTTGGTAAAGTATGGGTGCATTTCATGGGGTGCATCATGTTGGACAAAATCATTGCCAAGTGGGTTAGTGAATACTATGGACCCAAATTCCCCTTCCCATGTTAGGTAACTAGATGTCATTACTTTCAATTAATATTTATTTCGATTGATATTGCTTTTAATTGGTATCTTTAAGCATCTAGTTATCTTTCATGCCTATGTTTGCATTTACATGTTTAAATCATTTGCCATGCATACAATAGGTATATCTTATGGTAGGATTGCTCAGTTTCATTTTTAACCCTTGGAGCAAACCTACATGGTTTAAAATTGTTTAGAAGCAAGGCACATAGCTTGTCTTACAAATTGTTCATTTAAATATGTGCCAAAGTTCAAATTGTAGATAATTTCTCCCAAATATCATCTTTCAAGTGGTATTTTGATTCCAAAATCAATTGTGCATAAGTACTACAAGTATTCCACGCTTGCATGCACAAATTTAGGGGGAGGATCATCTACAAGATGGATGCCTTGAGACTAACACCTTTTCAAGTTTATCATATGTGTAGTAGTCTCATTGCAAGGAAAATAGAGTCCCCGGAGATAAGCATCATTCTTCATTTGGTATCATCATGTTGACTTCATTTTGATATTTATATGCTTTCTCCATGCATTATATAGATTAAACTCCTTTATGCAATAATTTGCAAATTATGCATATGCTTTGCCTTCCATCATATGTATGCATATATTTAGGGGGAGCTTAGTCTATATAATGTGAGAGTCAAATTTTGTGTTCTATCCAATTCTACATACAAAAGATCACAAAGTTTGACCCTCCCTTGTGCTACTAATGTCTTCCTTTTCGGTGTTTGATGCCAAAGGGGGAGAATTTGGAGGACCAAAGACAAGCATTAAGTTAATGTCTATAGATGGTAATGGTCCAAGAAAGGGAGGATAGTGGATTATGGATTAGTTTAAAGTAATGGGGAGAATTTATAGGAAGCAAGACTTTAATCCACAATGCCACATGGGGACATTTGCAAGGGCAGGTCTTCAATTGGTATCATAGTCTTTCAAGTAGTATCTCTTAGCATCATATAACCTTGCCCCTTGCATTGCATCCTAGCAAGTAGATAGTTATCCTATCAAGTTATTTGCTTGCTTTGGTCGTGTTGTCATCAATCACCAAAAAGTGGGAGATTGTAAGGAAAATGGACCCTTGGCCCATTTACTTTGGATTTTGGTGTTTGATGACCAACACAACCAAATTGGACTAATGAATTTGCAAGTGTTTGTTTTGTAGTCCAATAGGGTGCAAGACGTGACTTGGATGAAGGCGACGTGATGATCTGATGATCAACACCTCAAGCAAGACCTTAGAAGCACAAGTGAAGACCCAAGATATCAAGCAAAGTCCAAGCATGAAGATTGGAACCAAGCCGTACGCAAGATCGCGAAGAAACGAGCTCGCAGAGGCGACTGGACTCTGGACCGGACGTTGGAAGCGCGACCGGACGCTGGACCGGTGGCTCAGCAGACAGGCGACCGGACGCTGGACCGGTGGCTCAGTAGACAGGCGACCGGACGCTAGACTGGACGCTGGCGGCAACCGACCGGACGCAGGGCATCAGCGTCCGATCGAGTACAGAGAGGTTCCAGGCGCGCGAAACTGCGACCGGACGCTGGCAGCGTCCGATCGGTAGTTCGCGGCTGCAACGGTCGGGACGACCGGACGCGTCCGGTCAGGACGATTCAGCGTCCGGTCAGTAGCAGTTTTGCGGGAGTTCGACCCCAACGGCTACTTTCTTAGTGGGGCTTATAAATACAACCCCCAACCGGCCATTTGAGGAGTGTGGAGCTGAGGAAACATACCAAGGGTGTTGATACACCATTTTAGTGATCTCCACTTGTATAGTGCTTAGTGTTTCATCAGGTGATTAGCGTAGGTGCTTTGCGAAGTGCTTAGGTTGATTAGACCACCGCTTATGCGCTTGCTCTAGGTGTATGCCTAGTGTTTAGTGAGGTTTGCATACCTCTTGCCATCCCGTGCTTGCGAGCACAAGAGTTGTACATCGGAGGGGCTTGAAGTCTTGCGAGATCGCACCAACCGCGTTTGTGGTGCGGCCGCCACCGTGTACCGAAGGGAACAAGGCCCGCGGTGTTTCGGCCGAAAGCTTGATAGTGAAGACGGCGGGGAGCATCCGGGAGAGGCTTGCCGGAAGGCACATCGGAGACCCACTTGCGCGTGGGGAAGGCCCGAGGCTATCCACGGAGTTACCCGACCGGGAGCTTGGCCCTTGCGAGGGATTCCTTGTGAGGGGCTTCAACGAGGACTAGGGGGAAGCTTGAACGCTTCTCGATACCTCGATAAAAATACCAGAGTCATCGACGGGAGTTTGCATATCTCTACCTTGCTCTTTAAGCTTCCGCATTTATATTGATCATATTATTATCATTTGCGGTAGAGATAGCAACACACTAGCAAAACCGTAGTTGCACATCTAGATAGATTATCTTTTGCATAGGTTTTGCTAGAGGTGGAAAAAGAGGCCATAGTTTAGAGTTAGATTTTTAAGTTGCCTAATTCAATCCTGCTCTTAGGCGTCCTCGCGTCCAACACCGGTCTTCTAAGCTAGACCAAACCGGCCGAGGCTCTGGTTCGGTATTTTACCGGTTGAACCGTCAATCTGATCTGGTTCAAATAACTATGGTTTGAATGGAACTCTAAAAATTCAGATTCTGCATAAAAATAATCTCTGATATTTCTTGAATTTTGTGCATGTGTTTTATAATCCGGTAGAATCCAAGGCTGTTTGGATATGATTCTAGGATTCTGAGATTTTTTTTTATCCGGATTCTTAGAATCTCGTGAGCCATGGTAGCCAAACAGGGGCTAAAATCCAGCAAAATCTAGCTCGTTTGGATAGGTAGTTTCTAGGATTTTTTTTAATCTGGATTCTGAAAAACCCTGGTAACCAAACGGGACCTTAATCACGCCAAAGCACATGACGTGGCTCTATGCATTGACCTGATTAGAGGAGCACTAGCACTAGCATCAGGCTTGAGTCGCGTCATACAGTCTGAAGTGACTAAGCTGCGTCATAGAGTCTGGCATGACTAAGTGCACGTGTGGTTCTTGGCTAGATTTGCCTAGCCTAGCTTGCTCGAGCGAGCCTGGCCTTGGCAACCGAGGCGAGCTGAAAACTCCTCTCTAGCAAAAGCAAGGAAATAGCTTGCTTGCACGGAATTCAAAAACAGCTGGCCCAACAACCAAACTCTTCGTCTCGTCCTAGTCCTTGCTGGGCAAGGTGGAGGCAACGCTAGCGATAAAACCAAACATGCCCTAAAGGTCGCACCGGTAGCCAGATATAGGCGCCAGACCCTTTCCTCCTATCTTTTCTCCTCTATATATCCACACTATCCGAATCACTTTCCTTGTGTAGTCGTAAAAGGAAACTAGACAAACATAACTTGAACTGTGGCATGTGAGTCTGGGCTCTTTTCTCCTCTAATTTTGCGTCTCTTTCCACTCATGATATACGAGGTGACTCCACGTTGCGAATCTTTGGTGGAGATAGCAAGACACACATATAGGCAAAAAGACCGATTGCACAACGGTTTAATTTGTTTAATTCTTAGGTAGACGGGTTGAACCACCAACTAATATTGTTCTAAAAAAAGAACCACCATCTTATAAAGAGTGTCATTCTTATTTTCGAGAAGTCAAAATTTTTAACTTTAACCAAATATATAAAAGAAAGTATTAATATTTATAGTGTACAATTAGTATCATTCGAATCGCTAAATATATTTTCATAATAAACTTATTTAGAGATACAAATATTGTCAATATTTTCTACAAATCTAGTCAACCTTAATAAAATCAGCACGAACCACATAACAACACTCTTCTTGGATTGGAGTAGATCCCATTCTCTATTATAAGAATATTATATTTTATCTTTGTATTATTCTTCATTCTCTAATTTGGAAAAAAAATAGAAGAGGAAAATAGAGACACGCAAGAAAAATGGGAACAAGAACAGAACAAGAAAAACAGGAAAGAAAACGGACGAAACCAAGAAGCGCACGGGAAAACAAACGAAAAAAAACAAAAGGCTGACAAACCGACGAAACCAAAGAACTCGGACGGAAAAGAAAAACAAAAAAAGCATAAAAACGGACTCGGAAGGAAAATAAAAACTAAAAAACGGCTGAAAAACTGACGTACTGTTCCTACAATGAAAACTAGAGATTGACTCAATTAAACGGGTGATTATGCCAACATATATGCCTGTATCCAATTGCTTGTGCATAGAATAGGACTATATGTTCAAACTCGACAGGTTAGGCTGCTCCACCATAAAAATCGAAAACAAGTTATTACTATCAGACTTCGCCCTATAAGCACCCCTGTTGGCCTCTTGGGCCAATCTTCTGCACCCACACAAAGGCCCGGTCCTGTTAATTTAGTGACCCGGAGCGGAGCTTGAAAGATGGGCCCTTATAACTCAAATAATATAATGATGTTTCTAATAAATATAATGTACATAAAATATTTTTTTCGTGTGTGATTTTATCAAGTCTCTATCCTCTCTTCTTTTTTCTTTTCTCACTTCCAGATGCGTGTAAATTTAGAAATTAGTAAGTAATTTAAAAAATTATGCAATACTCAATTCAATTTCAGAATTTCAGAAAATCCAATGTCATACTAAACATGCATGCCACACCGTACGGGATTGCTAAATCTCAAATCTAAAGAATATACTTGGCATACCACATACACAAACACAATCAAAGGGCTTAGGGCAATTTCTTACCTCCGTTACTCCGTACGTACGCAGGAATGGAGAGTGAGCCGTGACCGCCGTTGGCCGGCGGCCGGTCACTGGTTCTGGTTGTTGCCGCGAGCACGCGACGCACAGGTGCACATGGCACAGCCGATCGGCGGTGGCAGCACGACGCGCAGTCTCGTAGAGTCGCATGTCGCAGCGGTGAAGAAGGCAATCGCGGCCGCGCGGGGGAAGGGCAGAACGTGGTCACGGACGCGGAAGCCGATTAGCTGAATCGACGCTAGGGATGACAAATCGGCAGCCACATGCCTTACTTGCTTCATGGACTCTAACTTTATTTGGGGCCATAGAAAGGATATAGCATACCTACTTCTCAGTCGAGGGCCCTGTTGGCGTCGAGGGCCCTGTTCGGCTGAACAGCTCGAACCCCCCAGGGCCGGGCCTGCCGGCCACACAGCCCAGCTAAGAGCACTTCGCTCAGTTCAGGTTTCCCTCGAGTCTGAGCCTCGCATCGCTTACTCTCGTCGGCGTCGCTGTCTGTCTTCTTCCTCTGAAATCTGAATCCGCGATCACCACCCAGGCCTCCAACTCTCGGAGCACGTCTACGGTCGACGGTCTGTCCGCAGACCGCAGCTACCTACGAGCCGGAGTACCGGCTGGCCTCGCAGAGTCGCAGGCTGACACAGGCTGGGGGCTGGGGCTGGTCGATATGATGGCGCATCGCTGTGAACCTGCATGGCTGCATTTGCAACGCTGCTGTACAGCTCAAGTGCGGAGAGCAGACACCTCAGAGCTGCATCCTGCCTCCACAACATCACTCATCAAGGACTCAAGCCTTCAACTACAAGCCAAGGTACGTAAGTACTACTACTCGGTAAGGACTCAAGCCTTATATTACAGTAGTACTGTAGGTGTGTAGTTATGTAGATTTTTGCATCTATTTCTTTCTCAGATAATTTATTATTACACAGCATGCTGTGTGCAAAGATTTTTCTTGATTTAGATATTTACTTAGCATTGCTATTGTCTACAAATGACAGGTAAATTGTTTGAAAGTTTTTTTCAAAAGAAAAGCAGCAGAGCCTGATAGTGCCAACCATGCCCGCAATTCGTCTTTGGTGATGTGATATCAGCTGGGAAGAGGAGATTAAATATAATCCAGGGTTGTGGAAACATATAGATGACTACCATCTTAATCTTAGAGAGATGAAGAGAAGGAAGTACATGGAAAAATGGCCTTGCCAGATGCCAACCTCAGCACGTTGAGTTTCCATGTGACACAGATTGGACGAGGGCCAAGAATGGTTGTTCCAGAATGGTTTGATGAGTTTGAAAGTTGCTTTGAATACAGTGAGAGAGCATAATGTTTTTTTCTCAGAGAATGGTAGAGACTAGAACATGATCATTGTCCAATGGTTTATCGACTCATGAAGCTCGTATTAGTATTGTCAGTTGCTATTGTTACAGTTCAGAGGATTTTCTTAGGCATGAAGACCGTGAAACAAATTTATGCAACCACATCAACGATCAATTTATGAGCAATTGCCTTATTTGCTATGTGGGGAAGGAAGAAATGATGAAAGTCACAAATGAGGCCGTGGTTAGCCGCTTCATCTCCTACAACTAAAAAGAATATGCAAGATGAGATGAACAAGTTGAAGGAAGAGTTGAGCAAGAAAGTTGATGATGCAATAAGCGGGAAGAATGATCCAACTAGTAGCAAGAATGATGCAAACAAAGACACGGGTAGTGATGTTGGAGCCGGTGAGAATGGTCATGGAAAATGAATATACTCAAACATGAGTTTTGACTATGGGCAACTTATCAAAGGTTCATGTAACAACCCAAAAATCCACACACACCAAAAATCCCAACTACAAAATTTTTTCTTCAAAACCCCATGTGATGATGAGTGACATTTGTAGGAGCTAACCCTAAGTGTTGCATTAGTCATAAGCATAGCATGTCACTTGTTGTATAGGTGTGTGTTTAAAATCCCTAACATCTACATTCTTGCATGCATTTTCATTCTAAATAAGTGAGTTACTTTTTATTGATCTTTTGTTGTGCAAATAAAAGAGAAAGGAAAACAAAATAGAAAAAGAATAAATAAAAGAGAAAGGAAAGAATAGGGAGCAGCAGCAGCCCAGGCCTGCTCGGCCTTGCGAACCAGCCCGCCTGCCCTCCCACACGCCAAGACGCTGCCCACGGCCGCCCAAAGAACGCCTCTACCGCCCAGCATGCAAGACAAGCCACCGATGAGCCGGACCACTTGCCGTCGGACGTCACGCACACGACCGACGCCGCCAAGCATCAGACAAGGCGACAAGCGGGCCCCCTCTCGTCACCGCCCACCATGGCGTCGTCGTCTTCCCCACGCTCCCTCCACCACGCGACCGGGAGCCGACCGTGGAGCAGGCGCGGGCCCGGGGTCACGCAAATCGCATGACCCTATTTTCCCCTTGCGCCGCGCCTACGCTACCGCACATAGGCCGTCGGATGCGCCGCACGCATCACCACCGCTCGATCACCGTCCACCATCGGAGCCCTTGGAGCTCGGCTATAAAAGCCAACATCCGTGAACCCTAACCCTCAGCCCGTTCGCCGCCGCCGCTGGTGGCACAGCACCACACCGCGTCAAGCCGAGAGAGAGGGGGGAGGGAGAAGCACGGAGGAGAAGGAGGCCGCTGCGGGGAGGAGCTCGCCGGATCCAGGAGCACCGCCCCGATCAGCTACAGCGACGTAGCTGCTCGGCACGGCACTGCCTCGCCTCATCACGGCCTCGCCTCGCCACTGCACCGCCATCCTACCGCCACGAACCCTACGGTGAGCCAACTTGCTGAGACCACCTCCCTAGCCAAATGGAACGCGCACCACCATGATCGGAACCTTGCTGAAGCTTCGAGCTCCGGCCTAGCCCAACTGGTTAGCTAGGGAGACCGCCATGGCCACGCTTGTCGAGACCCAGGGCGCGCCGTGCACGCTGCCATCAGCCAAAAGGAGGACCCCAGCCAAGACATTGTACATCGGAGCAGGAGCGCACATGCACGAGCACGCTCACCATGGCTGAGAGCACAACCATGGCGAGACCACTGCGTCTTCTACGTCGCGGTAAAGGCGACGTTGACACATCGACTAGCCCCGCCATGACGAGAGTCACGCCGCACTCACCTTAGCCGGGAAGAAGCCCACTAGAGCCCTGCGTTGCCGCACCGCACCTTGTCGGAGCGCCACCGCCTCTGTTTTGCCCTCACCACCGTGGCCAGAGCCACTGGGAGCACCAGGAGCTCCTTCAACACGCCCACCATGGCCGTAGAAGCACCGTGGAGCTCACATGTTTCTCCAACTGGACTCTCGCTACCACCACAACCCTGTCCATGCACGCTGACAGACCCATGCCGCCGTTCATCGTGGCCGAGACCCTAGGAAGCCCCAGCTGCCACCTTGACCCCACCGCTGCACTCGCCAAGGCATGGGGAAGCTTTTGCCTACCTTAATCGCGCACCAGTACCGCCCGAGAGGCTCGCTGGTGACCTCACCGCCGGCGGTAGCCCCGTCGGGGAATTGCGGGGGATTTTTCCCTCGCTGACCACGTCGACCACATCCCGAGCAGCTTCGCCGAGCAGCTCCGACCACGACCACGTCGACCACATTCCGAGCAGCTTCGTCGAGCAGCTCCGACCACGACCACGTCGACCACATCGACCATGACTACGTCGACCACATTCCGAGCAGCTTCGCCGAGCAGCTCCGACCACGACCACATCGACCACATCCCGAGCAGCTTCGCCGAGCAGCTTCGACCACGACCACATCAACCACATTCCGAGCAGCTTCGCCGAGTAGCTCCGACCACGACCACGTCCACCACATCCCGAGCAGCTTCGCCGAGCAGCTCCGACCACGACCACGTCGACCACATTCCGAGCAGCATCGCCGAGCAGCTCCGACCACGACCACGTCGACCACATCGACCATGACCACGTCGACCATATTCCGAGCAGCTCCACCGAGCCTCCGACCACGACTACGTTGTGCACGTGAACCAAACCCAGGGAAGGAGTAAGTGGACCAAGTCCTTCATTGACCGGCTCAGCGGTCTATGGACCAACGCTGGCGGGTTCACCATGAACCGCGCCTCACCTGCACCCGTGGACCATGGCCCGTTTGTGGCCCATTAAGACAATGTGGTCGCACCAGCGCGCGCCACGTGGCGGACCAAGGTCTAGCCCGTAACCAGGCTCAACTGGCCTGATTTGGACCCAACCTGTATTGACCATTGACCAGTCAACGATTGACCGTTGACCGGGGCAACATGACAGTGACTGTGATTCATTGACCGTTGACTCACCGGTTGACTTGACGTTCACTTAGACCAGACCCACATGTCAGTGACACCGTCAGCGGTGCCCACCTGTCAGCCACGGTTTAGCTCTAATAACGCCATGCTGACGGCCCCGGCTCTGTCTACGACTCACAGTATCAGCCATCCCAGACTAGACTTGGGATGTTTCAGGGCTGAGAGGTAGGGTGGCATCGTTCTAGGCTAGCAAGCGACCGAAATTCTGCCTAGGAGATTCTAGACTCCAAGGATGGCTAATCTTGTGGGCATGTAAAACCTTTGCAGAGTGTATGGTTGATCGATCGATACATGTGCCGACTAGTCGGCTATGGACCTTTCCTGGGTTTCGCTTAAACTAGATAGGAGATGAGTCCCTCTCTTCTCCCCTGTGAGAGAGTGTCGGTCGTAGCCAGGGGCTACGAGCCTTGAGACAGTGCCGAGAGGGAGTTGGCCTGTTGATTGAGTGATGGTATGGTGATGATGTGGGATGGTATGGTGGAAATGTGGTGATGGTGTGGAGACGGTGGTATATCGATCCCAGGATCAAAACCTGGCTCTGAACGGAAATGGGGAGGAATGTGTGTGGGAATGATGTTAAAACTTGACTATACAATTATACACTTGATATGCTAAAACATAGGAAACCCCAGCCTTATGGGTTCCTTTTGAATATATCCAACTTGCATCCAATTTCCACAAAGCAATGCTCATAGGGTGGGAGTGGCCAGCACAAATCGTACTGATAAATTTTGGCACACAGGTTCTGCTGAGGAGTATAGCTCCGAGGAGTTTGATGGTTGAGGGGTTCGTTCCTACGCTCGAGTTTGGCGATCTCATCTTCAAGCTGTTATGAATGAATGCTACTTTGATTCCGCCAATGCGGCGATGTAATAATTTATGTAATTCCGCACTATTTGTACTCTGATATTATGATGTATGGATGTGATATTTGACTGGAATTTGGGTAATATGATCTACAACGGTCATATTACACTTTGACTATGAGGATTTCCCTTCGCGGAAATCAGGTCGCTTCAGTTGGTATCAGATCCATACTTGACCCTAGGACAAAACCCTCAGAAATGGACGATCGAATAGGACATGAACAGCCCTTCTTTCAGTTATATACCGACCCTGCATCTACTTTTATGCAAGGCTTATCTATTTATGGACCTGCTAACACCTGTTCCTTAAAACTTACAGATGGCAACGAACGTCGACTGGCCGCCTCTAGGACCGCTACCTCTGGACCACGCCAAGCTTACCTTCGACCTACGTGAGCTCGGGGGTTTTGCACAGACCCTTTGCCGAGTTCTCGTCACGTTAGGAGTCCCTGACGAGCTTGTCAAGGTCACCTGCACCAGGAAGTCAGCTCAGGAAGGAGGAATCGAAGGATCGATTGTCACCTCAGTCGAGTTCCCAGCTAGCACTACCTTACCTTCTGTCCCAGCTTCCACCGAGTTGACTATAGAGGACACAGTCGAGGAGGGATTACGAGCTGTCTCACACAAGGCACTTCACAGAGTGATGAGGGACCACTACGAGCACCTAAAGACGATAGAGTTTCATCTACTTCCCTAGGCCCTCGACCTCAGCCTTACCCCTAGTGAGCAGAGTTTCGCAGCCGGCAGAGTTATCTTTGCCAAGGAGGATAGATGCCTTTGCGTCTTAGCTATCCACCTACTAGAACAGGACTGGTACGTGACCCAGCTTGAGCAGAGGAGACGTTAGGATTAGGCCCTTCTATGGGAGTACCAGGAGCGAGACTCACAGGGAGCATAGGAGCGAGCTAGTCTGCTCAAGACAGTTGCCAAACTACAGGACGAGCTCAACCGTCGTGAAGAAGTCCACATAGCCGAGGTTGCGGACTTACAGGACAAAGCCGCCGACCTAGGCAACAGGAACTGCTACCTCGATAGCAAGGTCTTGGAGTTGCAGGGAGCGTTGGACGACAAGAAGGCCGAGTTCAACCACAGAGGAGACATAGAGAGGTCCAAGGGGATTGATATGTTGAAAATCCAATCTAAGAACAAGACCATAACTTAGGAGCTAGAGGAATTCAGGAAGAAGGCCATTCGCAACTAGGGTCACCTGATCGAGGCACTCAGGCAGAACGAGTACCTATAGGACAAGTGTGAGAGGACTTGGCAGGCTTGGCAGAAGTCCGACAAGAAGCGCCTCAGGGAGATGAAGGGTATGTGGGATCAGCTACCCAAGGAGATTCACAGCAAGACGAAGCCTAGGATAGAGGAGTTTGAGTTAGCCCCGACTCGCCTCAACCTAGACGCCTGCCCTACCCTACCTAGAGCCAAGCCTATTGAGGAGCTCACCGAGGCCTTGAAGTACGTGTCCTGACTTCACAAGTCTGATGAGGAGATCGAGATCGAGAACAGTCGTATCCCAGCTGTGGTGTATGAGTTAGAGTAGATGGCCCTGCATGGTCATGAGTCATGATAGTGGCTTCCATAAGTTGTACCCCATGATGTACCCTTATGAGATGTAATATGAGACACTATGCGTAGTACGATTCTCGCGAGTCTCCAAGTGTAGCTACTGGAGATGACGCTATGTAATAAAACCCATGTAATGAATGTTTTGGATCTTATTGCATCTTATGGATCTTGATGCTTCTTTGTAATGAGTGTTGGATAGTATAAATGTTTTTCTTTAAATCGTCAAAATCATGTAATCATACTGAATTATAAGCACTTATGGCACAAGCACTAAAATTCCTATGATCCGTGTTGTAGATGCCGAACCGTCGATCTGATCGCCTGATGAACCGTGAACGTGCGCCCACCCTGAACCAGTCGAACCAAACGGGGGGCGTGGTGGCAACAACCATGGCCGTGGCCATGGCCGTGGACGTGGAAGGATACCCTTCAACCTAGAGAACACCCCGCCACTTGATGAGGAGAACGTTCCACCACCACCACCACCGACTCTGGCAGAGGTGATGGCACAACAGACCCAGCTACTCGTAGCTCTTGTTGATGGAGCAAACAGGCGCCAGGGAGGACAGCAAAATGACTTCCAAAGGAAGCTGGAGGGATTTCTGAAGCTGAGGCCGCCTACCTATGATGGCACTGACCCTGACCCGCTTGTAGCCAATGACTGGCTCAAGGAGATGGAGAAGAAGCTCAACCTCACCGCCTTCACCAACGATGAGTGTGTTGGGGCTGCCGCACACCAGCTCATAGGTGCAGCACGCGCCTGGTGGGACAGTTTCAGTGATTCCCATGAGGACCCTGCCAACATCTCGTGGGATGAGTTCGCCGAAGCCTTCACTGAGTATCACATTCCCAAGGGTATCATGGAGGCCAAAGCCTAGGAGTTCCACAACATCAAGATGGGAAAGGACAGGGTGACGGAGTACACTACTTGTTTCACCAATCTTTTGCGCTATGCACCTTCCTATGTTGTGAACTCAGAGAAGGAGAAGTTGTACTACTACCACAAGGGACTTAACCCGCACATCAAGCTAAAGTTTGGCGGTATTGAGAGTAACACGTTGCGTGCTCTGGTGGATCGCTGCATCCAGATTGAGAAGGACTATGCTGAAGCTGGAGAGGAGTACAAGGAGAGGAAGCGTAAGCCTGAAGAGTCCTTCCATGGCCGTGATCGCAAGAGGTTCCATAGAGATGCACCATCCAGGGAATGCTCTCGCCACAACAGGGATGACAACCCTAGATCGAGTAGGGGTAGTGGAGGTTACACCACCAAATACTCCTGCCCTGCTCAGGATCGTTACACCCGGGACTGTTATGCTCAGGATCGCAACACTCAGGACCGTTCCAACCATCCCCGCACAGCAAATGAACGCCCAACACAGAACCGCTCTGCACTAGACACTGGAAACTGGAAGGCACCCGCGCCAACCCCTATAGGCGGTACGCCTTTCACCTGCTTCACTTGTGGCCAACCGGGTCACAAAGCCACTGAGTGCCCTCAGAACTCAGCTGCTCAGAAGTCTCAGTTCAAGGGATCTGCTACCCGTGGACGTCTCAACCATCTAGACGTTGAGGAAGCACAGGCTGCCCCTGACATTGTGTACGGTATGTTTTTAGTTAATGGCAATACTGCATCAGTTCTATTTGACTCTGGAGCAACTTGTTCCTATATATCATCCAAGTTTGCACGAGAGCATGACCTGCCTGTAACCCCATGTGAAAAGCCTATCATCACCAGTTCACCTTTAGGGGACCTAAAGTGCACACACATCTATAAAGGAGTGAGTCTTGCCATTGAGGGTCTTACCTTTAAAGCCGACCAAACCCTATTACCTTCCATGAGCCTAGACGTCATCTTAGGTATGGATTGGCTAACCATTCACCAAGGTATCATATCATGTTCACCTAGATACGTCCAAGTGACCCACCCATCAGGCCAAGTTATTAGGTGTGAACCTCAATCCGGAAAGTCCACTTCTATCCTATGTGCCCTTAAAGCCAGTTTAGAATCACAAAAAGTGGAGAAAATAGTTCGTGATGTGCCTGTGGTCAGAGACTATCCCGATGTATTCCCTGAAGAATTACCGGGTATGCCACCAGACCATGATATAGAGTTCATCATTGATCTTTTGTCGAGAACGGGACCCATTGCCAAGAGACCTTATCGCATGTCAATTAATGAACTGGCCGAGCTCAAGAAACAGCTTGATGAGCTCATCTTGAAGGGGTATATCAGACCCAGTGCTTCACCCTGGGGATCCCCTGTTCTGTTTGTTAAGAAGAAGGATGGCTCAATGAGAATGTGCATTGATTACCGGAACTTGAACGCAGTCACCATCAAGAACAAGTATCCCCTACCAAGGATTGATGATTTGCTTGATCAGCTTTGAGGTGCCAATTATTTCTCCAAGATTGATCTCAGATCTGGCTATCACTAGATGAAGATTCGAGAGAGTAACATCCCGAAGACAGCCTTTGTGACTAGGTATGGACAGTTTGAGTTCACTGTGGTGTCCTTTGGACTCATGAATGCTCCCGCATACTTCATGAACATGATGAATAAGGTTTTCATG
This sequence comes from Miscanthus lutarioriparius, assembly GCA_904845875.1. Taxonomy (NCBI): domain Eukaryota; kingdom Viridiplantae; phylum Streptophyta; class Magnoliopsida; order Poales; family Poaceae; genus Miscanthus; species Miscanthus lutarioriparius. The sequence continues at coordinate 101,805,468 of CAJGYO010000010.1, read as the reverse complement.
GATGAACTGGATAAGTTCGTGGTAGTATTCATTGATGACATCCTTGTTTATTCACCCACCGCCGAAGAACATGCACATCATCTGAGAACTGTGCTTGAGAAATTAGCCCAACATCAGCTCTACGCAAAGTTTGACAAATGTGAATTTTGGCTATAGAAAGTTTCCTTCCTAGGCCATGTACTATCAGCTGAAGGTGTCGCAGTTGACCCAGCCAAGATTGAAGCTATAAAAGAGTGGGATCAACCCCGTAATGTGACTGAAGTCAGAAGTTTCCTGGGATTGGCTGGATATTACCGCCGGTTCATCGAGAACTTTTCCGAGATAGCCCGTCCAATGACCAACCTTCTAAAGAAGACCAAGGAGTTTGAATGGACGCCCGAGTGCGAGCGAAGCTTTCAAGAGTTGAAACAGAAGCTTACCACAACTCCTATGTTAGCATTGCCTAATATCAGCAAAGATTTCGTGGTCTATTGTGATGCATCCCGTCAAGGACTTGGTTGTGTGTTGATGCAAGGTGGAAGAGTGATAGCTTATGCTTCTCGATAGTTGAAGGAACACGAGAACCGTTACCCTACCCATGACCTTGAGTTAGCAGCAGTTGTGCATGCTTTGAAGATCTGGAGGCACTACTTGATAGGCAACAAGTGTGATATCTACACCGATCACAAGAACTTGAAGTACTTTTTCACTCAAGAAGATTTGAATATGAGGCAACGCCGTTGGCTAGAGTTGATTAAAGACTATGACCTAGAAATTTACTATCATCCGGGAAAAGCTAATGTAGTCACAGATGCTCTCAGTCGCAAGAGTTATTGTCACACTTTGATCACTGAATCCGTACCACCTGAACTCAAGGAAGAGATTGATGATTTCCAACTTGAGATACTACCGCATGGCTTGCTGTATGAGCTCCGCATACAGTATGATCTCACAGATCGCATCCGTCAAGCTCAGAAAAATTGTGAAGAAATTGGGTATCTCCGTGGTCTGATGAAACTAGGCTACAAGACCAACCACCATGAAGATGAACAAGGAACCATCTGGTTCAAGGATAGAATCTGTGTACCTTCTGATCCAGGACTACGAGAGAAAATTCTGTTAGAAGCTCATGATTCTAAGTACTGTATTCACCCTAGAGGATCAAAGATGTATCAAGACTTGAAGAAACACTTTTGGTGGAAAGGCATGAAGACAGACATTGCGGGACATGTGGCACGATGTGACACCTGTAATAGAGTCAAGGCTGAACATCAAAGGCCTGCAGGATTGTTAAAGCCTCTTGACGTTCTCGAGTGGAAATGGGAGAGCATATCTATGGATTTCATAGTTGGATTGCCCCGTTCACAGAAAGGCAATGATTCCATTTGGGTGATTGTTGATCGTTTGACCAAAATTGCTCACTTTGTACCCGTTAAGACCAGGACCGATGCCGAAAAATTAGCAGATCTATATGTTGAGCATATTCTCAGATTGCATGGAGCTCCCTCTAGTATTGTATCTGATCGTGGTCCTCAGTTTGCGTCCCGATTCTGGGAAGCTTTGCACAAATCCATTGGAACTAAACTTGATTTCAGTACCGCTTATCACCCACAGACAGATGGATAGACTGAGTGAGTGAATTAGATCTTAGAAGATATGCTTTGCGCTAGTGTACTGAATTATGGCTCTGATTGGGAGAAATGCCTACCCTATGCAGAGTTCTCTTACAATAACAGCTACCAAGCCAGTATCAAGATGTCGCTGTTTGAAGCTTTGTATGGCAGACCGTGTAAGACACCATTGATGTGGTCTCAACCAGGGGAAAGATCATTCTTTGACTCCGCTAAGATTCAAGATGCCGAAGAAGGAGTTGCCCAAGTAAAGGAGAACTTGAGAATTGCCCAAAGTCGATACAAGAGCTATGCTGACAAAAGAAGAAGAGAACTTGAGTTCAATGTAGGAGACTTCGTCTATCTCAAGGTATCCCCGCTACGTGGAACTATCAGATTCCATGTGAAAGGAAAGCTTGCCCCTAGATTTGTTGGCCCATACAAGATTTGCAAGAGGATTGGGAAGCTCGCCTACAAACTTGAGCTGCCTGAGGAATTGGCGGGTGTACATCCCGTATTCCATGTCTCACAGCTACGCAAGTGTTTGAGAGTGCCCAATGAAGTAGTTCCGACTAATGCACTTGACATTCAAGACACTCTCGAGTATAAAGAGCATCCTATCAGAATTTTGGGAAGAGACACCAAAGAAACCCGAAGCAAAACTATTCTGATGTGCAAGATCCAATGGAGCAATCACACTGAGAGAGAAGCAACATAGGAGAAAGAGTCTGACCTCCGGCTACAATATCCTTACCTCTTCGAAGAGTACGTTACGCTTTAATCTCGGGGACGAGATTCTGTTAAGGGGGTAGGACTATAACAACCCAAAAATCCACACACCAAAAATCCCAACTACAAATTTTTTTCTTCAAAACCCCATGTGATGATGAGTGACATTTGTAGGAGCTAACCCTAAGTGTTGCATTAGTCATAAGCATAGCATGTCACTTGTTGTATAGGTGTGTGTTTAAAATCCCTAACACCTACATTCTTGCATGCATTTTAATTCTAAATAAGTGAGTTGCTTTTTATTGATCTTTTGTTGTGCAAATAAAAGAGAAAGGAAAACAAAATAGAAAAAGAATAAATAAAAGAGAAAGGAAAGAATAGGGAGCAGCAGCAGCAGCCCAGGCCTGCTTGGCCTTGCGAACCAGCCCGCCTGCCCTCCCACACGCGCACGCGGCCCACGAAGCCGGCCCAGCAACGCCCTACCATCCGCGCGTGCACAAGCCACTGACGAGCCAGACCTGCCCGTCAGACGTCACGCACCGCACGCTGCCGCATCAGGACAAGCTGACAAACGGGCCCCCTCCGTCAGCCGCCCAGCTACAGCGTCATCGTCTTCCCCACGCTCCCTCCACCATGCGACCGGGAGCCGACCGCGGAGCAGGCGCGGGCCCAGGGTCACGCAAATCGCATGACCCTGTTTTCCCCTTGCGCCGCGCCTACGCTACCGCACGCAAGCCGTCGGATGCGCCGCACGCATCACCACCGCCCGATCACCGTCCACCATCGGAGCCCTTGGAGCTCGGCTATAAAAGCCAACATCCGTGAACCCTAACCCTCAGCCCATTCGCTGCCGCCGCTGGTGGCACAGCACCACACCGCGTCAAGCCGAGAGAGAGGGAGGAGGGATAAGCACAGAGGAGAAGGAGGCCGCTGCGGGAAGGAGCTCGCCGTATCCAGGAGCGCCACCCCGATCAGCTATAGTGACATAGCTGCTCGGCACGGCACTGCCTCGCCTCATCATGGCCTCGCCTCGCCACTGCACCGCCATCCTACCGGCACAAACCCTACGGTGAGCCAACTTGCTGAGACCACCTCCCTAGCCAAATGGAACGCGCACCACCATGATCGGAACCTTGCTGAAGCTTTGAGCTCCGACCTAGCCCAACTGGTTAGCTAGGGAGACCACCATGGCCACGCTTGTCGAGACCCAAGGCGCGCCATGCGCGCTGCCATCAGCCAAAAGGAGGACCCCAGCCAAGACGTTGTACATCAGAGCAGGAGCGCACATGCACGAGCACGCTCACCATGGCTGAGAGGACAACCATGGCGAGACCACCGCGTCTTCTATGTCGTGGTAAAGGCGACGTTGACACATCGACTGGCCCCGCCATGACGAGAGTCACGCCGCACTCACCTTAGCTGGGGAAGAAGCCCACTGGAGCCCTGCGTTGCCGCACCACACCTTGTCGGAGCGCCACCGCCTCTGTTTTGCCCTCACCACCATGGCCAGAGCCACTGGGACACCAGGAGCTCCTTCAACACGCCCACCATGGCCGTAGAAGCACCGTGGAGCTCACATGCTTCTCCAACTGGACTCTCGCTACCACCACAGCCCTGTCCATGCTCGCCGACAGACCCATGCCACCGTTCATCGTGGCCGGGACCCTAGGAAGCCCCAGCCGCCACCTTGACCCCACCGCTGCACTCGCCAAGGCATGGGGAAGCTTTTGCCTACCTTAATCGCGCACCAGTACCGCCCGAGAGGCTCGCCGGTGACCTCACCGCCGGCGGTAGCCCCGTCGGGGAACAGCAGGGGATTTTTCCCTTACCGACCATGTCGACCACATCTCGAGCAACTTCGCCGAGCAGCTTCGACCACGACCACGTCGACCACATTCCGAGCAGCTTCGCCGAGCAGCTCCGACCACGACCACGTCGACCGCATCGACCATGACCACGTCGACCACATTCCGAGCAGCTTCGCCGAGCAGCTCCGACCACGACCACGTCGACCACATCCCGAGCAGCTTCGCCGAGCAGCTCCAACCATGACCACGTCGACCACATTCCGAGCAGCTTCGCCGAGCAGCTCCGACCACGACAACGTCGACCACATCTCGAGCAGCTTCGCCGAGCAGCTCCGACCACGACCACGTCGACCACATTCTGAGCAGCTTCGCTGAGCAGCTCTGACCACGACCACGTCGACCACATCAACCATGACCACGTCGACCATATTCTGAGCAGCTCCGCCGAGCCTCTGACCACGACTACGTCGTGCACGTGAACCAAACCCAGGGAAGGAGTAAGTGGACCAAGTCCTTCATTGACCGGCTCAGCGGTCTATGGACCAACGCTGGCGGGTTCACCATGAACCGCGCCTCACCTGCGCCCGTGGACCATGGCCCGTTTGTGGCCCAGTAAGACAACGTGGCCGCACCAGCGTGTGCCACGTGGTGGACCAAGGTCCAGCCCGTAACCAGGCTCAACCGGCCCGGTTTGGACCCGGCCTGTATTGACCATTGATCGGTCAACGATTGACCATTGACCGGTCAACGATTGATCGTTGACCGGGGCAACATGACAGTGACTGTGATTCATTGACCATTGACTCATCAGTTGACTTGACGTTCACTTAGACCGGACCCACATGTCAGTGGCACCGTCAGCGGTGCCCACCTGTCAACCACGGTTTAGCTCTGATAACGCCATGCTGACGTCATGCCGATGATGTGACCATGCCAGCGTCGGGGACCTCGGTGATCCTTCCGACCACATCGGCGATCCCTCCGACCACTTCGGTGACCTCTCCGACCACCTCACCAGCTGTTTCACCACTCCAAGTCCCCACATGTCATGTGAACCAGTCACAGCATGGCACATGTCAGCCCAGGATTAATTCGACCTTTTCCCATTGTACAAAAATGATTGAAACTTCAGAAAATTCATAACTAATTCATACGAACTCAGAAAAACACCTAGACCAGGACCGAAATTCATCGAGCCCTACGCAATAAACCCATGTTTGAGTGCATCTGGCTCTTTCGAATTCTTATTGCTTCTTTGTGCTATTCTATAGACGTCGCTAACGCGACTATAATGCGATCGTTTGCAGACTCAGAGGAGAACCAGACGGACGAGGACTGAGAGTACCGTGAGGAGTATGGAGATGACTACACTGAAGGTGCCACATCCCACCCAATCTCGTAGCACCTATTACACATGGCTCATGTAGAACTGCAATTGCTTTACTTCATTGTTATGTACGCACTATGATAGGACTTGCATGGTAGTATGCTTTCTTGATGGCCTTTACCTTGACGCAACCTTACCCCTGCTCACCCTGCTGATAGGCTAGTCACACGCTCGCTGCTACATTTCATTGCTTATCACTACTACTACGCTTGCACTACATTGATGCGTGGTAGGAAACTGGTGTTATTTGGACTATGGGGAGAGTGTTGCGTGTGTGACTTGGGTGCGTGGAGGGTGAGGGTTGTGTCGACCGAGCTAGAATAACGATGAGCCTGGGGCGAGTCTTGCCATGTGGTGCTACCTGGGCACTTGGATATGGAATACCTATGGCGGGTAAATGGTAATTGGAGGTGGCCTCGGGTGTGAGCCTCGGAGAGGTGGAGCCCGGGGTAGAGGTGCTGTGGTGGCATGGTAAATGGAAACCCTGATGAAGACATTCTGGCTTGGTCATCCCTAAGGACTTACTAGTACTCAGATTCACCGGGAAGCCTTACATCCCACTCGCCCTATATGGTGCGGGACGGTCAGACTACTTGGTAGAGCGGTGCCACTACTGCTAGGCGAACGTGTGCAAGGAGGTATGGGGTGTGCGGTTTCCCCCCACACCCTTCCGAGACTTTAGGAGGCCTTGTGGACCCAGCTCCTGACATCCGGAGGGCCCCGGCTCTGTCTACGACTCACAGTATCAGCCATCCCAGACTAGACTTGGGATGTTTCAGGGCTAAGAGGTAGGGTGGCATCGTTCTAGGCTAGCAAGCGACCGGAATTCTGCCTATGAGATTCTAGACTCCAAGGATGGCTAATCTTGTGGGCATGTAAAACCTCTACAGAGTGTATGGTTGATCGATCGATACATGTGCCGACTAGTCGGCTATGGACCTTTCCTGGGTTTTGCTTAAACTAGATAGGAGATGAGTCCCTCTCTTCTCCCTCTGTGAGAGAGTGTCGGTCGTAGCTAGGGGCTACGGGCCTTGAGACAGTGCCGAGAGGGAGTTGGCCTGTCGACTGAGTGATGGTATGGTGATGATGTGGGATGGTATGGTGGAAATGTGGTGATGGTGGTATATCGATCCCAGGATCGAAACCTAGCTCTGGACGGAAATGGGGAGGAATGTGTGTGGGAATGATGTTAAAACTTGACTATACAATTATACACTTGATATGCTAAAACATAGGAAACCCCAGCCTTATAGGTTCCTTTTGAATATATCCAACTTGCATCCAATTTCCACAAAGCAATGCTCATAGGGTGGGAGTGGCCAGTACAAATCGTACTGATAAATTTTGGCACACAGGTTCTGCTGAGGAGTATAGCTCCGAGGAGTTTGACGGTTGAGGGGTTCGTTCCTACGCTTGAGTTTGGCGATCTCATCTTCAAGCTGTTATGAATGAATGCTACTTTGATTCCGCCAATGCGGTGATGTAATAATTTGTGTAATTCCACACTATTTGTACTCTGATATTATGATGTATGGATGTGATATTCGACTGGAATTTGGGTAATATGATCTACAACGGTCATATTACACTTTGACTATGAGGATTTCCCTTCGTGGAAATCAGGTCGCTTCAGTTGGTATCAGAGCCATACTTGACCCTAGGACGAAACCCTCAGAAATGGACGATCGAATAGGATGTGAACAGCCCTTCTTTCGGTTATATACCGACCCTGCATCTACTTTTATGCAAGGCTTATCTATTTATGGACCTGCTAACACCTGTTCCTTAAAACTTACAGATGGCAATGAACGTCGACTGGTCGCCTCTAGGACCGCTACCTCTGGACCACGCCAAGCTTACCTTCGACCTACGTGAGCTCGGGGGTTTTGCACAGACCCTTTGCCGAGTTCTCATCATGTTAGGAGTCCCTGACGAGCTTGTTAAGGTCACCTGCACCGGGAAGTCAGCTCAGGAAGGAGGAATCGAAGGACCGATTGTCACCTCAGTCGAGTTCCCAGCTAGCACTACCTTACCTTCTGTCCTAGCTTCCACCGAGTTGACTATAGAGGACACAGTCAAGGAGGGATTACGAGCTGTCTCACATAAGGCACTTCGCAGAGTGATGAGGGACCACTACGAGCACCTGAAGACGATAGAGTTTCGTCTACTTCCCCAGGCCCTCGACCTCAGCCTTACCCCTAGTTAGCAGAGTTTCGCAGTCGGCAGAGTTATCTTTGCTGAGGAGGACAGATGCCTTCGCGTCTCAGCTATCCACCTACTAGAACAGGACAGGTACGTGACCCAGCTTGAGCAGACGAGACGTCAGGATCAGGCCCTTCTGTGGGAGTACCAGGAGCGAGACTCGCAGGGAGCATAGGAGCCACCTCACTTTGATGGAACAAGATACATCGATTGGTCCTACAAGATGAAGATGCATCTTATTGCCGCAAGACTTTGGGAAGTTGTGGAGGTTGGTGTGATATTTCCTACCGATGAAGATAGAGAGATTACTCTGGAAGAAGTGCACAATCTACATCAAAATGCACAAGCCGTTGCATTGCTTGTGTCAAGTCTAGCTCCGGATGAGTTTAGAAAGGTGAATGGAATGGAAAGTGCAAAGCTAATTTGGGATACTTTGAAAGTGTCTTTTGAGGGAGACAAGAGTGTGAGAAAAGGAAACATTGAGTTACTTCATGGTGAATTGGAGAGATTCGTGTTCTTGCAAAATGAGACTACACAATCCATGTTTGATAGGCTCATGGCACTGGTCAACCGCATTAGAGCTCTTGGAAGCCCCGAATGGGAAGACAACAAGGTTGCTAGAAAGATGTTGAGAACTTATAGAGCAAAGAACAACATGCTAGCGGCCGTGATTATGGAAAGGCCCGGTTATGATGACATGACACCACAAGAGGTTCTTTCGAAGCTAAAGCATCATGAATGTCTAGACGAAGATGCACTCAATGCTCACAATCAAAATCCTAATGCAATGGGATACAACAAGAATGCAGCCCTAAAGGCAATTCAAGCTCATGAATGCAAACCCTCTAGTGAAGAGAAGAAGAAGAAAGCGAAGGATGATTCCTCATGTGAAGAAGAAGAGTCCGATGAAGAGGTTGCTCTCATTATTAGAAATTTTAGAAGGTTCATAAAGAAGAAGAGCAACCAGAAGACTTATGGTGATGGAAAGAGAAGAAGCAAGAAGAGGTTTTGCTATGGTTGTGGCCAAGTTGGTCACTTCATAGCGGATTGCCCCAATGAGAAGAAAAAGCACAAGCATGACAAGGATGAAGACAAGAAGAACAAGGGCAAGAAGAGAGCTGAAGCTCATCTCGGTGAAGAATGGGAGTCAAGTGATTCAAGTGATGATGAGAAGAAGAAGGGAGCCGCAAACATCGCCATTCATCATTCTTCACCAACAATGATCTTCCCCGACTCAACTTCACCACCAAAGCTCTTCCCCAACTTACCTTCATCACCAAGGCTCTTCTCTAACCTCATCGACAATGACTACTACACTCCAACTTGTCTCATGGCTAAGGGGGAGAAGGTACATAACTCCTCCGATTCTTCTAATGATGAGTATGATAGTTGTGATGAGAACATAGAAGAACTTGAAGCTACTATGATAAAGAAATTTGGTAAAAAGTCCTACACTAAAATAAAAACACTAATGAAGAAATTAGAGAAGAGGGATAGATGCTTGGAGATGCAAGGAGATATAATCACTCAAGAGAGAGACAAAAACCTTGCACTTAAAGCATCCATCACTGAGGAAAAGATGAAGGTTGAAAAGTTAACCATTTAATTATTTTTAGTCAATGACTCTTTTGGGAAACTGACTAAGGAACATTCCTCGGTTAATGATCAAATAGCAAGCCTAAAATATGAGAAGAGTATAGCTCAAGAAAGCCTCACAAGCTTGGAAGAAAAATACCAAAATCTTGAGCTAAACTATAGTACTCTTTGGGCTAGCACTTCAACTTCTCCTAAGGCAACCGAAGACTCTAATGTCTCCACTAGTAATGGTTGTAAAAGATGCTATAACATTGATGTAAGTGCATATGCAACTAACCTTGTTGAGCTAGAGAAGAAAGACAAGGAGATTCATAGGTTGAAGATGATCTTGAAGAATGGGTGCAAATCTCAAGAGCAATCCAACAAGACCATATATAAGTCATCAAGGCACCCATCAATCAAGAAAGGCATTGGCTAGAATAGGTATGATGGAAAGGCCAATGGTAGGAACATGATCAATGGTGTGCCTTGTGTGAGGTTCAACAAGGGCGTCGCTCTTGATGAGCTCATTTGCAAGGCCAACAACAAGGTCTACATTCCCAAGATCCAACCTACAAGTAGCAAGACAATCAAGACAAAGAACTCCGAGGCCCCCAAGCCACAAGCACAACTTCCATGGTGCTATGCTAATGACTATTTGTGTTGTTGGGGCAAGGATGGCAAGATTGTGGTTAAATATGTTGGTGCCCAAAAGAGGAAGGAGATCATGAGGAGTGTTTGGGTGCCGAAGTTTTATGTGACTAACCCTCTAGGACCCAAATCTATTTGGGTACCTAAAACACAAGCTTGATTTGTCTTTGTAGGAATATTCCTCCAGTGGAACAAGTTGGGTGTTGGATAGTGGTTGCACCAATCATATGACCAGAGAGAAAGACATGTTCACGTCGTTTCAACCTAGTCATGATCAAAGTGGGAACATTGTGTTCGGTGATAATGGAAAAGGAGAAGTTCTCGGTTTGGGTAAAATTGCTATCTCAAATGATAATTCCATTTCCAATGTTTTACATGTAAATTCGTTGAAGTACAATTAGTTGTCCGTTTCGCAACTTTGTGAGATGTGCTACAATTGTCTCTTTACGGATAAGGGTGTGGAAGTCTATAAAAGGGAGGATTCCTCTATTGCATTTACAGGTCATTTAAAAGGGAAACTCTATCTAGTTGATTTCACATCAAATAGAGTAAATTTCGAGACTTGTTTAATGGCAAAATCTAGCATGGGTTGGTTATGGCATCGCTGACTTGCCCATGTTGGGATGAGGAACTTGGCCAAACTTTCAAAAGGCGAACACATCCTTGGACTAACAAATGTTTCTTTTGAGAAAGATAGATGCAGGCTTCACCGGCACCAGATCTCCCGAGAGGGGGCGGCCTGGTTTGTGCAGGAGTAGCGGCGCTACGACGAGAGGAAGGGGCGATGACAAGATCTGGCGTGCAGCACTGGGAAGAGGGGTCATTGGGGCCAAAGGAACCGAGGAAGCTGCCGCTGCCCTCGATGCAAGGATGGGGAGAAGGGGAAAGGAGGTGCAGTAGGGGACGTAGGTGCTGCTGGAGTACAGGAGGAGACTGAGGGGCACCCCAAGCTCTGCGCCGCCGCGCCGCCGTCGAAGGTGCCGCGCCATCAGGTGCAGCCAGAGTCTCAGAGGGAGAGAGTAGTGCAGCACGGTGCGGCGCGACTAAGGGAGGGGGAGAGGGAAACGAGAGGGAGGAAGGGGATATATAGTCTAGGGTTTTTTAGGTGGGCCGATTTGAGCCGAAGGTCTGCATGGGCTGAATTGCTATACAATATAAATGAAATAATACAATTAAACTACATGTGCTATCTAACAATGTCCAAGAATTAGTAGAAAATAAATATATGTAAGAAGGGATGCTCTATTTGAGCTCACATCCTGAAATCGATGGAAAAATTAAGTATTGCTGAACATTACTCAAACTACTATTTTGGCAACTCCAACGGAAAAAATTAATAATATCATAAAGTGCTCTAAAAATTCTTAGAAATGGTACGGGGACATAATGTGAGTGTATAAGCTTTACATAAAATTTTAAATCATTTTAACAAAGTGGTACTATATGTTGTTCACAAATGGACACATCTCTCACATAGTTTCTTATAACCAAGTGAGAGATGTACCATTTGTGAGCAATGTATGGCACCTCTTTTTAAAAAACATTTGAAATTTTTATTGGAAGATTGTACACCAAAAACATATTGTCATGCAAGTTTGTAGGATTTTCTAACAAAGTTTCAAATTATTACAATTATTTTATGTTAATTTGGAGATAGAAGGATGAATTATCCATAGCAAAACAAATAATTTTTTTCATCCATCTCTGGATATGGCCTATAATGAAATATATGAGCATAAATATAAATTTAGAATATTTTTGAAATCTTATTGGAGGTAACCACTGTTCAATTTGGAATTATTTTTGGTAAGTGCGCAGAAATTTATTTAGACTAAGAAAATATAAAATCGGTTCCAAACATTTTGAAACTTCAACACAACAGTCTGTATGTAGCCTATTTTATATACAAAGATGTTTGGAGTATGAAAGACATTTTATAATGGTTGTTTCACAAGGTGCTTTCTCTATATACATGATTAGAAAATAAACATATGCAAAAGAACCAAGAAATAATAATTGAAATCCAAACAAATGTTGTTAATTGGTAGATCATGATTTTAGATAGAACTAGGAAAAAGAAACATATCATTTAGAGTTAGCATGAGGGAGAAAGACTAGTTACAAAATTTTACCACAGATTAAAAGGAGAAAACCTTTTGTTCATGTTCTTGAGTTTCTAGTATTTTCCTGTGTTTTTCCAGAAACCATCAAGATATTCAATTTACCTTGACGGTTTATGCAATAACTATAAAAAAATACGAAACCGTGAAGGAATTAGGAATTTCCTTGACGGTTATGTGCACTCACAGGTTAATTAGGAATTTCTCTGACGGTTATTTAATTTCCCTGTGTGTTTTTTCAGAAACCGTCAAGATAATATCAAAGTCCCTGTGTGTTTTTCAGAAACCGTCAAGGTAATTCTATTTACCCTGACGGTTTATGCAATAACCGTAAAAAAAACACGAAACCGTCAGGGAATTTCAAGTTTCCAGTAGTGTCAGCCCCTAAAGGAGTGTTGGTTGAAAAATCTTGGTTCTCCGAATGGCGTTTGAAGCTGTGGGTGTCGTTCCCCTCCTTGGAGGACTCGCTGTGGAAACCTTCTCGCTCCTTTTCCTGCTACAAAGCTTGTTTCTTGTGGCGATTCTTGGTGGTGTTTGGCGGTCGTTGTTTTGGTGGTTTCGTCGGTGTTGTTTTATTTTGGTGGTGGTTTGTTGTCGCCTTCGTAAGTGTTGAGTTTTTTTATTGTATTTAGCTCTTTCTCTATCAATATACGCCAGACATGCTCTTGTCGTTAGCTTTTCAAAAAAAGAGAGCACTTATCTGGGTCGCCTAAGCCTCGAACATTCCAAGATAACACAGAAAAAGTTCATGAGTTGCTAAACATTTAGAAAGAAAGGACACCCGGGGGCTGCAATACCATATACCAAGCAAACCCCGAACAACTACTAACTGAAAACTTGAACACAACAAGGACCACGAACTGACTGACAACGACTAGAACCACCAACGACCAACACTCAGCACTTACCCAGCCAAAGGTCCAGGGAAGAGTGACACACTACAGGTGGTACATAACGAAACAAAAGCCTGGATACAGACACATTTTCAGGCAGAACAAACACCACCCTCGTCCTGCCGGAGTGAAACAACAACGGCCTCCCATCATTCAGCCACATCAGTCACCACACCAATGGAGCCTGGAGAACGACAGCTCATCCCTGCTGCCCATACAATCTTGCGGAGATCAGACACTCCCACCGGCAGCTTGCTACGCGAGAGAATGTCACGCTTGTTCATTTGCTTCTTCAGAGAATTGAGGAGTGCCTTGCGGCGCACTGGTTTGACTGAAAAAGTGCCAGATTCAGAACAAAGTGATTCTGTTGATTAAGGAATGCATTGGATGGGATGAAAAAGAGGTGAGACCAAGTTAGTACACAATTATGCAGTTCTGTTGATTGTGCGGTTGTAACCTGACTGATGTAGACAGTTTTTGAGTTAATTTCATATGGCTATAGCAGGTAGAATAAGTAACATATCAGACCAGAGTTCTAGGTTGCTGTCCCTTAGAGACTAATTCTTCTGTAGCACATGTATCTTTGCCTGAAGAAGATCCAAGAGATAAAAACAACGTTTTTATTTCTTCTACTGGAGGGAGCACCCGGCCTGTACTATTGCTGTGATTAGGTGCCTGTTCTTAAGCATCAAAAGGTACATCATAGCTGGCTACTGAAAGGGCTTTATTTAATTTAATTTGCTGAGCTGAGATACAACACAGTTGGCTAAACTGGCCCATTCGAGCCATGTCATGCTTGCTTGGCTCATGGCTAGGTTAGTGGCAAGCTTTGTTAGCTATTGAGTTGGAACATGCTACTATTGCCTACTGAAAGGGCCACACTATGGTCATCGAGAGTTACCTAGCTTTTCCTTCACCAATGGATTCTTGCCACTAAGAGCCATCTACCAATTCATCTATCCGGCGAGTAAGAGAATGTCGTTGTTGGTGCGAGATTACTATCTATTTTGGGGCTAGCGCCCGGATGTCCGGTTGCAGGACTCGTCCGGACGTTGCTCCCGCACCTACGTCCGCATCGCATCCCATGTCCCCTTGCACCCGCATCGCATCCTATCCCACGCCCCCTGCACCCTGCGTCCCATCCCACGCCATCACCTGCATCCGAACGCAGCAAACTCGACGACTCGCACTCCAACGCCAATGCTGAGGCGAGTTGGAGGGAAGAGGGGAATGGGAGGGGGAGGAGAGGAGAAGGTGAGGCCCTATGGCAGGTTGCTGTCCGCCAGCTACCGGCGTCAGTGAAACATGTGCAACACCCGATCTATTTTTGAAACATCGCCATGCAATATTTGCAACATACATCTGAAGAAGATGAAATATTTTAAACATGCGTCTCAAACACATGCAAAAACACCTGAAAACCCATGAAAAGCCATTGTAAAACATACGCAACATCTAGGTAAAACACTTGAAACATACGTGTCAAATATATGCAACATCCAAATAAATACATTTGTAACATACGTCTGGAAAACAGATAAAACATTAGTAACAAAAGCTTGCAACATACATGTACAACCATTGCAACATATGCAACATCTCGATCTACTTTTGCAACATCCATGTGAAACACTGCAACATACCTAGAAACATCTGAAATACTTGAAACATAAAGCTTGCAACATATGTTTTTCACCCTTCTTCTGTAAGACGTAGCGCAGAGCGGGGGAACGGCCGATTCCGGCCAGCCGACGGCCGATGATGGTGGTGCAGCCTGGCAGCGGCTAGCTGCGCCTGCCCCTGGCCTGCGCCCAGCTAGCGACAGCCGCCTCTCCTAGGTGCGAAAGGGACGGAGGTGCCGCGGGGGATGGGGTGCGCCGCGGTTGATGGCAGTGGCGGCACGCCAGAGTGGGCCATGGCGCGAGATGGAGGCGTTGCGGGGGATGGTGGCGTGGAGTGGGGAGACGAGGGCAGTGTGGGGAGATTTGATTTTTATTCCGGGTCCGGACGGTCGGACGGCTGAGTGTGAGCATTAGTCTAAGATCCAAACGTGCACATCTAAAATTCTAAATGGTGGTTAATTTTGTAACCCTTTCCTTTTTAAGGGGGCAAAACTCTAACGTCCAACTCTTCAATAAGTGTTTTTACTTACCGATGAAAAACGAATAAATAGCATGAATCTTCCATAAATGTAGGCCTTTTATCTGGATCAATTCCCCGATTCCTTATTCTCGAACTGCGGACCATTCCCAGACTAGGAGGGCGTGCTTACCCTGAAGAAGCCGGGCCAATCGAAGCCCCGGGCCTCGCCCTTCTTCCCCACATCGGCAGCCCCCTTCACTGCGCTCCAGTCGCACATCTCGCCGCCCTGAGTCGGATCACCTCCCGTTTTCTCCATCCCCTCTCGCTGCCCTGAACTTTGATCCCCTTGAGGCGGTCACTTCTTGCGACTAAAGAGCAATCTGCCAAGGCTGACAGCACCACGGCTCGATCCTGGGTGAAGGTCGAAGGCAACGGCACGGCCGAGCACTAGTAGTCAGTAGTACGGCCGGAAGGATGGAGTACTTTAATATGGGCACGCTCGAGTAGCAAAACAGCACAGCGATTGCCTCTGTGGACTCACGGCAGGGTCAGAACAGTGCTATCGTGCTGAATCGCGAATGACGTTGCCCCCTTCATCACCGCGTTCGTACGTACTGCATTCAGTGTGGGGGTGATCAAGCCCCTCGCCGAAGTTGTGCAGCGCGCAGCAGGCGTCGAGATCATGCAGGGGGAAGGGACCTGCATCTTCACCTTAATTGGAGCGGCACTGCAGGCAGCGCCTCCGCGCCACCAGACTGCGCTCCGCAGGCGATCACTGAACTTGGGCCATGCCATCTGAGTGTGGGCCGTGGCACGGCCCAAAGCACGAACCACATGACACAAGGACCATGCCATGCCTAAGATTTCGGTGCATGATCTGGTCCGAATTTTGGCTTGGGTTTGGCCAGCAAAAATGGCATATAAATACATCTATACAACACTAAGATATAATTTTTTATACTACTTCTTATCTAATTTTTGAATGGACTATGAAAATCATTTTTGTGAATACGATACATAGCAAATATAGTTTTTATGTCACGAGCGGGCAACAAAAACTAACAAAGATATTTTGAAGGTCGTGTTTGAGTGGGCATGACACAGAGACGAGCTGGCGTGCTATGGTCCGTGCTTGGACCGAAGCGAAGACTTATCTTGTCATCCGGCACGACCCAAAGTACCTCACATGCCTAAGGCCACATCCAAAGCTGCATGAAGCACGAGAGGGCCGTGTTGTGCTCGCTAGTCTCATCTCTATTCGTGCCGCATGGGCATCTAGTTATATGGACAGGATTCAGTCCGGCTTTCATTGAACTAGATGATACACCACGTGTTGCTGCATAAATTTTATCGCGTTGACTCGATAACAAAATAGTAAAATTATGTAAGAAAATATATTGTTTTTTGTGAGGTTTTTATTATTCTTTTACATCTAGCAAGTGCAGTGCAGGTCTTTTCCATGCAGCAACTGCAGTGAATTAGTACACGGCGTTATACTCATTTAATGTTTTGCCACGTAGAACAAATTGTTGATGTGGCATAGAAATAAAAGAGGAGAGAGAAAAAAAACAATGTGCTATATATGTATTGGTTTTACACTTTTCGTTGGACACCGTAATGGTGTGTGATACTATATATACACTAGAGAAGTTATAACAGTGTCATACAAGCACTGAAGTTTATTTGATCCCAACTGTAGCTGTATCATACCATGTATCCTACGTGACAGTCTTGGATTTTGGAGTACGATATCACCTGTTAGGACTAGCCTGAGCTATAGACGGCGCGAAGAACCGTCTCTAGTCTTATGAAATCCATTTTCGTTTCTCCTGAGCTCGGCTGCCGCCATCGCAGGTCGTCGCCTCCGTCTCCGTGGTTGGGGCCTCTCTGCTGCTCCGCCTTGCCGGTGTGTAAGGCCTTCTTCGAGCGGGCAGCTTCTTCCCCTTCTCCGAGCTGCTGGTGGCTGGAGCACTTGGTGCTCTTCGACGCTAGATCTACTTCCCCCTCAGGCCGTCACCAGCTTTCGCCTCTTCACTGCCTCCCTGTACCCCCTTCAGCTAAAGCAAGGTGAAACAAACCTGCATCCCTCCAGTAGCTGCGTTTGGCCTCTAATGTGTAGACATGTTTTGGTAAAATTTGTAAACTCTATTAGGTGTTATAAACATCCTTTGTTCTTCTTCTGTATTTGCATGCACAATCAATGCATGAGCCACCAGACCCATCCAGAGAAACAAACATGATCTCCTAGTTATGGCAGTTGATGGTTGGGACACGTGTGCTGCAGCCAAACAAACATGAACTCTGCACAAGCACAACTAGGGCCAACTGGCTATGAAACAAGCATGCCTCTTTGCACAAATAAAAACCTGGCACTGGCCACCCTGACAGGACACCATGGCCCAGCCAACCAAACAGCTACAGAGCCACCGAGGTGCACCACTAGACCACTACAGAGTCACAATGGTGCACCAATGTGCTGGTCTGGTCTGGTCTGGTCGACAGTTGCTAATTCCTGCATGATCCCACTTGCGTGAAACTTTGGATGCAACAACAGCTCCGCAGAACAAGCCGCTCAAGGCAGTTCGATCCTCTTGACCTTGAATGTACTCCAAACAATAGGCTATTTCATCTCCTAATCCTAAAACAGTTGGTCAATGCAACGGAAGATAACATATAATATTAAAAGGTCTCCTGAGGGCATTCCGAAGATACTTATTTATCAAGAGTAGCAGGCTACAAATAGCTCAACCTCGACTCAAATGGTTTCTCAGTGCCACTCAAATATGCTTTCTTCTTCAGTGTCTTAACAACATGAACTAACAAGCTGAGTTCCTGGGTACATAACATAATTACTAGAAGGGCTATTGCTTGCGAAATATACATTCAGCCACAAGGAAGTGCAATGGACTGTGATGTTTCACCCCAGCACTTTTCGTTTAGTTGCCCACGGAGGGGGCGTGATAAGTTTCTTCAAGACACCTGGCTTATCAAGGCCCTAAGGACAACAAATACACAAGCAGGAACTAGAATCAATCCAGAAACAAAAATATTTTAGTACAAATGGTACCATACGGCACAAGATATGACATTACCTTGAACATCTGCCTTAGCTCAGCTTCCCTAGCTTTCACCTGTAAAAGTGGGGGAGAACACGTGTAATTGAAACTGAAGCAACAAAAATGTTGAAAATAAGTCATCATACATATTTATCATCATCCTCCTCATCCTCATAGTCCCTCTTCCACTTTCCATAGTATCCAGATGGCAAACCCACATTCAAGTGACCAGCAGTGTATCCAACAGAACTGCTAGGGTGCTTCATACCAACATCTCCATCTCTGGTGCAACCATAGCATTGACCTTTATTAACAAAAAAAAAAGAGAAGTTAACTGCAAAGGAACCAACCTAGCACAAACACACAATAATGTTAAAGGTAATAAAAAGTCATTACACAACCATTGTTCTGCATTAACCAGTTTGACATTATAAATAATAAAAAGCTCCAGGACAACGAAGGTGGCACACATGGAACAGGGGCAAACAAACAGTTCAACACATTAAAGATCATATGCTAACAGACAGAGATACATTACAATTACAGGCAGATAAGTTGAAGTTAGTGCGACCAAATAACTGAATTTGAACAGTACTTAATTTACGATAAAGAGTATGTAATACCATTGTCATTCAGATTAACTCTGCAGAAACAGTTAGCCAGCAGTTCTGTAAACTTTGCTTGTGGCATACATTTCACTTCCACAAAGAAAAGATTGTCCAGGTTACATTCATTTGGACCAGCCCCTTTAATCTTTGTAGTGAAATTGAGATGATAGTACCATTTCTGCTTCTCACAAATTGAGTTGTAGTGTAAAACGTCTTTGAGTTCGTGTGCAAGACCCTGAAATAAGAAGCATGGGTCAGATCAGCAATTGTTACATTAACAAGGCAATAAGACACAGCGCAACAATGGTAACAAGACACACAATGAGGGCAGAAGGGAGAGCAAACCTCCAAAAGATTATGATCCTCATTATACTTGTCCACTAAAGCTTGAACCATTTGACACATTTCGGATTTCTCAGTTACAGGTCCTCTTGTACGCCTCTTGATTGTGCCATCAGGCCAGTAAAGACATTCTATTATAGCCTTATCTTCCTCCGCACACCTAATTTAGATGAGAACATTCTATCTCATCAGTAGATTGCACTTTCCCAAAAGTGGAGAACACAAAGCAATACCATGTACTCCCTCCCCATCCAAAAAATAAGCTATTCTAGGCTTCTAGCTGTCCTAAGTCAAACTCTTAAGTTTGACCAACTTTATAGAGAAGAGTATCAATATTTATGAAACCAAATAGGTATACCATGAAAATATGTTTCATGATTAATCCAATAGTACTTAGTTGGTGTGACAAATATCACTACTTTTCTATATGAAATGGTCCGACTTAAAATGGTTCGACTTAGGACAAAGCTAGAATTGCATTCTTTTGGGGACAAAGGGAGTACTAGGTTCACTAGTTTGCAAAGAAGGTTGTTGACTAGGACCAACCTCACATAGCTCATGGTAGTAAATAACAACAGCAACAACAAAATGATACAAGATTGTTCATATGCAGACATGCCTACAAATTCTCAAGTGCATTATACCTTCTTTTAAGGGAAAAATGTATCCCACTGCAATTTTCAGATGGCCCAACTAATTGTGCTCCCATCACACTATTCACACTATTTTGATCTGTTAACAGAACATATTGTTTGCCTATAACCACTTTGTTTAGTACATGAGGAAACATTGTTGTATGGTACCACCGTTCTTTAGCTGGCTGAAGGTTAACTAATTGTACAGGTTACAATTCAGATAATACAAATTAACATTTGAACAAAGTGGTATGTGGTACACTGGTACTATAGCATCTATGTTTGCTTTGTCAAAGCAAAGCGGTAGTATGATCTTTTGCACTATTTAAACAACTATCAAATAAAGTTACAAAATGCTCACGTTAACTTTAGATGGTCCCAAAAGAGGAATTCTAAGACTAAGAAATATATGCTTATACTTTTCAATCTTAGATTAACTTAGTTTGGTCATAGTTCTTTTTTATTTTATTTTTTTTAAAAACTGGGATTATCTACTGTCGATGATATACGTGAGAGATTAGGGGTAGCGCCAATTGAAGAAAAGCTTGTCCAACACCGGTTGAGATGGTTTGGACATGTGCAACGGAGACCTCCAGATGCACCGGTGCGTAGCGGAATCCTAAGTCAGGATAGCAACGTGAAGAGAGGCAGAGGAAGACCGAAGTTGACTTGGGTAGAGGCAATAAAAGGAGACTTGAAAGGATGGAATATACCCAAAGACTTAGCCTTAGATAGGAGTGCTTGGAAGACAGCTATTCACGTGCCTGAACCTTGATTGCTTCTGATGGGTTTCAACTCTAGCCTACCCCAACTTGTTTGGGACTTAAAGGCTTTGTTGTTGTTGTTGTTGTTGTGGGATTATCTACTGTGACCTATGCCATTGAAGAATGTGGTTACATAGCTTTTTAAAAAAAATATAATCAGCTGCAAGCATGCATGCATAATAGGGGAAAATCCAAATCTGTAACGCAGGTGAGACAACTTACATCTTCGGATCCCGGAGGTCCTCGAGATAGCGATCAATAGCCTCGTAGGTTTCCGGCAAGCTCTGAAATGGCCCACCCACATCAGGATATGTATGGAAACATCCCTGACGATCGAGCCTGATACAAAATCGGCGTCCCCAATCACGCCACAGGCGCTCCCATATGCATGACACAGGAGGCGAGGATAGTTCCGACACCTGAACTAATGCCTCAGACTGCGTCTGTGCAGCCTCACGCTCCTTGTCTTCTCGGCACCTAACATATTATCATCGTGTTTATCGAAAGTTGATAGAACAAAGAGAAAGGCTGACAGAGGCCAGAAATCCCACTGAAACATAGGAATCTATCTAATCAAAACGATAAACAAGAGGAACTATTCGATTTCGATCCAGGCAACCGATAAACAAATCTGTCTAATATAAACAATAAACAAGAGGAACTATTTGATTTCGATCCAGGCAACCGATAAACAAGAGGAACTATTCAATTTCGATACATCTATCTTGCCAAAATAGAAGACGCATGATGAGGGGAAACGGACATACGACGAGCGGGAGCATTCTTCACCAGGCTCTTGACCGCGGAGGCGGCGGCTTCGGCGGTGGGGAGGCATGGGGGCGGTGGAGAGCGAGATGGGGGCTAGGGTTTCGCGATCTCCTGGGGACGGGGACGCCGGGAGCCCGGGACGGATCGAGAGAGGCGACCACCTCGGCGCGAGCGGGATCTCCGGCGAGGGAGGCGCCGGGAGCGGGCGCAGACAACCTCCTCCGCTCGGACGCGGAAGGGAGTTCGGCGAGGGAGAGGCCTACTCGTGCTCGGCCTGGGATGCGGGAGGGCCGAACTCGGGTCCGAGTTGCGGGCGAGAGATTGATGACGGAAAAGGAAGTGACGGTGGAGGGAACACCTTTTTAGAAAAAAAAAAACTAATATTCTATATAATAATATAATATAAGATGTAGCTAAGCCCAGCAGGATGAGATTACGAAGAGCATTACAGTGATGACTACCAGCCCATACCTCAGATGCCTTCACGACGATATGATGCTGAGGCCGGTAGCTCCAGTTCAGCTCCACCTACACCATAGACGGCCCCCGCTCTTCTAGATATACTTGCGCGGATGAGGCAGGATCAGGCACGCAGGCTCAGGAGACCGCTGTCACTTTTGCACAGTTTCAGACTCGGCAGGATGAGTTTTAGAGACAGCAGCTGACTATTCAGCAGCAAACGCAGACTCTACAGCAACAGCAGCAGGCCATGCATCAGCAGCAGATCCTCATGTAGCAGCAGCTTCTTGGATTCATGCAGCATGTAGTAACAGCTATTGGGGCTCCACCGTCACAATCTTCGCCCCAACTTGGTCAGTATGCCACCACTATTATGACTCTAGCGTTACAGCCTAGTGAGCTTCAGAGTCAGAGACAGGCGGACAGCCACCAGCACAATATGCTTCACCTACAAAGCAGGTGTCCCAGTGGTTTGCTTTGACAGTGATAGCCCCGCAGTTCACACCTTTTCAGACGGGCTTCACACCGGCACAGACTTCTTCGCTGCTAGAGCCAGAGACTACAGTGTTCAGGAGCCTTGGTGCTACCTTCAGCGAATTGACAGGACAGCCTACTCCGTCATACCTGTATGTCTCAGGTCCTTCTATAGCTGCTCCTATCACTACGACTACTGAGACGCTCTATTCCTCAGTGGCATCATCAGAGCCGGCTGCTACAGTTATCCCTGCAGATTCTACAGCCGGGTGTTTTGCAGAGGCAATTAAGTTAGGTCATGGTAATGGAGATCGATTAGGCAATCATGGTTGTCATGCCCCTACGATGGAAATCGTTTTGGTTTTCAAAGGATGGACGACAAGGTTAAGGATGACTAGTTCTAAGTGTCGATTGGAGTTAGAGAGACACTTAGAGTAGTTTATGACTTTGTTTTTCCTTTGGCCATACTATTAAGGGGGGTATGGACGGATATCATGGTCTAAGTGAGTCTAGTGAGTTAGGTGTGGTGCACACTTGCTAAATCTAGCACTAGGTAGCTCCAAAATAGCCCTTAGATCCAATGGAGCAAACTTCATTCACGTATGATCAAAAGTTGGAAGTGAATGGAGGGTCAAATGCTGGCCGCAGGGTCCGGTCAGTTCATTTGATCAAGGTGAAGTTGTTTGGAAGTGATCGGACGCTGAGAGGTGAAGTGACCGAACGCTAAGGGCCAGCGTCCGGTCGACTCCAGTAAGGCCCTAGAGAGGGAGAATCATGATCGGATGCGTCCGGTCAGTGCTGACCGGACGCTGGTCAGGTTCCGGCTACTGACCAGACGCTGCTCAGCAAGTGACCGAACGCTGGGGGTCCAGAGTCCGGTCGACATCAGTAAGGTTCCAGTGAGGAGAAATCGTGACCGGACACGTCCGGTCAGTGCTGACCGGACGCTGTCAAGCGTCCGGTCAACACATGAACACTGAAGTTCGGGGTGTACTGACCGGAGCGTCCGGTCACCCCGCAGAGGCACATAACGGTTCGTTTTTCAGCCGGTGTTATAAATACAACCTCCACTTGTGTGTGGGGGTACTTTTGCTCATTCCAACAGCTGAGAAACACGTTTGTTAGTGCCAAGAAGAGGAAGGTCCTAGTGAGGTGATTGAGATTTAAGAATCCCAAAGAGAGCCCTCATTAGTGAAGTAAGAGTAGCAAAGTGTGCATCCACCCTTCTCATTAGGCTTGTCGTGGTCAAGTGAGAGTTCGTGCTTGTTACTCTTGGTGATCGCCATCACCTAGACGGCTTGGTGGTGATTGAGAGCTTGGTGATCATCCGGCGGAGCTTGTGGATGACACAACTCAAGTTGTGAGCGGTTGTGGGTGATTCACCGCGACGGAGTGTCAAAGTATCAACCCGTAGAGAGCACTTAATCCTTGCGCGGATCAAGAGAGAGCCACACCCTTGCGTGGGTGCTCCAACGAGGACTAGTGGGGAGTGGCGACTCTCCGATACCTCGGTAAAACATCGCCGCGTTTCCTCTCCTATCTTTACTTTAAGCATTTACTTTGAGCAATTCAATTCTTATCATTTACATTCATAGAATTGCCTTGCTACAGTAGGATTGGAGCTTAGGTTGCAAGTCTTTTTATGTGGTAGAATATTAGAACACACTTTCTAGGCACAAGGGGTTAATTGGGCTAACCGTAGAATTTAATTATTGTAAAGAAATTTAGAATTAGCCCAATTCACCCCCTCTCTTGGGCGTCTTGATCCTTTCAATTGGTATCAGAGCCTCGTGCTCACGTATTTAGGCTTAACCGCCTAGAGAAAGATATCTCACGGGGATGCACCTCATCCTATCTTTGAGGGGGATGATTTTCCTTATTGGAAAATCCGCATGGAGGCGTATCTAGAAGCTCTAGACGTTGGAATACTTAGAGCCGCCTCACAAGGCTTCCTAAAACCTCGGGATGCTACGCACCTACAAGGCGATGAGGCGAACTACAAAAAATGGAATGCAAAGGCTCGAAACACCATCTTTAGATGCCTTTGCAAAGATGTGTTCAACCAGGTGATGAACCACAAAGACGCCCATGCACTATGGTCGGATGTTTATGCGCTCCATGAGGGAACAAAGAGTGAGCGTGAGGAACGTTTAAATGTTCTTGTAGAGGAAGTCAATGGGTTTGGACTCACTCAAATGTCACCATCCGATGTTGTAAGAAAGATCTTGAGTGTTCTCCCCATTGACAAATATGGGCATATTATGATCGTGCTTCATCATGGTGATCTTTCCACCGCTACACCGACACAAATCTTGGGAAAGATCAATGCTCGTGAGATGTACATGCACATCACACCACAAGATAGCTCATCCTCTACTAAGAAGAAAGAAAAAGATTTAGCATTCAAAGCTAGTCAAGATAAGGGCAAAGCAAGACTTGAGTATGAGAGCTCAAGTGATGAAGAAGATGATGATGAAAATCTTGCTCTCATGGTGAGAAAAACCGCCAAAATGCTAAAGAAGCTGAACAAGAGTGACATCAAGTTCGATGGCAAGAAAAAGAAGTTCTTCACAAGCACTAGAAGAAAGTCAATCTCCGAGATGGATTGCTACAATTGTGGAATTCATTGCGTTATTGATAGTGGTTGCACACAACATATGACCGGTGATCCTCGTATGTTCACCTCACTAAATGAAGAAGTAGATGGGCAAGAAAGAATCACATTTGGGGATAATTCAAAGGGCAAGGTTAAAGGATTGGGCAAAGTGGCAATATCAAATGATCACTCCATCTCCAATGTGCTATATGTTGCTTCATTGAGTTTCAACTTGCTATCCGTTGGACAATTGTGTGATCTTGGCTTCTAATGCTTGTTCACCGATAAGGAAGTTGTTGTATCCAAGAAGGATGATGATCAAGTGATATTCAAAGGATTTAGATACAACAACCTATATCTAGTGGACTTCACCTTCGAAAATGCAAATTTGAAGATATGCCTATTCACCAAAACAACTCTTGGGTGGCTATGGCATAGAAGACTTGCTCATGTTGGGATGAACTCACTTAAGAAGCTAATGAAGAATGATTTGGTGAGAGGGTTGAAGGATGTGAAGTTTAAGAAGGACAAGCTTTGTAGTGCATGTCAAGCCAGCAAGCAAGTTGCAAATACACATCCAACAAAAGCTTTCATGTCAACCACAAGAGTGCTAGAACTCCTCACATGGACTTATTTGGACCAACAACATACACGAGTTTGGGAGGAAATCTTTATTGTCTTGTGATTGTTGACGACTATTCAAGATACACATGGGTATTCTTCCTTCATGACAAATCCGAAGTTGCATCTTGCTTCAAGAAGTTTGTCAAGAGAGCACAAAATGAATTTGAAGTGAAGCTCAAGAAGATAAGAAGTGACAATAGAAAGGAATTTGACAACACAAACATAGAAGCATATTGTGATGAAGTTGGGATCAAGCATGAAGTCTCCGCAACTTATACTCCTCAACAAAATGGTGTAGTTGAGAGGAAGAACCGGACATTGATCACTCTTGCAAGAACAATGCTAGATGAGTACAACACCCCCGAAGCTCTATGGGCGGAAGCAATCAACACCGCATGCTATGTATCCAACCGCCTATTCCTTCAAAAGTTCCTTGGCAAGACACCTTATGAGTTGCTCAATGGGAAGAAGCCGGACGTCTCCTTCTTTAGGGTGTTTGGTTGCAAATGCTACATCTACAAGAAGCGGCAACACCTAGGGAAGTTTCAAAGACGTTGTGATATTGGTTTTCTTGTTGGTTACTCATCAAAGTCCAAAGCATATAGAGTATTTAATCATGCCACCGGCTTGGTTGAAGAAACATATGATGTGGAATTTGATGAATCTAACGGCTTCCAAGGAGCACATAAGAATCTTGATGATGTAGGTGATGAACCATTGAGGGAGGCCATGAAGAACATTCCGGTTGGAGACATCAAGCCAAAAGATGATGAAGATGATGTACAAGTGATTGATCAACCTTCTTCATCAAATGTGCCACAAGATGGTGAAAAAGATGGGAGAGTAGAAAATGAAGATACTCATGTCTCCCATGAGCAAATGGTGGTACAAGCATAAGATGTTGATGCTCCACAACCTCTTCCTCAAGTGGTCAATAGAAGAAATACACCTCTACTACAAGATCATCCACAAGATCTCATCATATGGAGTCCATCAAAGGGTGTAATGACTCGCTCATAAAAACTTGCTTCATTTATTGCTCATCACTCTTTTGTCTCTTGTTATGAGCCTACCAAGGTAGAAGAAGCTCTTCAAGATCCAGATTGGATAAATGCCATGCATGAAGAGTTGAACAACTTCACCCGCAATGAAGTTTGGACTCTTGAAGAGCGACCAAAAGGTGCAAGAGTCATTAGAACAAAGTGTGTGTTCCACAACAAGCAAGATAATCAAGGTGTTGTTATGAGGAACAAGGCAAGACTAGTTACAAAGGGGTTCTCTCAAGTTGAAGGTTTGGATTTTGGAGAGACCTTTGCACCGGTTGCAAGACTAGAAGCCATTCGTATCCTCCTTGCATATGCATCACATCATGAAATAAAACTTTATCAAATGGATGTGAAAAGTGCATTTTTAAATGGCTTTATTAATAAACTAGTCTATTTTGATCAACCTCCCGGGTTTAAAGACCCTAGATATCCTAATCATGTTTATAGGTTGTCGAAGGCATTATATGGGCTTAAGCAAGCCCCAAGAGCTTGGTATGAGCGCCTTTGGAACTTCCTCATTGAGAAGGGCTTCACCATTGGGAAGGTCAACACCACACTATTGACCAAGAAGCTTGATGGACATATCTTCATTTGTCAAGTGTATGTTGATGATATCATCTTTGGATCATCAAATGAAGATTCTTGCAAAGAGTTTGGTGAATTGATGTCGAAGGAGTTCGAGATATCAATGGTTGGAGAGCTTGCATTCTTTCTTGGTTTTCAAGTCAAGCAAATGAGAGAAGAGATCTTCATCTCTCAAGAGAAACATACAAAAGATCTTCTCAAGAGATTCAAGATGGATGAATGTAAGCCAATCAAGACACTAATGCCAACTAATAGACATCTTGACCTAGATGAGGGAGGTAACCTGGTTGATCAAACTCTCTACCGCTCTATGATTGGTAGCTTGTTATATTTAACCGCATCTAGGCCCGACATCATGTTTAGTGTGTGTATGTGTGCTAGATTTCAAGCTAATCCTAAGGAAACACATTTAATTGCCGTAAAAAATCCTTAGGTATCTTAATCACACACCAAGCATTGACCTTTGGTATCCCAAAGAAGCTATATTTGAACTAGTTGGCTATTCCGATTCGGATTATGCCGGTTGCAAAGTTGATAGAAAAAGCACATCCGGAGGGTGCCATTTGCTTGGTAGATCACTTGTGTCTTGGTCCTCCAAGAAACAAAATAGTGTGGCTTTGTCCACCGCTGAAGCGGAATACATTGCCACGGGTGTTTGTTGTGCACAAATACTCTACATGAAACAAACTTTGCTAGACTATGGTGTAGTTCTAGAAAAAGTACCTCTTTTGTGCGACAATGAAAGTGCGGTAAAACTTGCAAATAATCCGGTTCAATACTCTCGCACCAAGCACATAGATATCCGCCATCACTTTCTTAGCGATCATGTTGCTAAAAATGATATATCACTATAAGGTGTAAGGATCGAGGATCAATTGGCGGATATCTTCACTAAACCGCTAGATGAGGCAACATTTTGTAGATTGCGGAATGAGCTCAATGTGCTTGATTTTAGTAACTTCACTAAAAGATGAGCTTGTATTGTCCCTTGCATTGCATTGTAATATACAACATGTTTAATGTTTGGTAATGCATATAGGGCTTGTCTAACATGGTTAAGATAACCGCCGAAAAGCGTGTGAAGAAGCTTAACCTTGGATCAAACTTGACAAACAACTAGATTTACTTACAAGTATTGCATATGCATGAATGTTGTTTTGTCGTTTATCTTCAATTGCCCTCTTATTGCCTATTTTCTTAAAAAGAATTATAGCCTAAGGTAAAATATTTTTGAAAAAATTGAGGGTTTGAGAGAGGTCACTCACATCAGTCCCAATTGGTGTTTATTTTGATCTTATTCAAGTTGGGACTTGATTGGGAACAGGCAGCACGAAGAACTTTGAAGATTTGCTGGAAAAGGAGTGACCGAACGCTGCACCGGACTCTGAAGTCCAGCATCCGGTCAGTTCACAGGAGGTGAACTTGCTACGAAGGAGTGACCGGACTCTGCCCTTCAGCGTCCGGTCAGAAGGCATTTCAGCGTCCGGTCGTATGAAGAAGACGAAGGCTGAGTTGACCAGACTCTGTCTGCTTCCGGTCAGTGTCCACCGGACGTGTCCGGTCGCGATTCCAGAGAAATTGGACCTCTCTAGAATTGACCGGACACTGGGTGGCAGCGTCCGGTCGCTGCCACCGTAGCGTCCGGTCAATAGGAATCGTGCGGATTGCAAACTCTTTCTCCGTTTCCTATTCAATCCCGCGGGGGACCCCCATATAAGCCGTGCGCCGCCTGCCCTAATCTTCACCCACGCCGTCAACGCCGAGCTGCCGCTTCCAGCCCTAGCATAGCCGGGTGTAACACCTCTGGTGTTATGAACCCGTTTAGCACCGCGAATTAGGCCTAATAAAATTTACCGAAACGATTTTCTCGGATTTTAAAATTTTAAATTATGTTTAAAATATCTGATAACGATTCTAGCAAGTAAATGGTGAATGGCTTGTTCTATTGGATTGAGCATGAAAACAATTTTTGTTGCAAAATAAAATATCACTTGTGATTAGAACTTAAATAAAAATTGGGAGTTAATCGTGTTAAAACTTAAAATAAAATAAATAGGAATGAGAGTGTTAGGTGGAGAAAATATTTTTATACGTACCCTGCTGTGAATCAGTCATTTGATTTATGGCGTCGTGTCATGTTGCTCTGTGTCTAATTGTCCTCGTCGGCCTCCGTTGTTCCGTCGCGCTCTTGTCATTATCGTAGCTCCGTGGTCTGCCTCAGTGTTTCGCCAAGCTGAGCCGTCTCGTCCTTGTTTCTGCTGTCTCGGTCTAACTCTGTTTCTCTGCTCCCCTTTTTGCAAATCCTTGTCGTGTACGCCGTCAATGCAGTCGTTGCCTCAACGCCATCGCCTCACGCTGTGCAGCCCCGGCAGCCCACGCCCTGCCCTCGTGCGCCTGTCTACCTCGGTCTCCAATTTCTCTTCTGAGCCAAGCACCAGCTTTGGCTGCTTCCGCCGTCGTCGGTTTCCCCGGTGCTCTTTCTCCCTCCTTGTTCTTCTCTACTGCCGAATGCTCTGCTCTAGAAGATAAGGTAAAGGGTAAGAATCTAAGGAAAAGAATTATACAGGGTGGTCAATGTGAAATACGCGACTCAATTGAATAGTGCCTAGGGATCTTGCGTCAAATAGAGGTTAACGCAGGGGCGTTTTTACAAAATAGGCCGCCACCACGCCGCGTTGGGCCGTGTTCACCCGCCTAGGCCAGCCTCATGCCGCCTGGCTCGGTCGCGCGCTGTGCCTTGGGCCACTCGCGCCCCGCCCGCCTGGGCAGGCCACGTCGGGCCGGTTTGCTGGGCCGTGCGCCCCGCCCGCGCCTGAGCCGCGCATGGGCCTGCTAGCCGCGCAACCACCTGGGCCGCGTGCACGGATTTCTGTGTTGGGCCAAATAATTAGCTGCTGGCCCTTTTAGATTTCTAAAGCATCTGTTAATTTAGTTTCGTACATAAACTTGTAAAATTCGTAGTAAATCATAGATAAATCGTAAAAATACCAAACCAGTTTTATTGAGTTTCTAAAATCATGATCCACCTAGTAGTGTATTTTGCTCACCTAGGCTCGGTATGTTTTTAGGGTTGCTCTACTTATTTTAAAATGCTTAATATTGTTAAAAGGAGAGCAGGTAGGAATTTCTGTGGTAAATTGGTAATATTATTGAATCTAAAATTTATACAGTAGGCTCTAAGCAATATTAGGTACTCACTATAATTTTTGTAGCTCCAGAATAATTAGTTTGCTAAATCGATAATGATGTCTTATTTCAAATAATGATTAAATCGATAGGATAAAATAAAGAAACACCTTGAGTTATATAACTAAAACAATTATTGGGAAATAATGCCTTGTTCGACAACATGAATATGTAGCCTAAGTACGGTCGTCGTTAGAACTAGCTCGTTAACTTGAGAGGCGTAAAGCGTATTTATACGAGTCACGATTGCAGTCAATTAATTATATCTTTGCATTTGCATCGCATGCATATCATATAGGTACGATGATGGATCAACGGATCGATCGAAGAATGATTGGGAATCCGAAGATGGTGTAATGGTATTTTCTCCAGGAGATGATGCAATGGGCTTGTTATTCAGCTGATGGTGGATGATCTGAAGATGCAAATACTAACTTTTGATTATATTTTACCTAGGCAAGCCCCGGTGCATAACCCCTTCTTTCTGCAGTTTAAATTATATTTGAGCATTAAGTTTTAAGGAGTTGATTGAAACCCACTTGCATATACCTATCTTTATCATATGAGTCTTACTAGTATGACAGGACCGTGTAGATTGCTAGGCTACAGGACTCTGGTAGAAGTCGAGTGATTGCCTGTCACTCGTGAGAGATAGAAAATATATTACTGTATTATTATCACTTGAAAAATATAAATGGTGGAAATGATAAATGGTGACCGGGCAGGGATATGGTTTGGGTATTGGTGGGTGTAAGAGGTTGTGTCGCCGTGGATGCGGGGAATGGCTTGGTTACACTGCTTTCCCTGTCTATGTCAATTAAGGACCGATCGTTGCATAAGGCTCTAGGCAAGTCACAGACTTATTATCCCGAGCACATACTTGGGTATGGGCGCTTGGAAGACTTACTGCTCTCTTGTCGTGGATCCGGCTCTTTCCGGACCGACTGTCAGGGTTTTATTTTGGTGGAGGAGGTCTTTGCACCGCACTGAGTCTGGGACTCAGGGGCGGGGGCTTGGAGTCCCAGTTTGGACGGGGACCTGGACACCTAGGATAGGAGAGTGATGGGTTGGTCCTGCTTGTGCTTGGGGTACAAGCGGGGCGTGTGTTTTCGGGGTATCCAGTTGGGGGCATTGATTCGCGAATCGCCGGGCAATCCGGTACGGCTTGTCTCGTGTTTAGCACCGTAGTAAGAACTGAAAGATGAAAGATGAAAGATGGAAGATGGAAAAATGAAGTCTGATTGCTTACCACCTGCTTGAAAGTAGCACAAGTGCTTACATAGCATGGTTAGTTAATGAACCAATGTGGCTATTAATAAAAAAATCGAATATAAGGACGCACTTATAGTAATGCTCCTGCAGATGCAATAAACCCATAAGCCAGATAGCCTTGCATATCCTTGGAGTCTTTTCTTTCCTCCTGTCAGGTAAGTCTTGCTGAGTACAATTGAGTGCTCAGGGTTTTATTCCCCCTGTTGCAGGTGACAGGTGGATGCTAGAGCTGACCCTTGTGTGCGGATACCTCCTGGTGGGCTCAGCGAGGATTCCTTTACGCTATGATCGTAGTTGTTATTTATAACTCTCACCAAATGTTTTTATAAGGAAAGTTTCATAATCTATTGTCATAGTTTATTTATCAATGCTTCATCATGTCTTTAATAGATGTTTATTTCCGCTGTAACCCTGTTCACATGTTTATATTCCGTTGTTCAATTAAATTCTTCATAACTCTGATAATATGATTACATTCTGCTATAATAATAATAAATGTTATACTCTGATGTTGTATTAAAAGTGATGTAAGAAATGGTTATGAATGATGTAAGCTTATTCTCTCATTTGTGATCCTGATGGCAAAAATGTGGATTTTTGGGTTCTCCCCTGGGGTGTGCCTGACGGAACTAAGTAATTTAGTGTTCTCCCTTGAGTGCTTAGTGTCTAATGTAAGACAAGCACTCCTGTGAGGCATTAGATTAGGCGGTTCTGCCACACTGGGCTAGCCTCCGCCGCCGCATAGCCACCGTGCTCCAGCTCCTCCCACGCCCGCACTGCACCTCCCCACGCCAGCGCCGTCGTCTCACCGCCATGTCCTGCTCCCGCCAGCGCCGCCCGCGCGCCACCGAGCAGCACCGCCACGTCCACGCCGCAGCTCGCCACCCTTGTGCCCTAGCATCACCCTAATCAGCCCTGTTTCCAAGAGCTTTGTCAGTGCCCTAACCGAGCTGCTTCCCTCGTTGATTCATCATAGAGCATCGCCGATCCAGCACATCGTGAACCCTAGCCTGGCATTGCCGATCTGGTGGTTCCCCATTCGTACCTCTTCTCGTCGATTCGCCGGTTCGTCAGGTAGCAAGCCCGCGTTTCAATTTCGTACCTAATTGCTTACTCTATTAGGGTTTCGTATCTCTAGATGCATAATTAAAATTATTTGTATATCCTATCTATTCCATCATGCAGCGAGTTGGTGTTGTTGAGGTGTCAGTGGCAGTTGTTAGTTAACTCGGGGCCAAGCTCGCGAGTATGGATCGAGGCCAAGCCTTGGAAGCGACAGATTGACAGTTGATCTTTGTCAGCGGTAGTTTTTCTTCTCAGATTCATCTGATGGCTCGTACAAAGAATGTCGGAGGTGGTCCCGGTGATGAGGATCGGAGGCCCCCACCTCGCCAGCCTATAGATCCAAAAGGCAAGGCAACAAAGAAGCTGGCAACAAGAAAGCGCAAGTACCCAGATGCAGACACAGCCTAAGTAGCCGCAGTTGCAGAGGCCGCAGAGCGTGCCGAGAGAGGAGGTGCTCATAATGGTGTTGTCATTGCAGACCAGCTTTCACCAGATGCGAGGGCTACACTTGAGCGGGTTGAGCGCCTTCATGGTGGTCCAGCTGGGACTCTCATGATTGCAGGACGGCGTGTAGCTGTTGATGAGAGTCAGCCTCAGGGGGAGTCACAGCAGCAGCCCCAGCCAATAGAGCAGACCCAGGAGGGACAGCAGGCCGAGCAGGCCGAGGAGACAGAGCCGGCACCCCAGCCACAGCTACGTCGCTCTGGTCGCACCCGTGCCCTAGTCACACTGAGGCTAGACACACAGCGGAGGGGTTCTCATCCACCGCCTAGACCATAGGGTCCGCCTCCAGTGACACACCTAGATCTGAGGGCCACCACGGCCAAGCAAGTGTAGTAGCTGAGATTTGTGGAGTTTGAGGTGTGGTTTCCTCTGAGGAGAGATGAGCGTGCATCTGAGGGTTTCTACACACCTCTACAGGAAGATTTCTATAATGCCTATCTCAACAGTGGAGCTATTTTCAGATCTCAGAGGGTGTGCAACATAGAGTCTATTGTTGCAGCAGCCAGAGAGCACATTCGCCCCTACCTTGCATATCTACCAAGGCTGACAGACTTGATTGGATGTGAAAGCATCTAGGCCCCTAGTTGGATTTCGGTGATTAATGTCAATACAAGTTTACTATGACTAACGTGTGTTTTGCAGAGGCAATTAAGTTAGGTCATGGTAATGGAGATCGATTGGGCAATCGAGGTTGTCATGCCCCTACGATGGAAATCGTTTCGGTTTTCAAAGGATGGACGACAAGGTTAAGGATGACTAGTTCTAAGTGTCGATTGGAGTTGGAGAGACACTTAGAGTAGTTTAGGACTTTGTTTTTCCTTTGGCCGTACTATGAAGGGGGGTATGAACGGGTAGCTTGACCTAGTTGAGTCTAGTGAGTTAGGTGTGGTGCACACTTGTTAAAACTAGCTCTAGGTAGCTCCTATGAATGCCTAAGATCCTTTGGAGCAAACTTCATTCACATATGTGCGAATGTTGGAAGTGAATGGAGGGTCAAACACTGACCGGACGCTGGCTCCGGTGCGACCGGACGCTGGCCGCAGGGTCCGGTCAGTTCGTTTGACTAAGGTGGTTAAGTCTGTTGTGATCGGACGCTGGAAGGTCTTGTGACCGGACGCTGAGGGCTAGCGTCCGGTCGACTCCAGTAAGGGTCCAGACTTGGAAAAGAGTGACCGGACGCGTCCGGTCAGTGCTGACCGGACCCTGAGGGTTCAGCGTCCGGTCGAGTCCAGTAAGGGTTTTATGCGACCGGACGCGTCCGGTCAGTGCTGACCGGACCCTGCCAGCGTCCGGTCGACTCGTTACTACTGGTTCGTGGGTTGAACTGACCGGACGCTCCGGTCTTGAGCGTCCGGTCATCACGACCGGAGCGTCCGGTCATCCCGCAGAAGCTCATAACGGTTCGTTTTTCAGGCTGGCTTATAAATAGAAGCTCCACTCGTGAGTGGAGTATCCTTTGCTCATTTCAACAGCTGAGAAACACGTTTGTGAGTGCCAAGAAGAGCAAGATCCTAGTGAGGTGTTTGTGATTTGAGAATCCAAGAGAGTAGCCTCACTAGCAAATCAAGAGTAGCAAAGTGTGCATCCATCTTCTCATTAGGCTTCGCGTGGTCAAGTGAGAGTTCGTGCTTGTTACTCTTGGTGATCGCCATCACCTAGACGGCTTGGTGGTGATTGGGAGTTTGGTGTTCACCCGGCGGAGCTTGTGGGTGACCCAACTCAAGTTGTGAGCGGCTTTGGGTGATTCACCGCGACGGAGTGTCGAAGAATCAACCCGTAGAGAGCACTTGATCCTTGCGCGGATCAAGGGGGAGCTACACCCTTGCGCGGGTGCTCCAACGAGGACTAGTGGGGAGTGGCGACTCTTCGATACCTCGGCAAAACATCGCCGCGTTCCTTTCCCTCTCTATTTACTTTGAGCACTTACTTTGAGTATTTACTTTGAGCAATTCAATACTTGTTTTACATCCATAGAATTGCTTGCTAAGAGTAAGGTTGGAACATAGGTTGTGAGTTCGTTGTGCATTAGTTTGATAGAAACACTTTTCTAGGCACAAGGGGTTAATTGGGCTATCCGTAGGATTTGTTTATTGCAAGAGAATTTCGAATTAGCCCAATTCACCCCCCCTCTTGGGCATCTTGATCCTTTCAATTGGTATCAAAGCCTCGTGCTCACGTTTTTAAGCTTAATCGCTTAGAGCAAGATGTCTCACGGGGATGGACCTCCTCCTATCTTTGAGGGAGATGATTTTCCATATTGGAAAATCCGCATGGAGGCATACTTAGAAGCTCTAGATGTTGGAATTCTTAGAGCCGCCTCTCAAGGGTTCCCCGCACCTAGGAATGCCGCACAACTTCAAGGCGATGAAGTAAATTATGAGAAATGGAATGCAAAGGCTCACAACACCATTTTTAGAGGCCTTTGCAAAGAGGTGTTCAATCGTGTAAGGAACCACAAAGACGCCCATGCTCTATGGTCGGACGTTTGTGCGCTCCATGAGGGAACCAAGAGTGAGCGTGAGGAGCGCTATCATCTTGTGATTAAAAAGCTAAATTCTTTTGAGATGTTTCCCAAAGAAAGTGCTAATGAGATGTATTCTCGATTAAATGTTCTTGTAGAGGAAGTCAATGGGCTTGGACTTACTCAAATGTCACCATCCGATGTTGTGAGAAAAATCTTGAGTGTCCTCCCCATTGATAAATATGGGCACATTGTGACCGTGCTACATCAAGGTGATCTTTCCACCGCTACACCAACACAAATCTTGGGAAAGATCAATGCTCATGAGATGTACATGCACATCACACCACAAGATGGCTCATCCTCTACAAAGAAGAAAGAGAAGGACCTAGCATTCAAAGCTAGCCAAGACAAGGGCAAAGCAAGACTTGAGTATGAGAGCTCAAGTGATGAAGATGAAAAGAAGAAGAACAAGCCATACAAGAAGAGAGATGGCAAAAAGAGGGAGTTCTACAAGAAGAAGAAGAGTGGCAAGGCCTATATTGTCGGTGATTGGCTCACGGACATTGATTCATCAAGTGGATCATCCGATGATGATAGTGACGATGAAAAGGTGGCCGCCATTGCTATTGATCTTGCATCTTCACCACCACCATCGCCATCATCCTCTACACACCTATGTCTTATGGCCAAAGGTGAACGCAAGGTAACTAAGAGTGATGATAGTAGTGATGATGAACATGCTAGTGATGATGATAGTGATAGCGATGATGATGACTCACCTACTTATGATGATCTTGTCAAAATACTAAGAAAATATACTAAGATCATTAGAAAGAGTAGAGCCACAAATGAAAAACTTGATGCTAAAAATGACTCACTCTTAGCTAAATGTGACACATTAGAAAAGGCTAATGATGAGCTCAAAGAAACAAATGATTCTATATCATCCAAACTCAAGGAGCTCAAATCTTCTAAGAAAGAGCTTAAAGATAAAAATGATAAACTTGAGTGGGTGCACAATGAGCTTATCACTAGTCACAATAAGCTAAAGGATGAATATGCAACTCTAAAGATCAATTATGATACCCTTATTATTGCACAAGAATTCTTACCAAATGAGCCACATGATGCTACTAACCATGTTGTTAAGATTGATATAGCTACCTCATGTGATGATTTAATTGATGAAAGCATTGAGCATGGATCTAGTAGCAAGGGCAAGCAAGTGGTTGAGTGCAATGACTATGATGAGTATGTCAAGCTCAAGAGTAACAATGAGAAGCTCATGAAAGATCTTGAAGAAATGAAAAGTCACAACACCATTGTGCTAGAAACTCTTGATCATGACAAAGAGGTGATCCTTGAAAATGAGAAGTTAAAAGAAGAAGTCAAGAAACTCAAGGAGGAGAAGAACAATGATCTTCTCAAGGAAGAGAACAAGAAGCTCAAGATGGAGAAAGAGCATCTCAAGGTGGGATTGAGCAAGTTTGCTAGAGGCAAGCATCTCCAAAGTGAGCTACTCATGAATACCGTCATGAAGATGGATAGAAGTGGCATTGGATATATGGCAAGTGTAGAGAAGAAGAAGGCTCAAGCTCAACACCAACAATCAAAGCCAAAGCCAAAGCCAAAGAGATGTTTTGAATGTGGACAAGAAGGCCACTTTGCTCATGAGTGTCAAACTCCACCGCCACAACCCTTGCCCAAGCATGCTAGACCCTTTGCTTTCAATGCTCACTACATGCTTAGAAAAGATTCGAGTGGAAAGTTGAAAGTCATGTTCTTAGGTCCCCCCAACAAGAGTAGGCCTAAGAAAATTTGGGTGGCTAAGTCACTTGTTGAGAAGGTGAAGGGCCCTCAACAAGCTTGGATCCCTAAAGCTTGAATCTCTTGTATGTAGGTGAACTACAAGACCGGTGGAAGTCATTGGGTTATTGATAGTGGTTGCACTCAACATATGACCGGTGATCCTCATATGTTCACCTCACTAGATGAAGAGGTAGATGGACAAGAGAAAATAACATTTGGAGATAATTCAAAGAGCAAGGTTAAAGGATTGGGCAAAGTGGCAATATCAAATGATCACTCCATCTCCA
Source organism: Miscanthus lutarioriparius (assembly GCA_904845875.1). Classification (NCBI taxonomy): domain Eukaryota; kingdom Viridiplantae; phylum Streptophyta; class Magnoliopsida; order Poales; family Poaceae; genus Miscanthus; species Miscanthus lutarioriparius. Next base: position 101,767,888 of record CAJGYO010000010.1, on the reverse strand, counting down.
ATGTGCTCTATGTTGCTTCATTGAGCTTCAATTTGCTATCCGTTGGGCAATTGTGTGATCTTGGCTTTCAATGCTTATTCACCGAGAAGGAGGTTGTTGTATCCAAGGTCGATGACAATCAAGTGATATTCAATGGATTTAGATACAACAACTTATATCTAGTTGACTTCACCTCCGAAGATGCAAACTTGAAGACTTGCTTATTCACCAAAACAACACTTGGGTGGCTATGGCATAGAAGGCTTGCTCATGTTGGGATGAGCTCACTCAAGAAGCTTATGAAGAATGATTTGGTGAGAGGGTTGAAGGATGTGAAGTTTGAGAAGGACAAACTTTGTAGTGCATGTCAAGCCGGCAAGCAAGTTGCAAACACTCATCCAACCAAAGCTTTCATGTCAACCACAAGAGTGCTAGAACTCCTACACATGGATTTATTTGGACCAACAACATACAAGAGTTTGGGAGGAAATCTCTATTGTCTTGTGATTGTGGATGACTATTCAAGATATACATGGGTGTTCTTCCTTCATGACAAATCCGAAGTTGCATCTTGCTTCAAGAAGTTTGCCAAGAGAGCTCAAAATGAATTTGAAGTGAAGCTCAAGAAGATAAGAAGTGACAATGGCAAAGAGTTTGACAACACAAACATAGAAGCTTATTGTGATGAAGTTGGAATCAAACATGAAGTCTCCGCAACCTATACTCCTCAACAAAATGGTGTAGTTGAGAGGAAGAACCGGACTTTGATCACTCTTGCAAGGACAATGCTAGATGAGTACAACACCCCCGAAGCTCTATGGGCGGAAGCAATCAACACCGCATGTTATGCATCCAACCGCCTATTTCTTCAAAAGTTCCTTGTCAAGACACCATATGAGTTGCTCAATGGGAAGAAGCCGGACGTCTCCTTCTTTAGGGTGTTTGGTTGCAAGTGCTACATCTACAAGAAGCGGCAACACCTAGGGAAGTTTCAAAGGCGTTGTGATATAGGTTTTCTTGTTGGTTACTCATTGAAGTCCAAAGCATATAGAGTATTTAATCATGCCACCGGCTTGGTTGAAGAAACATATGATGTGGAATTTGATGAATCTAACGGCTCCCAAGGAGCACATGAGAATCTTGATGATGTAGGTGATGAACCATTGAGGGAGGCTATGAAGAATATTCCGGTGGGAGACATCAAGCCAAAAGATGATGAAGATGATGTACAAGTCATTAACCAACCTTCTTCATCAAATGTACCACAAGATGGTGAAAAAGTTGGGAGAGTAGAAAATGAAGATACTCATATCTCCCATGAGCAAATGGCGGTACAAGCACAAGATGTTGATGCCCCACAACCTCCTCCTCAAGTGGTCAATAGAAGAAATACACCTCTCCTACAAGATCATCCTCAAGATCTCATCATAGGGAGTCCAACAAAGGGGGTGATGACTCGATCTCAAAAACTTACCTCATTTATTGCTCATCACTCTTTTGTCTCTTGCTATGAGCCTACCAAGGTAGAAGAAGCTCTCAAAGATCCGGATTGGATCAATGCCATGCATGAAGAGTTGAACAACTTCACTCGCAATGAAGTTTGGAATCTTGAAGAGCGACCAAAAGGTGCAAGAGTCATTGGAACGAAGTGGGTGTTCCACAACAAGCAAGATGATCAAGGTGTTGTTGTGAGGAACAAGGCAAGACTAGTAGCAAAGGGGTTCTCTCAAGTTGAAGGTTTAGATTTTGGAGAAACCTTTGCACCGGTTGCAAGATTAGAAGCCATCCGTATCCTTCTTGCATATGCATCACATCATGAAATGAAACTATATCAAATGGATGTGAAAAGTGCATTCTTAAATGGCTTTATTAATGAACTAGTCTATGTTGATCAACCTCCCGGGTTTGAAGACCCTAGATATCCTAATCATGTTTATAGGTTGTCCAAGGCACTATATGGGCTTAAGCAAGCCCCAAGAGCTTGGTATGAGCGCCTTCGGGACTTCCTTATTGAGAAGGGCTTCACCATTGGGAAGGTCGACACCACACTATTCACCAAGAAGCTTGATGGGCATATCTTCATTTGTCAAGTATATGTTGATGATATCATCTTTGGATCATCAAATGAAGACTCATGCAAAGAATTTGGTGAATTGATGTCTAAGGAGTTCGAGATGTCAATGATTGGTGAGCTTACATTCTTTCTTGGTTTTCAAGTCAAGCAAATGAGAGAAGGCATCTTCATCTCTCAAGAGAAATACACAAAAGATCTTCTCAAGAGATTCAAGATGGATGAATGTAAGCCAATCAAGACCCCAATGCCTACCAATGGACATCTCGACCTAGATGAGGGAGGTAACTCGGTTGATCAAACTCTCTACCGTTCCATGATTGGTAGCTTGTTATATTTAACCGCATCTAGGCCCGACATCATGTTTAGTGTGTGTATGTGTGCTAGATTTCAAGCTAGTCCTAAGGAAACTCATTTAATTGCCGTAAAAAGAATCCTTAGGTATCTTAAGCACACACCAAGCATTGGCCTTTGGTATCCCAAAGGAGCTTTATTTGAATTAATTGGCTATTCCGATTCAGATTACGCCGGATGCAAAGTTGATAGAAAGAGCACATCCGGAGGGTGCCATTTGCTTGGTAGATCACTTGTGTCTTGGTCCTCCAAGAAACAAAATAGTGTGGCTTTGTCCACCGCCGAAGCGGAATACATTGCCGCGGGTGCTTGTTGTGCACAAATATTATACATGAAACAAACTTTACTAGACTATGGAGTAGCTCTAGAGAAAGTACCTCTTTTGTGCGACAATGAAAGTGCGGTAAAACTTGCAAATAATCCGGTTCAACACTCTCGCACCAAGCATATAGATATCCGCCATCACTTTCTAAGAGATCATGTAGCTAAAAATGATATATCACTAGAAGGTGTAAGATCCGAAGATCAATTAGCGGATATCTTCACTAAACCGCTAGATGAGGCTACATTTTGTAGATTGCGGAACGAGCTCAATGTACTTGATTTTAGTAACTTCACTAAAAATTGAGCTTGTGTTGTCCCTTGCATTCACTGTAATATACAACATGTTTAATTTGTGGCAATGCATATAGGGCTTGTCTAACATGGTTAAGATAACCGCCGAAAAGCGTGTGAAGAAGCTTAACCTTGGATCAAACTTGACAAGCAACTAGATTTACTTACAAGTATTACATATGCATGAATGTTGTTTTGTCGTTTTGTTCCATTTGCCCTCTTGTTGCCTATTTTCTTAAAAAGAATTATAGCCTAAGGCAAAAATATTTTGAAAAATATGAGGGTTTGAGAGAAGTCACTCACATCAGTCCCAATTGGTGTTTATTTGGATCTTATTCAAGTTGGGACTTGATTGGGAACAGGTAGCGCAAAGGAATGTTGAAGGATTGCTGGAAGAGGTGCACCGGACGCTGCACCGGACGCTGCTGTCCAACGTCCGGTCAGTTCACAGGAGGTGAACTACTGTTGAAGGAGTGATGGGACGCTGTGTCTGTGCGTCCGGTCAGGAAGGGTTCAGCGTCCGGTCGATCGAAGGATGATCAAGTTGTACTGACCGGACCCTGCCTGCGTCCGGTCATGGACCACCGGACGCGTCCGGTCGCGATTTCAGAGGATTTGGACCTCTCTGGAATCGACCAGACGCTGGGTGGTAGCGTCCGGTCGCTACCACCGGAGCGTCCGGTCAGTGGATCTCGCGCGACTTCGTCTCTTTTCGGTTTCCTTTTCAGTCGCGTTTGGGGGATTATTTATCCGAGCCGTGTTCCTCTCCTTTGACCTAACCAGCGCCGCCACCTCCTCGCGCCCAATCTCGCGCCCACGCCGCCGTGCCCTAGCCCGAGCAGCCGCCACTGCCTAGCCGCGCCGTCGTGCCCTCGCCTCGCCGCGCCTCCGCGCTCGGCCCTCGCTCGCCAGCCGCGCTCCAGCCAAGCCCGCAGCCGAGCCACCACGCCTGCTCCGCATCTCGCCGGCCTCCTCGCGCCCAAGCTCCGTTGGTCGATCGTTGCCAAGGCTGCCGGTCTTCGCCAAGTGCTCTTGCCCTTTCCTCCCATTGATTGGTATGGCAAGCTTTGTGTTTCAATCTTGATCTCCAAATTGTGACCTAGATCAAATTCTAATCGCACTGATTCCCCATTGCATTCAGGGCATTTGACCTAACCCTAGCCCGGTTCCGAGGATCCCCCGCGTGATATCTTATCTCTTCTCGGATCGCTGATCGTCAGGTAGAAAGCCACTCGATTCAAATTCGCATCTACATTGCTTTCTCTATTAGGGTTTCGCATCTATTAGACATATGGTATTTATTTGTATATCCATCTATTCTATCGTGCAGTGTGTCGATTCCGTTGTGTTTCGTCTGGCAGTTGGCAGTTAACTCGGAGCCAAGCTCGCGAGTAAGGATCGAGGCCAAGCCTCGAAAGCGGCAGTTTGACAGTTGATCTTCATCAGCGACAGTTCACCATCTTGTCAGTTCAGATGGCTCGCACCAAGAATGTTGGTGGTGACCCAGGTGATGATGATCGGAGGCCCCCGCCTCGCCAGCCAGCCGGATCCAAAGGCAAGTCAACCAAGCAGCTGACATCCAAGAAGCGCAAGTACCCCGACGCCGAGACAGCGAGAGCAGCAGCTGTTGCAGAGGCCGCAGAGCGTGCCGAGAGAGGTGGTACCCGCAGCGGAGTTGTCATTGCAGATCAGCCAGTTTCACCCGCAGTCAGAGCTGCGATTGAGGAGGTTGAGCGTCGTCATGGTAGTCCAGCTGGGACTGCCACGTTTGCAGGACGACGGGTCGCCATTGAGGAGGGTCCGTCAGCACAGCAGCAGCCCCCACCAGTAGAGCCTCAGCCAGCCCAGGAGACTCAGGAGAGTCAGGAGACCGAGCCGGCACCTCAGCTACGCCGCTCGAGTCGTACCGTGCTGCAGTTCCACCGAGGCCAGTTACACGGCGCAGGGGTTCACGCCCTCCGCCCAGACCACAGGGTCCGCCTCCAGTGGTTCACCTCGACTTGAGGGCCGCTACAGCCAGGCAGGTTCAGCAGCTGCGGTTTGTTGAGTTTGAGGTTTGGTTCCCTCCAAGGAGGGATGAGAGAGCAGCTGAGGGGTTCTACACGCCACTGCAGGAGGATTTCTACAATGCATATCTTAACAGTGGGGCAGTGTTCAGATCACAGAGGGTCTGTCAGATAGAGTCCATTGTGGCAGCAGCCGGAGAGGGCATTCGGCAATACTTGTCATATTTGCCAGGACTGTCAGATCTGATTGGACGGACATGGATATATGTACCTTCTTGGGTCCGTCAGTTTTATGCCTCGCTCTACATCGATCCTCATCACAGATTCATTCACTTTGCTTTCAACAGCAAAGACCACAGAGTGACTAGTGGCAGAGCCAGGGAGATACTGAGACTACAGGAGCAGCCTGTAAAGATGCATGAGGTTTGCTATGGACATCAGGAGCCTCCTAGGTGTCCTCATGGAGGGCAGGTGCCCCCTACAGATCTAGTGCGGCATTGCTTCAAGGAGCCGTTCGGTGAGGGGTCGAGCAGGAACCCCAGTGACTTGACTCCTACAGCGAGGATACTAGAGGCCATCATCAGGAGGACACTGCTTCCCAGGTTGGGATACAGGGAGGGCCTGACTCGCTTACAGCTCTGGCTTCTCAATGCCATCATGCAGATGACAGTGTTTGACATCTGGGACCTCCTTCTTTCAGAGATGGAGGATACTATAGCTGAGGGATTCAAGGGTCGTAGGCAGCTTCCCTATGCTCACTGGATCACGTTCCTCATCCGCAGAGTTGTGATTGATAAGCCCCCTGGCATGATGGATGAGTATACAGGTGCCACTACAGAGTTCCCAGCTTACAACCTGTCACAGAGGATCAGACACGCCACTCCTCAGGCACCCAGTCAGCCTAGCCGTCGCCCCGACGTGCCAGAGTCTGCAGCTCAGCAGGACGAGATCATCAGAGGGATTGCAGCCATTGAGGAGGAGGAGCTAGAGGCACAGCAGGGAATGAGTGAGTACAGTGACAGCTCTGACGACGATTACCAGCCTATACCTCAGATGCCTCCACGCAGACACGATGCAGAGGCCGGTAGCTCCAGTTCTGCTCCACCTGCTCCACAGACAGACCCCGCTCTCATTGCTATTCTTGAGCGGATGCAGCAGGATCAGACACGACAGGCACAGGAGACAGCTACAAACTTCGCACAGTTTCAGGCTCGTCAGGACGAGTTTCAGCGGCAGCAGCAGCTCCTTCAGCACCAGCAGTTACTTATGCAGCAGTAGCTCATGGGATTCATGCAGCATGTAGTGACAGCCATTGGGATCCCACTGCCACAGACTTTGCCCCAGCTTGCATAGCCACCTACCACTTCGACGACTCCAGCAGTACAGCCCATCGAGCTTCAGAGTCAGGGACAGCCTCCAGCTCAGTTTACCTCACCTCCTGTACAGGTGTCCCAGTGGCTAGCTTCACCTGGTGTAGCCCCGCAGTTCACTCCTTATCACACGGGTTTCTCACCAGAGCAGACTTCCTCGCTATTCGTGCCTAAGTCGTCAGTCTCCAGGAGTCTTGGAGCATCATTCAGCGAGTTGACCGGCATGCCTACTCTGCCTCACATGCATTCTGCCGGTCCGTCTACAGCAGCTCCAGCTATTATGACCACTCAGAGGCTCCCCTCGTCTGTCGCCTCGTCAGATCCTACGACGGACATACTTGCAGCATCACAGGCAGCACCAGCCCTAGCTCAGACCCAGACCGCTTCAGCGACACTTCCTGCTTCAGAGGGTCAGTCAGTTCAGAGCTCAGGGTCAGATGATGATGGCGCCCAGTTCCATCTTGCTCCACGTACTTCAGCGCCCGACTCGTCCGCTGCAGCCCCGCCGACCGACCCTTAGGTTTTGGTGTTTGACGCCAAAGGGGGAGAGGGTTTGAGTATGTAGACTCAGGGGGAGCGAGCTTTAGGGGGAGCTAGTTATCTAGTATTAGCTTATAATATACATTTGGAGTTTTATTTGTGTGATACACTATTACTTATGCATTCGTGTGTTTACTTTCATGCATACTATTATATATATGTGATAGTGCTATCTACGTGGTTGTGATATTTGACATGTGTGACTTCTACTTTGCTTTATCTATATGTCATATCACTTGGATAATGCTCATTTGCTATTGCTTCCGCGTTTATATTTCGAAGCAAATGAGCTTTGTTATTTGTACTCATGCTTAATTCATATCCTTTGAGTACATTGTGTTGGCTTGGGTCATATAAACTTGACTAACTCTTTTTGTTCTTATTGACAAAAGCTTATATGAACCAAGCCCGTCAAAAACCTCACTCCATAACATACTCGAGGTGGTATTGTCATCAATCACCAAAAAGGGGGAGATTGAAAGCATCTAGGCCCCTAGTTGGATTTCGGTGATTAATGTCAATACAAGTTTACTATGACTAACGTGTGTTTTGCAGAGGCAATTAAGTTAGGTCATGGTAATGGAGATCGATTGGGCAATCGAGGTTGTCATGCCCCTACGATGGAAATCGTTTCGGTTTCAAAGGATGGACGACAAGGTTAAGGATGACTAGTTCTAAGTGTCGATTGGAGTTGGAGAGACACTTAGAGTAGTTTAGGACTTTGTTTTTCCTTTGGCCATACTATGAAGGGGGGTATGAACGGGTATCTTGACCTAGTTGAGTCTAGTGAGTTAGGTGTGGTGCACACTTGTTAAAACTAGCTCTAGGTAGCTCCTATGAATGCCTAAGATCCTTTGGAGCAAACTTCATTCACATATGTGCGAATGTTGGAAGTGAATGGAGGGTCAAACACTGACCGGACGCTGGCTCCGGTGCGACCGGACGCTGGCCGCAGGGTCCGGTCAGTTCGTTTGACTGAGGTGGTTAAGTCTGTTGTGACCGGACGCTGGAAGGTCTTGTGACCGGACGCTGAGGGCTAGCGTCCGGTCGACTCCAGTAAGGGTCCAGACTTGGAAAAGAGTGACCGGACGCGTCCGGTCAGTGCTGACCGGACCCTGAGGGTTCAGCGTCCGGTCGAGTCCAGTAAGGTTCCAGTAAGGGTTTTATGCGACCGGACGCGTCCGGTCAGTGCTGACCGGACCCTGTCAGCGTCCGGTCGACTCGTTACTACTGGTTCGCGGGTTGAACTGACCGGAGCGTCCGGTCATCACGACCGGAGCGTCCGGTCATCCCGCAGAAGCTCATAACGGTTCGTTTTTTAGGCTGGCTTATAAATAGAAGCTCCACTCGTGAGTGGAGTATCCTTTGCTCATTCCAACAGCTGAGAAACACGTTTGTGAGTGCCAAGAAGAGCAAGATCCTAGTGAGGTGTTTGTGATTTGAGAATCCAAGAGAGTAGCCTCACTAGCAAATCAAGAGTAGCAAAGTGTGCATCCATCTTCTCATTAGGCTTCGCGTGGTCAAGTGAGAGTTCGTGCTTGTTACTCTTGGTGATCGCCATCACCTAGACGGCTTGGTGGTGATTGGGAGTTTGGTGTTCACCCGGCGGAGCTTGTGGGTGACCCAACTCAAGTTGTGAGCGGCTTTGGGTGATTCGCCATGACGGAGTGTCGAAGAATCAACCCGTAGAGAGCACTTGATCCTTGCGCGGATCAAGGGGGAGCTACACCCTTGCGCGGGTGCTCCAACGAGGACTAGTGGGGAGTGGCGACTCTTCGATACCTCGGCAAAACATCGCCGCGTTCCTTTCCCTCTCTATTTATTTTGAGCACTTACTTTGAGTATTTACTTTGAGCAATTCAATACTTGTTTTACATCCATAGAATTGCTTGCTAAGAGTAAGGTTGGAACATAGGTTGTGAGTTCGTTGTGCATTAGTTTGATAGAAACACTTTTCTAGGCACAAGGGGTTAATTGGGCTATCCGTAGGATTTGTTTATTGCAAGAGAATTTCGAATTAGCCCAATTCACCCCCCCTCTTGGGCATCTTGATCCTTTCAGGATGGACAGGATTATATGTTCCATCTTGGGTCCGTGAGTTCTATGCTACTCTCTGGATTGACCCGTAGCACATATACATTCACTTTGCATTCAGAGGCAGAGACTATCGGCTGCAGAGCTCTAGGGTCAGGGAGATACTCAGGCTATAGGAGTAGCCAGTTAGGCTCCATGAGGTTTGCTATGGATAGACAGCACCTCCCAGACGTCCTCATGGTGGTATGGTGCCCCCGACAGACTTAGTTCATCACTGCTTCATAGAGCCTTTTGGCGAGGGTTCGAGGAGGAACCCCAGTGATCTCACTCCCACTGCTCGCGTGCTAGAAACTATCATGAGGAGGACACTGCTTCCCAGGATGGGGTATCGCGAGGGCTTGACTCACATACAGTTGTGGCTTATCGACTCTCTGATGCAGCAAATAGTTTTTGATATTTGGGATCTTCTTCTGTCAGAGATGGAGGACACTATAGCTGAGGGCTTCAGAGGTCACAGGCAGCTACCCTATGCTCACTGGATCACATTCCTTATCCACAGAGTAGTCACAGCTAGGCCACCTGAGATGCTTGCAGAGTATAGTGGTGCTACGACAGAGTTTCCTACCTATAACATGACACAGATGATCCGTCATAGCACTCCACAGGCACCTAGTCAGCTGCGCCGTCGTCTCGATGTGCCAGAGACTACAGCCCAGCAGGATGAGATTATCAGGGGCATTGCAGCTACAGAGGAGAAGCAGCTAGAGGCTCAGCAGGAGGGGATGGTCGTGAGCAACCCTAGTGACAGCTCAGATGATGACTACCAGCCCATACCTCAGATGCCTCCACGACGACATGATGCTGAGGCCGGTAGCTCCAGTTCAGCTCCACCTGCACCGCAGACGGACCCCGCTCTTCTAGCTATACCTGAGCGGATGTGGCAGGATCAGGCACGCTAGGCTCAGGAGACCGCTGCCACTTTTGCACAGTTCCAGACTCGACAGGACGAGTTTTAGAGATAGCAGCTGGCTATTTAGCAGCAAACGCAGGCTCTACAGTAGCAGCAGTAGGCCATGCATTAGCAGCAGATCCTCATGCAGCAACAGCTTCTTGGATTCATGCAACATGTAGTGACAGCTATTGGGGCTCCACCGTCACAGCCTTCGCCCCAGCTTGGTCAGCCTGCCACCACTACTATGACTCCAGCGTTATAGCCTAGTGGGCTTCAGAGTTAGGGACAGCTACCAGCACAGTATGCTTTACCTACAGAGCAGGTGTCCTAGTGGTTTGCTTCGCCAGTGATAGCCCCGTAATTCACACCTTTTCAGACGAGCTTCACACCGGCACAGACTTCTTCGCTGCTAGAGCCAGAGACTACAGTGTCCAGGAGCCTTGGTGATACCTTCAGCGAGTTGATAGGGCAGCCTACTCCGCCATACCTACATGTCCTAGGTCCTTCTACAGCTGCGCCTATCGCTGCGACTACTGAGACGCTCCCTTCCTCAGTGGCATCATCAGAGCCGGCTGCTATAGTTATCCCTGCAGAGTCTACAGTAGCTCCTGTCCCTGATCTGACCCAGATTGCTTCAGCGTCACTACCAGCTACAGAGGGTCAGACAGCTCAGAGCTCAGGGTCAGATGATGATGGCACGCAGTTCCACCTCGCTCCTCGTACCTCAGCACCTGGCTCGTCTGCTGCAGCCCCGCCGACCGACCCTTAGGTTTTGGTGTTTGATGCCAAAGGGGGAGAGGGTTCGAGTATGTAGACTTAGGGGGAGCGACATGTTTAGGGGGAGCTTAGACTTATTAGCTTATTATCTATTACATTTGGAGTTTTTATGTGTGTGATATATTATGCATTCATGTTTACTACTATATTTATGTGATAGTGATATCTACATGATCGTGATATTTGACATGTGTGCTCTCTACTTTGAATCATTTATATGTCATATCATTTGTGTTATGCTCATTTGTTTTGCTTCCGCGTTTTACTCCGATGCAAATGAGCTTTATTACTTGTACTCATGCTTATTTCATATCTTTTGAGTACATCATGTTGGCTTGGGTCATATAAGCTTGCCTTACTCCTTTGTTCTTATTGACAAAAGCTTATATGAACCAAGCATGTTTAAAACCTCAACTCTTTCACATACTCGAGGTGGTATTGTTATCAATCACCAAAAAGGGAGAGATTGAAAGCATCTAGGCCCCTAGTTGGGTTTCGGTGATTAATGACAATACAAGATTACTATGACTAACGTGTGTTTTGCAGAGACAATTAAGTTAGGTCATGGTAATGGAGATCGATTGGGCAATCATGGTTGTCATGCCCCTACGATGGAAATCATTTCGGTTTTCAAAGGATGGACGATAAGGTTAAGGATGACTAGTTCTAAGTGTTGATTGGAGTTGGAGAGACACTTAGAGTAGTTTAGGACTTTGTTTTTCCTTTGGCCATACTATTAAGGGGGTATGGACGGGTAGCTTGACCTAAGTGAGTCTAGTGAGTTAGGTGTGGTGCACACTTGCTAAATCTAGCACTAGGTAGCTCCAAAATAGCCCTTAGATCCAATGGAGCAAACTTCATTCACGTATGATCGAAAGTTGGAAGTGAATGGAGGGTCAAATGCTGACCGGACGCTGGCTTCGGTGTGACCGGACGCTGGCCGCAAGGTCCGGTCAGTTCATTTGATCAAGGTGAAGTCGTCTGGAAGTGACCGGACGCTGAGAGGTGAAGTGACCGGACGCTGAGGGCCAGCGTCCGGTCAACTCCAGTAAGGTCCTAGAGAGGGAGAATCCTGATCGGACGTGTCTGGTCAGTGCTGACTGGACGCTGGTCAGGTTTCGGCTACTGACCGGACGTTGCTCAGTAAGTGACCGGACGTTGGGGGTCCAAAGTCCGGTCGACATCAGTAAGGTTCTAGTGAGGAGAAATCGTGATCAGACGCGTCCGGTCAGTGCTGATCAGATGCTGTCCAGCGTCCGGTCAACACATGAACACTGGAGTTCAGGGTGTACTAACCAGAGCGTCCAGTCAACATGACCAGAGCGTCCGGTCACCCCGCAGAGGCACATAACGGTTCGTTTTTTAGCCGGTGTTATAAATACAACCTCCACTCGTGTGTGGGGGTACTTTTGCTCATTCCAACAGCTGAGAAACACGTTTGTGAGTGCCAAGAAGAGCAAGGTCCTAGTGAGGTGATTGAGATTTGAGAATCCCAAAGAGAGCCCTCATTAGTGAAGCAAGAGTAGCAAAGTGTGCATCCACCCTTCTCATTATGCTTGTCGTGGTCAAGTGAGAGTTCATGCTTGTTACTCTTGGTGATCGCCATCACCTAGACGGCTTGGTGGTGATTGGGAGCTTGGTGATCATCCGACGGAGCTTGTGGATGACCCAACTCAAGTTGTGAGCGGTTGTGGGTGATTCACCGCGACGGAGTGTCGAATAATAAACCCGTAGAGAGCACTTGATCCTTGCGCGGATCAAGGGGGAGCCACACCCTTGCGTGGGTGCTCCAACGAGGACTAGTGGGGAGTGGCGACTCTCCGATACCTTGGCAAAACATCACCGCATTTCCTCTCCTCTCTTTACTTTGAGCATTTACTTTGAGCAATTCAATTCTTGTCATTTACATTCATAGAATTGCCATGCTAGAGTAGGATTGGAACTTAAGTTGTAAGTCTTTTTGTGCGGTAGAATATTAGAACACACTTTCTAGGCACAAGGGGTTAATTGGGCTAACCGTAGGATTTAATTATTGCAAAGAAATTTAGAATTAGCCCAATTCACCCCCCCTCTTGGGCATCTTGATCCTTTCAATTGGTATCAGAGCCTCGTGCTCACATATTTAGGCTTAACCGCCTAGAGAAAGATGTCTCATGGGGATGGACCTCCTCCTATCTTTGAGGGGGGTGATTTTCCTTATTGGAAAATCCGCATGGAGGCGTATCTAGAAGCTCTAGACGTTGGAATACTTAGAGCCGCCTCACAAGGCTTCCCAAAACCTCGGGATGCTACGCACCTACAAGGCGATGAGGTGAACTATGAAAAACGGAATGCAAAGGCTCGAAACACCATCTTTAGATACCTTTGCAAAGATGTGTTCAACCGGGTGAGGAACCACAAAGACGCCCATGCACTATGGTCGGACGTTTGTGCACTCCATGAGGGAACAAAGAGTGAGCGTGAGGAACGCTATCATCTTATCATGAAAAAACTCAACTCTTTTGAAATGCTTCCTAAAGAATGTGCTAATGAGATGTATTCACGTTTAAATGTTCTTGTAGAGGAAGTCAATGGGCTTGGACTCACTCAAATGTCACCATCCGATGTTGTAAGAAAGATCTTGAGTGTCCTCCCCATTGACAAATATGGGCATATTGTGACCGTGCTTCATCAAGGTGATCTTTCCACCGCTACACCGACACAAATCTTGGGAAAGATCAATGCTCATGAGATGTACATGCACATCACACAACAAGATGGCTCATCCTCTACTAAGAAGAAAGAAAAAGATTTAGCATTCAAAGCTAGTCAAGATAAGGGCAAAGCAAGACTTGAGTATGAGAGCTCAAGTGATGAAGAAGATGATGATGAAAATCTTGCTCTCATGGTGAGAAAAGCCGCCAAGATGCTAAAGAAGCTAAACAAGAGTGGCATCAAGTTCGATGGCAAGAAGAAGAAGTTCTTCACAAGCTCTAGAAGAAAGTCAATCTCCGAGATGGATTGCTACAATTGTGGAGAACTTGGTCATCTAGCACACCAATGCACCAAGCCCAAGAAAGACAAGTTCAAGGGCAAGAAAGATGACTCAAGTAATGAAGAAGAAGAAGAGAAGAAGAAGAACAAGCCATACAAGAAGAGAGATGGCAAGAAGAAGGACTTTCACAAGAAGAAGAAAAGGTGGAAGGCCTACATTGTCAGTGATTGGCTCACGGACATTGATTCATCTAGTGGATCATCCGATGATGATAGTGACAACGAGAAGGTGGCTGCTATTGTTATTGATTCTTCATCATCTTCACCGCCACCACTGCCATCATCCTCTACACACCTATGCCTTATGGCCAAGGGTGAACGCAAGGTATCAAATAATGATGATAGTAGTGGTGATGAATGTGCTAGCAATGATGATAGCGATAGCGATGATGATGAATATGAATCACCTTCTTATGATGATCTTGTTAAAATACTAAATCAATACACTAAGATCATTAGAAAGAGTAGAGCTAAAAATAAAAAGCTAGAAGCTAAGAATGATTCACTTTTAGCAAAATATGATATAGCCGAAAAGGCTAGTGTTGAGCTTAGAGAAGCAAATGATGCTATGTCATCCAAACTCAAGGAGCTCAAATCTTCTAAGAAAAAGCTTAAAGATAAACATGATAAACTTGAGAGGATACACAATGAGCTCATCGCTAGCCACAACAATCTAAAAGATGAATATACTACTCTTAAGATTAATCCTGATACTCTTGTCATTACTCAAGAATTTCTATCTAATGAGGCACATGATGCTACTAACGATGTTGTTAAGATTGATATAGCTACATCATGTGATGACTTGATCATTGAGAGCATTGAGCAAAGTTCTAGTAGCAAGGGCAAGCAAGTGGTTGAGGCCGATGATTATGATGAGTTTGTCAAGCTCAAGAAGGACAATGAAAAGCTCAAGAAAGATCTTGAAGAGATCAAAAGCCACAACACCATTGTGCTAGAAACTCTTGATCATGATGGTGACTTGATTCTTGAAAATGAGAAGCTCAAAGAAGAAAACAAGAAGCTCAAGTAAGAGAAGAACAATGATGCTCTCAAGGAAGAAAATAAGAAGCTTAAGTTGGAGAAAGAGCATCTCAAGATTGGATTGAGCAAGTTCACTAGAGGCAAGCATCTTCAAAGTGAGCTACTAATGAACACCGTCATGAAGATGGATAGAAGTGGCATTGGGTACTTGGCAAACCAAGAGAAGAAGGCTCAAGCTCAACAACAACACAAGTCAAAGCCAAAGAGATGCTTTGAGTGTGGACAAGAAGGTCACTTTGCTCATGAGTGCCAAACTCCACCACCACAACCCTTGCCCAAGCATGCTAGACCTTTTGCCTTCAATGCTCACTACATGCTTAGAAAGGATTCTAGTGGAAAGATGAAAGTGATGTTCTTAGGACCCCCAAACAAGAATAGGCCTAAGAAAATTTGGGTTGCTAAGTCACTTGTTGAGAAGGTGAAGGGCCCTCAACAAGTTTGGGTTCCTAAAGCTTGATCTCTTGTGTGTAGGTGAACTACAAGACCGGTGGAAGTCATTGGGTTATTGATAGTGGTTGCACACAACATATGACCGGTGATCCTCATATGTTCACCTCACTAAATGAAGAAGTAGATGGGCAAAAAAGAATCACATTTGGGGATAATTCAAAGGGCAAGGTTAAAGGATTGGGCAAAGTGGCAATATCAAATGATCATTCCATCTCCAATGTGCTATATGTTGCTTCATTGAGTTTCAACTTGCTATCCGTTGGACAATTGTGTGATCTTGGCTTCCAATGCTTGTTCACCGAGAAGGAAGTTGTTGTATCCAAGAAGGATGATGATCAAGTGATATTCAAAGGATTTAGATACAACAACCTATATCTAGTGGACTTCACCTTCGAAGATGCAAATTTGAAGATATGCCTATTCACCAAAACAACTCTTGGGTGGCTATGGCATAGAAGACTTGCTCATGTTGGGATGAACTCACTTAAGAAGCTAATGAAGAATGATTTGGCGAGAGGGTTGAAGGATGTGAAGTTTGAGAAGGACAAGCTTTGTAGTGCATGTCAAGCCAGCAAGCAAGTTGCAAATACACATCCAACAAAAGCTTTCATGTCAACCACAAGAGTGCTAGAACTCCTTCACATGGACTTATTTGGACCAACAACATACACGAGTTTGGGAGAAAATCTTTATTGTCTTGTGATTGTTGACGACTATTCAAGATACACATGGGTATTCTTCCTTCATGACAAATCCGAAGTTGCATCTTGCTTCAAGAAGTTTGCCAAGAGAGCACAAAATGAATTTGAAGTGAAGCTCAAGAAGATAAGAAGTGACAATAGGAAGGAATTTGACAACACAAACATAGAAGCATATTGTGATGAAGTTGGGATCAAGCATGAAGTCTCCGCAACTTATACTCCTCAACAAAATGGTGTAGTTGAGAGGAAGAACCGGACATTGATCACTCTTGCAAGAACAATGCTAGATGAGTACAACACCCCCGAAGCTCTATGGGCGGAAGCAATCAACACCGCATGCTATGTATCCAACCGCCTATTCCTTCAAAAGTTCCTTGGCAAGACACCTTATGAGTTGCTCAATGGGAAGAAGCCGGACGTCTCCTTCTTTAGGGTGTTTGGTTGCAAATGCTACATCTACAAGAAGCGGCAACACCTAGGGAAGTTTCAAAGACGTTGTGATATTGGTTTTCTTGTTGGTTACTCATCAAAGTCCAAAGCATATAGAGTATTTAATCATGCCACCGGCTTGGTTGAAGAAACATATGATGTGGAATTTGATGAATCTAACGGCTTCCAAGGAGCACATGAGAATCTTGATGATGTAGGTGATGAACCATTGAGGGAGGCCATGAAGAACATTCCGGTTGGAGACATCAAGCCAAAAGATGATGAAGATGATGTACAAGTGATTGATCAACCTTCTTCATCAAATGTGCCACAAGATGGTGAAAAAGATGGGAGAGTAGAAAATGAAGATACTCATGTCTCCCATGAGCAAATGGTGGTACAAGCACAAGATGTCCATTTGACTGAGCCCCTCGTCGGAAGTCCCGACATACGTCGGGAGTTCCGACAGTGTCGTGCCCACAGTGTCCTCAACCCTTCTTTGAACAGTATTTCTAGTTAATGTCGGAAGTCCTGAGATTTGCGTCGGGACTCCCGACGTAGATCTGAGGGGATGCTTTTCACTTGAAGTATAAATACCTCTCTCTTCACTTCCAACCATTACGGACTCATTCATGACTCACCAGCTTTCGTCCAAAACACCTCCAAGCATTCAAGGCACTCCTCTCCTCTCCCCTTTGCTCCTAACATCGATTCTTCCAAGAATTTGAGTGGTAGGAGAGTGGATTGAGTGAGTAACTCACTTGGCAAGCTTGAACACTTGATTTCTTCGGCAAGCTTGTTGTTTTTGCGTCTATTGCTCTTGGGTTCTTGGAACCCTAGCCAGCTTGGCGTCGCCCAAGAGCTTTCATCTTGTGGAAGAGCCTTGGGACGTTTGTATCACCCTTGATTTCTTAGTGGAAAGCTCAAGTGACCTTTGTCGTTACTTAGAGAGAGGAAAAGAGGTGGAAGAGACTCCGACCTTTGTGGTCACCTCAACAACGAGGACGTAGGAGCTCCTTAGTGCGGTTGCCAAACCTCGGGATAAATCTTTGTGTCTCTTGTTATTGGAGTACTTTGCTTGTTATTACTTGTATGTATTTGTCTCTCTCTCTCTCAACCCCTCTCTTAGGTACTTGGAGATTGATCTATGATTTGGAGGTGTCTCTCTCTCTCAACCCCTCAGCTAATATAGGAGTAACCTTAAATTGTAAATGAGTACATGGCTATGAGATAAGTTTGTAAAAGAAAAGGCACCGATGAATTATGATCGTACAAAGGCATGGACACAAATGGCCACCGTTTATCCTGTGCATGTGCATTAAGCAGAAGCAACTCATACTGCAAGATTGACAGCAAGGCCGCCCCGAGGGTGATCACTTTAGGCATACCTGCATAGTCAAGACAATTCTTTGAACTTCGGCTGATGATAACTCATATCTCTAAATACTTATACTTAATCAAACAAACAAAAATGATATCTATATTCATCAAAACTACTTTTGTATACCGGCCAGTACCTATAAGAAGTCCTTTTATACAGGGGGAGCTTGCTATTTTGTTTCCACGCTAACTCAAAGCCATCTGAAACCCAGACCATGCATAGGCAAAGTCAGAGCTTTCTGAAAATAGCCAAGACAATTCTGGAAAAAAGCTTATCTGATCAAATTCCAGGATACCGAACTGTAATAGCAAATTAATTCAAGGGTCACGGAGGTTCCCATCAAACAGTTTACTTTTTAATAGTGTTACTTCTCAAGAGTTCCCTAATCAATAGTGTTGCTTTTTACAATATACAGCAAACAGTATCAACATCAACAATAGGACGGAATTGTTAGAAAATTAACAATATATTTTTACAAAAAAAATGCACAGCAATGAATGGCAGCAGCTTAGCCATAATAAACTGTGGCATGTGAATCTTGGCTCTTTTCTGATCTATATAGAAACATTCAAGGATTGCATGTATAAGTTATGAGATACTTACACAGGGATCTCGGTCAAGATATATTGTTATCAACTTCTCCCACGAACCATCCAAAGCAGCCTCTATCCCAGCTTGAGATGGTAATTAGTTGTCATTCAAATACAGGTCCTCCAACCTATATAGCAAGTTCAGATGAGAAAGAAGAGCCAGAAATAACCATTTTGTCTAGCTTCTTATATTACAATAGCTGTTTTTATTTATTTGGTTACTATGAGAAAAAGAAGCTATCAGTAGCATGGTATCATTTACCTGGTTAAGGTTTCGACATTTTCTATAGTGGTTAGCTTGGTAGATGAAACATCCAAATCAGCGGCGGATCCAAAAACAGGCTACGTCCCGGGCTAACTAGTATAAGGCTCAAACAATACGAAGAACATTGAGACTAGAACATATAAAAGTACCAACTGTGAAGAACATGTCAAAAAAATCAATATATGTCTTCATGATTTGACACCACTTGTACCGACATCTTCGATACTACATAAAACTTTTTTAAGTGTTAGTTCTTCAAAAAGCAAGATACCATTATGTATTGAAATGTACTAATACTAGTACGCGAAACGCACCTCTGGTCCACAAATTTATCTTACTGTTTCTTAAGCCTCGAAAGCACTTTAGACTGTTTATTTCTTCGTTTAGTCTTTGATAATATTCATAGTGGAGAAGGCTCACCGGCTCTTTCCATTCTACTCGTAGCTTATGTACAGGGCGCGAACGCGGAGGCGGGAGGCTGGAGGCTGGAATCGGAGCAGGCAGGGGCGCCGTTGCGAGTCGTGCGGCCGCGCGCGATTCCTTCTCCCCTGCTGTCGCGGTCGCGAGACGAGAGGCCCAGCCAGCAATATAATAAAGCCGAGTCGGGTTGCTGCAGCCTGCGGCCAGGGCTAGGATTGGAGATTGCTGGGCTATCCTCGTCTCGGGGTGGGCTATTGGGCTGCCTGGCCTTTTTTTGTGTTTTTTATGAAACATATTTCCACTGCAATTGGGCCTCGCCCCTGGCTGCAGCCCGGGGCCCAAATCCGCCCCTGATCCAAATCGCGGAGGTTCTGCATGGTAGAAAGGCCTTCCATATTTTGAATTCCATTATGGCTAAGGTACAGTTCTTCTAACACAGATCATTCCTGAATGGCAAAGCAGATGTCTTGCCATGCAGCAATTAGACAGGTGAACAGGGAAGCTATGAAGTTGAGAGAGTACCTGAAACCCATGCATTGAAGTTGGTCTGTTGCTTTGCCAGCCTTATTTTAGTTAATAATCTTTAAACCTGTCAGACGTCTAATGATAGGCCCAAGGTATCCTGATGGGCCCAAAGCGGACCGGCATGAACAGTACCCACGGCACTACAGGTCTTCTGTGATTCTGGCAAAAGGTAGATGTTGGAGATTTGTTGTATGCGTGAGAGCCATGGTCTGGGATCCGTCAGACCATTATATGTCGGTGTCGTGAGCTGTGTTTGGATGGAGATGGGTTGCTGAGGTGGGGTCGATGCGGTCGTCGTGGATGTCGTCCGAGTGCGCGGTGATCGGCGGTCTCTCTCCTGGCGCACCGGCACCCAGGCGGCGACCGGTTGCCGTGGTGGCGCCTGGATAGGCGGCACAGCCGGGGAAGCTGGGGGTCGGCTGACTGTGTGCATGGGCGATCGTCGTCGCTGAACTGTTGGTGGTGTTGCCGCTAGTGGTATCCGGAGAACAGATCGATCCGATGGCCACCACCACCAAGATCATTGACATGGAGATAGTCTGCAACAAAGTCCACGAAATCAGCGATCAGTGGAAGAAGATGTTTGACGATGAGTTCTTCGCTCGCCTCAAAAACGAGTCCCCTCAGATTAGCAACTTCAAGGCTACCACTGCCGCCAACAATAGTAGCCCACTGCTGCCCAACGCGGCCGCGCCCTCGCTGCCCGTTGCACCCCGCAGCGGCCATGCAGCCAGTAGTGCCGCCGCCAGCCTTCTAGGCAGCGGCCGCGCCACCAAACTTGTGGATAACGACGCCGACCTGAACAAGGATGGTGTAGATGACTTCCACAAGGTCCTCGATCGTTGGACGAGGATGTTCCACGAGCTCTTCGATGGGTGCACCAATTCCCCATCAATAACAGATCCAATTCAGCGGGAGGATAATACGCCGTAGGACACCAACACCACAACAATGATCAAGGCCAACCAAGAAAAGCATATCGTTGCAGATCAACTTAAGGAGGACAACAAGCACGTCAAGGAGATGCTATCTCTTCTACCCCCGCACCTGCCAGTAGATACAACGGCGCCTCCAGAGGCCACACCCTCAGCGCTGAAAGCTCTAGTTTGATTTTGGTGAATTGATGAAACCCTATGTGCTAACCTAGTTTATCTAAGTGATTATGAGATAGGTGGCATGTTTCAAGTGATGAGCAAGAATGGAGATGATCAAGATGGTGGTGACTGTGATGAGACCACAAATGATCAAGTGCTCGGGCTTGGAAAAGAAGAAAGAGAAAAACAAAAGGCTCAAGGCAAAGGTATAAATGGTAGGAGCCGTTTTGTTTTGGTGATCAAGACACTTAGCGAGTGTGATCACATTTATGATAGATAGTCGTACTATTAAGAGGAGCGAAGCTCGTATCGAAATACGGTTGTCAAAGTGCCACTAGATGCCTCTACTCATTGCATATGCATTTAGAATCTAGTGGATAGCTAACACCCTTGAAAATGTTTGTGAAAACATGCTAACACATGTGCACAAGGTGATACACATGATGGTTAGCACACTAGAGCAAGGGTGGAGAAGTTGGTGAAGTGATAGAGGTGATTGTCACTGAGAAACAGTGACCGAATGCCAGTCACATAGTGACTAGACTCGGAGGGTAGTATTCGGTCAATAATAGCAAAGCAACACAACCTTGGTCTTAGTGATCGGACTCTGAAGACGTTGAGCACCGGACGCTGAGGAGGTGTGTCCGGTCAATGTTGATATATGATGACGCAGAGAGAGTAGTTGAGCAAAGGTGGACTGGACTCTGATGTGCATCCGGTAAACGCTGATCAGACACGTCCGGTCATAGAAAATCCTCTCTGGTGCCTTACTGGAGTCGACCGAACACTGGAGTGCAGAGTCTGGTCAATAACTGTTGTGCATCCGGTCATCACTTAAGTGGCTCACGAGCAGCTGCTAGTCGTTGAGATCAAGCGGCTAACATTTGAAGGAGAAGGACATCCAGTGACCGGACACTGGAGTCTGCGTCTGGTCAACCCAACCGGTGCGTCCGGTCACCCCGAGGAATCAGTGGACAGAGAGCCAACGGCTCTATTTGTTTGGGGGCTCTATATAAGGCCTGTGGCCGGCTCTAGCTCACTCTCTTGACCATTTGCATTGACATAGCAACCTTGTGAGCTTAGCCAAAGCCCTCCCACTCATCTCCATTGATTCATCATTTGTGTGAGATTGGGAGTGATTCCAAGTGTATTGCTTGAGTAATTGCATCTAGAGGCACTTGGTGATTGTGTTTCACTATGGATTTCTCTTATTACTCTTGGTGGTTGCCGCCACCTAGACGGCTTGGAGCAGCGAGGATCGTCGAGCGGAGGAAGGTGATTGTCTCCGGCTCCGATCGTTGTGATTGTGAGGAATTCTTGATCTTATCCCCGGCGGAGAGCCAAAAGGTACTCTAGTGGATTGCACGTGGCTTGTGGATCCTCATCTTGTGTTGGTTGTGCGGCACCCTGTTGAGGGTTTGGCGTGTGATGCCAATTAGCACGTGAACCTCCAAGTGAGTGTATCGCCACAATGGGGACTAGCTTGCCGGCAAGCAAGTGAACCTCGGGATAAATCATTGTGTATTGATAGTCTCTTGGTATTCTTAGTATTCACTTGTTGATCACTTGCCACGTTGGTATACCATTCTACCACTCTCTTGCATTTCATTGTATATTCATTTATCTAGAGATTGTGGTAGTGAAGACTAGCTAGTAAATTACTTGATTATCTTGTCTTCATTAGTTTGATCACTTAGGTGTTTAGTAGTGACATAGCCTTGTGTGATATATTAGTGATCATAGAAAGTAGAATTGGATAGGTGGCTTGCAACCCAAGTTAGTGCTTGCGCAAAACTCGCTTCGCCATCTAATTGACTAACTATTTGTTTGAAGTGTTGTAGAAATTTTATTAGGCTATTCACCCCCTCTATCCATTTAGGACCTTTCAAGCGCATATACCACTGCAACAACCGCTGCAATTGGTGGCAAAAGGACCTTCGCCAACCCCCCAACAACACTACGCCAAGCTATCCTTTCCCATGATCGACGGCACGATAGACCCAATATCGTGGCTCAACTATTGCAAGTCCTTCAAAGGGCAAGACAGCCCCAACGACATGAAAATTGGGTACACAATCTTTCATCTAATAGATACAGCAAAATTACGATACATGCACCTGACAGGGATCAAACCGGCAACGAACACTGTGCACGCTGGCCTCTACATCACCAAGCACTTCGGCCAGCCTACCCGAGTCTATCCACTAGACAAGCGACAGCAGATCAGCATCAACATTGCCCACAACAAGCACCCCATCCACAACTACAAACGCGAGAACAACCTCAAAATCTCGCTCATCAATGACTACGACGCCGACGACATCGACTACAACCTCCTTATGATGATCGTCGCCCCGCAGTCAACGTGCATGGATGGCACACCATGTGCCTAGCAGGCGCCATCCTTGGCACCGGTGACCACATGCTCGTCGGCACAGGCGTGACCCACAACTCCATCGACATCAACTTTGCATGCCTCATCGGCTTCACGGAGCAGTGCATCAACACCACCATACTTCATGGGCAGGCTCCGTCCAACGTCACCACGCTACCTGCACTACCGGCCATCACGCGAGCAGCATGTTAGCAGCTTGCACCTCTTCGGTCACCATCACCATCGCCCCTACCTTGCTACAATATGAGCCGGGCAACACGACCACGTCACCCAAATGCCCTCGACCACATCAGCAACCAAGACACGGTCTTCGACCAGCTGCGACACGCCATACTATAGCAGCGCATCGCCACCGACATCATCGATGAAACCATAGCCCCAGTTTGGTCCATTGACCAAGGTCTGCTATTGCAACGGAGGCTTCTACATTCCAGCCACCTGGCCACTCTTGGTGGACCTACCAGACACAACACTTTATGGCGGACAAGCAAACATGAGGCCCGGGCACTTGGTCTACATCCTCCACCAACAACACCAGACCACAACGCCACTCCTTTCGGATCTACTTGCGACTATATCACTGGGTGGCCCTGATAATATGAGGTACTTGGCTCTCAGCAGCAACTCACCAACAATGGCTCCCCACCATAATGCCACCCCCATAGGCATTCTACTGGGTCACCCATGGTTGCAGGGCGTAGTCTCCTCCACTATGGTGATCTTCGTTAACGACTTGAGATGACAAATCTTCTGTGTTGACAACATCTTCATCGGCCTTCGACCCAACTCCGACCAACAACGACTATCCCCTGACGAGTTCGAGAAGGGCTACTTCATGTTCAGCACCATGTTGGACCTGACGACAACGCCGGCTACACGCTCCAACTCCACCATCTAGCAATGGGTGAACACCTACCTGCTTCCCGATATCGCCAACCACTCCAACAACTTCACG
Organism: Miscanthus lutarioriparius; assembly: GCA_904845875.1. Classification (NCBI taxonomy): domain Eukaryota; kingdom Viridiplantae; phylum Streptophyta; class Magnoliopsida; order Poales; family Poaceae; genus Miscanthus; species Miscanthus lutarioriparius. The sequence goes on along the minus strand of CAJGYO010000010.1, from coordinate 101,743,908 downwards.
ACGCCATCGATAGGGATGCGGCACTTCTCCATCGATGCCACAGTCCGCCACATAACGACAATCACAGAAGGTGCCTACTACCTCTATGGCTACATCAATGCTCTACAATACCTTGCCCACCTAGGAGCCTTAGTGCTTCAAAGACACATCATGCAGCTGGAGGAAATACAAGTGGGAGCTCACCTACCACCCAATGTCGCCACCACCATCATGGGTGGCACCACAACACGAACTTGGCCACTTGACCAAGGGATCATCGTCGACTTTGGCAGGTACTTCTACTTGCAGGCACCATCACCACCATGACCGAACTCGCTGGACTTCCTCCTTGCCATTGGGTGAACAATGAACCAGCACTTGATCGCCAAACACTCCCACGCTACAGCAACCCCAATGTCCCTCTTCGCGGAAATCGGCTACATCAACACACACCACAACTCAGGAGACCGCATTATCAACACAGCTCGAGACAAGCTTGGGCCAACATCGCCCACCAAGCCATACTACCACCTTGTCGTCGGCTACAACGGTAATCTCCATCTCCACAACGAGCCCATCATCAACAACACTCGCGATAACACCACCAACACGGCGATCAAGCTAAAGTGCTTCATCTTTAGCATACAAGCGATGACTTCTGAGGAGCCTTCCTTCTTGAGCAACGTCAACAACTGAACAAGGATGCAGCATGAGGACGCGCTGCATGGAGAAGGGGGGAGTTGTCATACGTCTAATGATAGGCCCAAGGTACCCTGCTTGGCCCAAAGTGGACCCGACACAAACAATACCGTGGGGGTACTGTAGTGCCGTGGGTACTGTTCGCGCGGTACTGTGGCGTGCCGCCGCCGTCGTCGTGCGGAGTCGGTTTAGATTAGATAAGATCTCCTCGAGACTATAAATACAGAGGCATTGTAATCATCTGGAATCAAGAAAGAGCCTATGGGCTTCCATATCCCTCTCCCCTCTCCCCTCTCCCTCTCCCAACGTCTCCCTCTCCCCTCTCCCTACGCCGTCTCCTCCTCTCTCTCTACAAACCCTAGCCGCCACCTCTCCTCCACCATAGCCGCCGCACCCAGAGGGCCCCCTCCCAACAGGGCTCTTACAAAACCGCACAAGGTCGAATTCGATTTCTACCCAGTCACGGCTCTTGTAGGTTTGTCAAGATTTCCCATCACTTGCAACAAGATAAAACATGCACTACTACAGAAAGGCTTTTTAGGGGTGGCTCACAAGGGTTTGTAGGGGCGGTTTTGCCAGCTGCCCCTACCACACCATAGCTAGAAATGCCCGGTTTGTAAGAGCGGTTGGCCAGTCGCCCCTACAAATCAATTTGTAGGGGCGGCTAAAAACATCAGCCGCCCCTACAAATCGATTTGTAGGGGCGTCTCTACAAATCATTTTGAAAACTCGTGATTGTAGACCTAAAAAATGGCAAAAAAAAAAGCAAGTCATGGCATTTTTTGCGTGTTATGCGGTTGCTGGCCTTTGACCCCAAAGGCTCCCTCTCGCGCATGCCCTCCTCTACCATTGCACTCTTTTGTCACTTGTGTTTATAATCCATTTTAGTTCCCCACATATTATACTAAATCAAGTGTAAATTGATTGTTTGAGGCCCTAAACGAATTCAAATCAAAATGTTTTCATCTACAAAGTTTCTTAACTTTTTGAGATCTACAACTTTTATTTTGGTAGTTTCTCTATCCGAGGTCGTTTACAAAATTTGAATTTCAAATTTGAGAAATTCAAGCGTAGTTTTCGTTGACAACATGATTTCAAATCAAAAGATGGTCAACTAGAAAGTTTCATAACTTTTTGAGATCTGCAACTTTTATTTTGGTAGTTTCTCCATCCGAAGTCGTTTATAAAATTTGAATTTCAAATTTGAGAAATTCAAACGTAGTTTTCGTTGACAAGATGATTTCAAATCAAAAAGTGGTCAACTACAAAGTTTCATAACTTTTTGAGATCTACAACTTTCATTTTGGTTGTTTCTCCATCCGAGGTCGTTTGAAAATTCAAATTTCAAATATGAGAAATTTAAACGTAGTTTTCCTTGGCAAAATGAATTCAAATAAAAAAAGTTATCAACTACAAAGTTGTATAACTTCTCAAGATCTGCAACTTTTATTTTGGTCATTTAGTCATTTGTTCATCCTACATAGTGGTAGTAACATTGTTCATAAATCTTATATATCTCTCTTGTATTCATAAACTATATGATAGATATGTAAATTTTGTGAACAATGTTACTATCACTTTGTCGAATGAAGAAATGACTAAAATAAAAGTAGTAGATCTTGATGAGTTCTACAACTTTTATGTTCATGACTTCTTCAGCTGAAATCATTTGACATTTCAAAATGTTCTTTGAAGTTGTCTTTTTTGAAATTCAAATTTTAAAATGTTCACAATAAAATATGGCCGAAATAATAGCAGTAATAACACAATAACTTATTAGAGCATGATTTTAAAATTTTTTAGAAAAAACCAAGTAATTTGAAGTTAGTATGAGAGAAAAAAACTAGTTACAAGTTTTTGGCAGAGATTAAAAAGAGAAATCAGAGTTCTTCAATAATTTAAAATTGAATTTTAAACAATATTTTAAAGCATCAAATGAATTAAAATGTAAAAGTTGTAAACAATAAAGTTTTATAACTTTTCGAGATCTACAACTTTTATTTTGGTCATTTCTTCATCCGAAGCCGTTTGAAAAATTTGAATTTTAGTGCCTAATTTTAAATATTCGGAGTCTATTTGTAGGGGCGGCTCAATATAGAGCTGCTCCTACAAATCGGATTTGTAAAGGCAGCTGAATGTTGAGCCACCCCTACAAATAGACGCATTTGTAGGGACCGCTAAAAACAACAGCCACCCCTACAACAAATCGATTTGTAGGGGTGGCCCGTTTGTGAACCATTTGTAGAGGCGGTTGAAAATAGAGCCGTCCCTTAAAAAAAAAGGTGGCTTTGCTGCAAATGGTTTTCTACGTAGTCATGTAAGGCTGCAGGAAATAGCAGGATCTGATGTAAACAAATTCCATACAGCATGAAGCATAACATATGACTCGAGTTCAATTCACTGACCAGAGAAACTAACTTTCCAGATAACATGCAGTCACTCAGGTCAGCAAGAATCATGTGCAATTTTTTACTGCAAAATGCTTCCCCGTAATATGTTTCTTCCAGGTTGAAGAATTTCGAGTGCATGGAAATGCTCAATCTCTTCGATCTTTGCAACTTCATTTTTGAAACATAAAGTTCTTGCGGCCATTGAAAAAATCAAGGATAAGGCAAAGATCTAGGCTCACTTATATCCGTTGTGGAGACACCAACACAAAAAAATTTCACATACAAGCTAGCGCTAGACGAAGGAAAAATTATATCCACTGCCTGCACACAAATGAGGGGATGGCATTCAACCATGATGAGAAAGAAAAAGTGACAGGAGAATATTTCAGGAATCACTTGGGAACGTCGTCCCAAACAACCAGGACCTTAGATTGGCAGTCTCTGGGATACACCCCGCGGGATCTCTCAGAGCTGGAAATGCCATTCACACAGGAGGAGATCAAAGACACGATAAACTCGATGCCGTCGGACAAAACCCCAGGCCCCGACGGATTCACCGGCGCCTTCTTCAAAGCGAGACCATCAAAGACGACGTCACAGCAGCCATAAATAATTTGTTCCATCTGAACTCCCAGGGCTTCGAACTCATGAACTCGGCAAACATTGTCCTACTCCCCAAAAAAGAAGACGCACTGCAGATCACAGATTATAGACCCATCAGCCTTATCCACAGCTTTGCAAAAATCTTCTCGAAGCTCCTGGCCAACAGGCTTGCCCCTCTACTCAACTCGCTGGTCATTAATTGTCAGAGCGCGTTCATAAAAAAGAGAAGCATCCATGACAACTTCTTATATGTCCAGACCGCAGTACAAAAATTGCACAAACAAAAAACCCCGTCCCTTTTCATGAAGCTAGACATCCATAAAGCTTTTGACACAATCAACTAGAGCTACTTACTGGAGGTACTGCAGGCCCTGGGCTTCGGGCCTCGTTGGCGCGAATGGGTATCCATCCTTTTCCGTACGACCACTTCGATGGTGTTGCTAAATGGCCAACAAGGACCTAAGTTCAGCCACGGTAGAGGGGTTCGCCAAGGCAACCCCCTATCGCCCATGTTGTTCATCCTCGCCATGGATCCCCTGCAACGTCTGCTGGAGTTAGCCACACAACATGGAATCCTCTCTCCCTTGCCTTCGGCTGCAGCAAGGTGGAGGATCTCCATGTATGCAGATGATGCTGCCATTTTCGTCAACCCCATAAAGGATGATCTGGAAGCTATCAAAACGGTCCTCCAAGCATTTGGGAATTTCTCAGGCCTACACATAAATTTGCAGAAAAGCTCAATTCACCCGATCAAGTGTAACACCTGTGTTTTTGCATCATCTTAAAAACTACTAAAAATTTGAACTTTTTAAAACTTTACAACAAATCAAAATTCGATTAGTTTATTTCCTGCCAAACCATTTTCAAAATAAAATGTTTTTCCAAAACCATGCATCAAAACTCACCATATCCATTTAGGGTAGATTGTGTGAGTGCTTGGGTGTTGGTGATTTCATGCTTGTATGAATTGTTTGCTCTAGAATTTATTTGGCACTAAGTAATCTTCTTGACTTTTCCTTGATGTAATACTCCTTGACCTCCCACTTGAATTACCAAACACACCACAGTTCAAACCTCCTTGAAACCCAAATTGAAATCCATTCAAATGTGCACTTGGTTTATTTTGGAATTAGAAAAGGGAATTTATAAAATGGAAATGGAAACCGGGCTCATTTCCCTCCTCTCCCTCCTCTGGCCCAAGCCCGTGAGGCTGCTGCCTCCCTCTCTCGCCTAAGCCAACCCCGGCCCAGCCTGCAGCCGAGCCCGTGCCGCGCCCCTGTTGGTATTTATTAACGAGTCACTTGTTCCAAGTACTTAGCCACCTATTATAACCTATACCTCCTAGCTTAACTAGGTTGTCATCCCTAGTATATATACAAGAGATATGTATGGATACTACCAAGCATTACTACTAGAATAATACTAAGCAGTTATTATTAGTGCAAGTGACTAGAATGATTATATATCTAAGAATATCAAGTATCTACAAGCACACACACAATTATACCATTGTAGCTTTTACCCGGGAGTATTCCAGAGTATCGTATTTATCCACAGGGAAGCAATATTTAAAGAACTTGATAGTTCACCATCATGTATCTACTAACTAATATACCAACTAGACCTAAGTAGGGGTGAGTGATAAATGATAGGAGTTATGCATAATGACACACACATTGGAAGATTCCATGATAAAAGAGTAGTTAGCTAAATTGAGAGGACAACGGGGGAGTTCAAGGTTCCTAAACACTTCTCTATTACTGATTAATCCCTTCTCGTGTCTTCTAGATTCTTCTCAACTTGGTTTCACGATGGAATATGCTTTTTACCTGACATGTGGGTCTTCTTTGGCTCTTTTCCTGATTAATCCCTGAAAAACACTGATTCACCAAAACTTATGGAATTCTGTTAGTTCAATCCCTAAACCTATGTTTGGTGATAGAATTATGCCCTTATTCATATTTGGTTGACGGTTTAAAATGGTAGTTAACTATCATCAACAAGTTCCCCCAAGCTTAACCTTTGCTAGTCCCTTAGCAAAGTCAAACTTAGTAATGGATCAGGAGTTGCTACGATGCTTTCATGCCTCAAAAGTACACATGCGTTCAAACTAGAATTCTCCTCCGGATTAGAATAAACTGATCTAGACTTTCAAACTTACCCATATTACCTTCAACCATGGGGCTTCACAACCTTCACTTGGGTCTTGAGTAATTGAAAGACAGAACGATCAAGTCAAGCATTATGTCTCAAGTTCTTTGTTACACTATTGTTCTAGAGTTTTTGTAAGTTTTCAAAATAAAACTTAGAGATTCCATTGTATGACACTCTCAAGTCTCTCAATATATATGGTATTTATGGATCCTCACCCAGGCAATGAAGATGTTATGCCTTTTTTTCTTCCTACCACTAAGGCTTATGTGGAGTTCAGAGGTAGGGAGAAAGCTAGAGCATACTTGCAATGCATATGTTGTAAAGTCAAATAATGGATCTAAAGAGAGTTAAGTCATATAATCAAATCAAGATGTGCATGTGTGTGGATGTATGGTGGATATATATATGGTGGCTAACCTAATTCTACTTTGCTCCTTGAAAACATATCTCTCTTTTGAAACTTCGAAATAATTGCTAGAGAGTAAGGGCTATCTTATTCATTTTTTTTCAGGCGGGCATCTAAGTACCCATTGTTTTGATAACTCGGACACTTGTCCATTTTTCCAATTCTCTTTTTTTCTCTTTTTTTATGAATAACTTTTGCATAGCCCATGTCTCTTTTTTCTGCAACAGAAACTTTTGAGAGATAGCAACAAGAACTTAGAGCATTTATTTGACGGGAATCCTATAGGGTATTTTTGGTGTTTACTCCCAGTGTAGGAGTAAAATATTTTTGGGTGGATCTAGATGGAATGTGGTTGCGCCTATCCCCAGTGTAGGAATAGTGCATATATGGGTAGTGTGTACGTGATCTTGATTTTAAGAGTATGACAAACCTCTCATAAGGCATCAACAAAGCTTGACTAAACTCAATGCAAAACAAACAACATATATGACTAAGGGTTTTTCTAATCTAAGTATCATATATAGCTCTGGTAGGAATTTAAGCTTTGTCATACAGGAGCTCATCATAAATTTTATGATTTTCAAAAGATAAATCTCCAGAACTCTAGTATCACTAGGAATAAAATAAATAACAGCTCAGACTCTCTCATATCGTATCCATCAATTACCTAGACTTAGCTCAAGCATATGCTACCCACGAGTTTCAAGTTCAGAGTAAATCCTTATATCAAAACAATCTTATCCAAAACTCGAGAGAATTCAAGACTGAAAACTAGGTACTTGAAAGGAATTACGACAGAGCAACTATTCATCATTTCCATTGCAAGAGACTTTTCTGAGTTCCTTTTATTTTATTCAACTCTTAAGAATAGAAAACGGGACACAAACCTTTTAGTTTGTTTTCATAATTTAAGATCACACCTATTGTATATGTATAGCTAAGATAAATTTTTATTTTGTTTTAGTTTATTATGCATCTTTTTATGACTCTAACAAATATATAGAAAACTCAAAAATAGTAAAGCCAAAAAGAGAAAGTAATACTTAGCTGGATACATGGGGGATGCTCCTCCCCCAAGCTGGATGTTGTCATAGTCGTTCGATATTGCGAGTAGCAGACTGGTAGCGGAGATGTACTTCCTCTATCGAAGCATTTATTGATGTTGATGACTGCTGAGACAATGCTTCAACAGTGGATAAAACACCCACTTGCTTGTCAGCTCTTCTCGGTCCTTCAAATCCTGTGAAACTCAAATAAACAACAAAACTCGTGGAACAGATTAAGCGTTAGTGGTTGGACACTTAAGCCTCAGTTGTCGAGAGCCTTTGAGATTGTTTCTGATTTTTTTCCTAAGCAGGGTTTCAGCAGGATCTTTTTGTCAATATTTTTTTATATTTTTGTATTTTCTAAGATGCAAAGGGAATGTAACAAGATGAATGCATATTTATTTTTATTTTATGCCACCACGGTGAATATTCCTGTGAGTTTTTACACGCCACGAAATTATTCATATGGGGCTTAAGATTTATGATGCAGTGCAACAAACAAATATATGTTTTTTTTCTTGTCTATTGCGGTGCTAAAGTAAATATTCTTAAAGGAAAATTAATCCATGCAATACGAAAGAGTAAATATAGATAACTACCGATTTTGCCTCCCGGCGAGGGTTCAGTGTTTTAAGTCCTCTGAACAGGACTTCTTACCATGTTCATTCCTTAGGTGCATCATCTGACCCCAAAGGTGGAGACCTTGATAACTGCGCCTCTTGAGATGGTAATTCTGAGGATGGTGTCACCCATGTTCTTTGCTTGTCCGGCCAGTTGAAGTGAAGCATTAGTAGTGGAAGCTGGTAGCATCTTGCTCAATGTGCATGTTCGTAGGTCCGGACCGTTCACTTGTAAAACTTGAGGAATTTGACAAACTCCTCCATATTTTGCTCAAAGTGTGTCCTGCTTAAAAAGACAAGGCAGAGATCAAGTGCATGGGCTCTGCTGGTGGAAAGACACCAACAGAACCAAAACTTTGTTCATTCTTCTCTAACCTTAAGCACATTGAACAAGATAAAGTTGATGTTTTTGTGCTTTGTTCAATCTTAACGTGGGTGATAGGATCAGAAGATGAGCATGAATGTATCATTTAAAAGCATTTGGCAGAAAGGATTAAATAGCTTAGCCTATGGAAGGATTGTCTATCTATGCATAATGTATTGTTGATTTCATGATTATGACTATCATCTTCCAGAGATAAGATGTGCAATGTTTTAGCTCATTTGGTTAAGACTAGGAAATTAAGAAGGTGGTACTACGAACAAGCTTGAAGAGCTAAACATGTTGAGTTAATCAGATTTGATCAGACAAATTGTAACTCTAACATATTTTGATTCTTACTCATGTGTCTACCAGAATCAAGGAAAAACTTTAAATAATGACCATTTACCTTAGGATGTTACCTTTGTCATTGGAGCGTGATGACACCATATGACAAAGGGCAGATGACTTGTGATCAATGTTATCCTAAACACTAAACGGTAAACAGTCGGTCACTCGCCGTTTAGCCATTATTCGGTCTAAACGGCCAATTAAACGGGCAAAACGGCCGTTTAAACGGGATAAACGTCTAATTAAATGGAAACAGTGTACCACTGTAAAGCGTTTACACGGTGTGTCAACGGGCTAAACGACCGTTTAGGCGAACAGTGCTCGTGATGGTCCTTCCCTTTTGCTTGAAGTTTTCCTAGTTCGGCTAGCCTCGCAGTACGAGTTGTTCGTGAGCTTTTTATTTCTCAGATCACACCTTTTCTTTCTCATCCTTTTGTCATACCATCTCTTCGATCTTTTAAATCCTTGATAGACCCTCAACCTCACTCATTGTTTTATGCCTACAAAAGATTAGTGGACAACACATACAGGCAGGAATATACAACTGATTCAAAATAAGGATAGTGTTGTTATAGAGCTAAAGGTTATCTGTATCCCATGTTTTAAATAATGTGCCTTTATTACTCACCACTACTTCAATCTTTCAACAAGGCTAAGGTAAAGATGCGTCAAATTGTTTTGAAGAATTCCTCAAACCTTGATTTGTTTCATCTTCTAACATTCCCTATCTATAAAATCAAATTTTAAGTATGTTTTGATCCACTAATCATGTTTGAATAATATTCTAGGGCATACTTATAACAGAACAAGGAAGCTTGAAAGACTCAAGGGATTTAAGTAGAAACAAGAATATGCATGGTGAACTAAAGGAGCATGATTATCTGAATTTTTACTTGAGCTCATCATAAAGGTAGGGATGACCAAGACAAATTAGCAACATGACATGAAATGATTTGAAAAATTCCATCCCCCATACTTGAATTTTGCAAAATGCAGAATCAAGTTGGATGAAAGAATTCTCCTGTGAATGTGATTTTATGTCGCTTAATACTTGGTTGGAAATACCCTATGTTTTCCTTTATTTTATTGAAGTGATTAATGACCAACATACCTGAGGGAGGCTTATCCGATTTACCTGCTAGCGAGGGCTCGTAGCCCGTTGGAGATATAAACTCAAGTTCCTCCTTGGTTGTCTTTTGATGTTTCTCTTAGCCTGTCGATTTTTTCATCCACTTCCACAGCTGTAGTGGTGGTTTGGTAGGTTTATACCAAACCTTCTATAAACATAGCTTATATTCATTCTTCCTGCAAAATGTTAATGAACACATACCCGAGAGAATACAACAAATTTGAAATACGGGTTGTTATCCATAATTTATGTGGTGCTCATCTATGCTAATGAAAAGGTGGTTTTTGAATTACTTTAGCATAGTTTTTTTTTCATGTTTGATAACGAATTTTTATTTGTTCACTACATTCAAGCATGGTTCAAGGCAAAGGTAACTTGTAGCAAAAGACAAAGTAAATGAACTTTGATACTCACAGTTCTTCCTTCAATGAAGTATGAGCTGTGTCTTCTTTTGCGCAGAGTTGTTGGAGTTCATCGCATGCCTTGATTTATCTCCGATGTGAATTCATCTCTTGACTTACCCAGATTGAATTTGAGAGTTTTCTACAGGGGTTAGTCCAACAAAATAACCAGTATTCACTATAGCAAGTTTTAGTTCAATAACCAAACAAAACTCCATGTCTAATTTGATTAAGGAAGGCATTTTAACCTAAGCACCATGCTTAATTTAAAAAGCCTTTGGAAATAAGGTCACACACCTCTTGGTTTAAACTAAGCACCATGCTTACATTAAAAGATGTATAAAGATACTTCCAAACCTAAACATACTATAGTAAACAAAGGGTAACATGAAAGCATTATAGAGATTTATTCAAATAGAGATGAAAGAGCATGATCATGGTGAGAGAGATTTTTTAATAAAAAAGATGCAAGTGACATGAATGTATGCAAGGAACTCGATATGTTGTGGATTTGATATGAGAGAATTTAAACTAAACGAGATGGATGCATGGATTGTTTAAAGTAAACATGAAATGGAATGAAAGAATTAAAAAGGTAACTACTCATAAAGTTTAAAGTCCATGAGCAAGACTATCTCACGTTTCTTGATCATACTTACCATGACTCACAAGATGGAATCTATGAGTAGTGCAGCTTCTATATTCGTCACTTGAGATGGGATTTGAATTCTTGTGACGATGACCTTTTCTCCAATCTACACATGGTTAGAACAATGTATATATGTATACACAAACCTATGAGATGGCAGGGTTCCGAAGTTGGTGGATCATAAATGCTTAGGCACCTTAGGGTTCTTCAATGTTTCTTCTTTTCTTGTGGAAGTTTGTCGAAAGGTCGAAACGACTTTTGTTGTCCTGTCTTATTCCATAATTCAACAGAACAGGGGTAATCCTACTAAAGCTAGTGGTACACTAGATTAGCAAACATCGAGATCACAATCAAGATCCTTACGCCAATTGCTTCCCCGGCAACGGCGCCAAAATGCTTGTTGGTATTTATTAACGAGTCATTTGTTCCAAGTACTTAGCCACCTATTATAACCTATACCTCCTAGCTTAACTAGGTTGTCATCCCTAGTATATATACAAGAGATATGTATGGATACTACCAAGCATTACTACTAGAATAATACTAAGCAGTTATTATTAGTGCAAGTGACTAGAATGATTATATATCTAAGAATATCAAGTATTTGCAAGCGCATAGACAATTATACCATTGTAGCTTTTACCCGGGAGTATTCCAGAGTATCGTATTTATCCACAGGGAAGCAATGTTTAAAGAACTTGATAGTTCACCATCATGTATCTACTAACTAATATACCAACTAGACCTAAGTAGGGGTGAGTGATAAATGATAGGAGTTATGCATAATGACACACACATTGGAGGATTCCATGATAAAAGAGTAGTTAGCTAAATTGAGAGGACAACGGGGGAGTTCAAGGTTCCTAAACACTTCTCTATTACTTTGGTTCTATTCTAGTCTAGACTAGATGGTAACTGAAGTATGGGTAGATATAGCGATCACACAATAACACTTTGGAGCAGCAGTACCTTTCTGACTCTCGAGGGGGTGAGAAAGCATAGTCGGGAGAAGGCTGCCTATAGCTCTACGAACACCAACCCTAATGTGGTGGATTACAATGGCCTGACAGAGCTGTCACCCCTAGGGCTACCACAACTGAACGTAGGATTGGGCGTAATCTCAGGTAACCTGTAGTCTAGACACCATGTCTATACTATCAATTACTACTCTAATCATATACAATAACTAGAGCACCCAATATGAGCGGAGATCCCAAGCTAAAGTGTAACAACTATACTAACTAATCATATGAAAGGCATAAAAGTAAATAGAGAAGATATATATTAATGCATAAGTCTTGCAAAAGTAAGATATACAGATATACCAGACCTCCGAATAATTCTCCAAAACCTGAGCGTAGCTCAACTCTCCCTAACTCTCAACTAGAACTAATCTACTACATTGGAGAGAGGTTGATCCTTCAATGGGACACCTCTCAATCCAAGCCCTAACTAGAGGATATGAATTAGGGTTTTAGGGATGATCTCAATCGAGGGGGTAGGGCTATGCTTATATAGGCCGGTGGGATGGACCAGAGCCCTCAGATCAAACCGACCTTGATGAACGGTGAAGATGCAAACCCTAAGGCGGTGGAGAACCGACGTACGAAGTGGGCCGCCATCCGGAACTGGGCTGGGTCGGCCCTCCTAGGCCCAGGTCGGCCAACCCACCTCAGTGGTAGGTGGGCCCCTCCTTTGGGGGGTCACCTTCTCATGTCTTCTAGATTCTTCTCAACCTGGTTTTGCGGTGGAATATGCTTTTTACCCGACATGTGGGTCTTCTTTGGCTCTTTTCCTGATTAATCCCTGGAAAACACTGATTCACCAAAACTTGTGGAATTATATTAGTTCAATCCCTAAACCTATTTTGGTGATAGAATTATGCCCTTATTCATGTTTGGTTGATGATTTAAAATGGTAGTTAACTATCATCAACAGCCCCTCCATTGCGCTCGCCAAGCCTAGCACCGCAGCCCACTCGCCAGGCCCAGCACCGCAGCCCACTTGCCAACCCAGCACTGAAGCCCACTCGCTCGCCCAGCACCACAGGCCGCCTCCCCTTCACCCACTGACGTCGTGACCCCAAGGGTGAAATGATCTCGATTTTTGTGAAGGGAAATCCACAGATGTGTATTATAACATGATAGTCTCAGAAGATCATCCCATCACATTATCAAATATTCAGTCGATAACATAGTCATACATCGAATAAAAGAGTGCATTAGGAAGGTTTACTCATTATTACATCGCCTCATAGGGCAGAATCACTCAACACTCAGCAACTGGAACAACATCAGAGGTAGATCAGCAACGGTCGCGAGCTCCAACTCCACCATCTTGAGCATAGGGCAAGACATCTAGTCCTCCCAACCGTCTCCCTCGTAGTCGTACTCGGTCTCAGAACCAGCTAAACAACTTTCAGTATGATTTGTACTGGCCACTGGCTCCCACCCTATGCGTTGTGTTTGCTTTGTAGAAGTGGAATGCAAGGGTGGAGAAAAGAACCTAACTTTGGTTGTAGTTTTCCTATGCGTATAAGTCATATTTTCGTAATAATAATTCATCAAGTTTTAACCCATCCCAACACACCTCCACCCAACCCGTCCACACACCAACTCTCCACTAGCTCACTCACTAGGCGGCAAGGACGACTCCCACTTGTGCCTTGCCTCAATGGCCAAAGCCGGAAACCAACACCAAACCCAAGGGGGAGAGAAGAAGGACACCTCTCACTAATCAAGTGAAGCATAGGTCATAGGAATGTCCATATCCGAGGACTCGGCTGTACGTATAAATCAATAACTCTACAGAGCTTGTACACCTAGAACCACAAGATCACCATCATCGACGGTGGCCCCCGTCTAGGCTGATACCGGGCTATCTACGAACCGGTGCGATGCCACTCTACCACTCAGCCCTGGGTTACCCCGAAGTCCACCAAAATGCTGAGACTATGAGACGTAGTACCAGGCCCATAGAGGCCACTATGCTATCTTAGGAGGGTGTGGGTCCCACGCCCGTACCTCCCTACACTATCACCTTCCAACCTAGCAGTAGTGGCACCATCCTAGCTAGTTAGCATCCGTCCCCCGCCCATTCAGGAATGAGTGGAGTGCACGAAGGGTCCTATGATTCGGTTCTCAAGACATACCAGTCCTTAGGGGGACCAGACATGATATCTCCTCATGGGGTTAACCAACACCCCGTGCCTCGGTGGCACCTCTATCCTGGAGCTTAGTCCCACAAAGACACTCCACCCTGGGATATACTCCTCTCACATGCACCCGCCATAGGTACTTCACGCGGGGAATGCCCAGGTCACACTCCCTCGGCAAGACTTGTCCCACAGATTCATCGTAGGATCCTGCCCGATCGACTCAACCCTCACCACACACCCAAGACACACGCCAAGATCTCCCCAGTTATTACCCCATTATCGGCACCAAGTGCCATGTTCTCTCACACAAGTGTCCACAAGTATCATGTCACAGATATAAAGCAGAGTGGGAGCAGTAATAAGTAAGTAATGCGAGCGTCTAACCTAACAGCGGGTGTGTAGGGGAATAGGTTGCGACAAGGTAATGGCTCACAAGCAATTCTACCATGCAACCTATTGAAAGGTCCTAATATGGCTAGAGGGGGGGTGAATAGCCTATTTAAAAATCTACAAATCAACTAGAGCAATTTGATTAGTATGACAAATAGCGTAATGCAAACTTGCTCTAGCTCTACAAAGGTTGCAAGCCACCTATCCAACAATTCTAGTTGCAATGAATACTTAGGCACACAAACTAGCTATGTAATTACTCACTAAGAGCTCTCAACCTTGCTACTCTAAAGAGCTCAACTAGATGAATGTAAATAATAAAGCAAGCTCTCAATTCTAATTACACTAAAGAGCTTGTATCAACTAGTTTGCAAGAATGTAAATGAGTGAGTAGAGTGATTATACCGATGTGTAGGGGATGAACCAATCACAAGATGAATATATAGCCAATCACCGGAGAATGACAAAGAAGAGAGACAATCGATTTTCTCCCGAGGTTCACGTGCTTGCCAACACGCTTCGTCCCGTTGTGTCGACCAACACTTGGTGGTTCGGCGGCTAAGAGGTGTTTCACAAACCTCGTCCACACGATTGGACACCACAAGAACCGACCCACAAGTGAGGTAACTCAATGACACGAGCAATTTACTAGAGTTACCTTTCGGCGCTCCGGGGAAGGTACAACTCCCTCACAATCACCGAAGGCGACCCACGAACAATCACCAACTCGTGCCGATCCTTCACCGCTGCTCCAACTGTCTAGGTGGTGGCAACCACCAAGAGAAACAAGCGAAATCCATGACATAAACACGAATACCAAGTGCCACAAGATGCAATCACTCAAGCAATGCACTTGGATTCTCTCCCAATCTCACAATGATGATGGATCAATGATGGAGATGAGTGGGAGGGCTTTGGCTCACCACAAGGTTGCTATGTCAATGAAAATGTGCAAGAGTTATCCCTTGAGCCGGCCATGGGGCTATAAATAGAGCCCCCATCAAATAGAGCCGTTGTACCCTTCACTTTGGCAAAACACGCTCGACCGGACGCTCGGTCATACCGACCGACGGCCGCCCCTCGCGGCGTCCGGTCGCTCGATGGACGCCACGCTACACTAGATTCAAACGCCGTTCGTCGATTTCAACGGCAGCATGACTGAAGAAGTGACCGGATGCTCCGGTTAAAATCGACCGGACGCCAAGCCCCAGCCGTCGGTCATTTCGATAAGCTCCCGAGGCATGTTTTTTTGACGGGACGCGTCCGGTCCACCTTACCGGACGAGACGCCCGGTCGTCCGTGCTCAACCCTTAGCCATCGCGGCACCCGTCGGTTTGACCGGACGCAGAAACCAGCGTCCGGTGCATCTCGAGTCTAGCGTCCGGTGCAACACCAAATCGGCGACCTCTCTCGCCCGACTCGACGACGCACCTTTCAGCGTCCGTTATTTGAGTGACCCAAATATCCGGTCGAGAGACCGACGCCAAACATCATTTCGACCAACTCCATTTCAACTCTAACTTCTTCACCCTTGCTCAAATGTGCCAACCACCAAGAATTTTGCATCCGTAGCAATAAAAATAGACATTTTATTTTTCCAAAAGCGGAGGGAGAGAGGACCCAAACCCATCTCAACCTGCAAACGCAAACACCTTGTGCACATGTGTTAGCATATTTTCACAAATATTTTCAAGGGTGTTAGCACTCCACTAGATCCTAAATGCATATGCAATGAGTTAGAGCATCTAGTGGCACTTTGATAACCGCATTCCGATACGAGTTTCACTCCTCTTAATAGTACGGCTATCTATCCTAAATGTGATCACACTCACTAAGTGTCTTGATCACTAAAACAAAGTGGCTCCTACATTTTATACCTTTGCCTTGAGCCTTTTGTTTTTCTCTTTCTTCTTTTCCAAGTTCAAGCATTTTATCATCACCATGCTATCACCATTGTCATGATCTTCGTCATTGCTTCATCACTTGGAGTAGTGCTACCTATCTCATAATCATCTTGATAAACTAGGTTAGCACTTAGGGTTTCATCAATTAACCAAAACCAAACTAGAGCTTTCACCTATCACAGTTTAATTGCATAAAAGTAAAGCACTAGCATCTATATTGTAGTATGCCTAAAAGGATTCTACGAAGTTGGGTGGGACATGGCACCTGGCAGGTCATCTCCGAGGTCCTCGGTGTAGTCGGGGTCAAAGTCCTCAGTTTGTGGCTCCTCCGGGTCTGCCAAACGAGACATAAAGCCACGTCAAGCGGCTCCTATAGATAGCACAAAGAAGCAACAGAAATCTGAAAGATCCAAAAGCACTCAAACACAAGCCTATGACGTAGAGCTTGATTTTAGAAAAAATTAGACTCTGGTTTCATATTTTTCTGACTTCAAATGAATTTTCTATGTTTAAACCATAGTTTGAAAAAGAAAAAGGAGGAGCAGTAACTGGGCTGACTCAGGGCGACTGGGCCGCTGTTGGGCTGCAATCCGTGTGCACAACGCGCTGGTCTGGCTCAGCTTCAGTCGTGGGCTGGCCTGGGGGCTGTTGCTGGGCTCGGCCTGGTGGCGTGGTCCACCTGGTGCGGCTCACCGTGGACCGGCGGTGCAGGCCCATGGACCGCTGGCTCAGTCTACCATGGACCGCGTCCACTCCCTCTCCCTCTCTCTCCGGTCCGCGGTGCACTGGGTGCATGAAGTGGCGCAGCCGTCCTCCCCCCTTTCAATTTCTCCCTCGGCGGCGTACTCGCCGGCGGTGAGCTGCTCGTCCTCACGCTAAAGCGGCTAGGCGGGGATGCTAGGGGCTCTACGGCTATGTGGGGACGAGGGGAATCCGCTAACGGCCCAAGGGTGGCGGCTTAGGGCTTTAGGTGGCTGGCGTTAGCACTACGGCGGCAGGGGCTCCACAACGGCGACGGGCGGCGGCGAGGTGACCCCGGTCACAGTTGGGGCCAAAGGTGGCGCTTTTCTTTTGATTGAGGTTACTGGGAAGGCTATAGGTCTACCGGCAGCGACCAGACTCCACGACGGAGCCCGACCCACGATGAGGTGCGCGGCGAGCTCCGATGGGCATCCCGGCTTCGTCAAGCTAAGGCATGGTGGGTTTTTTCCTCCGCCGTTTTGCACGGCCGGGTCTATGGAGTCAAGGCGAGGCTCGACGGCCTATCCCCGATGAGCAGGGTGGACGGAGTAGGCCGGAACATCTCTGTCATGGCGGTGGCGGGGTAGCGCCGTGGCTCCGGCGACGCCACGCGATCAGCGGCTCTCAGGCTTCACCCCCTACTCCTTCTAGCGCGTGGTGCATGCCTTGGTGTGGCGAATCGAGTGAAGCTCCTCTCCCTATCTCTACCAGTCCAAGGTTCCCAGAACGGGACCTCACCATGGCGAGCTCTGGCCATGGTGAGAGCGCCCTGCGACACGGTGCATCACTGGCATTCCCTGTTAGATATTATGGGCTTGGCCCATTTATTTAATATTTCTATTAAACTCTATGGTCCGTACATGTACATTAATGGTTTTTATACCATATGGGAATTTAATCGAGAGGCGACTCTACTTAAATAATTGATCATTGATCGATCTATTTGAGAAGTAAAAGTGAATCACCTGGATGCCACACGCGCGCGCGCCGCCGCCGCCGCCCGGCCCGAGCCCGTGGGCGTGGGCGTGGGCGTCGCAGGCAGGCAGGCGGCGAGCGGACGGGGCGGGCGAGGCCTTTATTTTTGACACTCAGTTTACTGTGACGAATTGATTGGAGCAGTTTCTGTTAACTCCCATGACTTCTGGCTCTCCGTCTCCGTCTCTCCCACCGCAGAAGGGAGGTGTGACCCCTCGGTGCCGCTGGCTTCTCGTCTTCTGGCCTCTGCCTATAAAACAAATCATCCCCTCTCGGTTAAGCTCTCTTGGCGAAGTACACCACTTTCCAGCAGCGCAAGTTCTTCCCGTTCCACCTCCGGCGAGCACCAGAGATGGAAGAGTAGGCCTCCGGAACGCGTCTCCGTCGTGGGCTTCACCTGCTCGGGTGAAGACGGGCGATTACGTTTTTGGGGAGTGGGGAGTGTCGGTGATGGCACGACTACTCGCTGGTGAACCTGTAGCGGTGCCTCTTCACGGCGTCCTTTTCTGCACTGCATCGAGCGGAACGACTACAACAACAAAGCACCACCATGGCCTTTCCTGGTGCGAGCGGCTCCGCCGCAGGGTATAATCTCCTTCACCCTCTTCTGAGTTTCATTATCGATATCATGATGTTCCTAGGCAATACTGCTTTCATATTCAGCATGCTCTGTTTGGTTGATTTGGATGATTATGCTAGTACTGTTTTTCTGGTTCCTTTTAATTTTGTGATCATCATGATCTTGATATTTGAGAACACATCTTTTATATTTATGATCATGTCTGTGATGCTTCAGCTATGTAAAACAATGTTTCACATATGTTTCGGCTCTATAATTTGTCTTATCATCGTGTTAACATTTGTCATGAATTGTTTGTCTTTTTATTCATGACTTCACTCTCATTTTTATTGCGTTATTTTTATGGATTAAAATAAATATGAAAATGCCTTATTCTTCAACATTCCAAAAACGTAATTTCAGGCCATTTTCATCTGTTGGCTTTGCGGGCATGCTAAAGCCTACGCCGTTTGAGGGCACTCACTACAAGAGGTGGCGTGAGAAAGCCCTTCTGTGGTTGTCGGCCATGCGCTATGGTCATGTGCTTAATGAGCAGCCTGCTACTGTGAGATCCGATGAGGATGAGCAGGCTTGGGGACATGCTGAGACCATGTGCAAGGCTGCACTGTTGAGCATCATCAGTGACTCTCTGGTTGATGCCTACATACCACTCCCGACTGGCAGAGCTGTGTGGGAGGCTCTTGAGGCCCGGTACGGTCTTTCCGACGCCGGTTCTGAGCTGTACATCATGGAGCAGTTCCATGACTACAAGATGGTTGATAACCGTCCTATAGTCGAACAGGCTCATGAGATACAGGGACTGGTAAAGGAATTGGAATTGTACGGCTGTCCTCTCCCTGACAGGTTCGTGGCAGGGTGCATTATTGCTAAGCTGCCACCTTCATGGACTGATTTTGCTACTATCTTGAAACACAAGAGGCAGCAGTTTAGCATTGCTGAACTTGTTGGCACTCTTGATGTTGAGGACAAGGCAAGAGCAAAGGATGTCAAGGGAAAGAGCAAGGGCGGGAATGGTGAGGCGACTACTAGTGCACATGTGGTGCAAAAGTTTCGTTCTAAGCCACAAAAGAAGAAGCCCCAGCAGGAGCTTAAGCAGAAACCCACTACCTCCTTCAAGAAAGGTAATAATAAGAAGATGGGATTAGACAAGGCAAAGATGAACTGCTTCACTTGTGGGAACACTGGGCACTTCTCTAGAGAGTGTCCTGAGGCTAAGTAGAAGCCCCCACCAAAGGCGAAGACAGTCAACACCATTGAGACTGATGCAGACGCTTCTGGGTACGGTAATTTATCTGCATTTACAGTTTGTTCCTCACCTGATTGGTGGGTTGATACAGGTGCAAATATACATGTGTGTGCTAATAAGTCCTTATTTTCTTTTTACCAGGTCGGGAGGAGTGGAGCCTTGCTGATGGGGAATGGCGTGCGTGCTGGTGTTCATGGTGTTGGTACGGTGGATCTGAAGCTTACTTCGGGGAAGACCGTGCAACTCAAGAACGTGCATCATGTCCCCTCAATAAGGAAAAATCTTATTAGTGGCTCTCTGCTATGTCGAGACGGTTTTAAACTTGTGTTTGAGTCGAATAAATGTGTTATGTCGAAGTATGGAACCTTTGTTGGAAAAGGCTATGAGAGCGGAGGCTTGTTCCGCTTGTCTTTGGTTGATACTTTACCTCTTGCAGTGAATAATGTCGTTAATAACGTTAATGTTGAGATGAATGTTTGGCATTCTCGATTATGTCATGTTAATTTTGGTTGCATGTCCCGCTTAGCTGGTTTGAATTTAATCCCTAAATTTGACGTTGCCAAAAGCCCCAAATGTCATACATGCGTTGAGGCAAAACAACCTCGCAAGCCTCACAAGGCAGTTGCGGCGAGAGAGTTGGCACCACTTGAACTCATCCATTCCGATATTTGTGAAATGAATGGAATTTTGACAAAAGGTGGTAAGAGATACTTCATAACGTTCATAGATGATTGCACTCGATATTGCTATGTGTACCTAATTAAAACAAAAGATGAGGCATTACATTATTTTAAAACCTTTAAAGCTGAGGCTGAGAATCAACTTGAAAAGAAAATCAAACGGTTGCGGTCCGATCGTGGGGGAGAATATTTCTCTAATGAATTTTCTGAGTTTTGCGCGGTGCACGGTATAATCCATGAGAGGACACCTCCATACTCACCACAATCCAATGGGATTGCTGAGAGAAAGAACCGCACTCTAACTGACTTGGTGAATGCCATGTTGGAGACAGCTGGTTTATCTAAGGAATGGTGGGGTGAGGCAATTTTAACTGCGAATCATGTCCTAAATAGAGTGCCCACAAAGAACAAAGAAATCACTCCATTTGAGGAATGGGAGAAAAAGAGGTTAAATATTTCTTATCTTCGCGTTTGGGGTTGTTTGGCCAAAGTGAACGTGCCAATAAACAAAAAGCGAAAGCTTGGACCAAAAACTGTAGATTGTGTTTTCCTCGGCTATGCCATTCATAGTGTGGGCTATCGGTTTTTAATAATAAATTCTAGTGCTCCTGATATGGCTGTTGGAACGGTCATGGAGTCTAGAGATGCCACGTTCTTTGAGAATGAATTTCCAATGAAAATAGGTGCACCTAGCGTGTCTAGTCATGATTCTGTTCCTGAATTTCATGAATCGAATATACACGCTGATGATAACACCCATGAGCTTGAGCAAAATCCTGAGGAGGATGATAATACTGTCACTCGAAGGAGTAAGAGGCAAAGAGTTGCAAAATCCTTTGGAGAAGACTTTATTATATATCTCGTGGATGACACTCCCACAACCGTTTCTGAGGCATACTCCTCTCCTGATTCTGACATGTGGAAGGAGGTAGTGCAAAGTGAGATGGACTCCATTATGTCCAATGGGACGTGGGAAGTGGTTGACCGTCCATTTGGTTGCAAACTTGTGGGCTGCAAATGGGTGTTTAAAAAGAAACTGAGGCCTGATGGTACAATTGAGAAGTACAAAGCTAGGCTTGTTGCTAAGGGTTATACACAGAAGGAAGGTGAAGATTACTTTGATACTTACTCACCGTTGCTCGATTGACGACCATTATTCGTGTGTTGCTATCCTGGTCACTTCACATGGTCTTTTCATTCATCGATGGATGTTAAGACAACCTTCCTAAATGGAGAGCTTGAGGAAGAGATCTACATGGATCAACTGATGGGTTTATTGCAAATGGTCAAGAGGGTAAAGTTTGTAAGTTATTGAAGTCCCTCAGACGGCCTAAAAGCAAGCCCCCAAGCGTGGCATGAGAAGTTTGATAAAACTTTAACATCACCGCTTTGTTGTGAATGAAGTCGATAAATGTGTATATTATCGGTTTGGTGGTGGTGATGGTGTGATACTATGCCTATATGTGGATGATATATTAATATTTGGCAACAATCTAAATGTGATTAAAGAAGTAAAAGATTTTTTGTCGAGTAACTTTGAGATGAAAGACTTGGGAGAGGCTGATGTTATTCTCAACATTAA
Source organism: Miscanthus lutarioriparius (assembly GCA_904845875.1). Classification (NCBI taxonomy): domain Eukaryota; kingdom Viridiplantae; phylum Streptophyta; class Magnoliopsida; order Poales; family Poaceae; genus Miscanthus; species Miscanthus lutarioriparius. The sequence goes on along the minus strand of CAJGYO010000010.1, from coordinate 101,721,865 downwards.
GCTTTCAAAGGAGGAAGGAAATGGTGGGGTAACTCTTATGCAGTCTCACTATGTGGAAAAGGTCTTGAACCGATTTGGGTACAGTGAGTGTACGCCTGCTCCTACTCCGTATGATCCAAGTGTTCATTTGAGGAAGAATCACAGAATTGCAAGAGACCAATTGAGATATTCACAGATAATTGGTTCTCTTATGTACCTAGCTAGCGCAACCAGGCCTGATATCTCGTTCGCTGTAAGCAAACTGAGCCGGTTTGTGTCAAATCCGGGAGATACTCACTGGAATGCTCTTGAGAGAGTGCTGGGCTATTTGAAAGGGACAATGAGTTACATCATTCACTTTTCCGGGTATCCGAGGGTACTAGAGGGTTATTGTGATACTAATTGGATTTCTGATGCGAATCAGCTGTATGCCACGAGTGGATACGTGTTCCTACTTGGAGGTGGTGCTGTTTCTTGGAAGTCTTGCAAGTAGACTATCTTAACGAAGTCTACAATGGAAGCAGAATTGACCGCATTGGATACCGCTAGTGCTGAGGCAGAGTGGCCACTAATGGATTTGCCGCATTGACCCTAATGGATTTGCTGATTGTTGAGAAACCAATCCCGGCAATTTCCATGAACTATGATAATCAAACTGTGATCACTAAGGTAAATAGTTCTAAGGATAACATGAAGTCCACAAAGCATGTGAAGAGACGTTTGAAGACTGTCAGAAAACTGAGAAACTCCGGAGTAATTGCATTGGACTATGTCCATACATCAAATAATCTGGCAGATCAATTCACTAAGGGTCTGTCACGCAATGTGATAGAAGGTGCGTTGAGGGAACTGGGTTTGAGACCCACATAGAGCCATCAACAGTGGTAACCTATCCTATGTGATCGGAGATCCTGTGAATTAGGATGGCGAAACAAGCTGTTGATTGACTGAGGGAGAGACCCCTTAGATTATAGCTCAGTTCGTTGGAGATGCACCGTCTCTCCAATACTGTTAGGCAGGATGATTAAGTTCTTAATGTGATCCGAGCGGCTTGGTATAGCGGGGATGTTGTCCTACAGAACATCCTATAAGGAACACACCTATATGAGCTCGATTGCTAGTCACAATCTATGAGATGTGGGTAATCTCTAGATGCTCATGAAAAGGCCTCGAAGTGTGACTTATATGCTTCAAAACAGAGGGAAGGCACTTGGCAGCCTAGTATCAGTTAAGAGGCTATGTGAAACTCATCTCGCACAAAACTGTCAATTCAAGGTTCTGTCCATTGTTTAGTTGTGGATGAGTGTAGCTAGCTTTCTAGATGGATGTTCAACTTAACAGTCTCCATCGAAACACTGGTATATAAAAGGAATGTGGTTCTTAGAACTCCAAACTGCGTACCCTAGAGTTTGGTGGGGATTGTTAGATATTATGGGCTTGGCCCATTTATTTAATATTTCTATTAAACTCTATGGTCCGTACATGTACATTAATGGTTTTTATACCATATGGGAATTTAATCGAGAGGCGACTCTACTTAAATACTTGATCATTGATCGATCTATTTGAGAAGTAAAAGTGAATCACCTGGATGCCACACGCGCGCGCGCGCGCCGCCGCCGCCGCCGCCTGGCCCGGCCCGAGCCCGTGCCCGTGGGCGTGGGCGTGGCGTGGCGAGGCGAGGCGAGGCAGGCAGGCGGCGGCGAGCGAGCGAGCGGATGGGCGGGCGAGGCCTTTATTTTTGACACTCAGTTTCCTGTGACGAATTGATTAGAGGAGTTTCTGTTAACTCCCGTGACTTCTGGCTCTCCGTCTCCGTCTCTCCCACCGCAGAAGGGAGGTGTGACCCCTCGGTGCCGCTGGCTTCTCGTCTTCTGGCCTCTGCCTATAAAACAAATCATCCCCTCTCAGTTAAGCTCTCTTGGCGAAGTACACCACTTTATTTCCACCTCTCGGTTAAGCTCTCGGACCTGCTCGGGTGAAGACGGGCGATTACGTTTTTGGGGAGTGTCGGTGGTGGCATGACTACTCGCTGGTGAACCTGTAGCGGTGCCTCTTCACGGCGTCCTTTTCTGCACTGCATCGAGCGGAACGACTACAACAACAAAGCACCACCATGGCCTTTCCTGGTGCGAGCGGCTCCGCCGCAGGGTATAATCTCCTTCACCCTCTTCTGAGTTTCATTATCGATATCATGATGTTCCTAGGCAATACTGCTTTCATATTCAGCATGCTCTGTTTGGTTGATTTGGATGATTATGCTAGTACTGTTTTTCTGGTTCCTTTTAATTTTGTGATCATCATGATCTTGATATTTGAGAACACATCTTTTATATTTATGATCATGTCTGTGATGCTTCAGCTATGTAAAACAATGTTTCACATATGTTTCGGCTCTATAATTTGTCTTATCATCGTGTTAACATTTGTCATGAATTGTTTCTGTCTTTTTATTCATGACTTCACTCTCATTTTTATTGCGTTATTTTTATGGATTAAAATAAATATGAAAATGCCTTATTCTTCAACATTCCCAAGCCCTCGGGGCTCAGCAAGGCGGTGGCTTGGCTTGTGAACATGCGTGCAGGTGCATGTGTGTGGTGCGGGGCTCAAGGCTCCCCCTTGTCCATCCCTAGTGTGGAAACGCCAAGGCGACCATGGCGTGCACGATGGTAGCGAGCAGGGGAAGGATGTCAGGATGATGGTAGGGCTTACTGTGGGGTCGAGGAAATAGGCTAGTGGTGTAGTGACGAGTTGAGGCAGTGTTGAGGCGGTGCCATGCAGGGAGAGCCATGACATCGTTGTAGTCGATCAGGGCGGCGTCCTCCACGGCGGCGAGCTGCTCTAACGGGCTTAGCTCCTCTTTCCCTCCCCTTCTCTTCTCTCTTCCTCCTTGTCGGTGTTTCGGACCGGGGGGGGGGTCCTCAACCGACTAGTGAATTTATTCTGCGTGCTCTCGAACCGGATGGTGATGCAAAGAGACACAAGGTTTATACTGGTTCGGGCAATCGAGGCCCTACGTCCAGTCTGAGAGATCGATCTTGTATTCCTTGCACCGAGGTGCTCGTAGTAGGGGGTTACAAGCTAAAGGAGAGAGGGAGCTGGTCCTAGGTCTCGGCAGGGTGTCGTGCGGGCCGCTTGAGACGTTGCTCTCAAGCGGCAGGGATGTGTGTGTGTGTGTTACCAGGTTTTTCCCCCTCGGCTAAGTGGCCCAAGTCCTCTCCTTTTATAGTTGAAGGGAGGACAAGGACCGTACATGTATTACTATGCGGCGTCGTGCCAATAGGGGTGGCACGTCCGAGCCCTGTGACCTGTCCCTGTGGTCGCGTGGTTGTTGGAGTGGTCCATCCTTGGAGTACTGGGGCGGCGTGGTCGTCCCATCAGATCCTGTGCGTCGTGGGAGCCCCGGGAATGCCTCGGAGTGGACGCGGCGGCGAACGTGCAAGCCACTGTGGACGGACTGTGCGCGAGGCCGAGACTTGGTCGGTGCTGAGGCTTGTACTGCGGTGGGGGGGTCTCGGCAGGCACGAACCCCGAGATCGTCGAGGCCCCGGTGTACAGTGCCGAGGCCTTGAGCGGGCGGCCGATCATGGGTACAACGTTTGGACACAGTGGTCGGTAATCCCCGTCGTACCCTGTCCCAGCTGGTATGGCGCTGATCGTGGACACAGTGGTAGGACACAATGGCCGGTGATCCCCGTCGTGCCCTGTCCCGGCCGGTATGGCGCTGATCGTGGACACAGTGGTAGGACACAGTGGCTGGTAATCCCCGTCGTGCCCTGTCCCGGCCGGTATGGCGCTGATGCGACCTTGGGTCGAGTCGGCCATCCTGTGGCGTTGAGCCACCGTTCGGCTGAGATTGCGGGAGTGGTTGAAGCATTAATGAGACATGATGAGTTGTCGGGAAGGTCGGCCGAGGTGGGAGGCGACGGACAGCGGGCTACCCGGCCTCGAGCGACACGGAGGCTAGGGCCTCGCGCGAGATGGAGATCGGGTTCCTTGCCGAGGCCTCGCGCGAGACGCCTCGCGCGATACGGAGAATGTACCCCTGCCGAGGCCTTCCCTGGAGAGCCTCGGGCGAGACGGAGACAGCGCCCCCTGCCGAGGCTCGGCGCCCCCTGCCGAGGCCTACCCTGGGGAGTCTCACGCGAGGCGGAGTTTGCTTCGAGACCTCCTGCTCGAGGCTCGAGGCGAGGTGGAGGAGGGCTCGGTCGTGGCAGGTGAGGGGCCCACGGCTTACCTTCTAGCTTTATTTTGATGTTTGCTTGGGGTACCCCATTCTAAGATACCCGACAGTAGCCCCCGAGCCTCGGGGTGAGTGCGTGCACTCTCCCTGAGGGTTCGTCGAGGCTGGGTTTATGCCTGCTCCGTAGGAATTGGTTTGTTTTCTGAGGTTCCGGTGGGTGCGCGCGAGCGCACCCGCCGGGTGTAGCCCCCGAGCCCCTGGAGGAGTGGAGTTACTCCTCCAGGGGCTTTCTTCATTTTCGCGTCTGAACAAGTAGTTCTTATTGCATTTGCCGAGCCCCTAAGCGCAAGTTCGGGTTGCGGGGGTCTCGGCGAGGCTGCAGGAAGGAGCCCTCTAGCCTTCGCGCGGAGCGAGAGGTTCGTCAGGGGTCCCCTGACTTTGGGTATGATCCTCGCGCTTCCTTTTGCTTGGAAGGAGGGGTGGAATGTGCCAGGCTACCCTCGATGGGCACGAGCGTGGACACTTCCGTTGAGCTGTTAGCGGGTAGTCCGAGTGGAGGCCCAAGCCCCGTTCGCTAGGGGATGGCTAGCAGTCCAGAGACGCACTCCAAAAGTACCGGAGGATTTCTCTAGTGGGTGCCGAGGCCGTTCGCTGGGCCTCGGTGGCTCGGTGCCTCCCTACGGTGGGATCCCATTCGGATACTTTCCTGTCGGTCTCGGACACGACTTAGGACGCCCCGAGCGACTGTTCGTTCGGGCCTGGGCCATTCGTAGGCTCGCCCCGAAGTCGTCCCTAACTCTGTTGCCCTGGGGCGGCTGTCGAAACCTCTTGGAGGCCCAGCCTTCGAACCCCTAGACCGTAACGGGCTCAGTGCCCTTTATCGTGTTTTTGTCTTAGTTTTTTGGGTGCAAGAGGAGCCCCCGAGCCTCCGCCTGGAGCAAGCGGTTATTCGTCCCTCACGTATCCTTTTCATTTGGACGGAGGGTTTGTTTGCCGAGCCCATTTCGGTCTCGGCAAGGTCGCAGGAAGAGCCCCTAGCCTCTGTGCAGAGCGAGAGGGCCGTCGGGAGTTCCCCTGACTTTTTATACGCCCCTCGCGCGTGAGGGTTTGTTTGCCGAGCCCCCTTTTGGGCATGGGCCCGAGTTGTGGGGTCTCGGCGTATTTGCAGGAGGAGCCCCCTAGCCTCTGCACAGGGTGAGAGGGCCGTCAGGGGCTCCCCTGTCTTTTTGTATGACCCTCATGCTTCCTTTTCGCTCGGAAGGAGGGGTGGAATGTGCCTTGCTACCCTCGATGGGCACGAGCGGTGGCACTTCCGGTGAGCTGTTATCGGGTAGTCCGAGTGGAGGCCCGTACCCCGTTCGCTAGGGGATGGCTAGCGGTCCAGAGACACACTCCAAGAGTACCAGAGGATGTCTCTAGTGGGTGCCAAGGCCGTTCGCTAGGCCTCGGTGGCTCGGTGCCTCCCTACGGTGGGATCCCATTCGAAGACTTTCCTCCGGTCTCGGACACAACTTTGGGCGTCCCAAGCGTTTCGCTTGCTTGGGCCTCGGCCCCATATGGGCTCGCCCGCGGTCGTCCCTGACTCTGTTATCCTGGGGCGGCTGTCGAAACCCTTTGGGGTCCAGCCTTCGAACCCCTAGATCGTAATAGGTTCAGAGCCGGATTCCTTCATACGAAAGGAATAGGCCGCAGGGAATGTCTTCCCTATCGGCTTGGGCGGCGTGCCTTTTGAGGCAGTTTTATTGGGAGTCGAAACGGTACCTGCTGCCGTAGTGGCCGAGCGTGGCGTGGTGGATGGGACGTAACCGTCCTCGCATTTAATGCGGGAGACGTGGGCGCATGGGCCGGTGAAATCGGCTCGTGGTTAACCGCGCCAGATTGGGGGGAAATCTCCCCGATTTCATTGCCCGCTCGTTTCGCCTCCTCCCTGCATAAATACCCGGGGAGTTTTGCCCCTCCTCGTCTTACCTTGCCTGCATCAGCGCCGCCCCCGCCGAGCCGTTGCTAGAGCAGCGAGTGCCGAGAAGGAGAGGAGGAAGAGCGAGCCTAGGGAGGAAGCAAGAAAAAAGTGAAAGCATGGGAGGGAGAGAAAAGACTCACCGCCGCACCTGATTCCCCCAGCGCACCCATGGCCGGCAACGTCGTCGTTGTCGAGGCGGACCCTTGGGATCCGTCGGACGTCACCGAGGAAATGCTCCAGTCGCTTGTCGATGGTGGACTCCTCCGCCCGGTGATAGACCCTAGTAGGCCGGAGTGGATTGCTCCGTACGGCGAGCCGGAGCCGAGGCCCCGCGATGGCTACGTCGTGAGCTTCGTCTCTTTCCACGAGCGCGGCCTCGGCGTCCCGGCGGACCGGTTCATGCGGGCGCTCCCGTACTACTACGGCGTGGAGCTCCACAATTTTAATCCCAACTCCATCGCTCAGGCGGCTATTTTTGTTGCCGTCTGCGAGGGGTATTTGGGGATCGCTCCCCATTGGGAGTTGTGGCTCCACCTGTTCCGGGCGGGGCACACTACCAAGCCGACGGGTACATCGGGTAAGAGGAAGGCGTCGAGGGCCGGAGGCTGCACTCTCCAAGTGCGTCAGGACCGCCTGCACCTCTACATCCCAGCCCAACTCACGTCCTCCAACCGCCGGTGGTACACGAGTTGGCTTTACCTCCGCAACGACGACGGAGGACTTCCCCCCTACACCGGGCGGATTGTGGGGAGTTGCCCGGAGAAGTGGAAGTGGGGCGTCCCAAAGGTCGACCAGCCCAAGCTGGAGCCGCTCCTGGAGGGGCTGGCGAGGCTGTGGAGCCATGGCCTCACAGTCGCTATGGTCGTGGCCGCCTTCCACCGCCGAAGGGTGCTGCCGCTGATGGCTTGGCGGCGGCGGCTGTTCGAGATGAGGCCGGGTGAGCCCGTTGAAGGCACCCGGATGTCTTCCTCCGCCCTCTTCGACGAGGAAATTCTCCGTCGGGTGGGGGAGACGGTAGACGCGAAGTTGAGGGGCGGCAACCTGACCCCCTTCGTGATGCGACCGTCGCGGGGGTTCCTTTCGCTAGTAAGTCGAGTGCCGTTGTGGCCTCTGAGCCTCCTCAATCTCCCTTTATCCCTGGTTTCCTTATGCGCGTTTGTCGTTCCTTCAGGGGATGAGGGACGTGCGCTCCTCCCCGCCGCCCGTTCCCGAGGATGCGGGTCAGCGGGCGATCAACCGCGCTTACGCCGACGCGTAGAAGAAGCGAAAGGACGCTAAGGCGGCGAAGCGCACGAAGCACCTCCTTGCGCGCGAGGCATTGGATAAGCGCCGCCGTCAACAACGGAAGGATGGTCTCCCGTTGGAGGAATCCCCGTCGACGTCGTTGTCGACGGAGGCCTCGGACGGGAACGACAAGGGCGAGGGAGGGTGAGGTCCCCTAGACCACCTTCCTGATGTCGTGGAGGTGGCGCCCGGGGCGTCGGCAAGCAGCCCGGCACCCCCGGGAAGGGGAGGAGAAGCGGACCCGGGGCCGGCGGTTGCCCGCTCTAGGGCCGAGGCCGACACGCCCGAGGCGCAGGCGTTAGGCAAACGCGCCGTCAGCCCGGAAAGCTCGGTGGCCGCGGCGGAGCAGGTGGCGGTGGAGGCGACGCCACCGCCCCCGCAGAGGACCGAAGGGGCACCGGGGTCCGCTGAGGACCGACCGGCGCCGATGGATACGGATACGACGCCACTGCCGCCGCCTCCGCCGTTGCGGATGCGGTTTGTCGTGGCGAAGCGGGGGCCACCCCGTTCTAAGTAAGTGTATTTTTGGCAGGGTCGTAGTGTCTTCCGTTTGCTTTTTTGGTCTCGCGTTGACCCTGTAGGTTAATTTTCTTTAGTCAGAAGTGGCCTGCGGATGACCTCCCGTTGGCGCCCCTTAAGGCGCTTAAGGCGAGCCCCGGCCCCTCCGCACACTGGGTGGTGGAGGCATAAGCCGCTATCCAACGTGGCGCGGCATCGACGAGGGTCGACCCAAAGGGGTCGGCCGCCCAAGGAGGAGCTGCCGAGGCGGCCCCTACACAGACGAGGGGGGGAGCGCTTCTGCCTCGTGAGGGTGAGGCTCACGAGTTGGATGAGGCCGGCGTGCCCTTTGTTGCCGAGGCCCCCGGGGTCTCCGAGGCTGAGGCGACAAAGGCTACGGCGCCTGCCACCGCCGAGACTGCGGTGGCTACGGTCGGTGTCTCTGCGTCTGCCGAGGCCACGATGGCGGAGGCCAGAGCCCCCGAGACCGCCGAGGCCGTAATTGCAGAGGCCGGAGCCCCCGAGGTCACCAAGACCGTCGTGATGGCGGCGAGGCCGTCTGTGCAGGAGGCGGAGATGCAGGCGGCGGAGGCCTCGGTGGTTCCCTTGGTTCAGGGTCCGCCGTTGTTGCGAGAGAGCGCCCGGGAGGCGGTGGTCTATCCAATCTCCTCCGACGATACTTCCCGGGCGCGGGAGGTGGTCGACGCCGAGGAGACCGGTGCCATGGAGCAGCCGGCGCTGCTCTTGAACGAGGGAAGCTCGACCCTCGTGAGGGTCCGGCCTGAGCCCCGTGGGTGGGATCACACGTGGGTACTGTGGCGGAGCCAGGACGACCCTGAGGGGGAGCCTCTATTCGCCCTTGAGGATGCGGCCGAGGGCGGGCGCTGGAACACCTTCGAGCAGTACCGCCAGCTGGCGGAGCGGTCGCTATGGACGGCGTTGTCCGTGGTGGCCGACGAGCTGCCCGGAGTCACCCAGGTTCGTGTTCTCCTTTCTCGCGCGACGTTTACTTTCCTAATTTTGTTGCGACCAATGACCTTCGCTCTGCTTCCCCAGGAGCTCGAGACCCGGTCGCTTGGGAAGTCGGTCTTTCTCCAGCGGGAGAGGGGCGTCTGGGACCAGCTTCACCAGCAGAAGGGCCTCCTTGCCAACGCTAACGAGCTTCTATCGGCGCGAAGCACGGAGGTGGAGGACCTCCGCCTTCGCTGTGCCGACGCGAAGGTCGAGGCGGCCACGGTCCAGGCGCAGCTCGCCCCTTTGGTGGCGTGGGTCAAGGAGCTGGAGGAGGAGCTTACCTGCGCGGTCAGCGATCGGGATGCCTTCAGGTCCCGGGCCAAAGAAGCGACGGCCTCGGGCAAGGCCCTCACCGGGCAACTGGGGGCAGAGGAGAGTGCGCACCGGCTGACCAGAGGCGCTCTAAACGAGGCCCTTGCTGCGGTTGAGGCCTCGCAAATCGAGGCTGTGGTTTTGAAGGGGACGGTCGAGGGTGAGTTCCAGTCCCCTTGTTTTGTTTCCTTTTCCTTATGTTTGCTCCCTGACTTCCTTGTATGACGCAGAGCTGGGAAGTGAGGCTTCCAGGGCGGCCAAGGCCTCTAGGTTCGAGGCCCAACGATTGAAGGAGAAGGCCGAGGCCTGTCAAGCCGAGACCCGTCGCTAGGGAGCAGAAGGCCAAGGGTGAGTTCCGTGGGCTTCCGTCCCTACCTTAGGTTGTCCTTTCTCTCGCTCGACTTCACTCCATTTTCCACGGTGCAGAGTCAGAGGCGGAGATCATTCGGGCCGCCGAGGCTTCTAGCGCGGTGCAGACGGTGCTCGAGACCAAGATCGGGGAGCACGAGGCACTGAAGCGTGCTGCCCTTTCTGCCTGCGAGGCCTTGGAGGTCGAGGGGGTTCAGTCAGGCAGCTCCCTTGGGAGCCGCTTGATTGCACTGAGCAGCCAGATGCACGAACGGCTCCGAGGGGCGTTGCACACGGGTGTCAAGCGGGCGATGGCCGTCATCTCCTCTCACTACCTTGGCGTCGACCTCCCGGCCGTCAGTGATGGCTACGTTCTGCCTAATGATGACGAGGAGGCCGACGCGGCGGTCGCAAAGCTGATGGAGGCGGTGGAAGGCCCTGGCGCGGCGCTGGCGATGCTCTTCGAAGAGGAGGTGGTGGCCCCCCTACCATCTGTCGACGCTGAAGGCCCCGAGCCTTGATCTGGGCCCCGGGGGTTGTGTAAAAATAGAATAGGGGTTATTTTTTGTATCGTAACGCTTGTGGCCGTCGAGGCCTTTACTTTTGAAGTACTTGTGTTTCTTAGTTGTTTTTCTTATGTTTCCGAGCCTCGGCCCTCTGTCGCTCCCGATCGGATTTCGTTTGCAAAACACCCCTTGGGGCCTAAGCCGCCCCTTGAGCGAGAGGTAGTGAGGGAGTGCCGTAGCTTGAGGCATAGGCCGCCTCGCGACTCTACCCGGCCTCTCGCTTAGGAAATGCACCTTGGTCCGAGGGGTTTTACAACTAATTCGTCCGAGCCTGCTAGGGACTTGGCGAGGATTTTTAAGTAAAAACGATCAAGAATGGCGATGGGGACCTAGGGGACGCCTAGGAGGTGTCCCCATCTAGCCCCCGAGGGAGGCTTGGTTCGCCGAGGCGTAACCGAGTTTCCTTGCCGTGTTCTCAGTATTGCCGAGGCCTCACGATGGGCTCGGGGTTTCTCGAAAAATAAGACCAACTAAAGAACGCTTCTTAATTGTATTTCGAGAAACGACATATACAATGCTTGGAAATTTAGGGATAAAAGCGACGTAGTCGTTCTATGTTCCAAGCGTTGGTGAAGACTTCGCCCTTCTCGTTGGCCACTTGTAGGTCCCGGGCTTCAAGATTTTGGCGATGATGTACGGTCCTTCCCATGGCGGGGTCAGCTTGTGGCGACCCTTGTTGCTCTGTGCTAGCCTCAACACCAGTCGCCTACCTTCAAGTCTCGGCCTCGACGTTGCGTCCGGGCTCGAGAAGCGCCCAGCAGTTCTCTGGGTATTTGGCCGAGTGTAGTAGCGCGACATCTCGGGCTTCCTCCAGTTGATCAAGGGCATCCTCTCGGGTGGTGCGGTTACTTTGTTCGTTATAGGCTTGCAGCCTCGGGGAACCATATTCCAAGTCGGTGGGGAGGATGGCCTCGGCCCCATAGACTAGGAAGAAAGGCGTGAATCCCGTGGCTCGGCTTTTGGAGAACTTGTCGATTGATACCAATAGATGGGTGAAGCCCCCGGGGGCCTTTTGCAGAGGCCCGACCATGTCGAGACCCCATACAGCTAATGGCCAGGTGATGGGGACAGTTTGCAGGGCCAGGGCCGGGAGATGTGTCTGCCGGGCATAGTACTGGCATCCTTCGCAGGAGCGCACCACCTTAGCTAAGCGCCACGATCGCCGCCGGCCAGAGAGAACCTTGGCGAAAAGCATTCCCTACAAGCGTCCGAGGCGCCGCATGGTGCCCGTAGGCGCCCGCGTGTAAGTCCCAAAGCAGGGCTTGGCCCGCTTCGGAGCTGATACACCGTTGGAGGACACCTGAGGGACTTCGCCTGTATAATTCGCCGTTGTAGATGGCGTAGGTCTTGGCTCGCCACGCAAGCCACCGTGCTTCGGTTTTGTCGTCAGGAAGCTCCCCTTGATCGAGCCAATCGAGTAACGGGACTCGCCAATCCGCGTGCTGATCAGTCCGTGGAGGCTCGGCGTTGACTTCCATGACCTCGGGCTCGGTCGAGGGGGTCTCGGCAGTAGAGGGAGCGTCGGGCTTTGCCATGGGTTCCCCAGGTGGGCCCTCCTCTGCTGTCGAGGTGCAGCCAATGGAAGGTTTGTGGAGGTCTCTGGCGAAGACGTTCGGGGGGACCGGGGCCCGTTCCGAGGCCATCTTTGCCAACTCGTCAGCGGCCTCGTTGTACTTTCGCGCGACGTGATTTAGTTCGAGGCCGTCGAACTTGTCTTCTAGGCGTCGTACCATCTTGCAGTAAGCCTCCATTTTAGGGTCGAGGCAGTTTGACTCCTTCATCACTTGATCTATGACGAGCCGCGAGTCGCCTCGGACGTCGAGGCGCCGTGCCCCAAGCTCGATGGCGACTTGCAAGCCATTGACGAGGGCCTCGTATTCGGCCACGTTGTTGGAGGCGGCGAAGTGGAGCCGCACCATGTAGCGCATGTGTACTCCGAGGGGCGAAATGAAGAGCAGACCCGCGCCTGCCCCGGTCTTCATCAGGGATCCGTCGAAGTACAGGGTCCAGCACTCCGTCTGAATTTGAGCAGGTGGCAGTTGGGTATCTGTCCATTCAGCCACGAAATCGGCCAAGACCTGAGACTTGATCGCTTTTCGAGGCGCAAAGGTCAAGGTTTCCCCCATAAGCTCGACAGCCCACTTGGCTATCCTGCCCGAGGCCTCCCGGTTATGGACTATCTCGCCCAGGGGGAAGGATGATACCACAGTCACTGGGTGCGACTCGAAGTAGTGGCGCAGTTTGCGCCGGGCCAGGACCACGGTGTAGACCAGTTTCTGGATGTGGGGGTAGCGTGCTTTGGTCTCGGAGAGCACCTCGCTGATGAAATAAATAGGTCGTTGGGTGGGTAGAGTATGCCCCTCTTCCTGCCTCTCTACCACTACGGCGGCGCTGACTACTTGGGTTGTTGTGACGACGTAGAGTAGGAGGACCTCGTCCATGGCCGGGGGTATCAGGACGGGAGGATTGGTGAGCAGGCTCTTGAGTCTGTCGAGGGCTTCCTCAGCCTTGGGGGTCCAAGAGAAACGCTCGGACTTCCTCAAGAGTCGATACAGGGGCAAACCTTTTTCGCCGAGGCGCGAGATGAAGCGGCTCAGGGCCGCAAGGCATCCCATGACCCTCTGCACTCCCTTGAGGTCTCTGATTGGTCCCATGCTGGTTATGGCCGAGACCTTCTCTGGGTTGGCTTCAATGCCGCGTTCCGAGACTATGAATCCCAAGAGCATGCCTCGGGGAACCCCGAACACACACTTCTCGGGGTTGAGCTTGATGCCCTTCTCCCTAAGGCATTTGAAGGTTATCCTCAAGTCGTCGACGAGACTGTCGGCCTTTCTGGTCTTGACCATGATGTCGTCTACGTAGGCCTCGACGGTCCGCCTGATGTTGTCTCCAAAGACCTAGGTCATGCACCGTTGGTACGTGGCACCTGCGTTTCTGAGGCCGAAGGGCATCGTCACGTAGCAGTACACGCCGAACGGTGTGATGAAAGAAGTCGCGAGCTGGTCGGACTCTTTCATCCTAATCTGATGGTAACCAGAGTACGCATCAAGGAAAGACAGGGTCTCGCACCCTGCAGTGGAATCAACAATTTGATCGATTCGAGGTAATGGGAAGGGGACCTTTGGACAGGCTTTGTTTAGACCGGTGTAGTCTACACACATCCTCCATTTCCCATTTTTCTTTTTGACTAACATGGGGTTAGCCAACCACTCTGGGTGGGACACTTCCTTGATGAACCCGACCGCCAAGAGTCTCTGCACCTCCTCTCCAATGGCCCTGCGCTTTTCTTCGTCGAAGCGGCGCAGGCGTTGCCTCGCCGGTCTAGATCCGACCCGGATGTCCAGGGCGTGCTCGGCGACCTCCCTTGGTATGCCCGACATGTCCGAGGGACTCCATGCGAATATGTCGGCGTTCGCACGGAGAAAGTCGACGAGCACGGCTTCCTATTTGATGTCGAGGGTGGCGCTGATCCTCAGCGCTCGGTCATCGGGGCAGGCGGGGTCGACCGGGATGAGTTTGATGGTTTCAGCGGGCTCGAACACCCCCGCGCGACGCTTGGAGTCAGGTACCTCGCCACTGAGTTGGTCGAGGTGGGCGATGAGGGTCTCGGCCTCTACAAGAGCCTCGGCGTACTCGATGCATTCGACGTCGCAGTCGTATGCATGTTCGTACGTGGACTCAATTGTGATGACACCGCTAGGGCCTGGCATCTTGAGCTTGAGGTAGGTATAGTTGGGCACTGCCATGAACTTGGCGTAGAACGGCCGCCCCAGGATGGCGTGGTAGGCTCCTCTGAACCCGACTACCTCGAAGGTGAGGACTTCCTTGCGGTAGTTGGAGGGGGTGCCAAAGCAGACGGGAAGGTCGATGCGCCCGAGGGGTCGCGTGCGCTTCCCTGGCATGATGCCATGGAAGGGTGCGACATCGCCTTGGAGCCTCGACCGGTCGATCTCCAAGAGTTCCAGGGTGTTGGCATAGAGGATGTTGAGGCCGCTGCCTCCGTCCATCAACACCTTGAGAGTCGGGTGTTGCCGATGATCGGGTCGACAACCAAATGGTACCGCCGGGATTCGAACATGGTCGGTGGTGGTCATCTCGATCGAAGGTGATCGCCTCTCGAGACTAGTCAAGGTACTGGGGGTGGCTACCTTGATCGAGAAGACTTCCGGCGTTCCCTCTTGCGCTGCCGCCACACCAGTAAGGCATGCCGAGGGCCCGCCAAGATCATGAAGGCGCTATGCACTCGGGAACCCATCGCCCTTGTCCTTGTCCCGGCCGCCGACGCCTTTACGCTTGGCGCGCTGCTGTCGGGGAGCCCGAGCCCAGCGGCGTAACGCGTCGTAGCATGGAGCAATCCTCGAGGGCGTGCTTGACCGGGCCTTGGTGATATAGGGCATGGTTTCTTGAGCATGTCGTCGAAAGGCCTAGGGCCTTTGGGGCCTCGGGATTCTTGTGTTCTACAACCCGACCAGATGAGCCCCCATGACCTCCTCGCTTCCCTAGGCGCCTTTTTTCTTTCTCTTAGGGAGGTGGGAGGCCGAGGCGTCGGGGGCCTCGTCCCTCCGCTTTCCCTTGCCGTCGCTGTCGAGGAAGATGGCACCGACGGCCTCCTCGCCCGAGGCGAAGTTGGTGGCGATGTCGAGGAGCGCAGCAAGCGGTCGTGGCACATTCCGACCTAGCTCCTCAGACTGTGTCCCGCAGTGGTGCCGAGAGGAAGGCTCGACGATCTCCGAGTCGCCGACGCCGGGCAACTCGGTGCACTGCTTTGGAGAAGCGCCGGATGAAATCTCGTAGAGACTTCGCTTTGGTTTCGGCGGCAACTCTTAAGGTCCCAGGAGTTTCCGGACGACGTGACGCGCGTCTCGAAATTCCCAACGAAGACCCTAACCAAGTCGCGCCACCGTGGATTTGTGAGGGAGGGAGGTGCTCGAGCCAGTGCTCGCGCCGAGTCCCGACAAGAGCAAGGGAGGTTATGGATGATGAGCAGTCATCATCCGCGCCACCTAGTTGGCAGCCAAGCGTAATCGCAAGCCGAGTTCGGGTTGGTCTCACCGCCATTTTTCGCGAGGTTGGCTGGTTGCCGAAAAAACGGGCCGGAACCGGGCGACATGGATAGCTCGCTAAAGACTCGAGGGCCGTGTGGCTCGGGAGAAGGGCTGCGGTCTTCCTCGGCTGTCGTAAGCAGCCACCTCGGTGCACATGGTAGCCTCGGGCGGGCCCCTCACCGTCGTGGGCGTCGTCGCCGGCCGGCCGACCACCTCGTGGTCTCCCCGCCCTCGTGTCGATTGTCGAGGCGATCGAGGAGCACGGGACCCCGTGAGCTATCGGTGCTCGAGTAGGTTCGGGACGAGTCGAGGCTTCCTCTGCCCGCCCGCGGTGCCGCCGGGCAGGTTTGAGACGCCCCGTGCGCCCGTCGCCGGGAGGCGTAACTCTCGGCTTGCTGAACCGCGGCGGTCTCTAGGAGATCTCGAACTCGCCATGGACCCACCGCCCTCCGCGTAGAAGGCTCGGGCATTGCGCGAACCAAAGATCGCCAGCAGCATGCGACGCTCGCTAGCTAGCGCGATTGAAGATCGGGGTTGCTCACCCTTCGTCGTTATGGATGCGGTGATGCACGTCGAGGGCCCTCCGTCGGGCTCCCCCGCCTTTGCCGCGACCTCGCTGTTCTTGTTAGAGAGAGTCTCGAAGCTGCTGCAGAAGGAGTTGGTCTTGCTCGACCTTGGCCTGGAGCTCACGGAGTTGTTCTAGGTCTAGGCGCTGAGGTCGCGCAAGAGCAATGTTCTCATTTCGTGCGGCCGGCAGGACGGCGCGTGGTGGTGTAGCGACGCCCGCGCCGGGGCGGAGCGGGGAACGGCTACCTGCCCCCTCGTCCTCTTCGCCCGCTCTCGACATCCCGACCCCGACATGAAAACATTCGCGAGTGGGGTCATAGGTGCCTTCATCGTCGGAGTCGGAGTAGCCAAAGCAGTAGTCGCTTGTAGCCAAGAACTGGCGCAAAGCCCCAGGGTTGTGGAGTCCGGAAAAATCCACCCCGGGCCATGCCTCGTCCTCGTCCGAGGAGTCGGAGTGGGTGCTCAGGTCGAGAGCGAAGCGCTGGCGGCGTTCCGAGGGGTGCTCGTGAGCGGCAGAGTAAGCATAGGCGTACGAGGCGGCAGCATCTCTCAACCCAAAGGGGTATGGGGACGGCGCCGTCTCTAGATTCTGCCCCGCCGGGGTCGGCTCTTCAGGGAGTGGTGGAGCGGAGCTTGACGACTGGGCATCGCCGCGAGCCACCGGCGATTTTCCTTTGTCCAAGCTCAGGCCAGACAGGTTCCCAGCCAGGGACCCCGTACCAACAGCTGGTCGTAGGATATCGGCGGAGAGTGGCGTGCCGCCCTGGGTTCGCGTAGCGTCGGGGTGGCCTTGCTCGCATCATGCCTGGCGAGCGCGGCGAGAGCGGCCGCCCGGGCGCCGCCTGCGCCTGGGCTGCCGGGGCGTAACTCCATCGTCAGACGGTGGGGCTTGAGGAGTGAGGAGCACCATGTCGTACTCATGCCCTAGAGACATGAACTCTAGGCTCCCAAACCAAACCACGGTGCCGAGACGCAATGGTCGTATGGGGTCTGCCATTCGGATCCTGCTGGGATGACAAAAACGACACGCAGCTGCCCCTACCTGGCGCGCCAACTGTCGGTGTTTCGAACCGGGGGGTCCTCAACCGACTAGTGAATTTGTTCTGCGTGCTCCCGAACTGGATGGTGATGCAAAGAGACACAAGGTTTATACTGGTTCGGGCAATCGAGGCCCTACGTCCAGTCTGAGAGATCGATCTTGTATTCCTTGCACCGAGGTGCTCGTAGTAGGGGGTTACAAGCTAAAGGAGAGAGGGAGCTGGTCCCAGGTCTCGGCAGGGTGTCGTGCGGGCCGCTTGAGACGTTGCTCTCAGGTGGCAGGGATGTGTGTGTGTGTGTGTGTGTACCAGGTTTTTCCCCCTCGGCTAAGTGGCCCAAGTCCTCTCCTTTTATAGTTGAAGGGAGGACAAGGACCGTACATGTATTACTATGCGGTGTTGTGCCAATAGGGGTGGCACGTCCAAGCCCTATGACCTGTCCCTGTGGTCGCGTGGTCGTTGGAGTGGTCCATCCTTGGAGTACTGGGGCGGCGTGGTCATCCCATCAGATCCTGTGCATCGTGGGAGCCCCGGGAATGCCTCGGAGTGGACGCGGTGGCGAACGTGCAAGCCACTGTGGACGGACTGTGCACGAGGCCGAGACTTGGTCGGTGCCGAGGCTTGTACTGCGGTGGGGGGGGGTCTCGGCAGGCACGAACCCCGAGATCGCCGAGGCCCCGGTGTACAGTGCTGAGGCCTTGAGCGGGCGGCCGATCATGGGTACATCATTTGGACACAGTGGTCAGTAATCCCCGTCGTACCTTGTCCCAGCTGGTATGGCGCTGATCATGGACACAGTGGTAGGACACAGTGGCCGGTGATCCCCGTCGTGCCCTGTCCCGGCCGGTATGGCGCTGATCGTGGACACAGTGGTAGGACACAGTGGCTGGTAATCCCCGTCGTGCCCTGTCCCGGCCGGTATGGCGCTGATGCGACCTTGGGTCGCGTCGGCCATCCTGTGGCGTTGAGCCACCGTTTGGCTGAGATTGCGGGAGTGGTTGAAGCATTAATGAGACATGACGAGTTGTTGGGAAGGTCGGCCGAGGCGGGAGGCGATGGACCGCGGGCGACCCGGCCTCGAGCGACACGGAGGCTGGGGCCTCGCACGAGACGGAGATCGGGTTCCTTGCCGAGGCCTCGCGCGAGACGCCTCGCGCGATACGGAGAATGTACCCCTGCCGAGGCCTTCCCTGGAGAGCCTCGGGCGAGACGGAGATGGCGCCTCCTGCCGAGGCTCGGCGCCCCCTGCCGAGGCCTACCCTGGGGAGTCTCGTGCGAGGCGGAGTTTGCTTCGAGACCTCCTACTCGAGGCTCGAGGCGAGGTGGAGGAGGGCTCGGTCGTGGCAGGTGAGGGGCCCGCGGCTTACCTTCTAGCTTTATTTTGATGTTTGCTTGGGGTACCCCGTTCTAAGGTACCCGACACTCCTCTTCTCTACATTCTGGTGTGGGCTAGAGATGCCACCAGTGGCGGCGGAGTGGTTGGGAGCGGCCGCTAGGGTTTCGAGGGGGTTTATATAGCTGAGCTTGGCTATGGTGGCACAGCGAATGGTGGGGAGTGAAAGAGGGGTACGTGGATGGTGATCGGGGCCTCTGTGATAGGGGTTTGGAGCACAAGGTGGTTGCGGTCCTGCTGGTGCTCCTAATTTCGAACGGCTCGATCAAAAGATGGACGGGGTCATGATAAGGTGGCAGGGGAGCAGGCCATGGTAGGCGGTGGCGTCAGTACAGCGGGCGCCGGCAGGAGGCCATTGCAGGGGCTTGTAGATCTTCTACATGGCGAGGATCCATGGATGCACGCTCAACGGGCCAGCAGTGGACGGCCGAGATAGCGGGGCTTGGCCTCGGATTCACGCGGCAGCGATTTGCTCTGCTTTTCGGTGAGGCAGGGGCACGGTGAAGGGGAGACGAGTGGGTCCCGTCCATCAGCCTATGTGGGGGAAGGCGACGAAGTTGCCTCACGACAAGGCGTGGGCGTGGGCGTGTCGCTGGGCCACGGCTGCTGAGCCGGCTTGGTCGCGCAGTGTGGGCACGGGGTGCGCGTTGCTGGTCCGCTGGGCATGGCGTGGAACTGGGCCGGTGCACGCGCAGGTACAGGCAGGGGTGCATGGGGTTGACTGGGCCAATGCTGGGCCACCTGCTGCTGTGGGCTGCTTTGCTCCTTTCTTTTCTTTTCAATTTCGAAATCCTTTTCTAATTCTTATCCCTAATTCTATTTACACCAAGGGCACCTATGTGTGTGCACATGTGTTGCCAACATGTGCACACCCTAGTGGGGTCCACTAGAAGTCATCTAGAGTTTTAGGAACTCCAAGCCAAGGGTTGGCAACACACACAAGTATTTTACTTAGTTAAACAAAGAGGTGGTTGATTTTATTAGCAATACATAAAAATCAAGAAGAGCCAAATCACATGCTGGAAAATAAAATGCAATGCTCATACATGCTAATTAAGGTCTACTTGTGCAACTACAAGATGGTTTCCTACTATGCACACTCACCATGCATGAGCTTTGCCAGAAAAATTTTTAAGTTGTGATTTTTGGTTGTTGGAAAACTTGGGTTGTTACAGTCCTCCCCCCTCGCAGGAATCTCATCCCGAGATTAAGGTGTGATGTACCTTTCAAAGAGGTAGGGGTAAAGCATCCGAAGCTCTGACTTCTTCTCCCACGTGGCTTCTCGCTCAGTGTGGTTGCTCCACTGAACCTTGCACATGGGTATAATAGTGCTTCTTGTTTCTTTCTCAGCTCTGTCAAGTATCTGGATAGGATGCTCTTTATACTCTAGGGTGTCCTGTATATCTAGTGCATCAGTTGGTACTTGCTCATCTGGTAGCTTCAAGCACTTGCGTAGCTGAGATACATGGAACACTGGGTGTACTCACGCAAGTTCCTCAGGTAACTCTACCTTGTTTGCTAGCTTGCCAATCCTCTGACAGATGCAGTTAGGTCCCACATACCTTGGTGCCAACTTTCCTTTCACATGGAACCTGATGGTGCCTCGGAGTGGTGAGACCTTGAGATAGACATAGTCCCCAACCTAAAACTCAATGTCTCTCCGATGATTATCTGCATAGCTCTTCTATCGGCTCTGGGTAATTCTCAGATTCTCACACACCTGTGCGACTCCTTCTGCATCTTTGATTTTTGCGGGGCCAAAGAACGATCTCTCTCCCACCTTTGACCACATCAGAGGGGTTCTACACTTTCTGCCATATAAGGCCTCGAAGGGTGACATTTTGAGACTAGCCTGATAACTGTTGTTGTAAGAGAACTCTGCATGCGACAAACTCTTCTCCCAATCAGACCCATATTTCAAAACACAAGCTCGGAGCATGTCCTCTAGAATTTGATTCACTCTCTCAGTCTTACCATCTATCTGTGGGATGTATGCGGTGATGTAGTTTAGTCGAGTCCCAATTACCTTGTGAAGACTCTTCTAGAACTTGGACACGTATTGCGTCCCATGGTTTGACACTATGCTCCTCGGAGCCCATGCAATCTAAGGATGTTCTCTACATATAGATCTGCCAGCTTCTCAACTCTGTAATCACTCCTCACCGCTATGAAGTGAGCTACTTTGGTGAACCTATCAACAATCACCCAGATCGAGTCATGGCCTTTAGGGGTTCGAGGTAAACCCACGATGAAGTCCATGGAGATGCATTCCCACTTCCACATCGGAACATCCAGGGGTTTCAACAACCTAGCTAGTCTTTGATGTTCGGCCTTTATTCTATTGCAGATGTCACATCGTGCAACATGTCCTACAATATCAGCTTTCATGTTTCTCCACCAATAATGCTTTTTTCAGATCAACATACATCTTGGTGCTTCCTGGGTGGATACAGTACTTGGAGTCATGACCCTCAGCTAAAATCTCCTCTTGCAGGGATGCATCGGAGGGCACACAGATTCTGTCCTTGTACCAATACACACCATGTTCATCTTCTCTAATTTAGGACATTTGCCCATTTCCATGAGTTCACGGATCTCCCAAATTTTAGGACACTCCTGCTGGGCTTTATAGATCCGCCCTTCGAGGTTGTATTGTACTCGAAGCTCATTTAACAATCCCTTTGGTAGGATCTCAAGCCGGATGTCCTCCATCTCCTGATTTAGCTCAGTTGGTATAGCCTCTACCATTATGTTGTGACAATAGCTCTTACGACTTAGAGCATCAACGACTATGTTAGCCTTCCCCAGATGATAATGTATCTCCAGGTTGTAGTCCTTAATCAGCTCTAGCCATCGACACTGTCTCATATTTAGATCCTCCTAAGTGAAGAAGTACTTCAGGCTCTTGTGACCGGTGTATATGTCACATTTGTTCCTGATCAGGTAGTGTCTCCAGATCTTTTGGGCATGTACAACAGCTGTGAGCTCAAGATCGATGGTCGGATAGCATTGCTCATGGTCTTTCAACTGTCAAGAAGCATAAGCTATGACTCTCCCACTCTACATCAGAACACAACCAAGTCCCTGTCTAGAAGCATCACAATAGACCACAAAATCTTGCTGGATATCAGGCAAGGCTAGCACAGGAGTGGTGGTAAGCTTCTGTTTCAAGGTCTGGAAGCTTTGCTCGCACTCAGGCATCCACTCAAACTCATTTGTCTTCTTCAATAGGTTGGTCATCGGCTTGGCTATCTTGGAGAAATTCTCAATGAAGTGGCGGTAGTAACCTGCCAACCCGAGAAAACTATGAATATCAGACACATTATGGGGTTGCTCCCACTCTTTCATTGCCTCGATCTTAGCAGGATCGACCGTGACTCCCTCGGCTGTGTGAACGTGACCAAGGAAGGTGACTTCTTCAAGCCAGAACTCGCACTTGCTAAACTTGGCATACAACTGATTCTGGCTCAGCTTCTCCAGAACTACCCTCAAGTGCTGCTCATGCTCTTTGACAGTGGACGAGTAGACGAGAATGCCATCTATGAACACCATGACAAACTTCTCTAGCTCATCCATGAACACCTTGTTCATCATATTCATGAAGTAGGCCAGGGCATTTGTGAGTCCGAAGGACACAACGGTGAGCTCGTACTGCCCGTACCTAGTGATAAAGGCTGTCTTCAGAATGTCCTCAGTCTTGATCTTCATCTAATGGTATCCAGATCTGAGATCAATCTTGGAGAAGAACATGGCATTCCTCAGCTGATCTAAGAGGTCATCTATCCTTGGCAGAGGATACTTGTTCTTGACTATCACATCATTCAAGTTATGGTACTCAATGCACATCCTCATTGATCCATCCTTCTTCTTCACAAATAGAATAGGGGAACCCCATGGTGAAGCACTGGGTCTGATGTACCCCTTATCGGACAACTCCTTGAGCTATTTCTTGAGCTCCTCCAGCTCATCGACTGACATGCGGTAAGGTCTCTTAGCAATGGGACCTGTACCAGGCAAAAGGTCAATCACGAACTCCACATCCCGATCAGGTGGCATGCCTGGCAACTCCTCAGGGAACACATCGGGGTACTCACACACTATAGGTACCTCCACCACTATCTTGGCTTCCAAGGCACATAGCATGGAAACTGCCTTTCCTGAGTTGGGCTCACAGCGGATCACGTGACCACTTGGATGTGCTATCTACATGTACCTCGGTGAACAAGATATCACTCCCTTGTGCTGAGTTAGCCAATCCATCCCCAGTATGACATCCAGTCCATCAGATGGAAGTAAGGTGAGATTGGCTAGAAAGGGGTAACCCTCTATGGTGATACTCACTCCCTGACATTTCTTTGTGCATCTAATGTTGCCCAAGGGTGAACTAGTGTCTATGGGCACTCTCTGTGGAGTCACTAGTAGGTCATGCTCTCATGCAAACTTGGTGGATATATATGAACATGTGGCACCAAAATCGAACAGAACTGATGCTAAAGCTCCATGTACTAGAAACATACCGTACACCACATCAGGGGCGTGCTAGGCATCCTTCGCGGTCAAGTGAGTGAGATGACCATGGGTAGGCCCTACGGCAGGCTTGTAGGACATGCCCTGAGCTGAAGCCTATCTTGCTAAAGTCAGAGCAGGTGGTGCGGCGTTCTTCATGGGGCACTCGGTGACCTTGTGACCTGGCTGGCCATAGCTGAAGCAAGTGAAGGGCACGCTACTTGTGGAGGTAGGCATAGTGGCGTTCCACGTGCCGGGGCTCTGAGCAGGGCGACTCAGAGAGGGGCGACTCTGAGTGGGGCGGTGGTAGTTGGTGGTGTAGGTACCACCTCCACAGCTCTGAGTCGGCGTGGCTCCCTAAGCCGAGCGAGGGTGAGGCAGTGAGGGCATGTGAGCATGTGGCCTCTGAGGTGCCGGGGCACGAGAGGAACTCTTGGACTGGTGCTTCTTCTCCTTGTAGAGGGCATCCGCCTCCAAACGATCCCTCTCCATCTCCAAGACCTTGTTGATCATGGCCCGGAGAGTGTAGCAGGTGTGACCCAAGAGGGCCACCTTGAGGCGTGTGTTCAAACCCTTCTTGAAGAAGTACATCTTCTTCTTCTCGGTGTCTGTCTCACTTGGAGCATACCTCATTGAAAGGTCCTTGTTTGGTTTTGGTAATTGAGTGACAACTTAGGTGGACTAATTGTGTTTATGTGAGATACACAGGTGATTAGTCCACAGGTACATGTGTGTGAGCAACATATGCCATGAAGGTGAAAATGGCTTAGAGATGTTGCAAAGCTCACACATGTGATGATGAAGGAGCTTAAATGCACATGAGACATGACATTGAGTCATGTGATCAAGGTGGAGAAGATCAAGACAAGACTTGGCTTGATGGACCGGTTGCAAGCGTGAAGGGCAAGTCGAAGGCCTTGGAGTGATGGACCGCATGGCGGTGAAGCTTGAGCAAGACTTGGCACTGATGGATGATGGCAACGGTGAAGAGCAAGTAAAGTCAAGATCAATGAACCAATATGATCACGTGATGATATGAAGTGGATCATATCATTGTTGATCGTGTTGGTGCATGTGTTGCATCAACATTGGAGGAGATGGAATAGAATGCGCAAGGCAAAGGTATAACCTAGGGCATTTCATTTCACCGGTCATAGGTGTGTAGAGAAGTTTATGACCGGGTTTAGGATAGATGGCCGTACTATCAAGAGGGGCAAACTTGTTTGCATATCGGTCATCTAGTGCCACTTGAGTGATCTAACTTTGCATCGTCGCTAGGATCGAGTGGCGTGGCAAGTTGAGTGGCTAACATCCTTTGGGAAATGATTGTGAAAAGCTAACACACATACACATGGCGGTGTACACTTGGTGGTGTTGGCACATTTACAAAAGAGATGGAGTTGGAGTTGATGTGGATCAACTTGGTGAAGAAACTCCACCGGTGAAGTGTCCGCCCGTAGAGTGCGGACAGTCCGACGGTGCCACCGGCGCCCTACATAGAAAAGACAGGGTCTCACAGAGTGCATCGGACGCTGGTCACGTGGTGACCGGACGCTGGGGTCCCGCGTCCGGTCAGTGGTGGCTGAGAGCTTGCAGCGTCGGTCTTCGACCGGACGCTGGCACTCGAAGTGACCGGACGCTGGCAGGGCACATCCGGTTAGGCTGACGTATGGTGACACAGAAGCTGGAGTGTGACTGGACGCTGGGCTGCGTCCGATCACGTGCGATCGGATGCGTCCGGTCATGTCTGGTACCTTACTGGAAATGACCGGATGCTGGGGTTGCTGTGTCCGGTCAGTTGAAGCTGTTGCGTCCGGTCAGAAGATGACCATTGAGATCAGAAGAATGCCGTTGAACGCAAGTGACACGTGGCTGTCATCGGGCGACTGGACGCTGAGGTACAGCGTCCGATCAACACGACCGGAGAGTCCGGTTGACCCGACAGTTGCCTAGTGAAGGGGTAACGGCTAGTTTAGCCCATGGGGCTATAAATAGAAGTGGCTCTCGGCCATGGTAGGGGCTGAGCACCTAAGGGGACTTAGTGTCCATGCTTGTGAGTGCTTGGGAGCCCTCCATCACACATATGCTTGATAGTGATCATTCGATTATGTGAGTGAGCGATTCTAGTGTGAGTGCATCGTGAGGTTGCATTGAGTGGCACTAGGTGATCAAGTTGCAAGCCGGTGGTGCTTGTTACTCTTGGAGGTTGCCACCTCCTAGACGACTTGGTGGTGGTCTCCGTTGAAGCCCGCAAGAAGCTTGTGCGGAGCTCCGGAGAAGTGCTTGAGAGGGGCATTGTGCTCGCCCCACGGGAGCCGCGAAGAGCAACTCTAGTAAAGCGTGTCATTGAGCTACCCTCACTCAAGGGGTAGGTTCTTGCGGCGCCCGACGTGCGGGCTTAGCGGGTGATGCTAATTAGCCACCGAACCACCAAGTGAGCGGTTGACACAACGGGGACTAGCGTGTTGGCAAACACATGAACCTCGGGAGAAAAATCATCGCGTCAACCTTGTTCTTCCCATTGGTTTGCATCCCCATTACACAAGCTTGCAATTACTTTTATACATATTAAGCTTGTGTAGTTGCTCTTGTAATTAGATAGCTTGTGTAGCTTGCTAATTACCTTCTTGCTTGTGTAGCATAGAAGTAGCTCCCTTGCGTGGCTAATTTGGTTTTAGTAACCTTGTTAGTCACATTGCTTAGTTTGTGTAGCTAAGTATTTGCGCTCTCTAATTAGGCATTGGTTGCCTTGTTATTGAGCATTGCTAGTGAGCTTAGTTAGCTTTGTGCTTTTGCTTACTAGCATGTGTAGGAGCTCCCTTGTTGCTTAAAGTACTAGTGGTATAGGTTTGTGTAACCTTGCTCCTAGAATTGTTTAGGAGAGCTCTAGCTAGCCCGGCACCTTAGTTGCATAATTAGTATCTTTGCAAGGTGCAAGTGAACATATATATAGGGGTGTAGTCTTGGCTAGACCAATAGTTTTAATTCCGCACTTGTTTCGGTTAGCCAACGTGATTAAGTTTCAAAAAGGACTATTCACCCCCCCTCTAGTCGCCATCTCGACCTTTCACTCATCATGCGGGTGAAGCGGGTGGTGTACTCCTGCACCTTCTGGAATCCCTGAGAGATGTTACAGAACTCCTCAACCTTGGCATCCATAACACCCTCAGGCACATGGTGCTCGCGAAAAGCTTCGGCGAACTCCTCCCAGGTGATGCTCCTAGGGTCCTCGTTGGTGTCACAGTAGCTGTCCCACCATGCGCGTGCAGCGACCCCCACACACTCCTCGTTGGAGCAAGTGGTGAGGTCTAGCTTCTTCTCCATCTCACGTAGCCAATCCTCGGTGGCGATGGGGTCGTCGTCGGAGTGGTTGAAGGTAGGAGGCCTCAACTTGAGGAAACCCTCCAACTTCCTCTGGTAGCCGTTGGGTGGACCTCCATTGCAATGTAACAGACCTTCAGCCAGTGCCTCCATGAGATGGGTTAGGCAGTCCATCACCTCAGTCAGAAGTGGTGGCGGTGGTGGTGGTGCATCTTCACCCCCAGGTGGAGCGTCGTTGTCCCCAGGCTAGGCTACACCAAGCTCCTCTGCAAGTGGCTCCTCCCCATGGTGCTCCTACATGGGTGGCACCTCCTCCTCGTAGTTGAAGGCGGCATGGACAGGGATGCATCCTCTCCCATGACCGCGACCACGGCCATGTCCATGACCATGACCACATCCATGAGCCATGGGCATGGGGGAAGGGGAGCGGTGACCCAAATGTTCAGAGCGGTGACATGACATCTTGCTGCAAGGGTTAAATAATTTGTTTCATTGTTAAGTGGTTAAGCAGTTTTATTAGCAGTGATTTTAAAATTCTAGCCAACACTCAAGCAAAGATGCAATAATAACCAAGAAGAACATTAATATCCAAACATTCATTACATGAGTTTATTACATGGTGATGTCTCCATCAACTACACTAGAAGACTCATGAGAATCGCTCTACATGCAGGTAGGCTCCAAAAGAGGGACATTCTACTCTACTCTTGAAAGTGAGTCATGTCACATGGCCACGCAGGGCTCAACATCATCACACTACAACTACTACATTATTAGTGCATCTCAATAAAAGCTACTCCTGACTGAGTGGTGGGGTAGAAGTGCTAGCATCCATTGCCTGGAGCTCAGCATCAGTGCGGTGCATCCTCAAGATGTACTCTAGGGCCTCCTCCAACTGTTGGGTCCTCGAGGCCTCAGGGTAGTGCTCAGACGGGCATGCCTTTAGGTTGAGCTTTGTGGGCTCAATGTGGAAGGACTGCTTGCGCGGCTTTTTGTGTAACTCTGGTGGTAGAGACCGCTGCACACTCTTGATCTCCTGGACTCACTTGGCGTTAGCATCAACCCATGCCTAGCTAAGCCTGTCTGCCAAGTCCTTGTGAAACTCTGTGTACTTGATGTACTCCATCAGGTGGCGCTGGTTGTGCGCGGTGTTGACTCACAACTGAACCACCTCGTCCTCTAGCTTCTTGCACTAGGCCTCTAGGTACATCTTCCTGAAACCACGCTTGGTCTCATTGTCATGGCTGTCCTTCAAGCTCCTCCTTAGGTGCTCGACGGTGTCCTCAAGCTCAAGTACCCTGCTATCCAAGTAGTCATTCTGGAGCCCAAAGTCTCCAGCCTTGTCCTTTAGATCGACAATCTCTGCCATCAGCTTGCTCTCACGTGCCATGTAGTAGGCCTCCATCTTATCGTAGCCCTCATGCTCCAACCGGATGGTGCCTAATAGCGCCTCCTGCTTCCTCTCCTCCTCGAGAAAGGCCTCGTTGGCTCGAAATAGTAGGTCTCGGTACCGATGGTTCTGCATCTCGACATCCATGATGTACCTGTCCTGACCGAGGATGTGTTGTCCAGAGATGCAAAGGCAGGGGTCCTCCTCGACATGAGAGGCCTGGTCAGTGGCCAAGACTTGGTTCCTAGTGCTCAGGTTGAGGTCTAGGGCATGAGGCAGCAAGCGGTATGGTCCTCCCTGTAGGTGTCCGTAGGCGTCGCGCGTCACGCGACGGAGTGCCGAGCATGAAATGGACTAGACACAGGCGGCGATGGAGGTCTCTACCTGAAGCTCCTAGAAGGTGTGCATCTCCGGTAGGGTCGTGCTAGCCAGGACCTTGAGGTGGATGATGATGTGGCCCTCAAGTCCGTTATTTCCAGGCTCGCCCTGATAGACGTACTCGATCTGCTCGGTGGGAACACCAAGCTCCGCGAGGACATCATACAGCATTTGAGCAAACCCAGGCGCTCAGGTCATCGACTGGAAGCTAAACTATGGGTGCCATCTACAAATTGACCATAAGATTGGGATCAGCAGACTATATCAAGATGATTTAGAGGTAAGCCATGCATAAAAAGATGCAAGGTCGGTCAATATAGCCGAAATAGACAAGTTTCACTCCTAATTCTATCGTCCAAACCTACGGGTCTCGTCCTAGGGTCAAGTATGGCTCTGATACCAATTGAAACAACCTCAATTTCCGCGAAGGGAAATCCACAGATGCGTATTATAACGTGATAGTCTTAGAAGATCATCCCATCACATTATCAAATACTCAGTCGATAACATAGTCACAGGGCGGAATCACTCAACACTCAGCAACTGGAATAGCATCAGAGGTAGATCCGCAACGGTCGCATGCTCCAACTCCACCATCTTGAACGTAGGGCGAGACCTCTAGTCCTCCCAACCATCTCCCTCATAGTCGTACTCAGTTTCAGAACCTACTAAACAACTTTTAGTATGATTTGTACTGGCCACTGGCTCCCACCCTATGCGTTGCCTTTGCTTTGTAGTAGTGGAATGCAAGGGTAGAGAAAAGAACCTAACGTTGGTTGTAGTTTTCCTATGCGTATAAGTCATATTTTAGTAATAATAATTCATCAAGTTTTAACCCATCCCAACACACCTTCACCCATCCCATCCACGCACCAACTCTCCACCAGCTCACTCACTAGGCGGCAAGGACGACTCCCGCTCATGCCTTGCCTCAACGACCAAAGCCAGAAACCAACACCAAACCCAAGGGGGAGAGAAGAAGGACACCTCTCACTAATCAAGTGAAGCGTAGGTCATAGGAATGTCCATATCCGAGGACTCGGCTATATGTATAGATCAATAACTCTACAGAGCTTGTACACCTGGAACCACAAGATCACCATCATCGATGGTGTCCCCCATCTAGGCTAATACCGAGCTACCTACGAACCGGTGCGATGCCACTCTACCACTCAGCCCTGGGTCACCTCGAAGTCCACCAAAATGCTGAGACTGTGAGACGTAGTACTGGGCCCCCAGAGGTCACTACACTGTCTTAGGAGGGTGTGGGTCCCACACCTATACCTCCCTACACTATCACCTTCCAACCTAGTAGTAGTGGCACCGTCCTAGCTGGTTAGCATCCGTCCCCCGCCCATTCAGGAACGAGTGGTGTGCACGAAGGGTCCTATGATCCAGTTCTCAAGACATACCAGTCCTTAGGGGGACCAGATAGGATATCTCCTCATGGGGTTAACCAACACCACGTGCCTTGGCAGCACCTCCATCCTGGAGCTTTGTCCCACAAAGACACTCCACCCCGGGATATACTCATCTCACATGCACCCACCACAGGTACCACATGAGGGGAATGCCCAGGTCATACTCCCCCAACAAGACTTGTCCCACGGACTCGTCGTAGGATCCTACCCGATCGACTCAACCCTCACCACACACCCAAGACACACCCCAAGATCTCCCTAGTTATTACCCCGTTATCGGCACCAAGTGCCATGTTCTCTCACACAAGTGTCCACAAGCATCACATCACATATATAAAGCAGAGTGAGAGCAGTAATAAGTAAGTAATGCGAGCGTCTAACCTAACAGCGGGTGTGTAGGGGAATAGGTTGCGACAAGGTAATGGCTCACAAGCAATTCTACCGTGCAACCTATCACAGTTTAATTGCATAAAAGTAAAGCACTAGCATCTATATTGTAGTATGCCTAAAAGGATTCTATGAGGTTGGGTGGGACGTGGCACTTGGCAGGTCGTCTCCGAGGCCCTCGGTGTAGTCAGGGTCATAGTCCTCAGTCTGCGGCTCCTCCGAGGCTGCCAAACGAGACATAAAGCCACGTCAAGCGGCTCCTATAGATAGCACAAAGAAGCAATAGAAATCTAAAAGATCCAAAAGCACTCAAACACAAGCCTATGACGTAGAGCTTGATTTTAGAAAAATTTGGACTCTAGTTTCATATTTTTCTGACTTCAAATGAATTTTCTATGTTTAAATCATAGTTTGAAAAAGAAAAAGGAGAAGGAGCAGTAACTGGGTTGTCTCAGGGCGACTAGGCCGCTGTTGGGCTGCGATCTGCAGGCGCGACACGCTGTTCCAGCTCAGCTTGTAGTTGTGAGCCGGCCTAGGGGCTGTTGTTGGGCTCGGCCTGGTGGCGTGGTCCACCTGGTGCGGCTCACCGTGGACCGGCGGTGCAGGCCCATGGACCGCTATCTCGATCTACCATGGACCGCATCCACTCCCACTCTCTCTCTCCGGTCCGCGATGCACCGGGTACGTGAAGTGGCACAGCCGTCCTCCCCCCCCCTTTCAATTTCTCCCTCGGCGGCGTACTCGCCGGCGGCGAGTTGCTCGTCCTCACGCTAAAGCGGCTAGGCAGGGATGCTAGGGGCTCTACGGCTATTTTACTCTACTACCTATACTTTCAGCCTTACCACTAACCACCTCCACTTATAGCCTCCATTCACCTCCCTTCCACCCAAAGTTTGGGCTTACTGAGTACGTACGTACTCAACCCCCTCCTCTATGTTTTTAGGAAAGAAGCTGTAGAAGTATATCCGAGGATGAAGCTACCAAGGACTACGCAAGGATCAGACATCAGGAGGAGATTCGAAGATAGAACCGTACGACTGCACGAAGGAGCTACACTAGGACTATGACGCTGCAATATAGGAATATGCTACAGGAATAAGTCTAGGGTTATGTCCGCTGTCGTAGAACCGACCAATTTATAAGAGCACAATTACAATGGCAGCCCGCAAGCGGTCGCACTGTCATACTTGAGCCCATATGAACCCGGTAGTCTATCGAGTACCACGATGAGTCTCGATAAACGATCCACAAACAACCAAGATCATACAGGATTCAACATACATGTCACATATTACATAAAGTTCGCAGATACATATCCATCATCAGAGTATGAAACAAAGCTATTACAAACCAAGTTTGATAGATAATAGCGGAAGCAAATTAAGTTTGAAAGTAGCATTTGCCAACATAGTTTAATACAGTGCCAACATACGATCACAGTCCACAAAAGCATATAGAGGGATTAGTAAAGAAGCCTGCCCAAGGCTTACTCCTCATCCACAGCGGGATATAAGCAACTCTTGCAATACCCAAGATAAACTGTGCCATCTGCAACAATGGGAAATAAAACCCTAAGTACGAGAAGGTACTCAGCTAGACTTACCCGTCATAAACCAGAAATAAATTGACTCCAAGGATTATGCAAGGCTGTATAAGTGGAGGTAGCTTGACAACATTTGCATAAAAAGCGATTAACTTAGTTATACAATTATAATTTCGTTATCAAGTTATTTATAACTATCCATCTCTAAATTAGCAACTATCCTGTGCCAAACATGTGGTATATCATTTTAAGAGCATATAATAGTAACCATAGCAGGTATAGTAATTCCATGTTTATCCGAACCATCATATTCCATAATACAATTACTACGATGTTGGGGCTAGCCAAGTTTCTCACTATCCGGGAGAGACGGCAATTCGAATCAATTTCAACCAGCTGGGAATTTATTCCAAACATAAACCCAGGTAGACCAGATCAACGGTCACCTTTGGTACAACTCAAGTACACATGTCGTGGATTCGCCCAGCGCCGCACAATCAGGGGCAACCAACTGCCAGGACGTTCAGGCCCGGCCTCCCCTTGGGCTCATGTCTGGCTTCCCCGCACATCCTTACTAGCATCCAGAGTGCGCACTCTTACAAAGCAGGGCCCGGCCTAAGTTGAGCTACTCGGCTTCGCGGTCGGAACGGGTTATTCGGCCAGCTAAGTGATAGGCATGCGTTCAATCTTGTCAAAAGTGCCAACAACGGTACGGTCCTTAATCGGCACAGACGGAATCACATGAGTCAACCTACGCATAGGCTCCGCCCGGCCTCGATTTATATTACCCCATGGTTCTTTTCCACAATAGCAAATATAGCCAACCATGCTTCGGTATCCACCTATATCTCGCAGGTGACAGGAAATCACCCGACTTCTACTGGTCTAAGCATGGCCAAGCATATATTCGATCCTAGACCTATACAGGGTTAAAGGAATACTTCTGGACAAGGAAATTATATGCATCAAGTGGTTTCAATCAACTCTTATAACCTAATGCATCAATCATAAAGGACTCGAGTAATATTTTGTAAAACACTGGGAGACTTAGAATGCTCCGGGGCTTGCCTTTCAGAAAAGAAGTGGGGCGGTGGTCAGGGCACTCCGGAAGCTCTTCTGGGGTCTACTCCTCTTCTTCGGGAGCTGCGGCTTGAGGAATCTTCTGCTGGTCCCCTTCCTAAACCCTTTGGCCTATTGTCCTGAAATTTTAACACAAGATATATGAAGAAGTTACCTACAACTTTGTTATTAACCATTTTTACAAGAAATATCATTTTTACCATGCAACATACCAAACCACAGAATCTATCCGAAAACCATTCTCACCCGAATTATAAAGCAATGATATTTTTACTGCATATAATGATAGGATGTGAGGTCCCAATCTTCACGACGTAGGATCAATCACCAGATAACTAGCTGAAGAACAGTCGGATAACTTGCTGCAGGCAGCGATAACTAGTGCAACCTGGCAAATAAAACTCAAAGCCAACCACCGTCTTTAACCGGCAACCTGAATCGAGGATTCGCCCAACCACACTCTCAAGAAACCAACCAACACAACCTACAATCAATCAAGGTAAACCTCTAAGGGAGTAGGAGCACCAATTGGGAGCGGATGAAGCCGCCGCTTCTGTAAATCCCATGAAGGAAATTACAAGAGCAAAGGGGTAGAGATCACTCTCAATATTTGTTAGCACACAGCTGAACAAAAGGGGGTTCTGTATTTCGATTATCAAAAGTCTTCATTTGCTTAGGAGTACATGGATATTTATACTAGGAATAGCCCTCCTAGATAGGTATATACACGAAAAGCAAAAGAAAGGGTAGGCTATGTGAACAAGCTTCCACGAAATGAGTCTCTAAGTAGTTTCCGCGTGGCTATTGGTCTTCTGCGCAGTCTTCAGTGTTTTGGCAATAACTCCATCTTGGAAACTCCAAATGAAGTGTGGTTGGTTGCATTGGAAAGCTAACTTGATAAGGTTTCACACCATGTATAGCATGCACCACGAAACATTGTAGAATGGTACAGTTTAATATGAGAAGTTGTACTAATATCATGTCCTGAGAAGACTGTTAACTCTCTGAGCAGTCCGCACTAAAACTAGTCAGATCTGCACTAAAACTGGTCGGATCTGGTCGGCCTTGAAGCATTAGAAACTACATTTCACAAGCTTTCCAAAAAGTCCTCATTGACCTCCATAGCCTTCGGGAATAAAAAGTTATGATATTTTCTTCTTGACAGTTCTATCAGTTTCAAGAGGTCTGACCAGTATGTACTAAGCTGGTCGGATTTCATTAGTTAGAAGTCCAAACTGGTCGGCATTAGCATCATTGGAAAGTAGACTCGACAAGCTTTCCAAAATGTGCTCATTCACCTTCATAGCCTCTGGAAATAAAAAATTATGAATATTTCTTTCCGACTGTTCTGCAGGACTGGTCTGGTTCGAGTGTGGTTCTTCTCTGTGGTCATCACCTTGTGTGTTCTTGCCATTCTCTTTAGTGAACCTGAGCAACAACAACGTGCACAACTTAGGCAGTATATAATTCTCATTAATATTAAATTGAACTTCATAAAGTAGCACGTTCACCTCTTGTTGTAGCTTCTTTGCTCGACTACGTGTAATTGGGCCACCAAAGGCTTGGGCTGGTGTCGATGTAGGTGATATTTGAGTTGGTGTTACTTGAATTGGAGGTTGTAACATATTGGTTGATGACGTGGTCATATCATCCTCCCCCTCTTGAAAAGGAGTCGTCCTCGACTCTAAAGTGTCTTCTCTTATGAATGGCGATAAGTCAGCAACATTGAAGGCCGTACTCACACCATAGCTTGCTGGAAGATCTATCTTGTATGCATTATCATTGATCTTTGCAAGAACACGGAATGGTCCATCTCCTCGAGGCAACAATTTGGATTTGCGCTTATCAGGGAAGCGATCCTTGCGCAAATGTATCCACACCAAGTCCCCTGGTTCGAATAACACTTTGTTCCTATGTTTGTTCATACTTGTAGCCTTGCGTTTAGCACTTAGTTCAATTGCTTCCTTGGTCTTCTCATGTATCTTCTTTACATATGCAACATGCTTGTAAGCGTCCATGTTGATTCTCTCCTGCAATGGAAGGGGCAACAAATCGATCGGAGCAATAGGTTTGAAACCATATACAATTTCAAAAGGACACAAGTTAGTGGTAGAGTGTACTGCCCTGTTATAAGCAAACTCTACATGTGGCAAGCAATCCTCCTAAATCTTCAAGTTATTTTTCACCATGGTTCGCAGCAACATTGACAACGCACGATTCACCACCTCAGTTTGTCCGTCGGTTTGAGGGTGACAAGTTGTTGAGAACAAGAGCTTGGTTCCAAGTTTAGCCCATAATGTTTTCCAAAAATAGCTCACGAACTTGACATCATGATCAGACACAATGGTCCTGGGCATCCCATGTAGCCTCACAATTTCCCTAAAAAATAAATTAGCAACATGTGAAGCATCATCGCTCTTGTTGCAGGGGATAAAATGAGCCATCTTTGAAAATCTATCAACCACAACGAATATAGAATCCTTTCTTCTCTGAGTTCTAGGTAACCCTAAAATAAAATCCATGCGTATGTCTTCCCAAGGAATGTTAGGAGCAGGTAAAGGAGTGTATAAGCCATGATGATTTAGTTTTTACTTAGCTTTGTGACAGGTGATGCATCGTTCCACAAATCTGATGGCATCTCTCCTCATCTTAGGCCAATAGAAATGATCACCTAGCAGTTCGTATGTTTTCTTCTATCCAAAATGACCTGTTAGTCCACCTCCATGTGATTCCTGCAACAAAAACAATCTAACAGAAGAATTTGGAACACAGCTTGTTAGCTCTAAATAGAAATCCATCATGTATGTGATACTTTTCCCAACCTTTTCCATCTTTACAATGATTATACGGTTCTAAAAATTCAGGATCATTATTATACAAACCTTTCAAACTTTCGAGACCCAACACCTTGACCTCAAGTTGATTTAACAACACACTCTTTCGAGACAAAGCATCAGCAACCACATTGTCCTTACCTTTCTTATATTTCACAATGTATGGAAATGTTTCGATGAACTCAACCCAATTGGCATGGCGACGGTTCAGCTTAGCTTGTCCCTTCAAATACTTCAAAGCTTCATGATCGAAATGAATAACAAACTCCTTTGGCCATAAGTAGTGCTGCCATGTCTCAAGTACACGCACCAAAGCATACAATTCTTTGTCATACACAAAATAGTTTAATTGGGCACCTCCCAATTTTTCACTAAAATATGCTACTGGTTTTCCTTGTTGCATTAAAACTCCTCCTATCCCAATTCCACTAGCATCACATTCTACTTCAAAAGTTTTAGTGAAATCAGGAAGAACAAGTAATGGTGCTTCAGTCAAACGTTTCTTTAATTCTTGAAAAGCAGTTTCTTGTGAGTTCCCCCATTTAAAATCAACCCCTTTCTTTGTCAATTCATTCAAAGGAGCAGCGATGGTACTGAAATCTCTCACAAATCTCCTATAAAAACCAGCAAGGCCATGAAAACTTCTTACTTGACTTACATTCGTAGGAGCTGGCCAATCCTTGATGGCTTTCACCTTTGATTCATCTACTTCTATGCCCTTTCCTGATACAACAAAGCCAAGAAACACAACATGGTCTGTGCAAAAACTGCACTTCTCAATATTAGCAAATAATTTCTCCTTTCTAAGCTCATCCAAGACTTGCCGAATGTGTTTCATATGCTCTCCAACAAACTTGCTGTAAATTAGAATATCATCAAAGTAGACAACAACAAATTTTCCAATGAAAGCTCGCAGGACATGGTTCATTAATCTCATGAAAGTACTAGGGGCATTAGTCAAACCAAAAGGCATAACTAACCATTCATACAGCCCAAATTTAGTTTTAAATGCAGTTTTCCATTCATCTCCCGCTTTCATTCTAATTTGATGGTAACCACTTCTCAAGTCAATTTTAGTAAATATTATGGAACCACTCAATTCATCAAGCATATCATCTAACCGTGGAATACGATGACGATAGCGAACAGTGATATTATTTATAGCTCTACAGTCAACACACATCCTCCAAGAACCATCCTTTTTAGGCACTAATATCACAGGAACAGCACAAGGACTTAAGCTTTCATGAACAAAACCTTTATCAAGAAGTTTTTGTACTTGCCTTTGTATTTCTTTTGTTTCTTTAGGATTGGTGCGGTATGGTGGACGGTTAAGGAGTGCAGCCCCTGGAATGAGATCAATTTGATGTTCAATTCCACGAATGGGAGGTAGTCCAGCCGGTGTTTCTTTTGGAAAAAATGTCTTCATAGTCCTGCAAAAGATGAGACACAACACTAGGAAGAGAAGTGATATCATTAGGTGAAATTAAAATGTCTTTGCACATAAGTACAAAGAGCACTTGATCTGGGTTGTTCCTCACTTCTCTTAGCTCAGATTTTGTGGCTAGCATAACTAGTTGTTCTCCCTCTCCTTTCTTTTTGACTCTCAAATTTGGCTTGTGGCACTCACTCACCGAACTAGAGATGGCACTCAATTTCTTTTGCTCTTCTCTTCCTTCACTTGATGGACTAATTTCAGTTTGCTTTTGTAAGTGCTCAGCCATGATTTGTTGAGGCGTCATAGGCTTGAGTACAAACTTCTTTCCTTTCAAATCTAGTGTGTACTGATTTGTTCTCCCACAATGCTGAGTATATCGATCATATTGCCAAGGTCTTCCAAGCAGCAAGTGGCACACAGACATCGGTGCCACATCACACTCTACTGTGTCAACATATTCACCAATTTTGAATGGAACCTTTACTCTATATCCAATCTTAATATCTCCTGAATCATTCAACCATTGGACATGATATGGATGAGGGTGCCACTGTAGTTTCAAACCAAGCTTGTCAACCATCTCACGACTAGCAAGATTATGGCAGCTCCCACCATCAGTGATCACCTTGACTACCTTATCTTGCACCTTAGCTCTGGTTTGAAAAAGATTTTGTCGCTGTCCATTTTCAGCTTCCTTCATTTGAACGCTCAAAATTTGAGACACCACAAGAGCAGCACCTTGCTCAAATTCACATCTAGTATGTTCCTCATCTTCATGAGCTTCATCATCATACTCTTCCTCAACTTCCTCTTCACTAGCTGATTCATATTCTCCATTGTCTTTCACAATGATCACACGATTATTCGGACACTCCTTGATTACATGCCCATGACCTCCACACTTGAAGCATTGAATCCCACTACTCTTGGCTATAGAACCCACTGAAGTAGTGGTGGATGCTGATGGTATAGAGTTCATGCCTTGGGCAGCAGCATTCTTCCCTCTAAAAACACCCTGCACATTAGAACATAAGTCTCCACTTGAGCTTTTCGCCGATGAGGGTGCAGCAGTAAACCTTGAGATTGACTTGCCTCCTCCTGACATAGTTCTCATGCCATATGACAAGGGCTTGCTGTTTTTAGCATCTTGCTGCAATTGACGTTCAGCTTTAGTTGCTTGATGTACCAAATCAATAAGATGACGGTATGGCTGAAACTCAACAATGCGCTGGATATTGCGATGTAACCCAGCCATGAAATGTGCAATAGTTTGCTCTTCATCTTCATACACATTGGCTCTAATCATAGCCTTCTCCGTCTCTTTATAATACTCCTCAACAGAGAGGCTTCCTTGCTTCAGATTCTGCAATTTATCAAAAAGATCACGCCGATAGTGCTTTGGCACAAAACGAATTCTCATTTCTCGCTTCATCTCATCCCATGTTGCAATAGGGTTTTCTCCATCTTCTTCTCGATCACGCAGAAGTTGTTCCCACCATATCAGAGCATATCCATCAAACTCAAGAGATGCCATGGCTAATTTCTTCTCCTCTGAATAATTATGCAAGCGAAATATCTTGTCCACCTTCAACTCCCAAGTGAAGTAAGCTTCAGGATCAGATCCTCCATCAAATTTTGGCATGGTAAATTTTAGTTTGCCAAACCTCTCCTCATGGTTGCCTCTGCTATGACGTCGGCGACCACCACGATATTGGGAATGATTATCTTCATCCACATCTTCAGATTCATCATGGTCATCATTTCTTCGACCTCGTCCTCTTCCTCTACCATGTGCAGCACCTTGGTTTCTCCTTTCTTGTTCTCTTGCTCTTCTAGCAGTAGCTCTTCCATCACTATCTTCTCCATCTTCACCATGGTGGCTTGCACCATCATGAGGTTGACGACGCCCTTTGATTTACGTCAAAAGAGCCTGAAGATCCCGGGTCAACCGATCTTGCTTCTCTTCCATGCTTTGCCGGAGTTCATTAAATTGTGCCATAGTAACACAATCTTCTATCTCAACACCACCCATCTCCTGTGTAAGGTTAGCTAAATACGAACAATAGGTATTTATGGAATATATATATATATATATATATATAATTTGGTAGCTCTCACAACCTCACCTCTCGTACCAGCCGAAGCTCTTATGAAGTCCCTGCGGGTTACAGGAAAAAAACAGCGTGTGGTGGTAACGAAAGTGATGGCTAGGCGAATACAAGACCAGAGAATACCGATTACGATGGCTTGTATGTGGAGCTTGGTAGGGAGTGATACACAAGGAAAGCAATCTGAAATCTAGTTGTTGTAAAGTTAAATAACAATCCAAATTAGAAGTTCTCTGCCTAGTGCCGACCACAGGATATGAATGATGTAAATAGATCAAACACACGCGCAAAGAAATTTCAGATTTGATGCAATCAAGGAGTATGATTGGGATGCAAGTGTTGTGATCAGACCCAACCAAAATTTGCACCAAACAAAGATAGCAAACTAGTTACTCACTTGATATGAAAAACTTTCAGTACTTGTGCACTTAAACCAACTGATCTTCAACTTTTCTTTCACAACTTTTCTCAACTCTCTTTTTTTGTTGCACTTTTTTTATTATAGAACTAAATACAGGGATCAGATATAACACTTGCACACTTTATGATAGAAATGAAAGTAACCAGTAGCTATAATTTGACAGGAACAAAGTTTACGTGAAGGAGATGATATGGGTTTCAGATTTTTTTTTTGTGGGAATTTTCAGATATATGAAAGAGGCACAAAGGACACGTGAAGGAAAATATGATCAGCAACTAAAACAAGACTCTAATGGACTGAAACTTAACAAAACGCACTAAAATAACAGATTGAAACAAAGGGCTATGGCAAATATTTTTGTGGCTTTTTAGTGGATAGGACGAACACAAAATATATGTAGCTAAGGGTAAAGAATCCTACCGTGGTAACGAAAGCTTTGATACCAGATGATACGATGTGAGGTCCCGATCTTCACGACATAGGATCAATCACCAGATAACTAGCTGAAGAACAGCCGGATAACTTGCTACAGGCAGCGATAACTAGTGCAACCTGGCAAATAAAACTCGAAGCCAACCACCGTCTTTAACCGGCAACCTGAATCGAGGATTCGCCCAACCACACTCTCAAGAAACCAACCAACACAACCTACAATCAATCAAGGTAAACCTCGAAGGGAGTAGGAACACCAATTGGGAGCGGATGAAGCCGCTGCTTCTGTAAATCCCGTGAAGGAAATCACAAGAGCAAAGGGGTAGAGATCACTCAATATTTGTTAGCACACAGCTGAACAAAAGGGGGTTCTGTATTTCAATTATCAAAAGTCTTCATTTGCTTAAGAGTACATGGATATTTATACTAGGAACAGCCCTCCTAGATAGGTATAAACACGAAAAGCAAAAGAAAGGGTAGGCTATGTGAACAAGCTTCCACGAAATGAGTCTTTGAGTAGTTTCTGCGTGGCTGTTGGTCTTCTGCGCAGTCTTCAGTGTTTTGGCAATAACTCCATCTTGGAAAATCCAAATGACACGTGGTTGGTTGCATTGGAAAGCTAACTTGATAAGGTTTCACACCATGTATAGCATGCACCACGAAACATTGTAGAATGGTACAGTTTAATATGAGAAGTTGTACCAATATCATGTCCTGAGAAGACTGTTAACTCTCTGAGCAGTCTACACTAAAACTGGTCGGATCTACACTAAAACTAGTCGGATCTAGTTGGCCTTGAAGCATTAGAAACTACATTTCACAAGCTTTCCAAAAAGTCCTCATTGACCTCCATAGCCTTCGGGAATAAAAAGTTATGATATTTTCTTCTTGACAGTTCTGTCAGTTTCAAGGGGTCTGACTGGTATGTACTAAGCTGGTCGGATTTCATTAGTTAGAAGTCCAAACTAGTCGGCATTAGCATCATTGGAAAGTAGACTCGACAAGCTTTCCAAAATGTGCTCATTCACCTTCATAGCCTCTGGAAATAAAAAAATATGAATATTTCTTTCTGACTGTTCTGCAGGACTGGTCTGGTTCGAGTGTGGTTCTTCTCTGTGGTCATCACCTTGTGTGTTCTTGCCATTCTCTTTAGTGAACATGAGCAACAACAACGTGCATGACTTAGGCAACATATAATTCTCATTAATATTAAATTGAACTTCATAAAGTAGCGCGTTCACCTCTTGTTGTAGCTTCTTTGCTCGACTACGTGTAATTGGGCCACCAAAAGCTTGGGCTGGTGTTGATGTAGGTGATATTTGAGTTGGTGTTACTTGAATTGGAGGTTGTAACATATTGGTTGATGATGTGGTCATATCATATAAACATTCCAAATTTGACCTCACCAAGCATACCAACAGTTCAAGTACATCTAATAAACTCAAGAAAACATAATGTCCAATCCCAAACTATTCATTTAAATGCCTTTATCAATTTAACTAGATAATTAGGTTAAATAATAAACATATACCTGATGTGCATAATAAATTCTCAGAAAATTACAGTGGACTCATAATGCTCACAATAGGCTACTGTGAAAATTTCATACCATTTACACATGTATAACTTCCTATGCGAAAATGATAAGCTAGCAAGGGTTAATTTAGTGAAAATAGAAAACCCTATAGGAAAGTGTCAAGCAACAGATTATATATTTTTCCTAGCTTCATATTAGTGCCATACTATTGTACAAAAATTTGCATAGCAATATATTACATATTTTTATCCTTACAAATTTCCTTAGAAAATGCCATTTATTAATAAAAAATAGAAAGACCATTTTTAAATCAAGTTTACAGCAAACGTATTATTTTTCTTAGCTAGAGCATGTCAATACAAAATCCACAAAATTGGAATCACAATTTTAGGAGTTTCCTAGCTCAAGATATCTAATTTACAAAATTGTAAACATACAAAAAGCCTTTATCTAAATGCATTTTAATCCTTAATAAAACCATCAGAAACTGTACTTATCATATTTTTATAAAATACTACACTTCCTAAGGAACACTACAAAATTTGGTTCACCAGATTTGGATCTCTATAGCTCAACTTATCCATTTTCAAAGATTGCATCTAAATCTATGAAAGAAATAGCAAAAACCCTAATACACAGTCGCTGACAGAGGGGTCCCACAGGTCAGCGGCGGGGGCCACCCGTCAGCGAGCCAGAAGCAGGGCACAACGTTTCCCCGGCAGTATCTCACCGATGGCGAGGTCTCCGGCCAAAACAACTGCACCGTCGTGATCTACAGACCAACCCGCACCTAGTGACCTAGATGGTGGCAGCGCAGGTACGGCGAAGCGTGCTCGTTGCCGGCCATGGCGGCACGGCGGCACTTGTCTGTGGTGCGCCGGCCATCTCCGACCTCGGCGAGCCCAGGCAAGGAGCGCATCAGCATAAAGGTGACCATACTGATCTATCTAGGTGACCTAGGTGGCGCGAGGTGGTCCGACGAGCTCCGGCCACGTGCACGGTGGTGCGGAGGTGTGAGCGCGGCGGCGTGGGTCGCCGTGTTCCACGCCGGTGGAGCAACGAGTCACGGTAACATCATGACACAAACTAACACACATCCTAACCAAGCCCTAATGTGAAGAATCAGGAAGAATGCACATGCGAGTAGTGTGGCGACGAGCTCGCCGTGGAGGCGGCCATGGTGGCCGAGATCTCCGAGATGAAATCAGCGAATACGCCCTCACCGAAGCTCTTCCGACGCAGCAATCAAGTCGAGGAGGTGGAGGGGGACGTGGCATAGCTATGGGCTAGATCGAGGCGGTGGCAGTGCGGTGGAGCGCACGCGAGGCGACGACAGAGGTGGTGCGGTGCTTGGCTGCGATGTGCTCTTCCTCGACGAGAGGAAGGGCCAGCACAGGAGAGCGAGAGAGCGGGCGGGAGTGAGTGGAAAGGAGGCACGGGGTGGTGCAGATAACGGGCGCCAGCTCACGGCGTCGATGGCCAGGCATCGTCCAATGGCGGCCACACGGCGGCCATGCTCTGCTGCCAGTCGGCCACGTCCGGGCGCGGCACGGCGTTCTTCAGGGCGTGATCAGAAGCCTAACAGCGCGATTTCGAAGCTTCCAAACTCCTAAATGGTAGCGAATTCGTGCACACTTCCAAAACAGAAATCGTAGAGCTATATACCAGCTACAAAGTTGCTTAAGATACTTTCCCCTAATTCGTAATGGATAGAGAGTACAATCAGCCCAAAGTTGAGCTCGTCACACGGTTAACGCGAAATGACTTAGCAAAATTCTAAGTGTTGAAAAACAGTGAAACCTTGATTCTTGTGAGCTAATTTCAAGCATGTTAGGAGCTGAACTAGCCTATGACCCAAAAATAAAAGTTGTTGCCCTCATCAAATACTACAACTTTTCTTTAGTGATCACATCCATACAAGGTTTCTATGACATAGTTCAAACTAGGTCAAACCTACTACATTCAAATGATGGTATACACTTAAACTATGACCTAGTGACCAAATTAGCCCAAGTCATGAATACCAAAGTTGTTCCTAATGACATTCCAAACATATTTAAGCTATTCCTAGGGTCACTCAATCATTTCATACATTGGTTACACATAAAGCTTTTAGGTCAACATACATAGCATCACTTAAGGACTTGATTAGACAAAGTGATCTTCATGAACAATGTTCCATTAGTCATCCTAAGTGTAGCTAAGATGTTTTAGTGACTCACATCAACCATTTACATGTATTCACTCATGATCATATGCATATATACAAAGAAACCTAAAATAACAAACATGTTTCATATGTTTCAATCATATGTTTCAATTGTAAAAGCTCAAATATGAATGCTTGATGCTCATGCTCATGCAATGCAATTCAAATTATGCAAGTTTAACACCTAGGGTGTTATAGCCCCTCCCCCTTATAAAAATCTTGTCCCGAGATTTGCAAGACATACCATTCTTAGAAAAAGGCAGGATAAACCTCACGTAAGTAATCCTCTCTTTCCTATGTAGCATCTTGTTCATTATGATTATTCCATACCACCTTATAGAACTTAATGATATCTTACTCCGTGTTACTCTTTCCATCTCTTCTAACACTCGGATTAGCTTTTCTTCATAGGTCAAATCCGATTGAAGCTTTATGTTGGTGGGTGTAATAGCTTCCTCAGGTACCCGAAGACATCTCTTCAATTGAGAAACATGGAAGACATCGAATATTGCACTCATCTCTGGTGGAAGTTGTAACTTATAAGCGACATTCCCTTTCCGTTCAATAATCTTGTACGGTCCTACATATCTAGGCACAAGCTTCCTTTTCACTCCAAATCTCTGCACTCCTTTCATGGGTGACACTTTCAAGTATACGTAGTCCCCCATTTCAAAAGTCAATGGTCTTCTTTGTTTATCCGCATAACTCTTTTGTCTGGACTGAGCGGCTTTCATATGCTGTTGAATAATACGCACTTGCTCTTCAGCTTCAGTGACAAAGTCGATA
Organism: Miscanthus lutarioriparius; assembly: GCA_904845875.1. Classification (NCBI taxonomy): domain Eukaryota; kingdom Viridiplantae; phylum Streptophyta; class Magnoliopsida; order Poales; family Poaceae; genus Miscanthus; species Miscanthus lutarioriparius. Next base: position 101,677,885 of record CAJGYO010000010.1, on the reverse strand, counting down.
CCAAAGTATCTCCTTTCACCGGGCTCAATCCAATTCAATGGAGTTCTACATTTTCTGCCGTACAAGGCTTCAAAAGGAGCCATCTTGATGCTTGCTTGATAACTGTTGTTGTAGGAGAACTCGGCTAATGGTAACCATTTCTCCCATGAACCCTTGGAAGATATAACACAAGCTCTCAGCAAATCTTCTAAGATCTGGTTCACTCGCTCAGTCTATCCGGAAGTTTGTGGATGGTATGCCAAACTTCTGATTAGTTTAGTCCCCAAAGCCTGGTGCAAGTGCTCCCAGAAACGAGCTATGAACTATGGTCCCCGATCTGAGATTATAGTCCTGGGTATCCCATGTAGTCTCATGATCTGAGAAACATACAGCTCAGCGTACTTCACCATGTGATACCTTATGTTCACAGGTATAAAATGTGCTGACTTGGTGAGACGGTCTACAATGACCCATATTGAATTGTGACCTTGCTGTGTCACTGGAAGGCCTATGATAAAGTCCATACTGATTTCTTCCCATTTCCAACCTGGAATAGGCAATGGCTGAAGTAACCCGGCAGATTTCATATGAACAGCTTTTACTCTACTGCAGTTATCGCACCTAGCGACATAGGCTGCGATCTCCTTCTTCATCTTAGTCCACCAAAAATGGGTTTTCAAATCGTGATACATCTTACTGCCACCCGGATGGATAGACAATTTGGACGAATGAGCTTCATCTAGAATTTGATTTCTAAGCTCACGGTTCTTCGGTACAACAAGTTGGTCCTCAAACCATAGCACACCTCTTTCATCTAATCTGAAATGCTTAGTTTCTTGCTCTTGCTTCTTTCTCTTAATGTGAAATATACCTACATCTGTCTTCTGCAGTTCTATGATTTTACTCTCAAGTGAACAACTGATAGTGATATTATGAAGTACAACAGGATGTAGCAAATTAAATCCATCTTGCAACAATGCTTCCATAGTGTTGCAATGAGATTTCCGACTAAGTGCATCGGCTACAACATTGGCTTTCCCGGGATGGTAGTGCACTTCCAAATTATAGTCCTTAATCAGTTCTAGCCATCTTTGTTGTCTCATGTTCAGCTCAGGTTGGGTAAAGATGTACTTGAGACTTTTGTGGTCAGTATATATATGACATACATTACCCAACAAATAATGTCTCCATATCTTTAGTGCATGAACAACTGCTGCAAGTTCTAAATCATGCGTAGGGTAGTTGACTTCATGTTTTCTCAACTGCCGAGAAGCATATGCAATAACTCTTCCTTCTTGCATGAGCACACGCCCCAAACCTATACCCGATGCATCACAAAATACATCGAAAGGCTTTTCAATGTCGGGTTGTGCTAAAACAGGAGCTGTAGTTAATAGAGTCCAAAGGGTGTGAAATGCTGCTTCACATTCTGGTGTCCACTTGAACTTCTTATCTTTCTGAAGTAGCCTAGTCATGGGCTTAGCTATCTTGGAGAAATCTGGAATGAAACGATGATAGTAGCCTACTAACCCTAGGAAACTCTAAACTTCATGAACTGAAGTCGGGGCCTTCCAATCCATGACCTCTTGTACTTTCGATGGGTCTACAGATATTCCATTTCTTGATAAGATATGACCTAAGAAAGGTACTTTACTCAACCAAAATTCACACTTGCTAAACTTTGCATATAACTTATGCTCCCTCAATCTAGATAGAACAATCCTTAGATGCTTTGTATGATCTGCCTTGTTCTCCGAATAAATCAATATATCATCGATAAACACAACCACGAACTTGTCAAGCTCAGGCATGAATACCGAATTCATCAGGTACATGAAGTAGGCAGGAGCATTCGTTAGTTCGAAAGACATAACCAAATACTCATACAAGCCGTACCTAGTGGAGAAAGCAGTTTTAGGTATATCCTCTGGCTTGATCTTTATCTGATGATAGCCTGATCTCAAGTCGATCTTGGAGAATACCTTTGCTTTTGCCAACTGATCGAACAAGATGTCGATGCGAGGCAACGGGTACTTGTTCTTGATGGTCACAGCATTGAGTGGCCTGTAATCCACACACATTCTCAAGGACTTGTCCTTCTTCTTTACAGACAATGCTAGACATCCCCTTAGAGATGAACTAGGTTGAATGAGACCTTTGTCCAACAGATCTTGTAGCTAAATTTTAAGTTCTGCTAACTCATTTGGTGGCATCCTATAAGGCCTTCTTGAGATAGGTGTCGTACCTAGCACTAACTCAATCTTAAATTCCACATCCCTATCAGGTGGTAAACCTGGTAACTCATCTGGGAATACATCAGGAAACTCACAAACCACTAGGATATCGCAAAGGGTAGTGGTTTGGATAGCATAAGCTAAGTGTTGGAGTTCAAAATTTTGGGAGAGTGGTACTAGAAAAGCATTTCCTCCCTTGGGTTCTCTCAACATAATGGTATGAGTGCTAGTGTCAATGAGAACACCATGATCTTTCATCTAATTCATGCCTAAGATTACACTTATGGATAACCCGGGCAATACTATCAAATCCATTGTATACTCCCTCTCTAGTATAGAGATGAGCACGTTTCTGACTATCTTATTTGTAGAAATAGTAGCCCCGGCCGAACTTATATTATAACCACCCTTGCTTACTTCAATTACTTTCTGATCATGTTTAGATGCAAATGCTTGGCTCATAAATGAATGAGAAGCTCCCGAATCAAATAAAACAATAGCGGGATGTTTGTTGACAAGAAACATACCAGCCATGACAACTTCTCCTGCAGGCACTTCCTCAATAGCAGTATAGTGCACGTATCTAGGACGTGCCCTTGAGTTCGCCTGCCTCTGATTGTTTTGATTCTGATTTCCATTCTTCTTAGGGTGGGGGCATTCTTTGCCCCGATGACCCACTTGATTGCAGTTGTAGCAAGGTTGATTGGTCCTAGGTCCTGTGGAGCTTCCTTGACCGCCATTCCCTTTAGGTAAGGCAATAGTGAATGCCTTACGAAATACCTTCTGAGGCCTGCTGTTCTGAGCTTTTGGTGGCGAAGGCCTGAACTTAGGTGCAGGTGGGCGAAACTGTGGTCTAGCTGTTATAGGAGCTCTAGACTGTGAAGATCCGGAGGCACCTGCCTCAATTGCCCTCTTGCGGCCCTTAGCTGCCGCATGCACATTGTTATGGTTTTCTTGGGTCAAAGCATCACTAATAAACTCATTGTAGGTGGTGCACTTGGAATTGGCCATAGTCTTCATCAGCTTTGTTCCAAGACCCCGCTTGAAGCTCTCTATCTTCTTCTCTTCGGTATCAACAAAACCTAGGGCATACCTGGACAGGTTGTTGAAAACATGCATGTATTTAGTGAGGGTCTTAGTCCCTTGTGTGAGCCTCATAAATTCAGCCGCCTTCATACGCATCAGCCCTGGGGGAATGTGATGTCCCCGAAAGGCCAACTTGAACTGCTCCCATGTTACATGTGCATTAGCAGGTAGAGAGGACAAGAAATGTGTCCACTAAATCCCTGCCGGTCCCTGCAACTGATGGGACGCATACTCAGCCTTCTGGTGCTTGGTGACCCTTAGCAGACGAAACTTCTGCTCAATAGTGTTGAGCCACTCGTCCGCCTGTAGCGGTTCCTCTGCTACCTTGAAGATAGGAGGCTTTGTATCCAGAAATTCCTTGAAGGTATTGCGCTGGTTTGGCTCAGGCCCTTGTTGCTATGGGTGGGCACGAGCTGTGTTCTGCGCAATGAGGCACAGAGCTTCCTCCATTGTCCTTTGGCTTCCTAAGAATTGGGCAAAGAACTCTAGAGCAGACGGCGGTGGCGATGGCGGTAAGTCACCGTTGTTGCCATCATGGCTGCTGCTAGCTCCTGCACGAGTGTGAGTCATCTGCAAAGTTGCAACAATAAGTGATTATGGGATGATGTCAGGAGATTGTAGATGAATTTTATAATCATGCCAAACTAAAATTACTGAAGAGAATCTTAAATTCATACAATAAGAATAGAGGCATAATAATTCATTCTCGCAACATGACACCACTAATTTGATCACTTATCGGACTCATAGCGCGTTAACATTCAAATTATGATCACTGATAAATGAACTGGAATTGCATTAGCATTTAACCAAATGTGAGATAACATGCAAATACCAATATTACATGATAGTCCAATCACCAATACCAAACTCAAACTACAGGTCCATTACATAGATAGCGATGATACATCTAGTGTTTCCACTAGTCAGTAAGTAATCTAATCCTCATTATGGTCACTGTCGAGGTCAGAGATAGGATCATCTCCTTCCTCTGGCTCCACTTCTTCCTCGTCCTCATTGTCATCTTCTTCCATATTTGGACCATCTTCTTCCCCATCAAGGATTGGGTTCAGCTGGTTGTTTAGATAGTGCACCTCATGCTAAAGGTCCATCACTCGAAGCTGAGCCTGTGCAAGCTGCTGACGTAAGCCCCTTTTAGCATGGATCTACGCGGTACTTATGGCATGGTGCCTATCTCGTTCTATTCTTGCTATAGTGGCACGGTTGTTTGTTGTGTCCTGCTGGCGCATAGCTATGGACGCCTCCACACGTGCGGCCTCCAGCTACTCCCGCAGTCCTACAAGCAATGCTTGATCATCAGCTCTTGCTTCTTGGGCTGCTGCTCTCTACTGATCCACTTGCTCCATTTAGGTATGGAGATTGCCCAAAGCTGCATAGGCTTGGTCAGATTCCCATCAGGCTTCACTTGATGCGTTCTTATGCCTACGCACACGCTTCTTGAGCTTGCGTTGTGCAGCTTTAGCTCTCATGAGCTTGTCCATGCAAGTGGTGTATGATTCCTGCCAGAAATTCCTAGTGTCCTGGCGTGTACAAAACATCTTCATCACCGCAAACATGGCACTCATAGCGGGACTAGAGCTATTTGCCCGCTCATCCTGATCTCAGATCAATGCATTTTGGTTGCATTGTTCCCATATTGCTATGGAGGGATCCACCCGAGGAAATATACTAGCGGCACTACCGGTAAGTGCATCCCCATGCTGCTGACAGATCCGACTCAAAACCTCAAAGGCCACTACTTAGGCAGCCTCCCAAGGAGTTTTCCCTTCGGATTCCGCCTTCCACTCCTGCTAGAAAGGTGCTTGTGTGTGGGCTGGTATGGTTAACCTTACTTCATACCATGGTTGTCCCTCCAGGTACTCTTCATTCCAATGATAGAGGGGCGGTTCATGATACCCCGCAAAGTGCAAAACTCTCCAAAGCAAAGCAAGAGTTTCGAACACCATCAGGAAATTCTCACATCCAACAGGTGCTGCCATCTGTACCATCAACATGTACAACCTTTGTGAGACAAGGCCATAATGGATAAGAGTTACATAACCGAGTAAGAAATTTATAAGGGGAGGACCAATGCAAGTATTGATTAATTATTATCATGATGCATGCACGTTCCGTACGTCCTCACAAACTTAGGAAAATTTTATTTCTAACGACATACACGGTGGCATACATACGTTCTGTCATATATAGCGTAACTAGTCGAGCTACACGTTTCGTTGTTAGTGTACCTGCATAAGAGTTTCATTTCAACCCAACCCCACAATTATATATGCAAAATGTACATCTAAATACTTCCATATATGTATACCCATACATATACTTCCGTATCAAAGCTACTCGATGACAGTTTATACCCACAATTAAGTATGCACCATATACACATGCAAGCATGCATACATAGTTGTACCAAAGCTAACTCTCCCTGACCGCACGCTCACATCTTGCGGTCATGCCACTCATCAACTTACCTTCTTACCTTGGCGTACAGGCATTTGATCCATACATTACCATTCAAGTGAATGGCATCCATACAATAGCACGCCGTATGGACGACGAAATTAAAAAACCCTAAGTTAGTACTTAAATAGCCACCTAATAGTCCTTAATTTGGGTATAAGGAAAGTGATCACTGGCACACTTTAGATTTCAAATAACTATTTATATAGCTGTTAGTTGCTAGAAAAGGGTTTTGGAAAACAAAAACCTTTGTTTTAAATACACATGTGGCAATTAATGTTGAATCTTGCTCTGATGCCAGCTGTCGCAGAACTGACCAATTTATAAGAGCACAATTACAATGGCAGCCCATAAGTGGTCGTACTGTCATACTTGAGCCCATATAAACCCGGTAGTCTATCGAGTACCACGACAGGTCTCGATAAACGATCCACAAACAACCAAGATCGTATAGGATTCAACATACATGTCACATATTACATAAAGTTCGCAGATACATATCCATCATCAGAGTATGAAACAAAGTTATTACAAACCAAGTTTGATAGATAATAGAGGAATCAAATTAAGTTTGAAAGTAGCATTTGCCAACATAGTTTAATACAGTGCCAACATACGATCACAGTCCATAAAAGCATACAGAGGGATTAGTAAAGAAGCCTGCCCAAGGCTTACTCCTCATCCATAGCGGGATAGAAGCAACTCTTGCAATACCCATGATAAATTGTGTCATCTGCAACAATGGGAAATAAAACCCTGACTACGAGAAGGTACTCAGCTAGACTTACCCGTCATAAACCAGAAATAAATTGACTCCAAGGATTATGCAAGGTTGTATAAGTGGAGGTAGCTTGACTACATTTGCATAAAAAGCGATTAACTTAGTTATACAATTATAATTCTGTTATCAAGTTATTTATAACTATCCATCTCTAAATTAGCAACTATCATGTGCCAAACATGTGGTATATCATTTTAAGAGCATACAATAGTAACCATAGCAGGTATAGTAATTCCATGTTTATCTGAACCATCATATTCCATAATACAATTACTATGATGTTGGGGCTAGCCAAGTTTCTCACTATCCGGGAGAGACGGTGATTCGAATCGATTTCAACCAGCTGGGAATTTATTCCTAACATAAACCCAGGTAGATAGATCAACGGTCACCTTAGGTCACCTTTGGTACAACTCAAGTACACATGTCGCGGATTCGCCCAGCACCGCACAATCAGGGACAACCAACTGCCAGGACGTTCAGGCCCGACCTGCCCTTGGGCCCACGTCTGGCTTCCCCGCACATCCTTACTACCATCTAGAGTGCGCACTCTTACAGAGCGAGGCCCGGCCTGAGTTAAGCTACTCGGCTTCGCGATCGGAACGGGTTATCCGGCTAGCTAAGTGATAGGCATGCGTTCAATCTTGTCAAAAGTGCCAACAATGGTACGGTCCTTAATCGGCACAAACGGAATCACATGAGTCAACCTACGCATACACTCCGCCCGGCCTCGATTTACATTACCCCATGGTTCTTTTCCACGATAGCAAATATAGCCAACCGTGCTTCGGTATCCACCTATATCTCGTAGGTGACAGAAAATCACCCGACTTCTACTGGTCTAAGCATGGCTAAGCACATATTCAATCCTGGACCTACACAGGGTTAAAGGAATATTTTGGACAAGGAAATTATATGCATCAAGTGGTTCCAATCAACTCTTATAACCTAATGCATCAATCATAAAGGACTCGAGTAATATTTTTTAAAACACTGGGAGACTTAGAATGCTCCGGTGCTTGCCTTTCAGAAAAGAAGTGGGGCGGTGGTCAGGGCACTCCAGAAGCTCTTCTGGGGTCTACTCCTCTTCTTTGGGAGCTGCGGCTTGAGGAATCTCCTGCTGGTCCCCTTCCTCTCCTTTGTTGAACTCCAGCAACGTTATCTCCTCTGTCGATCCTAGACTTCGTAAGGAACACTACAAAATTTGGTTCACCAGATTTGGATCTCTATAGCTCAACTTATCCATTTTCAAAGATTGCATCTAAATCTGTGAAAGAAATAGCAAAAACCCTAATACACAGTCGCTGACAGAGGGGTGCCACAGGTCAGCGGCGGGGGCCACCTGTCAGCGAGCCAGAAGCGGGGCACGGCGTTTCCCCAGTGGTATCTTGCCGACGGTGAGGTCTCCGGCCAAAACAACTGCACCGTCGTGATCTACAGACCAACCCGCACCTAGTGACCTAGATGCTGGCAGCGTAGGTACGGCAGAGAATGCTTGTCATCGGCCATGGCGGCACGGCGGCGCTGCTCTGCAGTGCGCCGGCCATCTCTGGCCTCGGCGAGTCCAGGCGAGGAGCGCACCAGCATAAAGGTGACCATACTGATCTATCTTGGTGACCTAGGTGGTGCGAGGTGGTCCGACAAGCTCCGGCCACGTGCACGGTGGCGCGGAGGTGTGAGCACGGTGGCGCGGGTCGCCGTGTTCCGCGCCGGCGGAGCAACGAGTCACGGTAACATCATGACACAAACTAACACACATCCTAACCAAGCCCTAACGCAAAGAATCAGGAAGAATGCACGTGCGAGTAGTGTGGCGGCGAGCTCGCCGTGGAGGCGACCATGGCGGCCGAGATCTCCGGCGAGATGAAATCAGCGAATACGCCCTCACCGAAGCTCTTCCGACGCATCAATCATGTCGAGGAGGTGGAGGGGGACGTGACGCAGCTATGGGCTAGACGGAGGCAGTGGCGGTGTGGTGGAGCACACACAAGGTGATGGCAGAGGTGGTGCAGTGCTCGACGGTGCTGTGCTCTTTCGCGGCGAGAGGTAGGGCGAGCACAGGAGAGCAAGAGAGCAGGACGGAGTGAGTGGAAAGGAGGCGCGGGGTGGTGCAGATAACGGGCGCCAGCTCATGGCATCGATGGCCAGGCATCAGCCAACAGTGGCCACTCGGCGGCCGTGCTCTGCTGCCGATCGACCATGTCCGGACGCGGCGCGGCGTTCTTCAGGGCGCGATCAGAAGCCTGACAGCGTGATTTCGAAGCTTCCAAACTCCTAAATGGTAGCGAATTCGTGCACACTTCCAAAACAGAAATCGTAGAGCTATATACCAGCTACAAAGTTGCTTAAGATACTTTCCCCTAATTCGTAATGGATAGAAAGTAAAATCAGCCCAAAGTTGAGCTCATCACACGGTTAACACGAAATGACTTAGCAAAATTCTAAGTGTTGGAAAACAGTGAAACCTTGATTCTTGTGAGCTAATTTCAAGCATGTTAGGAGCTGAACTAGCCTATGACCCAAAAATAAAAGTTGTTCCCCTCATCAAATACTACAACTTTGCTTTAGTGATCACATCCATGCAAGGTATCTATGACATAGTTCAAACTAGGTCAAACCTACTACATTCAAATGATGGTATACACTTAAACTATGACCTAGTGACCAAATTAGCCCTAGCCATGAATACCAAAGTTGTTCCTAATGACATTCCAAACATATTTAAGCTATTCCTAGGGTCACAGAATCATTTCATACATTGGTTACACATAAAGCTTTCAGGTCAACATACATAGCATCACTTAAGGACTTGATTAGACAAAGTGATCTTCATGAACAATGTTCCATTAGTCATCCTAAGTGTAGCTAAGATGTTTTAGTGACTCACATCAACCATTTACATGTATTCACTCATGATCATATGCATATATACAAAGAAACATAAAATAACAAACATGTTTCATATGTTTCAATCATATGTTTCAATTGTAAAAGCTCAAATATGAATGCTTGATGCTCATGCTCATGCAATGCAATTCAAATTATGCAAGTTTAACACATAGGGTGTTACATCCGCACTCCTAGTTGCCTGTAGGAATGGAGCCACGTTGTCATAGGACCGTTGTCTTAGAACTCTGATATAAGATGTAAGGCCAGTGGCCAAGCTATGTAACCCAAACCATGTAATATATATTTCTCCTTTAGATATAAAAATATGGTTTTTTATACCAATCTTGTTTGAATTGTGCGTATTAGCTACTAATCCAGGGATAGATACATGATGCACAGTGGACACTAAACTAGGGGCCCAACAGAGTGGTATCGGAGTTGTACTTGGACTGTAGGACAAACCTTAGAATGGCCGATAGATAGGAATGATTTTTCTAAAAACTATTTTCGAGAATCCTTGCTTATAACCTATTGGCGGCCTTAATGCAGATTTTACCCCACCAACATTTAAATAGAATTCACCAAAACCAAAAAGTAGATAGGGGTTTTAGCTAACCATTTCCATAGTTTTGGTGGATTTACTTGTTTTGCAGGGTGAACATGGAAACATACTAAAAGAAGGCCAAAGGTGAAGAAAAGAATAAAGAAAATAACAAAACCACATTTGGCCCAAGGCAAAACAAGAGAAGAATAGAAAGAAGCCCATCCAAATGACCAAACCCGGGCAAACCCACACCACAAGTGAGGCCCAAGCCCAGCTAGAAGACCGTGGGCCAAAGGCGATGGCGAGGGGCGGCACCCCAGGTGCGGGCGTGCCTAGGGCGCGGCCGCGCCCCTACCTCTGCCGCCCAGGCCCACCTGCAGCGTGTCGGTTCCATCAATGTAATAGAGGGCGGTGCGGTGGTGGATCCAGGGAATATTCCCCTAGAACCGACCATCCACCCCCTATAAAAAGAGGGGTTCACCTCCCCCTCACAACAACCTAAGATACACTTGAGCAAAGAAGAGAAAGGCTCCACTCCACTAGCTTCTAGCTAGGTTAGAATAGGGAGTGAGTGCGAGAAGAGTGGGAGAAAGAGAGGAGCTTGGTTCCTCAACTTGTCATGCTCGATTCGCCTTGTATGCCGGGAGGACGGAGTGCCAGACCTGTCGGCTCCCTCCACACTTGTACCTCGATGTTCATTTTACCACTTGGGGTAAGAAGTTCAGGTTATTCTATTTGGTTTGCTTTTCATAAGTAAGTTATCGTTATCGTTATACTCTTGTGGGTTCATCGTCCGTCCCCGTGGCGGAGGTTCTAGTAGAGGGCTCCTAATAAAGACGGAAGTTCCTGGCCAACACTAGAACCATGACTGATAGCGTAGACGTGGTATCTAAGTTATAAGTTACCTTCGTTTGCCTCGTTCCCCATGGTTGAGGTGTAGGCGGCAGGTGGTGACAGCTCTATCCGTCCTTTGTAATCCCCCACGTTTGGGTTCGGCGTAGAGCTACAGGCCGACATCGCTTGGCAGACCAGGTGATCTTCGGTGCTCAAAACAAGAATATAATAGTAACGTTAGCTTCACTTAAGGAATCTACCTTTAGAAAACCTCACTACCTAAGTTATCCTTCTTTTGTTCATAGGGAGAACTATCTTTAGAGACTTCCTACATTACCGTTCCTCGAGAGAATACGATACCCTGCTTATCATCGGCTGAAGTGCTGCAACGGTCTTTCTGTGCGCTTGCGGATTTATCTACTTTCGCTAAGAAGCACCAACAAGCATTTCGGGCGCCGTTGCCGGGGAATGGTTGTCGTAGTTATCTCTAAACCTAGTTCGCCCATGTATCCTTTTATTTTATCTTTTCTTTTCTTTTTAAATTTTTATCCAATGGAGCAACTTACAATTCAAAACCTTTTTACTCCTAAGGGCGAGCTCATTGAACCGCCATAATCCTCGAAGCCAGTCATAGCTTCTAGTTATGACCTCCACCCAGGCTTTATAGCCATGGTTCGGGACCAAGCCTTCTTAGGTTTGGATTATGAAAATCCATATCATCATCTACGGGAGTTTGAACAGCTCTATGCATGTCTGATCATATCAGGCATGTCACAAGAAACCTTGCGTTGGAAATTGTTTCCCTTTTCCTTAGATGGAAGAGCGAGACAATGGTACGACCATAACGTAGGAAAGGTAAATGGAGATTGGGAAGAGCTGCAGAACAGATTATGTCTCGCATTCTTCCCTATATCTCGAATCGCTGCCCTACGACAAGAGATACTCAACTTCCAACAAAAAGATAAAGAAACCATAGGTGTAGCCTGGGACCATTTTTCAATCCTATCTAGGTCTGGCCCAGACTTGTCTATACCAAACCATGTGATGTTGCAGCATTTCTGGTTAGGTCTTAGCAAGGAATCTACCCTACAGCTCGACTTAGCCGCCGGAGGGTCATTTACCCACAAAACCACAGCGGAAGGAGAAGTTATGTTAGATCGCATTCTAGAGAACACTCTCCCGCTAGAACCTCTCTGAGTTGAGCCCGAGCTTATCCATGAGGAAGTCTCTTTGGCAAAAGCCAACCCTGTTATACCTTTCGAGAGACCCTCGCCCAAACCAAAAGACCCGGAGGAATGTTTCCAACCTTCAGATCTTCCATTTTTAGAGGACGATTTCTTTGAAGATCTCGGAAACACCTTGAATTACGAGTGTCAAAAGAGGCCACCCGTTCCTGTCACTCCTTCTGAAACACTAGATAAAGAATTCCTTAGGGAATCCATTAAGGAGTTGACTGCTATCATGAGCAGTGAATGGTCAAAAGAAGTGGAGCATTCGTCTGAAGAAATCCAGATTCATGCTCCATCCTTAACCATTCAATGCCATGTTAGTAGGAACATGGTGAATGCACTGTACAACCCAACTATCGGAGCAAATATCATGTCTATGCCATTTGCACACACTTACTTGGGGAATGAACCCATTGCTCCGACAAACAAAACATTTAGGGTTGCGCCTCGAATCAGGCTAGAAGGACTAGGAATTCTCCACAACATTTCCTTACCAAAATAACACGGAGATTATCCTAGACTTCCATGTCTTTGATATTCAAGATTTTGACATCCTAATAGGGCATCCCCTGGAAAAACTTCTAGTTGAACCACCAAAAATAGGGGATTTGGACATCAAGCTAGGGAGGGAATCCTTTTCTATCCAAGTCACTCGAGCCAAAAACTCAGTGGCAGAACCTCTCCCGTACCCTAACTTGCCCGTGGAAGTCATGTTGGTAGTACCATTTGACTCACCCGAGTCATCCTTAGAAAAAGATGCCAAATTCTTTATAGAAGAAAAGGATGATTTAGGTGAGACCATAGACCTACCCAAAGAGGAGGTGCCGACATGACCTCCAGATGAGCTTAAACCCTTGCCTGAAGGTTTAAGCTATGCTTTTCTGAATGGCGACAAAAATACTCCTATAATAATTAGTGATAAGCTTAACGATAAGGAGATGTCCCAACTCATCACTGTTCTAGAAAAGCATAGGTCAGTCTTCGGGTATTCCCTATAAGATCTCAAGGGAATAAGCCCAACACTTTGTACCCATCGCATTCCAATTGACCCAAATAGTACACCATCATGGGAGCCTTAGCGTAGGCTCAATAATGCGATGCGGGAAGTCGTGAAGAAGGAAGTCCTCAAACTTCTTCATGCTGGGATTATTTATCCTGTACCACATAGTGACTGGGTTAGTCCCGTCCAAGTGGTTCCCAAGAAAGGAGGAATGATAGTCGTTGAGAATAGTAAAATGAACTTATCCCACAATGAACCATCATGGGGTGGAGAATGTGTATTGATTACCGAAAACTCAACATGGCAACAAAGAAAGACCACTTTCCACTGCCTTTCATTGACGAAATGTTAGAGCGGTTGGCAAAGCATTCTTTCTTTTGCTTCCTTGATGGGTATTCGGGGTATCATCAGATTCCTATCCACCCCGATGATCAAAGCAAGACAACATTCACATGTCCATATGGAACGTACGCTTATCGTAGAATGTCGTTCAGGTTGTGTAATGCACCCGCTTCATTCCAACGGTGAATGATGTCTATTTTCTCAGACATGATAGAAGAAATCATGGAGGTGTTCATGGATGATTTTTTAGTCTATGGCAAAACCTTTGATCATTGTCTAGAAAATTTAGACAAAGTCTTGCAAAGATGCCAAGAGAAGGAAAAGTGCCACTTCATGGTCCGAGAAGGCATTATTATTGGACACTTAGTGTCTGAGAGGGGGATCGAGGTAGATAAAGCAAAAATAGAAGTCATCGAACAACTACCACCCCTAGTAAACATCAAAGGGATTCTTAGTTTCTTAGGCCATGCAGGATTCTATAGGAGGTTTATCAAAGATTTTTCACAAATTTCTAGACCTCATACGAACTTGCTAGCCAAAGATACACCCTTTGAGTTTACAGATGAGTGCTTAAAAGCTTTTCACACACTTAAGAAAGCACTCATCTTAGCGCCAATCATCCAGCCCCTGGATTGGTCGCTCCCATTCGAGATCATGTGTGATGCTAGTGACTATGCTGTTGGTGCGGTCCTTGGCCAAACCAAAGATAAGAAGCATCACGCGATCGCGTACACAATCAAGACACTAACAGGAGCCCAACTTAACTATGCTACTACCGAGAAAGAGCTCCTAGCAATCGTATTTGCCATAGACAAGTTTAGGTCCTGTTTAGTGGGTGCAAAAGTTATCATTAACACTGATCATGCTGCACTTAAGTATCTACTCACTAAAAAGGATGCAAAACCTAGACTAATTAGATGGATTCTCTTACTCCAAGAATTTGACCTTGAAATAAAAGATAAAAAGGGAGTAGAGAATATCGTCGCCGATCATTTGTCACGTATGCAAGTCACTAACATGCAGGATATACCAATCAATGACTTCCTATGCGACGACATGCTGTTGAAGGTGACGGACTCCAACCCGTGGTATGCAAACATCATGAATCTCATGGTTGCAGGTTATGTACCGTCGGGAGAAAATAGGAGGAAATTACAAGTTGAAAGCAGATGTCACCTTTGGGATGACCCATATCTGTATCGGGTATGCTCGGATGGCCTGTTGAGGAGGTGTGTACCAACGGCAGAAGGATTACAAATCATTGAAAAATATCACTCGGCACCGTACGGAGGCCACTACGGAGTATTCCGCACTCAAGCCAAAATCTAGCAGTGTGGATTCTTCTGGCCAACGATGTACGAGAACACCAAGGAGTTCATCCGGAGGTGTCGGAAGTGCCAGTTACAAGGAAACATCACTGCTCGCAATGCAATGCCCCTCCACTACAACCTTCAAATTGAAATATTTGATGTGTGGGGCATTCACTTCATGGGACCATTCCAAAAGTCCCAAGACTGCGAGTACATCCTTGTTGCCGTTGATTACGTATCCAAGTGGGTGGAAGTAATGCCATGCAGAGCAGCTGACGCCAAGCATGCAAGAAAGATGTTTCATGAAGTAATCTTCCCTAGCTTTGGAACACCACGCATGGTGATAAGCGATGGAGGATCTCACTTTATTGACAAAACATTCAGAGCATTCTTGAAAGAACTTAGTGTCAAACACAACATTGCTTCCCCTTACCATCCTCAAACAAGCGGGCAAACTGAGACTTCAAACAAGCAAATCAAAAATATCCTATAGAAGACGGTCAATGACATGGGGAAAGGCTAGAAAAATAAGCTGCCTAATCTACTTTAGGCATACAAGACAACTTATAAAACCCCCATCGGCATGTCACTATTCTAGTTGGTATACGGGAAAAGTTGCCATTTGCCCGTAGAGCTTGAACACCGAACTCACTGGGCAATAAAAAAGCTGGAATATGGATTTCAAACTAGCCGACAAAAACAGACAAAAACAAATTGCCGAGCTAGGAGAATGGCATGAGAAAGCTTATCACAGTGCCAAGCTTTACAAAGAAAGAACCAAAAGATGGCACGATCACCTAATCAAGCTCAAAGAGTTCAAGCAAGGCGATCAAGTCCTGCTCTTCAACTCGAAAATCAAGCTATTCGGTGAAGGAAAGTTGCGCAGCAAGTGGAAAGGACCGTACACCATCATCAACTCATCATCACATGGCGCAATCACGATACAAGATGATGATGGGAATATCTTCAAAGTTAACGGTCAGCGTCTCAAACTTTTCCTTGAGCCTTCTCACAATGCCAATTTTAATCAAGAATTAGATAGAATAGATTTAATTGCTTCATGATAAAATCCTATTCTAATTCTTGAATAATAAAAACACAAAAATAATGCATAAACATAAAAATGACCAAAATGCCCTCACTAAAAACAATCATGCATGCTAAAACAACTTAACAATTCTTTTCAAACTTGAAATTAATCTTGATCATGCATGATCCTTCCTCTTAACTCCTAAGCCGAGGCATTTAGTCAAAATTTTGAACTTTTTCAAACGAGTGTACAGCATATCCTTAGCATATTCTTTAGGCACTGTACCTGGCCAAAAACACAACCGGAGGGGGCCAGGGCATGCGCGCCCGCGCCCCTGGCGCGCCCGCGCCCCTGCTGCCTCCCCTCGCCTTGGTCTTTCACCAGCAAATGCTTTGATTAGCTCTAATTTGTGTAGTACAGTGCATTGGCGCGGTGTTGATTTCCCCTGAAACAGAGAGGCCATTCTTCCCTATAAAAACACACCCTCACCTCTCTTCTTCACACCAAGCCAAAGCAATAGGCTCTCTTCTCTCCCTCACTACAAACAGCTCTTGAGCTCCTCTCTAAGCCAAGAAGCCATGGCAAGCCATGCTCTTGCTCTCTACCATGCCTCATGCTCTCCATACAACTTAGATGGAGATTTGTCCTTCACCCGAGGAGACCTAGAGAGGGAGAGATCCATAACGATGTCCATCACACCACTTGCCACATTGCCACCACCAGCAAGCTATGGTACAAGTGATGGCGATAGTCTCAAGTCCACGGCAAGGACTAGACCTCCTCTCAACGGTGCAAAAACCAAAGTGGCACCACCACGAAGGCCAACGATGGGGACAATCGGCATCAAGAGGACAGCCACGGACATCAGAGGTCCTAGCAAGCGCCTGGCTACAACACTTTTGGGAGACACATCTTCATTTAGCACTTCGTCCTTCCATACCTCTAGGCCGAGTCTATCTCACACTATTGTGGGGATAGACCTACCTAACGGAGGATGGGGGAAGGGGTTTATGCGCAAGGCTCCTCTTCCGAAAGAACCGGCGGAAACATCCTCAGGTGCACCTCTTAGGATCCCTAGGAAAAACCTAAGGAGGGCTCCAAATGTTCTTGAGAGCAAATCAACCGGGGCACCTCTCCCCAAAGCTCCAACCGTGTCATTCCTTAGTAGCAGGGTTGACGCTCTCACAAATATTGTTGAGCGACTAGAGAGCGATTTAGAAAAGAAAGAGGCTAAGAACGCTCAGCTAGTAGAGGATCTCAACAAACTCCGCCTTAGTTTTAATACTAAGCTTGCTAGGATAGCACGAGCTACGGGAGTAGAGCATGCTCTCACTCTTTCCAAGTAGAGCTCTCTCCCGCTAAATAAATAGGCGCACATTTTATTTTTAAGCTTTGTATTTCTTATCATTTTAATTTCTCACGCCATGTTGCGCCTATTGTATCAAGTTTTTATAATTCAATAAATATTAGTAGAAATATTTTTTGTCTCCACTTGTTTTTGTATGAGGAAATAAAAATAGGTACAAAAACAAGTGTGGGGGAGGACACTCACACTCTCTCCAAGGAGGAAGTGCACAAATACACAAAAAGCATGGTACAAATTCAGTTTGTGCACTCTCCCATTCTCTTCCTATCTAACAATAAAATGAGCCTAAAAACTAAAATTTGAAGCTCCAACTCAAATTCTACCAATTGATAAAACAACATGCATACATTTTATTCCTTGCCAATATCCTAAAACTTGTGAGCAACTTATTAATAGGAACCCCATTTCACTCTAAGTAATTGGAATATGTGATATAGTAGGATGATAAGAAAACTTACTCTCTTTTGCAATAGACTTGAGATTTATTTTCAAAAATAAAAAATACAATAGCATGCTCCTCAATGATAGAATAATTCCTACCAAAGCCATATACATTGCTTATTGTTACAAACCATACACATAGCCACTCACTTTGTGTTGAGTTTTGTCAAACCCTAAGATCTATGTTGAGAGAAGTTTCATGCTCAAAAGATCGAAATTCACGTACACCCACAAAATGCTGACTCTTACACCAAGAGTTACGCAAATACTTACACCACCATCCTCCAGAATAAACTCCATCACCAATGTTATAAACCTCTCTCTCTCTAAAAAATGATGGAAACGAAGTATGGGCTATGCAAAAAGATATCTTTCATGCAAAAGCATGAGAAAATAAAAGATGCCATGCCAAAGAAGCATGAGCCAAAAAAAGAGACAGTGAATAAATAATGATAGCCCATAACTTCAAAATTCCAAAACAAATAGAGAGAGAGGAAATGACAAAAGGAGTACACAAACTTAGAAAAAAAATATATATCCACACACTTGCACAATTTCGATCTAAGAGTATGACTCTTCCCTCCACGGATCCGAGGTTTTACTTAACAACATATACAAGGTAAGTGTGTAGTTTGCATCATCCATACCTATAAACTCCAGATATAGCTTATAGAGGTAGGATGAACAAGAAGGCAAAAATCATCAAAAGAATTGCCTTGGTAAGGAATTAAGAAAGAAAATATGAGAGATTTGAGAGTATCATTTGAGGAGCATAGCTAAATCTCTTTTATAGAAAAGTCTAAAACCCCAAGTTCTTGAGCATAAGTAGAGTAAGATGGTTTGAATCCATGCTATTCCATTATCCAATTACTCATGATGACTTGGTAGACACTTTGAATGCTCATAGGGACAGGTGCAGCTTGGAATAACTTTATGCAGGTTGGAAATCTTGGAAGAACAACCACCTTAGTCCTTCATACCTTTACTCAAGGACGAGCAAAGGACTAAGTATGGGGGAGCTTGTTGGCGGTCCTTAATGCAGATTTTACCCCGCCAACATTTAAATAGAATTCACCAAAACCAAAAGTAGATAGGGGTTTTAGCTAACCATTTCCATAGTTTTGGTGGATTTACTTGTTTTGCAAGGTGAACATGGAAACATACTAAAAGAAGGCCAAAGGTGAAGAAAAGAATAAAGAAAATAACAAAACCACATTTGGCCCAAGGCAAAACAAGAGAAGAATAGAAAGAAGCCCATCCAAATGACCAAACCCGGGCAAACCCACACCACAGGTGAGGCCCAAGCCCAGCTAGAAGACCGTGGGCCAAAGGCGATGGCGAGGGGCGGCACCCTAGGTGCGGGCGTGCCCAGGGTGCGGCCGCGCCCCTACCTCTGCCGCCCAGGCCCACCTACAGCGTGTCGGTTCCATCAATGTAATAGAGGGCGGTGCGGTGGTGGATCCAGGGAATATTCCCCGAGAACCGACCATCCACCCCCTATAAAAAGAGGGGTTCACCTCCCCCTCACAACAACCTAAGATACACTTGAGCAAAGAAGAGAAAGGCTCCACTCCACTAGCTTCTAGCTAGGTTAGAATAGGGAGTGAGTGCGAGAAGAGTGGGAGAAAGAGAGGAGCTTGGTTCCTCAACTTGTCATGCTCGATTCGCCTTGTATGCCGGGAGGACGGAGTGCCAGACCTGTCGGCTCCCTCCACACTTGTACCTCGATGTTCATTTTACCACTTGGGGTAAGAAGTTCAGGTTATTCTATTTGGTTTGCATTTCATAAGTAAGTTATCATTATCGTTATACTCTTGTGGGTTCATCGTTCGTCCCCGTGGCGGAGGTTCTAGTAGAGGGCTCCTAATAAAGACAGAAGTTCCTGGCCAACACTAGAACCATGACTGATAGCGTAGACGTGGTATCTAAGTTATAAGTTACCTTCGTTTGCCTCGTTCCCCATGGTTGAGGTGTAGGTAGCAGGTGGTGACAGCTCTGTCCGTCCTTTGTAATCCCCCATGTTTGGGTTCGGCGTAGAGCTACAGGCCGACATCACTTGGCAGACCAGGTGATCTTCGGTGCTCAAAACAAGAATATAATAGTAACGTTAGCTTCACTTAAGGAATCTACCTTTAGAAAACCTCACTACCTAAGTTATCCTTCTTTTGTTCATAGGGAGAACTATCTTTAGAGACTTCCTACATTACCGTTCCTCGAGAGAATACGATACCTGCTTATCATCGGCTGAAGTGCTGCAACGGTCTTTCCGTGCGCTTGCGGATTTATCTACTTTCGCTAAGAAGCACCAACAAGCATTTCGGGCGCCGTTGCCGGGGAATGGTTGTCGTAGTTATCTCTAAACCTAGTTCGCCCATGTATCCTTTTATTTTATCTTTTCTTTTCTTTTTAAATTTTTATCCAATGGAGCAACTTACAATTCAAAACCTTTTTACTCCTAAGGGCGAGCTCATTGAACCGCCATAATCCTTGAAGCCAGTCATAGCTTCTAGTTATGACCTCCACCCAGGCTTTATAGCCATGGTTTGGGACCAAGCCTTCTTAGGTTTGGATTATGAAAATCCATATCATCATCTATGGGAGTTTGAGCAGCTCTGTGCATGTCTGATCATATCAGGCATGTCACAAGAAACCTTGCGTTGGAAATTGTTTTCCTTTTCCTTAGATGGAAGAGCGAGACAATGGTATGACCATAACGTAGGAAAGGTAAATGGAGATTGGGAAGAGATGTGGAACAGATTCTGTCTCGCATTCTTCCCTATATCTCGAATCGCTGCCCTACGATAAGAGATACTCAACTTCCAACAAAAAGATAAAGAAACCATAGGTGTAGCCTGGGACCATTTTTCAATCCTATCTAGGTCCGGCCCAGACTTGTCTATACCAAACCATGTGTTGTTGCAGCATTTCTGGTTAGGTCTTAGCAAGGAATCTACCCTACAGCTCGACCTAGCTGCCGGAGGGTCATTTACCCACAAAACCACAGCGGAAGGAGAAGTTCTGTTAGATCGCATTCTAGAGAACACTCCCCCGCTAGAACCTCTTCGAGTTGAGCCCGAGCTTATCCATGAGGAAGTCTCTTTGGCAAAAGCTGACCCTGTTATACCTTTAGAGAGACCCTCGCCCAAACCAAAAGACCCGGAGGAAGGTTTCCAACCTTCAGATCTTCCATTTTTAGAGGATGATTTCTTTGAAGATCTCAGAAACACCTTGAATTACGAGTGTCAAAAGAGGCCACCCGTTCCTATCACTCCTTCTGAAACACTAGATAAAGAATTCCTTAGGGAATCCATTAAGGAGTTGACTGCTATCATGAGCAGTGAATGGTCAAAATAAGTGGAGCATTCGTCAGAAGAAATCCAGATTCATGCTCCATCATTAACCATTCAATGCCATGTTAGTAGGAACATGGTGAATGCACTGTACAACCCAACTATCGGAGGAAATATCATGTCTATGCCATTTGCACACACTTACTTGGGGAATGAACCCATTGCTCCGACAAACAAAACATTTAGGGTTGCGCCTCGAATCAGGCTAGAAGGACTAGGAATTCTCCACAACATTTCCTTATACCAAAATAACACGAAGATTATCCTAGACTTCCATGTCTTTGATATTCAAGATTTTGACATCCTGATAGGGCATCCCCTAGAAAAACTTCTAGTTGAACCACCAAAAATAGGGGATTTGGACATCAAGCTGGGGATGGAATCCTTTTCTATCCAAGTCACTCAAGCCAAAAACTCAGTGGCAGAACCTCTCCCGTACCCTAACTTGCCCGCGGAAGTCATGTTGGTAGTACCATTTGACTCACCCAAGTCATCCTTAGAAAAAGATGCCAAATTCTTTATAGAAGAAAAGGGTGATTTAGGTGAGACCATAGACCTACCCAAAGAGGAGGCGCCGACACGACCTCCAGTTGAGCTTAAACCCTTGCCTGAAGGTTTACGCTATGCTTTTCTGAATGGCGACAAAAATACTCCTATAATAATTAGTGATAAGCTTAACGATAAGGAGATGTCCCAACTCATCACTGTTCTAGAAAAGCATAGGTCAGTCTTTGGGTATTCCCTGTAAGATCTCAAGGGAATAAGCCCAACACTTTGTACCCATCCCATTCCAATTGACCCAAATAGTACACCATCACGGGAGCCTCAGCGTAGGCTCAATAATGCGATGCGGGAAGTCGTGAAGAAGGAAGTCCTCAAACTTCTTCACGCCGGGATTATTTATCCTGTACCACACAGTGACTGGGTTAGTCCCGTCCAAGTGGTTCCCAAGAAAGGAGGAATGACAGTTGTTGAGAATAGTAAAAATGAACTTATCCCACAACGAACCATCATGGGGTGGAGAATGTGTATGTATTACCGAAAACTCAACATGCAACAAAGAAAGACCACTTTCCACTGCCTTTCATTGTTGAAATGTTAGAGCGGTTGGCAAAGCATTCTTTCTTTTGCTTCCTTGATGGGTATTCAGGGTATCATCGGATTCCTATCCACCCCGATGATCAAAGCAAGACAACATTCACATGTCCGTATGGAACGTACGCTTATCGTAGAATGTCGTTCGGGTTGTGTGATGCACCCGCTTCATTCCAACGGTGCATGATGTCTATTTTCTCATACACGATAGAAGAAATCATGGAGGTGTTCATGGATGATTTTTTAGTCTATGGCAAAACCTTTGATCATTGTCTAGAAAATTTAGACAAAGTCTTGCAAAGATGCCAAGAGAAGGACCTGGTATTAAATTGGGAAAATTTAGACAAAGGCTCCACTCCACTAGCTTCTAGCTAGGTTAGAATAGGGAGTGAGTGAGGGAAGAGTGGGAGAAAGAGCAGAGCTCGGTTCCTCAACTTGTCATGCTCGGTTCGCCTTGTATGCTGGGAGGACGGCTTGTCAGCTCCCTCCACACTTGTACCTTGATGTTCGTCTTACCACTTGGGGTAAGAAGTTCATGTTATTCTATTTGGTTTGCTTTTCATATGTATGTTATCGTTATCGTTATACTCTTGTGGGTTTGTCATCCATCCCCATGGCGGAGGTTCTAGTAGAGGACTCCTAGTAAAGACGAAAGTTCCTGGCCAACACTAGAACCGTGACTGATAGCATAGACGTGGTGTCTAAGTTATAAGTTACCTTCGTTTGCCTCATTCCCCATGGTTGAGGAGTAGATGACAGGTGGTGACAGCCCTATCCGTCCTTTGTAATCCCCCACATTCGGGTTCAGCGTAGAGCTACAGGCCAGCATTGCTTAGCAGACCAGGTGATCTCCGGTGCCCGAAACAAGAATATAACAGTAACATTAGCTTCACTTAAGGAATCTACCTTTAGAAAACCTCACTACCCAAGTTATCCTTCTTTTGTTCGTAGGGAGAACTATCTTTAGAGACTTCGTACATTACCGTTCCTCGAGAGAATACGATACCCTGCTTATCACCGGGTGAAGTGCTACAATGGTCTTTTCGTGCGCTTGTGGATTTATCTGCTTTCGCTAAGAAGCACCAACATAACCCTTGACTCGCTCTTTTTTTTACCTTCTACTTCAAAAATAGTTTTTCTCTCTCTTCTCATCCCCTTCAAAATTACGAATAGAAAACAAGGTAACTTGGAGATTTGGTCCCCATAGGTCTAGAGTAATCCTCCACGATAGGTACGCTAGAGTAGAACATACGACGTTAGACCTTGATTAATTCGTTGTAGTGTGTTCTAGTGACGACTACCCCGTTAGGTTTTCCCTTTCACCCCCTTTCTACGAAGAGTAGATAGTAGGAATAATTCAAAGGAAGATCACCTAAAGATGATGACAAGTAGGAGATCAACTGCACCCCCGTGTAACCCACGAAGACCGCCTGCAAAGGCCGCAAACGCAGCGCATACCGCTATTGTATTCCCGTGTTCTCTGCCGCTGCTATCCCCTCAGCGTCACGCCATTGTCCCCTCCACTGCATCGTGCACTACCATGCACCACCACTGCCCAATCGATGATGCCACGCATGCTATCCCCTCCACCAGGTGTCTCTACTACTGCTGTCCCCTCTGTTCCCCCACGATGCCACTATGCCAACGATGCTCGCTGATGGCGCACACTCGACCATGCACCCCCCTAAGCACCACTGTCGTTAGCCTATAAAAGCACCCCCACTCAACTGCCCCTTCACACCAAAGACGCCGCAACTCCGCATTAACCACCCGCCAGATCACCCCAGTGCCCGTGCCAAACTCCCCAACAAAACAAGAAGAAGTCAGAAGGAGTGTTGCCAGTCAAAGAGTTCTGGAGAAGACATCGAGAAGGAGTACGCCACCAGAAGCCTGAAGTTGAAGCCCTCAAGATGTGCTTCGTAGAAGACAAACTCACCAATTTCATCCTCGCCATCCAAATTTCTATGTTGATAGGATCAATAATCTTGTATATTATGGTAATGCACCCGTTACCATATGAAAGACCCTGAGGAAAATTGTTCAAATTAGGGAATTGAACTAGAAATCCTAGCAATTTTCTTGGTGCCAAACACATTATTGGAAACTATTGGCTCATAATCAGCAAAAAGGAAATAAAGAAAGAGAAAAATGGCGTAGTCAATACCTCCATCTAGAGACAAGAAGCCAAGAAATCACCCTCCTCTTCTGGATTTACACCGTAACCCGACAATGACCCCGCCCACACGGTCATCAAGACTACCCTGCCACCGCACGATCGTCTAGGCTACACCCTGCCATAGTGCCCCACTATAAAGTGAGACCCACTCCTCACCTCCCAAGACCGGTCAAAGTGTCCCGCACAAGCCTCACCCTAGACCCGCTACAAAAGATGAACCCCCACCATCCCACCCAACCATCCCATTGCTAGCTTTCCACCTCGCTCTTTTTGCGAAAGCAACCGCCACCACCAAAACCAACCAAAAATGGTTGGAGTCTGGATATGTGGCTATCGGCTCAACAACGAAGGATTTCCCCAACTTCTATACGCCACCATGCAAAGACTTGGCATCCGAAAGCGCCTAGTGTACGAAGGCCGCAAGTATGAAGAACACGACACCAAGCATTGTGAAGTCACCGTCTATTGGCATTTCTTAACGTCGCTACCAGAAATGGAGGTATTAAGTCCATCCCCAGCAACGACGCCAGAAATGCCTATTGGCATTCTCTAGCATCGCTACTAGAATTGGTTTATCCTAGCAACAATACTAGGGATTGTCAACTGATAGGTCTTAACGTTTATAGATATTATCCGCAAGCGTACGGATCTATCATTGTAGAATTTCACCCAAAAGTATTCTCTGGGTATCGTTATTTATATTTTTCCCAAAGGAAGGCATGGTAACAAGATGTCTAGTATGAATACGAGCAAGACAGACATACCCGCATAGCTAACCAAATGATCACACAGGGGTAAACAGTTGTAGTTGTAGATAGTGGACACACATACCCGTCACATACTACACTCTAAGGGGGAGATAGACAAAGAATAAAAGAATGTCCTAACAGGAGTAGCTATATCTTAATACAGTTATATACTATGAACTAATTAGTCATACCTGTACATGAGCTAGAACTAGACCTATGTGAGATGGATTAGGAGGCCACCGAGTACTGGTCTGCCAGCAACCTCATGTGACAATTTACATACTCCTACATCATGGCCGAACATGGGGGAGTGCGAAGGACGGACAAGGCTGTCACCACCTGCCGCCTACCCCTCAACCGTGGGACATGAAATGCATTCACCCGCCGCTATATATCCGGGCACCTCGCCCACATACATAGTGACTACCCAAATCCCCCCGGGTCCCCGACCCTACGGATCGACAGGTAAAGGACTTGGGCATACCCGAAAGCATGATGAACCACCACCTCAACATATTTCTATTTCTATCTATGAACATAGTATGAACAATGAAGCTTTGAGCCAAGTATGATATGAACATGATATAAGGACTATACTCTAATTCATATATCATGGATATATCAAGATGACTATACTCTAGTTCAAAGTATAAACTATATAAATAAGATGAAGGCGTGACTCTTTGGAGCAAAAGATATTTCTTTATTTCTCACCAAATTCTTCTCCAAGGAGTCAAGCCTCCAAGGTAGCTTTGCTACTCCTTCTACTACTACTACTAAGCTAAGAAGATGAAAAAGTGGAGAGTGAGTGAGTAGTGAGAGGTGTAGTGGTGTGTGTGTGAGAGAGAGGGGGTCTCCCACTTCTTATATAGGGGTAGGATAGGCGGTTGGAGGGGAATATTCCCTGAATACACCCCCAAACCGCCATCTAGGCTTCAATGCCAAACCGCCCTAACAAGTGGGACCCAAGTCATAGCAGAGGGGCGCGGGCATGCCCCTGGCGCGGCCACGCCTAGGCTAGGCCGGCCCAGCCTCCCCTTCACGTTGTGGGCACCCCTCTAGTCCTAGGCTTCGGTGCTGATGTGGGTTGGCCCTGGTTTGGTCTTGGATTGGGCCCATACCCTTATCTTCCTCTTTTACGCTTTCCTATTTGGCACCTTTTGATGTACTCTACTTGTACTTGGTATATATTTCTGCAAAATGTCAATTCTTCCGGTACAAGTGGAATTTGGTTAGTAGCAAAGGTATATGTGTGTAGAAACATATGATTTTCTCCTTTTTGGACTTATGTTGGTGGTATAAATGTGTCGATAACAACCGCCAACACCATCTACATCGCCAAGAGTGAGGACTACCCCGACATTGCTGAAGGCTGGAGCACGACCACAACCGGATTTTGCTTCACGGACACCTACCAAGCCATCACCCGCCAAGCGCTACGACGCCTATGCCAGATGTACAAAGACCACCCCATCATGGAGTTCATGACCAACTACAGGCTAACCCTTGACGAGCAACACGACGAGCAAACTGAAGACCTAAGGAAGTGCATCAATGCAACAATGAAGACTACTGAAGACTGACACACCGAGTAGTGAAGGATGCAAGGAGTCTTAGAATGAAGGAGCACTGTCTGACAGGGTAGACTAGTGCCCCAAGGGAGATGTAATCGTAGTATCCCACCTCCCTTCCCCTCCATTATTGTAACCCCTCCATAGTAACTAGAAGCGTTGTGCTCGCCTCGTAACCCCATAACATTCACATAAAAAGGGTGTGCATAACTAGATTAGAAGCTAGGAAAGGGCGATCAGAAAGAATAATCTATGTGAAGAATAAACAGAGCTAAGAGATAGAAGATTCAAGGATAAATCTTCTAAGTGGGGTAGATCCGAATCCTGATGCACGAAAGGAAAGAAAAGACAAGAATAGGGTGGAAATAAGCGAAGCAGAAA
This sequence comes from Miscanthus lutarioriparius, assembly GCA_904845875.1. Classification (NCBI taxonomy): domain Eukaryota; kingdom Viridiplantae; phylum Streptophyta; class Magnoliopsida; order Poales; family Poaceae; genus Miscanthus; species Miscanthus lutarioriparius. Next base: position 101,651,020 of record CAJGYO010000010.1, on the reverse strand, counting down.
GATACAAGTTCTTGGATGAAAAATGGAGCCCAAAGAATATGCGAAATGGAACCCTAAGAACACTGTGATTGTTGCTCAAAAGTAGTAAAACCAGAAGATCGGCACCACAAACCTAGATCCAAGAAGTCATCATAATAGGGTGGATCATCAAGAAGACAAGCTTTCAAGACAAGGGTGATATGTACAACTAGAAGACACCTGAAGATCAAAAACCTCTCAAGCAGCTCTACGACCATAAGAAGACAAAAGGACACTTAGAAGATCAAATCTTCTAAGTGGGGTAGCCCAGAGATAGAAGAAGAAGAACTGGAATATACCCAAAGATTTGGGCAGCAAAAGATAAGAAGGGGTACAAAAAGCAGAAACAGATCCAGCAGCCACCATGGAGCAAGAAATATACATCCCCTCGATAGGATGTGATCCCAGATAGGGTGATCACAGGGTGGTATTTTCTTGCTCAAACCGAGCGGTAATCGCCCTGGCAAGGCGATAGGGTTGTACTCTTCCCGATAAAGTATCACCACCGTAACGACAGGGTGGTACATTAGCGGATCAAGGGACCCTCAGAAGGACGTCACCGTAAGGCAAAAGAAACTCTCTCTCTCTTTAGAACCTTCTCACTCTCCCTAGGTTTTCGCTCTCTTTAGGTTTCCTCTCTAGTATGCTTGAATCTCGGGGATGAGATTCTTCTAAGTGGGGTAGATCTGTAACACCCGTGTTTTTGCATCATCTTAAAAACCACTAAAAATTGAACTTTTTAAAACTTTACAACAAAACAAAATTTGATTAGTTTATTTCCTGCCAAACCATTTTCAAAATAAAATGTTTTTCCAAAACCATGCATCAAAACTCACCATATGCATTTAGGGTAGATTGTGTGAGTGCTTGGGTGTTTGTGATTTAATGCTTGTATGAATTATTTGCTCTAGAATTTATTTGGCACTAAATAATCTTCTTGACTTTTTCCTTGACTTTTCCTTGATGTAATACTCCTTGACCTCCCCCTTGAATTACCAAACACCCCACAGTTCAAACCTCCTTGAAACCCAAATTGAAATCCATTCAAATGTGCACTTGGTTTATTTTGGAATTAGAAAAGGGAATTTATAAAAGGGAAATGGAAACCAGGCTCATTTCCCTGCTCTCCCTCCTCTGGACCAAGCCCGCGAGGCCGCTGCCTCCCTCTCCCACCTAAGCTGAACCCGGCCCAGCCTGCAGCCGAGCCCGTGCCGCGCCCCCTCCATTCCGCTCGCCAAGCCCAGCACCGCAGCCCACTCTCCAGGCCCAGCACCGCAGCCCACTCGCCAACCCAGCCCCGAAGCCCACTCGCTCGCCCAGCACCATAGGCCGCCTCCCATTCACCCACTGACGCCGTGACCCCACTCTACCTCTAGACGACGACGCAAATCCCGTGTCGCCCGTCGGCTGCCTCCACCGCTCCCGCACGTACCCCCACCACTGCTCCGCCAACTAAGCACGAGCCCCACGAAGATATTTCTCTCCCGAACCGCCTAACTTCCTTGTTCCCTTCCGCGCCATCTCCACCCTCCCCGCAAAAACCGTCGACACGCGCGCACGCCGCCATGCAGCTGTCGTGGCCGCTACTCCTCCCCGGCCGCACGAGGACGAGCACGAGCTATAGCGAGAAGCCAGCTCACCACCGGCTTAACCGAACATGTGCCCCTGCAAGTAAGATATTTCTCACTGCGGAAAAGATCTGCCGCCGGCGAACCGACCTCCGCCGCCTATAAATAGGCCCTCTCCGAGCTCCCCATCATCAACGGGTAGCACAGCAAGCTCCACATAGACTAGGAACATCCTATCTCCCCCTCAGTTCCCCCTTCTTCCTCCCCCTCTTGGTCGGTAGCTCAAATTTCCCCAATTTGAACTCCGCGATCGCCATGGGAGCAAGTTCCGAGTTCATTCCCCTCCAGCGCATCTTAGCTCGATAGGGTTAGCCCGCAAGATTCCTGACCTCCTTCTCCACCTTCCCCGCAGTTCCTAGCCACCTCAACCCTCCTGCGTTGCCCTGGCCCTGTGCGCGACTCCCCGCCGAGCCGCCATTGCCGTTGCCCGCCGACGGCAATTCATAGCCGGGGAAGGCAACCCCCCTCGATTCACCCACACTCCCACCTTGACCGCTCGCCACCCCTCCTTGCTTGCTAGAACGCCTTAGGAGCACCGCCGCATCACCGTGCCACCGTCGTTACTCCGGCAAGCCGCCATCGCCGCTTCGCGCCACCACCACCGCCCTCGCCCACCGTAGAAGCCGCGCCGGAGTATCGGGAGTACCGTCCGCCTCCTTCCGCCAAGCTCCGGACAAGGACGCCGCTGGCATACCTAACTCCGGCGAGCCCGCACCCCAGCTCTGTTTTTTGTCATGCCACCGTCGTCACCGTTCCGTCCCCGTTCCCCGCCGTCTCCCCCTCTTCCTCTGTCACGCGGGCCCGGAGCCAACGCCGTCCCCCCTTACCTTTTCTCTTCCGGTAGACCCGGTTCGCGTGGACACAGTGAGAAGAGCAAGGTCCACAACACAGTGCTGCACCCGGCGCACAGCACAGCCCCACCAGCTGACCCCGCCACGCTGGCCCCATGCGTCAGCCGCCCAGCTGAGAGGAAATTGCTGTGTACACCCGGGAAGTGTACACAGGATGATGTAAAACCATTTTCCATGCATAGAAAAATTCCCAGAAAATTTCTAAATAGACTAGGTACACCCCATATCCTACCCATGTATTTCCACATCAATTGTATTTACCTAATTTCTAGAAATATTTTCCAAAGTATACCTCATATATCTTATTCATGTTAAACCTTTGGAAAATCATATCTTTTTCATCCTAGCTCCAAACCACTTGATTCTTCCACCAAAGATCTTCTAAAATCATGCCCTATTTATTCATATCATTTACTCTATTATTTGGTGCCCATTTAAATTCTAGTTATGTTTGCTTTTCGTTTATTAAGCCGTAGATGTAATTATTAAATTAAGCACCCCGTAGCTGCATACGTCCAAGTACACATATATACACTATACTTCGTATGTATATACATGGATAAATACAACATATAACTTAGTAGTATATTTGCACCCACGCAAATATAAACGTAGTGGTAATATATACGTAATAGTATAATAAATACGCGATAGGAATAGATATACACCCACTTAGATAAGTAATGTATGCGCCGTTAGTTACACCTACGCTCCCTCGCATAGATAATATAATACCCGTCGCCGTAGTAGTAGCTAACCCCGTATATTCGTGCAAGCACCATGACACATACGAATATTCACGCACCCAACCACATAAAATAGGATACCTATACCTACAAGGATACGCCCGATACCCGGGTGTATATCGATGTATGGCTAATCCTAATCACCACCCTATCACCTTATCTAACCCAACTAACTGAGGCACATACATATGTATGTGCGTATGTGTCGCTAACTCGGTGGACTGGTAGAGACCAGCCAGGTCATCTGTGATGACTTGGTCAGGGTTTCTCTTTCGGGTTCACATAATAGTGAAGCCTAATAATGTGGTCTGGTTTTCCATCAGAAAACTAACCACCCACTCTAACCTAACCCGGAGAAGCCTTACCTTATGGATGGAGTATCTCCATCCAAATATTACTTTAGATTGACGTAATAGTGATAACCCTACATAGCAACCTACCACCCAACTAGGACCAACCCATCTAGGATCATTACTTGCCTGTGCTAGTTTGGCATGCCTTGTATGTTAATTTCCTTGTTGGTGTTTCTTGTTTGTCGACGCGAGACCGTGTAAGATTGAGAATGTGGAAATGACCCGATGAACCCTAGGAGCATGGCTACACCAGGACATAGGAGCAAGAAGCACGAAGGATATACTCATCAGCGAATGAAGGCAAGTCCTAATTCTCACCTATCTCCTACATTATCATTCCTTCAACTACTGTTTTTTCACCACCTCATATTGCTAGCCTCTACCATAAACACTCCACCATCCACCTCCACCAATTAATAAATTCAACCTATATTTATTGTAACCCCTTATAAAATTAATTATGATAATAATAATGATAAAATAATGGTTACCTTGATGTGATCTGAGCTTTATGAACCTGATAAAACCCCGACAGGGGGCGAGTGAGGGTAATTCATGTGGTATGGATTTACCTTGGCAGGATCGCCTGGTGAGGGTTCCTGTGGGAGATACTCGCCTCGGTCACATAAGGACCGGTTCATAGCCTCTCTCACCTAGTGAGATATTACGTACAGCCACATGTCTATATGGGTAGACTTGATCTCACACCCCATTGGGTTGAAGTATAATTTCTACTAGGAGGCCGGTGTTGGCAGCGGAACATCAGGAGAAGGCACGGATGCTAGGTGATCTTCCATGGCCCGGTTGGCGTGGTTGCTATGTGATCTTCCACGTTAAGCCCTTGGATTATTTTGGACGAGTTCGAGCCCATGTGATTATATTTATGGCCGGATACGAGCCATGTTGTTTTCTGATTGGCCGGGTATGAGCCATGTTATGATTGGCCGGGTACGAGCCAAGTTACGATGTGAATGGTCGGGTACGAGCCCACGATTATTGATTTGACCTCGTTCGAGCCCATGATATGGATTGTGTAGTCGGATAATCAGGCGTGGATGCTAAGTGATCTTCCATGTTGTTTGGTGTGGATGCTAAGTGATCTTCCACATTGTTTTCCAACCCCTGAGTAGTCGTGGTAGAGTTATATAGAAATCTAGGGTAGCACCCAAGCGAGTATGGGATCTCGTTAGACCTGTTCCTGCCACCGCGCATGGCTTGGAGCTATGTCTATCATGTGGGGAAATTTGTACAACCTCTGTAGAGTTTTCATGAATCTATTCGAATAGCCACGTCCTTGGAATGGACAAATGCTGGGAGGAGACACTATGATTAGACTTCAACAAATGTGATACACCAGTAAGACGTATTTATGGATTTGGTAACCTGTACTTAACTCAAGACCTGGTGAGGATGGTAATACCCTGCCAAGGCCCAACTTATAATTACGACTATTTCACTCTACTACCTATACATTCAGCCTTACCACTAACCACCTCCACGTATGTACTCAACCCCCTCCTTTCTATGTTTTTAGGAAAGAAGTTGTAGAAGTATATCCGAGGATGAAGCTACCAAGGACTACGCAAGGATCGAACATCAGGAGGAGATTCAAAGATGGAATTGTACGACTACATGAAGGAGCTACGCTAGGACTACGATGCTGCAATATAGGAATACGCTACAGGAATAAGTCTAGGGTTATGTCCGCGCTCCTAGTTGCCTGTAGGAATGGAGCCACGTTGTCATAGGACCGTTGTCTTAGAACTCTTATATATGATGTAAGGCCAGAGGCCATATGTAACCCGAACCATGTAATATATATTTCTCCTTTAGCAATAAAAGTTTATTTTTTGATATCAATCTTGTTCGAATTGTGCGTACCAGCTACTGATCCAGGGACTGATACATGATGCACAGTGGACCCTAAACTAGGGGCCCGACATCAGGTGTGATGAACTGGATTTGGAACACATCCTGTCTTCTTTTGCGGGAATCAGAGGTGACTTCCCTTGCCGGTATTTGGGGTTGCAGCTGCACTTTCGAAAACTTCAAAAAATTCATGTGCAACCGCATATTGAGCGCATTGGCCAGAGACTTCCTGGGTGGAAAGGGAGATGGCTGAATAGAGCAAGTCGCCTCACTCTAATCTCCTCGGTCCTCTCATCCATGCCGACCTACCACTTGACAGTGTTCCCATTGCAGCTTGGGCTAAGAAGAAAATTGACAAAATTAGGAGACCATTCTTATGGAAAGGTGAAGAAATTGCACATGGCGGCCACTGTCTCGTGAACTGGCCAACAGTGACAAGACCTAAAGACCTTGGCGGTTTGGGGATACCGGATTTAGAAAATTTTGGGAGAGCTCTTCACTTACGATGGCTCTGGCAAGATTGGGGGAGGAATCTAAACCTTGGGCGGGCGCGGACCTACCTTGCAATGAGACCGACCGGCTGCTCTTCAACCTATCAACCAAGATCACGGTCGGTGATGGCGCAAAGGCACGCTTCTGGCACAACAGCTGGCTGGAGGGCGAGGACCCTAAATATTTAGCACCACATTTGTTTGAGCTGATTAGAAGGAAAAACAAATATGTCCAATAGGAACTTCGAAACAACAGTTGGATCCGATCGCTAAGAGGCAAAATCACCACCACCGTCCAAGTTGAAGAGTTTGTCTCCCTTTAGATAAGGCTCCAAAACATCCTGCAGACGCCGGGAGTTCGCGACTCCATAGTTTGGAGATGGACTGCTGATGCTGCTTACTCCACCCGTTCAGCGTATAGGATCCAGTTCAAGGGTTCCTATAGCGAATTCCTCAATGACCTCATATGGAAAGCGCATGCGAAGAGCAAAGGTAAAGTGTTTGCTTGGGTCCTGGTGCAAGAAAAAATCCTAACGGCAGATAATCTACAAAAGAGGGGCTGGCCTCATCATGATCAATGCGCCCTATGTAACAGACCTTTGGAAACATGCCTTCATCTATCACTCCTTTGCCCTTTCACCAAGGCGGTATGGAGTCAGATTCTTTCATGGGATCGGAGCACTTTGATGTACAATTGATCCACCCAACTCAAGACCCACATCACCTGAAGTCATGGTGGGAAGGGGCAGCAGCCAAGATAGCGAAAGAAGAAAAAAGGCGCTTCAACGGAATGGTGATCTACACTTTGTGGAACATATGGAAGGAAAGAAATAGGAGAATTTTTAACAACACCCATGAGTCGGCTATGCATGTGACTTCAAGGGTAAAAGACGATATCGAGCAAAAAAAGAGGGTTTCAGATCGGGGAAGGGGCTATTAAATAATTAGGCAATTTCCAGATTAAAACCAGAATATAAATCATGATAATCTGAAATACTAGATTAAGCATGTACTGAATACTAGCATGATCAAACAACATATTGAAGTATAAACATGATTACTGGTGTAAGCATAGCTCGTACACCAAACAGATTGGACAGTATGAACCAAGACATTAGAACACGAGGAATATACCTTCCGATTGGAGATGTAATCGCTGGCGGTGGAGATGTAGAAGGAGACGAAGCTGGTGACGATGGCACGAGGTCGAAGTCGTCGATGAGAGGTGGAGGAAGAGCTCGGAGCAGCTGACGACGGATATGTCAGGACGTAGCGCCGCCTGACTTGGATGGAAGATGACCCGTCGTGAAGATTGGGAGCAGTCGCGCGAAGAGCGCTTCCCAAAAACCTTATTCGCCTTCTCCCGGTGCAGAGACGAGGGTTCCGGAGACCTGCTCGTCCGGTCGGCGGCAGCACAGCAACGAGAAGAGGCAAAAACCCTAGCTCAATTAGATGCGTTTTGGCGTGGCCGGTAGGCTGCATATATAGTCCTGTCCAACAGACCTCGTGTCGCGATCAAACTTGAAGGCCAAGAAACCAAAAACCAAAAGGAAACTGCGCTCCCGCAAGATGAGGAGCCGGATTTCGATGGACCATTCACGCAGGTGCCGCGCACACACGCAGTCCGGCATGGCACGACGAGGCGAGCACGCGCATTTGGGCTTCTCTTTCTCCTCCTCACACTAGAGTTGAGGAAGTGGAGAGGACTCCCATATTTAAGTATGGCTACCTCCACTTCCACAACCAAGGTGGTACTAAAGAGTTCCCACATCTCCTCTTGCACACATGAATGGGCATTTGAGATTTATTAGGAATTTCTGAATTTTGTTATTGGGCCAAACCCATATAAATTCCAACAGGGGCAATATCACGACACAAATTTTGTAATCTTTTTGGGGGGTCGTGACCCTTTTTCTCTGTACATAAACCTCTTTTGCCTATCTTAATTGAAGGGCAGAGCTCCTGCTATTATGTTCCAAAAAAAACATAAAGTTCTTTCAATGTGCTGAAACATAGATAATACTACATTTTATTTCTTCCTGATGATCAATGCAAACAGAATCAAACAAACTGTGGTGCATATTTCTTTACAGCGATAGGCAGTTGTCTTTCCTCGAATGATACCAGGTACATATTCTTCGATGAAACTAGGCTCAATCAACGAACAAAAGATGACATGGATCACGAGGTGGTGATCCAAGAGAATTTGGAACCCTCTATGCACGGTGCCACTAATCTACAAAGCTAGATGTAGAAAAAAATATGATGTATTATATTAGTTTTTGGCTTTTGAAATCGCTTCACCGCAGCAGAAACAAACTTAAAACTCTGTAGCAAAGACCTTGTGACACTCGACATTAGTGTTAACCATCTCTGACAGGTAATCATAGACTAGAACTGGAGCCACCCTGCAACAACACAAATGGATTTCTTTAGTTACTGGGTTTAATGCTGAATATGTCAGGATGGACACCTATCTTGTATAGCTTTCTAAAATGAACACTGTTTCAAAAGGCCCCAAAAACGATATATGCAGTTCAACTAAAACAACAGAGATCATGTCCAGCATTTTCCTCAGAGGCTGTGTGGTTCATCGACAGCAGCAGTTGCCACCAAAGCAGTTCCTTTTTCTTAAGATACACACAAAACACAACAGACCATATCTTTCAAGTTTCAGGTCAGACTAAAACTCTGTTTTCACACAATAGCATATAAATCTTTTTCTTTCTTTCTTTGTAGGGCCAAATCAAAACAGATAACAAGTAAGCATTATCTTAAGATCATTTTGACAATCCTTGAGCCAGCTCTCAAGTCTGCTGCAATTTCCAATTAACCAGACTTTCAGTGACTGGATGTCTAGATCTCAATCCAGGCGTTCATCCTGTTACTTTCAACCAGAAGTTCATCCTGGTACTTTCAACGACTTCCACAAGATGCTTAGTTCAAACAGTGACCAGAAAAAAAATAAAAATAGTAGGAAACATCATACCAAAATATGCAATCGTTGTAAAGGTGAAGGGGCTAAATAGCATCCATCAAGCTAAATGAACAATAACAAGGAATCTGAAACAGGACTTAGTAAAATCAACAAAAAAAAGGTTCCCTGGACACACTTTTAACTCCTTTTGAAATGGTTTCCCTAAATGGTTAAATTTTTAATAAAAACAAATATTCACTGGGGGGAGTACTCAAGTATACTGTCTTAAACAAAATTTTGTTTAGGAGGAAAGGAACGATATTCGGCATCACGTTCAATGATTTGTACCTGCCAGATAACTAGGAAGTTTTGTGATGATGGGGATTTTTGTTTCCTGCAGGAAATATATTACCCTGGTTTTCTGCTACGTTTCATAAAGGCAATTCACACTACTATTTTACCTAACATATATCTAGTGACCAAATAAAGTGAGGGGAATGGAAGGTCACAGATGCAATATACATTTATTTCACTGCAATGGACCGTAAACTTATCTTTAAGAAATTAAGATACAAACACCCAGAAGGTGGTCAAACAAAAAAGCATACTGGCTATAGTGCTTGACACAGCTTATCAAAACAGCACACATTACAAGATGTAGTAGAAGGGATAGAACATATGCTAGTACCGTTTTGATATGCGTGGCATGGAGGACTTTTGTTTCCTGTCATGGTGAATCCTTACCACGATAGCAGCTATTTCCTCTATGGCTTTACCAATTACCTCTGCCTGAAAGAGGTACGAAAGAATGCTTTTAGACAAAGAAACAACAAACAAAAGGTATCCATGAAGACACCTAACTAGACTTATCAATGATTGGCCACATTGGGGATATTAGCTACCTTGTATCCCTTTTTAAGCTATATATATTGAAAATAGCGTTTTCCCCATACATGAAACATCAACATGTTAGAATTTACTCATGCTAATTGCGCCTAGCTCAAGATTAAAACACCTAGAACTTAGGGGATTAGCAAATCTTTGATTCGTACCTTTGCCTCTGGAAAATGCAGATGCCCCTATGGTAGCTCTTAACTCAGTGAAGTACTAACTAGAAGATCAAACCATCTTACTCTTGCATCCAAACTTTGTGGATAATTTCAGAAGCAGTCTGTATCAATCTACATGTAAAAGGTAATTGGTAAACCAACTGAAAGTGAATATTGTTCCATAAAAAAACTGAAAGTGAATATTCCTACAGTTATCGACTGCAGGCTCACGTCGGAAGGTTACCTAAGGTCGAAGGGTGTTTTCCACCTGCCGAAGAGCTAGAACCATCATCACCGAGTCGTGCACGTTGCGCTGGACGATCATCAGGGTCTTGAGTTGGTTCTCTTTTGGGAGCAGATGTGGAAACATTGGGGTTTTGAATTGCTATCTTTGGAGCACCGGCAAACAGCACATATAAACGATCTTTAAATATATCATTGAAATAGACACGACCGAACCCTCTATCACCAAACTCCTCACCATGACTGTTCATAAAGACCAGATATTTCCTCCCATTTAGGCTACCCTTATAACCAAATCCCACAAACAGAACCATGTGGGAGCTTTCTATGGTCTTCTTTTCTCGATTGACATACTCATAAATCTCATCAGGTCCTAATGTGAGGAAATCCCGATTAGCTGGAAAAGATCCCACCACAGGTTTACCTAGCCTTATGAAATCAGCTACCCTGTCAAACTGCGGTTGCCTTACTTTGATATGGCGTGATAACTTAACTCTCTGTTCACCTTCCCAATTAGTAGATGTTGCCAAAACGCCACTACTATGGAAAAGATTGATACCAGTTTCTTCACGCGTATCCAAAGGAAGATTCAGCAAAGGCTCATCACCAATTCTGCGATTGGTATGGTTTTCATAGTCCTCAACAAAAGAATTTGTATTGAACTCAATATCGGAGGTGCGTGGAGGATTTTTCAAGGCCGCGTCTCTCTTAATTGCCATCTCTGTTCCAGCACAGATGGCTTGGAAGACGCACGAATCATCCTCCTGGTGACGTACCTTTGGCAGGATGTTCATTCCATTGTACTCCGTCTCGATCCAGGAAAACTCAATGTTGCCATTCGAAGTTGTTTGGCAAACGCTATGCAAGTTAGCTGTGAATGACATTTTCCTGCACATATGAATTGTATAGTTGTTAGTATTTTTTTGTCTCTGAAAGAGAAATTAGTTGCATGTAAAAGTTTCAAAATGAGGAATGAAAGCAATGCAATTGCACAGTAAACAATAGATTGATTATTGAACCATGGAGTGCATGTAAACATATATAGGCAAGGATTATCTAGAGTCGGTTTATAGAAGTATTACCACTGCTGGATATCCTTGCCTATGAAGATTAGAAACCAATCTACAAAAAACCATACATGCTCAAGGCCTAGGTGAAGCTAATAGACCCGGCCAATAATGCTTAATTGGGTATTTGTCTAACATCCCTACCCCTGCAGTCAGAGCGTCGGCACTGCAGACTAGTGAGTTGCGACATACGAACTCGCGCAAGTGGGCCACGACCGAATGACAGGATCCAAGAGTGCGAGATGGAAGGTTTTTCAATTAGGGTTAGGACCACTTTAATATGGAACGAGTGGGCTTGGGTCAATATTTTAATTGGGCTTATTTTGGCATGTACACATGAATACTAGGTCCCCAACGAGTAATGGGGATGTGTACATAGGTAACATTCCCATACCTGCTATACCCGTCGAAGATAGATTCTAGCCGTTTAGATGCCAGAGAGAAATGATCCCATCCTGGTCCCCAAATGGATCAAATACCCGTCGGGTATCGGGGCCCGATTGCAATCCCTAGTGGTGCCTGGGTACTCATGCCACTGTTGCACGAACCAGAGACATCGGCTCTTGGTGATTGTAACAATGCAAGTTTGCATAGGCTTGAGAACCGAAAAACAGTACAGAACATGTCACCAAACATAAGACGCTGGTGGTCGTTGTGTTTCCAATTAGACAACCATCCCAAAAGCACGGCGTCTTGCTGGAAAACTAATAGAGGGGCAAACACACAGGCCGGCTCAAAGGCATGATGCTCAGCTCAACAACAGCGAAACATCTCGGCCATGGCAGGGCTTTGCGAACAGCAATCCTATACAGACAAAGAAAAGATAACAGATCTGCAGTATAGTAAAGCAACACAACAAGACCATGGCAGGTTTCAGCGACTGGGAGCGTAGGCATGAACCAGCTCAATGGCTTAGAGTATAATCATGAACAAAAATCGAATCGGCATAGGCATCCATCCGATCATACAAGGGGTAAGAAGAAAAGGATCGGATATCTAGCAGTCACTTTGGCTTGTCTTAGGGGCGGTAGTCTAGCTTGGTGTAGGGGTAGACACAGTGGAGGCTCGCAAATCATCTTCGCCATGGTTATGGGCAATGACCAAGGGAGGTTTAGTGTGCATTGTATCTAGTGTCCAACTCATCATGCACATGCTATCGCGATGGTGTTGCCTGTCGCAAGCATGTAGCATGTGACGAGCATAATAAGGAAAACAATACTGAAATTGTGGGGTTTTCCATTCGCACGCAAGTAGCATCATACGTCATTGCTAATTGAAACAATAATGTAACAAGGTGAACCTATGGCCTTGCATGCATTATAAGCAACTACAAAGCTAGGTTCGAGATGGTTGCCACATGGAAGGGCCTCCCGCAAACAAGATTGCCAATCGTGGCAGTGCCTAGGGATGTATCCACCGGGCATCGTTGGAACGTTCTCATCCTCGCCACACAAAAATTGTCCCATCCCCGTCCATGTCCCCATCCTTAGGTACAGGATTCCCCCCATCTCGTCCAGGACCGAGTAACCAGTACCCGATGGGTACTGCATACCCGACAACATGAACATGTATGAGAACTCTCTTGTTCTCGACAACAGGTGTAGCTGGAGACGTGGGGCTTTCTTCTTCTAGGTTGCAGGTGTAGGACGAAGGTCTTCACTAACCGATGTCCATGGAAGATCCAGTGCAGGACGACACAAGCAGGCTTCACGACTTCATTGGCACTGGCAGCAACAAAGGCTATGTGTGCTGGTGTGCATTTCTGAGCCATGGACGGAGTACTGGAGTGGAGCTATGGAGGGCTGGACCGACTAGCCGCTAGGGGAATAAGGGCAAGGGCTACCAGTGATCGAGCGAGGGGAAATGAGTGGTAAGTCACGACTCGCAAACTTGCAAGTGGGAGGCAACCGAGCAACAAGATGTGAAGTGTGAGATGGAAGTTTTGTATCGGTTAGGATTAGGACTTCTTTTATATGGAACAAGTGGGCTGGGCCCAATATGTTAATTGGGCTTATTTTGTCCTATGCATATGATTAGCCGTCCCCAACGGGTAACGGGGATAGGTACATAGTGAATGTTACCATACCCGCTATACGCGTAGGAGATAGATTTTTGCCATTTAGATCCTCGTGGTGAGAGAAATGATCACATGCCTGTACCCTAATGGGTCAAATACCATCAGGTATCAGGGCCCCACAGCCATCCCTAGCGGTGCTAGGGTACTCAAGCCACTGTTGCTCGAACAAGAGACAACGATTATTGGTGACTATAACATCACAAGTCTACATAGGCTTAAGAATAAAAAAATAGTAACACATCACCAAAACATAAGACGTTGGTGGTGATGTTTCAAATTGGACAATCGGCTCAAAAACATGGCGTCTTGCTCGAAAACTAATAGAGGGACAAATAGATAGGCCAACACAAAGGCACGATGCGTAGTGCAACAATAGTGGTACATCTAGACCATGATGGCGCTCCGTGACTGGCATACCCTTACACACAAAGAAAGATGACGGATTTGCAGTACAATGCAATAGCATGCCACGACCATGACGGGGTTTTCACGACGAGGCACAAAGGCACACGAGTTGACTCAATAGCTCTGCGCAAAATCGTGCAACAAAAATCAAATCAAGCCATATCCCATTACAAATTCGAGACGAGGGCTTGACACAGGCATCCATCCGATCACACAAGGGATAAGAAGAAAAGGATCAGACATCTGGTGGTTTCTATGGCTTGTCTTAGGGGTAGTAGTCTGGCTTCATGTAGGGGTAGACACGGTGGAGGCTCGCGGATTGTCTTCACCATGGTTATGGGCCGCGACCAACAAAGGTTTAGTGTGCATGGTGGCCACAACTAGTGTCCAACTCATGATACGCACACTATCATGATGTTGTTGCCTGTCACAATCGTGTAGCATGTGACGAGTGCAAGATGGAAACAAGACTTAAATCATGGGGTTTTCCATACCCACGCTATGATTGGTTAAGTGGAATGCAAGGGTAAGATCCTATTATTTGGTTGTGGGCATAACCTTAGCCCAACCCATCATCATCAATGTAAAGTTCTTCACAATTCCCATCTATCACCACCAAACTCACATCGCAGCTCCAAGAATCACATCTCACTACCACTCTTTAGGCTATAAGAACTCATCCTCGTATTTGAGTCAACAGCCTCATACCAGATCCGCAATCATCTCGAGGAAAGAAAAGCACTCCCCTCACCAGTCAATTGAGTCAAAAACAAAGAAAACCAATGCATAACATGTCATAAACACGTAAGACATCAGTGGTCGTGATGGTTCCTCGGTTTATGAAGAAATTCTAGGAATTGATCGATACTAAAACATTCTAGGAACCGAGCATTTCAGTTTTAGGTAATTTCAGTTTGGTTTCAGTCGAACTAACCGAATTTTATCAATAAGAGTTAAGACTATGACCATGTTCGCTTCTTTTATAATCCGTCTTTTTCTGCTTGTTTTTTCAGCCGGAACGCTTGTTTTTTCAGCCAATATATATAAAACTACCTCTATTTTAGTTAATAATAATTGATAAGGGAGCAATAGCAATATAGTGGCACAAATATATAACAATTTAAACATGAAACATCACACATAAAACTAAACGGTCTTAAAAAAACAAGTAAACTACAATTCATATATTTCAATTCTTCGATTAATTCAGTTAATCAATGGTAGGAACCAAAATTTCTTTGGTTCATTTGATTTTTTGCTATCTAGAAACAAATAAGCAACCAGTTTTTTTTGTTCCAATTCTTTCAGTTTTGCTTATGGTTCTATTAATTGTTTTTAAATTGCACAACTAGCTCAAAGGCACTACTCTCTCCACCCCAAAATAAGTACCCTTCTATCTTTCAAATTTTGTCCCACAATAAGTTTACTTTTAGGTATAGGTCCACCAGTTTTAATAGATTTTCTACTTTCTCTATTATTGAAGTCCAATTATTACATGCTAACATCTTTTGGTATATGTAATCCCGAAAAGGTTTAAACCTACTTGAATAATCCATATATAAATTCAAACATTTAGTATCGATACCAATCTGAATAATCAACGTTACATTTCTAGTACACGACATGGATATTAATATCCACGTATCTGACAGTATCACTATCCGTATTCTATAGCAAATCCCATAAAGAAAACGGCTACCCGTATTCAGCATCAATATTTGTATTCAATCCGGTTTCATCCCTACCAAACAGCAGTGGTACATTTTGGCCATGGCGGTGCTCCAAGACCAGTGTATCCATACGCACAAAGAAAGATGACGGATCTGCGCTACAGTGGAGCAGCACGCCACGGCCATGGCGCTGCAGGCACAAGAGCCGGCTCGATGGCTCAGCGTAAAATCACGCAACAAAAATCGAACCGAGCCATATCCCATATCACATCCCATTACAAGATTGCCGGCACGAAGGCTCGGCACACGCATCCATCTGATTACAAAAGGGTAAGAAGAAAAGGCAGTCACCGTGGCGGCTTGATGCAGAGGTAGGCACGGAGCAGATTCGCGGTTCGTTCGTCGAAGCAGGCGATGCCGGCTCGCGGTGCGCCTCGGCGCAGGGCTCAACGGTCGGGGACGACTGGGGAGTTGTCGAGGGGCTGCCTGCTTGCGGACGGGGCGTCGTGTAGCCGAACTCGGGTCCGGGTCGACGCAGACGTGCTCGTGCTCCTCCGTCCTCCGTCGTCTCCGGCTCCTGTTGGAGCGGCGGCGCTGGACTCCCAGAGGAAGAAGACGGGGTCGCCGGTCTCGGGGAAGATGAGACCCGCCGGAGGGGGTCTCCTCGCCGGCTCCGGGGCTCCTCCTCCTCGACGGTGCGTCGGCTCGGGCGGCTCCTCCGCAGCGGCGTCGGGCTCGGGCGAGGGGGAGGTGCGGCAGCGCTCCCGCGCGAGTGGTGGCGGCGTGGTTGGGAGGGCTTGGCAGAGAGCTGTTCTTATAGCCGCGCGGCGGCTTCGGTGCACGCGCGGCCGTCGGATGGAGGGAAGGACGCGGGGATGGCCGGTGTGGCTCTACGGGCGCGCGACCTCGGCCTCGGCGTCCGTGCTCCTGCTCCGGGCGCCGGTGGTTCGAATCGTGGGAGCGGGAGAGAGAGAGAGAGAGACAGGAAGAAAAGAGAGGGAGGCACGAGGCATCGGTGCGAGGGATGGGGAAAATATATTCCAACGGCTGGCTCACGGGAGAGGAAGAGAGAGAGGGGGAGCGGGGGGCGATCCGTGGCATGGTTGACGGGCAAGTAATGGGTCGACACGTGTCGCGCGGGGTCCGCCTGTCGGCGAGGCAGAGGTGTTCACGCGCCGGGGCTGATCCGTGTGTGCCCGTCTAGCATCCAATCAGCGAGCGAAACATGGCGGGACAGGCCCACTTGTCTGTCTCCTTAAGGAGAAAGGACACAAGCGGGCAGAGGGGTACGGGTACGTCTGCAAAAGCTGAAGGACGAGCAGGCAGAGAGTAGGGTCTCGTGCAGCGGCAGTGCAATGCAGCTGCTTTTTGCTGGAAAATGTCGACACTCGCACAGCCAGGGCCGTTGGCCGAGGAGTGGGCCCCGCTGCTGCTGCTGCTGCCGTGCACTGCAAGTAGTATAGCTGGCGGCCTGGCGTGGGGCGTCCACTCCCGCAGCCGCAGCGGCTATATGTTCGGCTCGATTTAACTGGGCTCCGGCTAATTTACGTGGCTGATTTATTTCTGTCTGGCTTAAGCAAACAGAGTTGTGAGTCGTGACCTCGTGAGCGTGAGGAGAGGGTCGGCTCCTGTTGGTGGCTTGGTGCTGGGCTTTTACGTCTCTACAGTACGTGATTGGGTTGCTATTAGCCTGTGATTAGTTCTGATGTTCTTTTAGTCTTATGCAAAGACTGATCGAATTTGGAAAGGGCCGGATATCTAAATTCGATAGAGCCACAAACAAATTTAAGAAAGTCAACAGAACTTCAAATCACTTAGTATGCATTTATAGTACTCCCTCTGTCCTTGATTTAGAGGTGCCCTAGAATTTTTCAAAAAGAATTGCTTCCAAAAAGAATTGAGGAGGAAAAAGGAGAGATTTAATTTTGAAAGAAACGTATACATTAGCTTTACTTTGGGTTCGAGATCAAGCTCAAATCCAAGCATGCGCTGAAAACATTCCATAAATTATTTTTATAAATAAAGGTCATGTTATATAGTTGATCTAATTTTTAGAGAGGGTTTTTTATAAGAAAACATTTGTATTAGAAATTAATAATTCCAAAATATGTTTATATTGATATTAATACATGTTTCGGAATTCATATCTACACTTCTAATAAAACTAGTCCTCACTATAAATTCCATCTCAACATGCAATACATCAACATCATCTTTCGCTAACTATCCACACCACTAATGTTATGTCATGCCACTAACTTCCAGCATCTTAATACAAGTTGTCTACATCATATTTACTATTTCATTCCAAATTCTTCGCAATCTCCACAGCAATGCGCTGGGTGTAATGACTCGGGTTTTTGGGCAACACAAAAAAAAATTTGGGCTGCGAGGGGCAGACAAACCCCGAGCTTTTTTTAGCTTAAGGTAGATGACTTTCACCTCAGCCCGAGAAAATCACCGAACCCCATGTCTCGCCCATACACAGGGGCCCGTTACCCGGTGAGTGGACTGGTCCTTTACCTGTGCTTTGGAAACGCGAAACAGGCTAGGGGATTTTTTTAAAAAAAACTCCAACCCTAAGATTGCCCCTGAGGGGGTTCGAACCCCGGTTGGCAGGGTGGGAGCCGGACATCCTCTCTGTCTAGACCAGGAGCCGTTCCCTTTTGGGCAACACAAAAATATGAGCTTTTTAATTTTTTCTAGAAAACTGTGAATGATGCTTGCTCATGTAGATTGGTAGCCTAGTTGCATGTGATTTTAGGTTAAACCCCAATGCAAGAATACACATTTATTTAATGTTGCATATACGTGAGTTGCAGCTTCATCGGATCTTTGTTTGCTGTAATTTTATAAAACCCTAAGTAACAATTGCTTGTTAATGTGTGTATACATTTATACATGCATACATTTGTGTGTTACTAGGAGATAGAAAACAGGGAGGAAATTGAAAGGCCTAGGAGCCCAAGACCTGACCCAGCAGGCCAACCAGATCTTGATCCAAACTTCCACCGTGAAACCCAGCTGCGCCTATGTCAAGCCTACGGCATCGACACCATGAAGATGGCGCCATCGTCTAATACGTGTTCGAGTCAAGAAGGCGTAGTATCGTTTTGTTAGTTATTTCAGTCTATGTAATGTGGGCCGTTCGGCAGGGGCGAAGCTACGTATCCATTAGTGGGTGCAAATGCACCCACAACAAAAACGAAATTTAGCACTAACCATCTCATATTCACCATGTGTGCACCCCCCTCAATCAAGGTTCATGCACCCCCCACGAGACAACATGGTAGCATGAAAGCTTGAGTCGAACAATGCCAAACAAGTAATTATTGCTTGTTTGCAGATTATCTCTATCATAGGAATAGATATAAACCAGTGATCAGATTTGTATTGTGGAGATTGTTTTTTCATTTGAGGTATAGATAGACTCGATACCAAGTACACAAAAGAATAGTGAGGTTTATTCAGATCGGCTAAGACTAATTATGAACCGAGCTAAGAAGCTAGCTAAAAAATTAGCCATCTAACTATTAGCCAGTGCATGTTTGTATCCTTCGCTAATGGGCTAACAACTAGTCAAGGCTTGTTAAAAATTAGCCCTACTATTTGGATGAACTAGAGCAAAATTTTAGCTAGAAGTTGTTAGCCACTTAACCTATAGGATCGAAACAGACCCTAAGTAGAGATTCATTTTTCAATATTTCATAATTATTAGGAGCTACGATTATATTATAGCCTTGATTTGTCAAACTATTAAGTTCAATAAAAGTTTATTTTAAATGGGTTGGTCATGGTAATATGCCATTTGGATCACTAATGCCATTTGATTATGTGGCAAATAATCGTCAACATCTAATTTTCTATACACAAACTTTACACACATTTCAAGGAATGTCACTTGGGTCAAACTTTGAAAAAAAAGTTAAAATGTTCGAATGACCCCTGAACTTGTCAAGAGATGTCACTCATGTCCATGAACTTTGAAAAACACATTTTCTAA
This sequence comes from Miscanthus lutarioriparius, assembly GCA_904845875.1. Classification (NCBI taxonomy): domain Eukaryota; kingdom Viridiplantae; phylum Streptophyta; class Magnoliopsida; order Poales; family Poaceae; genus Miscanthus; species Miscanthus lutarioriparius. The sequence continues at coordinate 101,631,633 of CAJGYO010000010.1, read as the reverse complement.
ATCCCTAAACTTGTTAAGTGATGCACCGCAGTGGTCGGATAGTACAGAAATGGACCTACGATGCACCATTTTACAAGTTTAGGAATGTGCATTACACCATTTGAACCTATGTAGCAGCTCTTGACAATTCAAAGACGGTTGATGCATTTGACTCTTAAAAAAATCGAATTTTATCATGTAAATATGTGCATATCAAGGTTATGTAGTACCAAAGTAATGCACCCCCCTCGTTTTGGCTCTAGCTTCGCCACTGCCGTTCGGACAGCGTCACTGCCATGTGGGCCATGTGGCCAGCAATGTCTGTAATAAGCAAACCTGCTGCACTCTAGGAGACTATTCCTCGTTTTGACAATACAGAACCGAGAACAGGGGGATCTTTCCTCGTCTTGTTATCGCCCTAGGTCACCGTGTTCGATCTCCTCATGTCTTGCGATCGCCGGCGGCCACGGGGTGTGACACTGGTATCAAAGGCAACCCTCACTACTAGAGAACAAACTTTAGAACGATGTCCCAATTTGACATTAGCCTCGGCATTTTTTGCCCCCGGGACTAAAGATTCCTTTAGTCCCGGTTGGTAATACCAACCAGGACTAAAGGTTCCTCGCCTAACGGTCGCCTCAGGGGACGGGGATCTTTAGTCCCGGTCAGATTATAACCGGGACTAAAGGTAAACCTTTAGTCCCGGTTAGGTAATACTAGCCGGGACTAAAGCTTTTAGTCCCGGTTTGGGTGATGCCCCGAATAAAGATTAATCTTTAGTCCCGGTTTTGGCCCCTAACCGGACTAATTATCCCTACCTATAGACCAGCTCATTTCTTTCTCCCCGAGCCCGAGCCATTCCATTCAAACTCACTTGCCTCTGTTCTTGACTTTTTGTCGTTGTTCTTGCTCTCTCCCCTCCATTGGTGTTGCTCTTCGATTTTGGAGGTAACAAACTTAATCCTCTTATGTTTTATCAAGAGCTTATCTCATTTTATGATGTAGATGCATGTGTAACTTTATATGTTGGACTTTATTATGATTTTATGTCATTTTTAGCTCAAAATCACATGATGATTTGCATATATGTTTGGATAAACAAAAGTTAAATTAGTTCATCAAAATCACTTGATAGTTTAGTATTGCTAGTATATGTAGTACATTTCATGGTTTAGTTAGATAAATAAATATTTTTATTTTTTTTAATATATTACTTTAGAAATGAGAAATTTACAATAGTTTGCAAAAATAAGTATAGAAAGTAACTTGATATGTTGGATTTGATTATGATTTCTATGTCATTTTTAGCTCAAAATCACATGATGATTTACAATAGTAAAATCACTTGATAGTTTGGTATTTTACTATTATACATAGTACATATTTCATGGTTTAGTTAGATAAATAAATAATTTTAGTTTTGTTTAAATATATTATTTTAGAAAATGTGAAATTTACACTAGTTTGCAAAAATAAGTATAGAAAGTAGATGACAACGGGTACCGGATCCTCGGCCTCTCGTTCGGTTGCGAAACGACTGAGGCCAGAACTCCCTCTCATTATCTGCGGCAAGTGTAAGCAGAAGATTGTGATGGAGTACCGAGTCAAGAGACAGGGACCCAACAAGGGTCGTGTTTTCTACAAGTGCCCGGATCGCGATGTGAGTTTCTTACGCATTTGATTATTATGGCTAATTGACCTGCTTTTCTTGAATATTTTTGACTAAATATTTTTTGGCTTTAATTTCAGTGGGAGGGCAATGGACGCGATGGTTGGTACTGGAAGGAAGATTATGCTACATACGTGCAGAATTCGGGTGCGCTTAAGGTAGCGGCTGCTGATGATGAGGCAGTGAGCCAGCAGGAGAAGCTTATTGATATTCAATAGACGAATGATTTATCTGTTTTAGTTGCATACGGTCACGAAATAATTATGTTACTGAAGTGCATTGTAGTTTTAGTTTGTTTAGTGATAGTTGGGATTGCTTACGTTGTAGCCAGGCTTAGTTAATTAATCAACCGTGTGTGTGTCATCTATGTTGTATAATAAAATACTTAATTATGTTCAAGGTTTTCATAATTTATCGTGTAATACAGATTATGTCATGCCATTGGATGTACAATGCCGATCGCCGCTTCCAAGACTTTATTGAGGGCGTGCACTATTTCTTAGGTGTGGCCGAGGCAATTAAGCGGGATGATTTCATGTGCTGTCCATGTGCCCTATGTAAGAATTTAAAGGAATATTCAAGCTCAATGAGTCTTCATTCACATTTGCTTAAGTCAGGTTTCATGTCAGACTATATATGTTGGACTAAGCATGGAGAAAGCGAAGTCATGATGGAAGAAGGTGAAGGAGAAGATTTAGACATTGATGACATTATTGCTCAGTATGGTGCCTTTGATGATACTACAATGGGGGGAGATGAAGAAGAGGTAGCGGCAGAAGATGATCTCGGTGATGCTCTTGGCGATGCCATTCGTGATGCACAACAAGAATGCGAAAGTGAAAAAGAGAAAGTTAAGTTCGAGCGCATGCTTGAGGATCATAGGAAGTTGCTATACCCGACGGCCGAAGAGGGGTAAAAAAAGCTGGGTACAACACTGGAATTGCTACAGTGGAAGGCAAAGAATGGTGTATTCGACAAGGCATTTGGGAATTTATTGAACCTCATAAAGAAGATGCTTCCGAAGCCAAATGAATTGCCCACCACTACGTACGAAGCAAAAAAGGTTGTCTGCCCTTTGGGATTAAAAATCCAGAAGATACATACATGTTCTAATGACTGCATCCTCTACCATGGCAATAAATACGAGAATTTGGATGAATGCCTGGTATGTAAAGCATCGCGGTACAAGATCAGGCGCGATGATCCTGGTGACGTCGAGGGTGAACAACGTCCTAGAAAGAAAATCCCTGCCAAGGTTATGTGGTATGCTCCTATAATACCATGCTTAAAACATTTGTTCAGAAATAAAGACCATGCAAAGTTGTTGCGGTGGCATAAAGAAGACCGTAAGGTAGACAATATGCTGAGACACCCAGCTGATGGGTCCCAGTGGAGAGCGATAGACATGGAATTTCTAGAGTTTGCAAATGAGGCTAGAAACTTAAGGTTCGCCTTAAGTACAGATGGTATGAATCCTTTTGGGGAGCAGAGCACTAGTCATAGCACTTGGCCAGTTACTCTATGTATCTACATCCTTCCTCCATGGTTATGCATGAAGCGGAAGTTCATTATGATGCCGATCCTCATCCAAGGTCCGAGGCAACCTAGCAATGACATTGATGTCTATCTAAAGCCATTAGTTGAAGAACTTCTAGTTTTATGGAACAAACCAGGTGTACGTGTCTGGGATGAGTACAAACAAGAACACTTTGACCTACGAGCAATGTTGTTCGTAACAATCAATGATTGGCCTGCTTTAAGTAATCTTTCAGGTCAGACAAACAAAGGATATAATGCATGCACACATTGTTTTGATGACCTTGACAGTATATATTTGAAAAGATGTCAAAAGGTCGTGTACCTTGGCCATCGTCGATTCCTTCCTTTGAATCACCAAGTAAGAAAGAAAGGAAAGCATTTTAAAGGTAAGCCAGACCACCGGAAGAAGCCTCATAACCGAACCGGGGAAGATGTACTCGCAATGGTCAAGGATGTGAAAGTAGTATTTGGAAAGGGACAAGGCAACGAATCTGTTCCCAAAGATGCTAAGGGACACGCACCCATGTGGAAGAAGAAGTCCATCTTTTGGGAGCTACCCTATTGGCAAGTCCTAGAGGTCCGCAACGCAATCGACGTGATGCACCTGACAAAGAATCTTTGTGTGAACCTGTTAGGATTCATGGGTGTGTACGGGAAGCCAAAGGATTCACTTGAAGCACGCCAGGACTTGCAGGGCATGAAAGAACGAGACAACCTTCATCCAGAGAAGACAGATGATGGACGTCATTACTTAAGTCCTGCTAGCTACACGCTTAGCAAAGAAGAGAGGGACAACATGTTCGAATGTCTAAGCAGCATCAAGGTCCCATCAGGATTCTCCTCCAATATAAAGGGTATAATAAATGTGCCAGAGAAGAAATTCCTAAACTTAAAGTCCCACGACTGCCACGTGCTTATGACGCAATTGCTTCCAGTTGCTTTAAGAGGAATTCTACCTCCACATGTACGTCTAGCCACCGTGAAGCTATGTGCATTCCTCAATACAATTTCTCAGAAGGCAATCAATCCAGTGGAACTAGCTACTCTACAGAATGATGTGGTTCAATGTCTTGTTAGCTTTGAGTTGGTGTTCCCTCCATCCTTCTTTAATATCATGACACACCTCCTAGTTCATTTGGTGAAGGAGATTAGTATTCTTGGACCTGTGTTCTTACATAACATATTCCCCTTCGAGAGGTTTATGGGAGTCTTGAAGAAATATGTGAAAGTCCATTCTAAGCCTGAAGGAAGCATCGCCCAGGGCTATAGAACAGAGGAGGTCATTGAGTTCTGTGTTGACTTTATTCCTGACCTTGCCCCGATTGGCGTTCCCGAATCGCGACACGAGGGGAGACTCAGTGGTAAAGGAACTTTAGGGAAGAAAACATATATTGGCATGGAAGATGATTATTTCAATAAAGCACACTACACAGTTCTTCAGAACTCGTCATTGGTGCATTCGTACATCGAGATACATAAGGAGTTCTTACGATCCAAGTTTCCAGGGAAGACTAAAGCTTAGATTAGGCGTCAGCACATGGAAAGTTTTAGTGGTTGGTTGCGAAAAGAATGTCAAGGTGATGACAATATTGATGAGCAACTGTATTTGTTGGCTAGGCAACCATCGTGGCATATCCTCACGTACCAAGGGTACGAGATAAATGGGAATACATTTTACACAATTGCCCAAGATAAAAGGAGCACCAATCAAAATAGTGGTGTTCGCATAGATGGCATAGATCCAAATGGGAATATACAAACATATTATGGCCGCATAGAAGAGATATGGGAACTAGACTACGCACCTAATTTTAAAGTCCCTTTGTTCCGGTGCCAATGGGTGAAGCTGACCGGAGGAGGGGTAACAGTCGACAAAGAGTATGGAATGACAACAGTGGACCTCAACAATATTGGGTACAAAGACGAACCATTCGTCCTTGCTACCGATGTGAGTCAGGTGTTCTATGTGAAAGACATGTCTACAAAATCAAAGAGGAAAAAACGAAGACATCAACTCAATGATCAATGAGCCAAAGCGCCACATAGTTCTTTCTGTGAAAATAAATATAGTGGGAATTGAAGACAAGTCAGACATGTCAGAAGATTATGAAAGAAATGTCCGAATTCCACCCTTCATAGTGAAGAAAGATCCAAGCATCATGTTAAATGATGAAGACACTCCATGGTTACGACAAGATCATAACCAAGTGTCATACGTCAAGAAGAAATTCACTGTTGTGCCCGCATGATACAACGATGCATGTTTAATATATTATGTTTTAGAGACGGATATTATGTAATATGTTATGACTTCACATTGTAATATGTTTAATATATGTTTCAAATTTCACAAGTGTGTGACATAGTTTCAGAAAGTCTATATGAGATTCAAGAATTTGTGACTAGTGTTTGATAAAACTTTCTCAAATAAGAAAATGAACTATGTAACAATTGTAGATCTTGCTGAGATGATCAAACTTGGTATTTAGAGTTTTTTCATCTGAGGTCATTTAGTGTCTCATTTGAGCAAGTTTGACCAAGTCAAATTTGGTCAAATGAAAAAACAACACTTTGACTCTAGTATTATGAACTCTAAATGACTTCAAATTGAAAAGTTTTGAATACCAAGTTTGTTAAACTCATCAAGATCTACAATTGTTGTTTTGGTCAACTTTCCATTTGAGAAAGTTTGGACGGTTCAAATTTGTGATTTTTAAATTTCGACGCCTACAAACTAGTTTTCGGAACCCTAGATTGTCTCAAATTGAAAAGTTTTGAATACCAAGTTTGTTCAGCTCATCAACATCTACAATCCTTATATAGGCCATTTTTCATTTGAGAAAGTTTGAACAAAATATAGTTCAAATTTCATAAGTGTGTGACATAGTTTTAGAAAGTCTATATGAGATTCAAGAATTTGTGACTAGTGTTTGAGAAAACTTTCTTAAATGGGAAAAATAAGCTATGTAACAATTGTAGATCTTACTGAGATGATCAAACTTGGTATTCAGAGAATTTTCATCTGAGGTCATTTAGTGTCTCATTTGAGCAAGTTTGACCAAGTCAAATTTGGTCAAATGAAAAAACAACACTTTGACTCTAGTATTATGAACTCTAAATGACTTAAAATTGAAAAGTTTGGAATACCAAGTTTGTTAAACTCATCAAGATATACAATTATTGTTTTGGTCAACTTTCCATTTGAGAAAGTTTGGATGGTTCAAATTTGTGATTTTTAAATTTCGATACCTACAAACTAGTTTTCGGAACCCTAGATTGTCTCAAATTGAAAAGTTTTGAATACCAAGTTTGTTCAGCTCATCAAGATATACAATTGTTGTTTTGGTCAAGTTTCCATTTGAGAAATTTTAGATGGTTCAAATTTGTGATTTTCAAATTTCAACGCCTACAAACTAGTTTTCGGAACCCTAGATTGTCTCAAATTGAAAAGTTTTGAATATTAAGTTTGTTCAACTCATCAAGATCTACAATCCTTATATAGGCCATTTTTTCATTTGAAAAAGTTGTAGAACAAAAATACTATATTTTCTTTATTTTTATAGGTTCAACAAAAATTTCCTGTCAATTTTGGTCAAAAATCGAGAAAAAATTGAAACATTGACGTTACAATAATGTGATAATAAATTTCCTATCAAATAATATTAGTTTTATTAATTTTAAGTTTCAAATATATTTTTGCAATAACAAAATACTTAGTATTAGTAACATTTATATTCTATATTCATAAAAGAAATTAAAAACTTTAGGTTACAAAATTTTCCTATTTACAATAAATAATTAGTTAATCAATAGTATTTTTTAAAATAAATATTGCAAAGTATTGAAGTTGCTATAGAATTAATTGATTAACCTAGTTGTGGGGGTATTAACCCCTATATCCTTACGGCTAGGCTTGGGCCGGCCCGGATCAGGGGGTCCGGCCCACTAGAAGACGACATGCGGCCCGGCCAACCTGTTCGGAGTCCTGCACAAGGAGTCAAGGCAGATTTGGAGATCAAGCAAGATCCTGGTCGGTTAGAATAGGAATCCTTATCCGGCCACCTATAGCAACTGTGACTGGCTGGGATTAGTTTCCAGATCTGTAACCCTGCCCTCCGGATTATATAAGGCGGGCAGGGGACCCCTCTAAAAAACATCTCTCATTGACATACAGCAATACAATCAGACGCAGGACGTAGGTATTACGCCTTTGCGGCGGCCGAACCTGGATAAAACCTCGTGTCTGTCTTGCGTCACCGTCTTGTTTGTGGCTTGCGCATCTGTCTGCCGACAATCTACTACCTTGGGCATACCCCTAGGTAGACTGCCGACCATATTTCGTCGATAGTGGCGCGCCAGGTAGGGGGTGTGCGTACTGCTCTCCAAGCGAACAAGATGGTCATCATCTCTGGCTCCATGGCTACGCAGAACGGCCTCACGTTCACCGTCGGCCAGATCACCTGGACCACTGGCTCCGATGACTTCATCGCCATGATCACGGAGGAGGCACGGATTCAATCCGCGTCGACCACTACTTCACCTCCATCGGCTACGGCTCCGACCATGGTGGATCTAGCTCCGACCACGGTGGATCTGGCTCTGACCATGGTGGATCTGGCTCTGACCACGTCCGCATCACCTTCAGCCACGCTGACAACCCGTCGTCCGCTCCCTCGCTACAAAGGGAAGCAGATCGACAACACCGACCTGCTCGACTCCATCGATCGGGTTGGCACCAAACTTGCTGAAACCCTAGCTCTGGTAAGTTCAATTCAAAGTCAACCTAATGAGCAGGTAACCGCAACCCACAACAGATCTACCTGACCAGCTCAGGCCAGTCATCCTGCACGACTCAGTACAGATCTCGTGGTCACATCTACTCCTGAGGGGCGCTCCGCTCGTCACCGGCTAGCCTCCGCGACGGGTCTTCGGCTCTCCGAGTACGAAGCCTCGACGGAGAACTACCAGGTCTAGCCCTACGGCCTGCGAAACGCTGCCTCCAACTACACGTACAATATACAACACTGCTCGGATCTATATTTTATACATCGACCTCGGCCAAAGCCACGCAACTTCGTAAACATGGTCCGGATTGAGGATTATCAAGAAGGATCGGTCCACACAGTTCAAGAGGGTGGCTCAAGCTCTTCGTCCAGCATTGCATCTAATGCCTCCGTTCGCACCGAGCTCCAGTATCATGATGATGAAGGCATTGAATACGATCTGGATATCCCAGACCACGCCCCGGGATACCCGCGATTCCCGTCCTTCCCACCAAGGCGAAGAGATTTGATCAATGTTGTCAGTAATGATGAACCACCTGCAGCCGGTGAGACAGAACAAGAAAGGCTGGCACGCGAAGCACGCAATATTGATTGGTTTAATCACCGACAAATCGAAGCCGAGGCAGAAGAGGAGGCCCGACGCATAAGGGTCCAGCCATGCGATCTTAACAATGCCTTTGACAGGATGGGGGACAAGCAGGTCTTCAGGACTCCAAGTGCCAACGTAGCCGTTGCTATGGCAACAATGCAATGACTACCCAATACCCCGAAAACTCAGGCAGTTCGTGATGATATACAAGCTTACCTGACGGCTGCTATGGCCCAGACCGTAGAAATTGTAAATCAAGCCCGGGCTCCATCCGTATCAGTCGAATCAAGCCACAGCCGCCAGTACTCGAGTCGCTCATAGCCACCCAACCAACCTGGCTCGCGCAACAACGACCCATCAGACAACCGTCAAGGCGGAAATGGTGGCCATGATGGTGGTCGGGATGACAACCGCCGTCGGGATGACAACCACCGAGACAACCGCGATAATCATCGCGATAACCACGGTCGCAGGGTTAATCAGGGTGGCAACTGAGATCGCCGTGATGGCAATAACGATCTCCGCCATTACCTCGGAGAACGCGATCTGCGCGATCGCATCAACCAAAGAGCCAACGATCGTGCATCCCACGAAAGCTATCGCCGTATGGAATATGATACTGCCCACGGCCCTCCGGGTTTGAAGCAGTTTACTCCGCATCTTCGCCAAGTCATATGGCCCAAGAACTTCAAGCTCGAAAAACTTCAGAAATACGACGGCAAGGAGAACCTCGAATTATGGGTCATGCTCTATGAAACCGCGTGTAGATTAGCCATGGCTGACGAGCACGTCATGTCTAACTACTTCCCAGTTGATGTTGGTCATGCAGGTCACCAATGGCTGGTCAGCTTTCCTTTCTCGATTGCTACTCTGGTTATCACCAGATTGCTCTCAAAAAGGACGACCAGATCAAGACATCTTTTATCACGCCTTTCGGCGCCTACTGCTACACGACCATGTCGTTCGGGCTCAAGAACGCTGGAGCTACCTACCAACGCGCTATACAGGCCTGCCTGAAGGATGAGATAAAAGACGACCTCGTCGAGGCTTATGTTGATGATGTAGTTGTCAAAACCAAGGAAGCACATACCCTTGTTGACAACCTGGAACGCACCTTTGCAGCCCTTAATACATTCCAATGGAAATTAAACCCAAAGAAGTGCATCTTTGGTGTTCCTTCTGGCATACTACTTGGCAACGTCGTCAGTCACGACGGCATACGCCCTAACCTGGAGAAAGTCAAAGCTGTCTTGGACATGAAGCTGCCCAAAAAGGTGAAGGATGTTTAGAAGCTTACCGGATGCATGGCCGCTCTCAGTCGTTTCATATCAAGATTAGGTAAAAAAGGATTACCGTTTTTTAAACTGCTCAAAGCATCCGAGAAGTTTGAGTGGTCGGAGGAAGCAGACGTTGCCTTCACACAGCTGAAACAATACCTTACGTCACCTTCGGTCCTCACTGCTCCCAAAGAAGACGAAACCCTCTTGCTTTATATTGCGGCAACTAATCAAGTGGTCTCCACTGCCATGGTGGTCGAGCGCGATGAGCCTGGCCACGTCTACAAGGTACAACAACCAATCTATTTCATCAGTGAGGTACTCAATGATTCCAAGACCAGGTACCGATAGATTTAGAAATTGATCTACGCCATACTGATAACTCCCAAAAGTTGAAACATTACTTCGACGGATACCATGTGGTGGTCATGACTGAGTACCCTCTGTGAGACATCATTAACAACAAGGATGCGAACAGGCGCATCGTCAAATGGGCAATGGAGCTATGCCCTTTCTCCCTGGAATTTGCAAGCCGTACTACAATCAAGTCTCAGGCACTTGTCGATTTCATCGTCGAGTGGACAGACTTAAGCACACCTGCCTCTCAGGGGCCCGATGAGTATTGGAAGATGTACTTCGATGGCTCTCTCAACATCGACGGCGCAGGAGCAGGAGTCCTTTTCGTATCACCATCCAAGGAGCAGCTCTGGTACGTCCTTAGGATTCATTTCCCAGCATCTAATAACGCCGCCGAATACGAAGCATGCCTACATGGCTTACGCATTGCAGTCGAGCTCGGTGTCAAATGTCTCTATGTCTACAGAGACTCGGCTCTGGTCATCAACTAGCTTAACAAGGACTGGGACACGACCAGCGAAAAGATGAATGCATACTGTAAATCGATCAGAAAGCTGGAAGGCAAGTTCTACGGTATCGAGTACACACATGTGGTCCGGGTCAAAAATCAAGCAGCAGATGCGCTGTCAAAGTTAGGATCATCCCGAGCTAAAGTCCCACATGGCATATTTGTTCAAGACTTGCTCACGCCTTCCATCGAAGAGGAAGATCCCACAGTCGACAAGCCTCCAGACCAGCTTTTGGTGGCTACGGTTCCGGCGTCAAACGCCATCGAACCACCTCTGACCACTAAGAAGCCTGACTGGAGAGTAACTTTCATCAAGTACCTAACAGATGGTAGCGGTTACACTGATCGAACAGAAAACGAACGCCTGATGCGGCGCAGTAAGCAGTATTTGCTCATCGATGGCAAATTGTGGCGCAAGAACGCAAAGGAGGAAATCTTGATGAAGTGTATAACCCAGGAGGATGGCGAACATCTCCTGGACCAAATCCACTCTGGCTCCTACGGCAACCACGCGGCCTCGAGAACGCTGGTTGGCAAGGCTTTCTGAGTAGGGTTTTATTGGCCGTCAGCTATAGCTAATGCAGAGAAGCTAGTCCGCCATTGTGAGGGTTGTCAGTTCTTCGCCAAGAGAATCCACGTACCAGCACACGAGATTCAGACAATACCAGCCTCTTGGCCTTTCGCATGCTGGGGATTGGATATGATCGGGCCCTTCTCAAGCCAGCTCCTGGGAAATTTACATGTGTCTTTGTGCTGATTGACAAATTTTCTAAGTGGATAGAATACATGCCTCTGGTACAGGCATCTTCAGAAAAAGCCGTCACGTTCATCGACCAGGTCATCCACCACTTTGGCATACCCAACAGCATCATCACTGATCTGGGTACTCAGTTCACCGGGAACGCTTTTTGGGACTTTGCGATGAAAGGAGCATAGTGGTAAAATATGTCTCGGTGGCACACCCTAGAGCTAATGGACAGGTCGAGCGGGCAAATGGTATGATCTTGGACGCACTTAAGAAGAGGATGTACAGAGAAAATGACAAAGCTCCCAGAAGATGGCTCAAAGAGTTACCAGCCATGGTCTGGGGCCTCAGAACCCAGCCCAGTCGCAATACCGGCATGTCACCATACTTTATGGTTTACGGTGCTGAGGCAGTGCTCCCAGCAGATATAGCCTTCAGATCAGCATGGGTGGAGAACTTCGACGAGGACAAGGCCAATGAAGCGAGGGAGCTAGAAGTGAATAGTGTAGAAGAGAAGCGGCTCAATTCTTGCGTACGTACAGCCAAATACCTTGCTGTTTTGCGCAGGTACTACAACAAGAACGTTAAGGAGCGGTCCTTCGTGATCGGGGACCTGGTCCTGAAGTGGAAGACGAATCAGGCTGGTGTCCACAAACTCGCAACTCCATGGGAAGGGCCCTTCATGATCAAGGAAGTTACAAGACCAATGTCTTACAGGTTAGCTCATCTGGACGGTACAGACGTACCCAATTCATGGCACATTGACAAGCTTAGGCGTTTCTATGCTTAACTACTAAGATATGTACTCCCCTTGTACTTTCGATTTAATTCAATAAAGCTGTTATGATTTCTCTGACCACTCTAATGTGTCACTTTGAAGTCTACTGTTACTCTAACTCAACTAGTCAAAATCGACCACCATTCCTTCCCGGGTTTTCGGAGCAGGCCCTGTCTCCGGTTTCTCCCAACGCGTGCATGGGATCTGCTCTCTACGCTATGGGTGATCGGCAGGTCCCCTCTGGTTTGACTTATCTGTGTCTACGTGTGCACAGGCTACGCACCTCACACACTGACCACAAGACAAACCAGGGCCATACAAACCTGTCAGGATGACGTGTCGACTAAACTAGTACAACTAAACAAAACGCTAACATGTTCTCACTTAGTTACACCAACATGAGTTCCAAGCTTAAATATGTTTTATACAAAACAAACAAGCTTATGAGAGATACAGTTACGTTATTACAAGCTTGCCTGAAAAGGCCCAAGTTTACAATAACACAACTACATCTTCTTCTACAGCTACAACCTACACTATTGGCTGGTCGGGTCACGCGGCACCTGCTGCTCGCTGGGCCTGGCATCGTGCTTGAGTCCCGGGGACTCTTGTACTGGTCGAGCTGAAGAAGATGGCCCCGCCGATGCTTGGCTGGTCGAGACCATAGGCTTCGTCGGCTGGCTTAAAACTGATTGCGCTTCCAGCTGACCCGTTGATGGCGTACCCTGTACAGGTGCTGTCCCACCTCCACATAGGTTAATGTCGCCAATTATTTTTGCCGACAAGTCCAGCTGGGTCATCCGAAGCTCCTCAGCCTTGTCTAGATCTACCTCCTTCGGGTACCCAGCCTCCAGGCGCTTGAGATCGATCAGGGGGTAGTGGGCACTCACCATGCTTAGCACATGTGCGCCGGTGTACTCACCCGCCTCCTTCATGAACTCCTGGAACCATCCCCATGCCTTTTGGCATCTATCGACCAGTCCGAGATGCGGCATTCTTGGCATGTCCTCTGTAAGCGCTGGATCGATAAGGTTGAGCACCGGCAAAATGCCCATTGCCACTTCCTGACACCGATTTTTCCATGTGTCCCGGTCCTTGGCGATCTCCTGGCACTGCGCCTTCCAGCCGTCACGTTCTTTTATCATGGCTTCCAGATGCTTCTTGGCATTGACTTTTAAAACTGCAAATTGCACAAGACATTAAAATGCCATGCCACGACAAGATAAGGCAGGCAACAACAGTGAGCAAGGGGGGTCTGGAACACTTACTTTTCAGTTCCTCCTTCATCTTGGTCGTGTGGTCCTAGAGTTGCGACTGGTCGTGTGCCAGTTTCTTGTTGTCCTCCTTCAGGCGATCACACTCTACGACCACACGGCTATTCTCCTCTCGGAGACGGACTACTTCGGCTTCTAAGCCTGCACTACAGCTGTTACTACCAACAATGCAATTACACTTGTCATGCACTCGTTGTGATAAAGTGATGACTTACTTGTTCTTTCCTACTCTTTGTTACTGAGCTGGACGACCAGGTTCTGGTTCTGCGCCTCTTGCTCTGTCCTCTCATGGTTGGCGGTTTCAAGTTGGTGGCGTAAGCATTCCACCTCTGCCGTCAGCTCTTTGTTGCTTGCAGTGATCCCCTCGATCTGGTCGAAGCACTTCTTACGGTACCTTGCGGTCTTTATTAAGTCCTATGTGCAAAACACTAAGTAAGAAAGTTTGACTACACAGCAAGATCAGGTGATGAAGCAAAACATACCTGGACCTCCGTCACCAGTCGTTTCGCTGCTCGTTCAACCTTCTTGGTCTCTTCGACCTCTGGGATTTCCTCATGAACAACCCATTGGTCGTTTCGCCAGCGCGACACATATACATGTTGTCGCCTGTCCTGTGGATGGCCCAGGACCTCTTCTACTTCATTCTCTTCGGCCTCTTCTTCAAGTACCGGTGCTGGTCCGGGGTTGGCAGCTTCTGCGATAACTATGGCCTTCCCGCGGGCTGCAGCATCGACAAGCATGTTCTGTGCACTCGACTTCGGTCGCTGCTCCTCGGTCTGACCTGTTATCCCTGGTGCTGAGGTGTCACCCTCCGCAGGGTTGGTGCTTGGAGCACTTGTGCTTGGCTCGGCTATCCCCTCAACCACCTGCTCAGGGACTGTTGTTTGGCCGCTTGTATGCTGAAGTTCTGGTGGAATTTTTGCTATGGGTTCCTCCATGGCCGGCTACTGGGCAGTCTTCTCTAACAATGACGGCGGAGCCACGCCGCTCCCTGCTAGTTGGTCCGGATTTTTGGTGGATGCCGACCTAATATGTCCGAGATAAGTTCAGAAGGCAACCGTAATCAATATAAATTGTAAGCTTACATCAAGGTTACAAATACTTACATGTTGGAAGCATGGAATGATGTGGCGAAGGAGCATATCTTCGACCGTGTTTGCTCCACGTGCTCTGCGGGTGACACCTGGTCTCCCTCTAAGACCAGCTCCGACGCTGGGGCTTGGTGCTCGACCCCTCTGCCGCTTGTCCTTGGCACTACAGTGGTATGCGATGTGAGTCCCAATGGCATGGAGGAGCCACCTTGCTCCGTCGACTCCAGTTGCCTCCTCCTCTTTTGAGGGACGAGTCGAAAGATGTCTGCATCCTCTGTGTCGTCGTCCGACAAAGTCAAGATCGCCTGACGACGCTTGCTGGTCGCCGGCTGCTTACCAGCAGCTCTGGCCGCTGCCTCCTCTCCAACTCCGAGCATGGCCCAGTCCATGTCCTCGCCCCCGATGCTGGTCTGGGTGGTCGGTCAGCAACTTGTGGCCAATCTACACCAGGGGGTGGCGACACAAACACTGTCACTCTATCCCGACCATTAACCTGGGAAACAAATAGGCGACCACACAGTAAGTTTCTACTACAATATGAGACTATGGGTACAAGGCAAGATGAGTTACCTTTGGGGGAGGTCGGGCGAGCTTGAAAGCGTGCTCGATGGCGCTCAATCTAACATAATTTGGATCAGCTAAGTTGAATAGCTCTCCAATTCGGGCTCTGACTTCGATCTTGTCAAGCGCCTCCTACCTCGTCCTCGTTGGATCTGCGCTACCTTGGTACTCGTAGCCAGGATGTACCCTCCTCTGGCAGGGCTGGATCCTTTGGTTGATGAAGTTCCCGACCACGCTTGGACCGTCCAGTTTCTTCCACGGGATCATCCCAAGTAGTTCTGGGATCTATTCTAGGTGCTCAGGCTTCTCCGACCAGCTGGTCTTCTTCTTCGGAATGAACCCCATGTCGCACAGTGTGATCGTGTTCGGCTCTTTGCGGATGTAGAACCACTTCTTGTACCAGTCGTCAAGCGACGTGTTCCAAGGACAGTGCAGGTACTGGGCCTTCATCCTGTCACAAAGATTGAGGTACACACCTCCGGCTATCTTCGAGCCCCCGCTTCCTTTCTTCCATAGACAGAAAAGATGGCAAAAGAAGTCGAAATGGGGCTGGAAGCCACCATATGCTTCGCAAAGATGAATGAAGGTGGAGACAAGAAGAATCGAGTTGGGATGCAGATTGCAAATCCCAATCTCGTAATACAGACAGAGCCCCTGAAGGAAAGGGTGCACTGGAACCCCAAAACCCCACTTGAAGAAATCTTCAAAAACCACAATCTCACCTGGTTGTGGATTGAGGTACCCCTCGCCCTCCGGCGCGCGCCATCCAGCGAGTTCCTTGTTGTGGAGTACTCCCATGGTGACGAGGTCTTCGATGGTCTGCTCGTTGCTTCTTGATTTCCACCACTCCTTCGCCATGACTCCGGTTTTCTTCTGGGCGTCACTTTTCGCCATGAATTCGCCCTTGCTGATGAAGGTGGATATGGTGGGGGAGTGATTGGCGATGATTTCAGAGGTATTAGGGTTGGCAAGAGGAAGAAGAAGGCTACGGCGGCGAATGGTACTGGGGTTCGGTAAAAAGTAACTTACCAATTCTATATTATAAATAACCAAGAGTTCCGCCGTTTTGTCTGCCCGAGATTCTTGGGAGACGTGCGCACGCACCGCAGATGGTTGTTTTCACAACCTCGAGATCTATGCCAATATATGCGCCTCTTTGTTATCAGTGTATGCGCCTCTTCGTTGCCAGTGTGAGAGGGCCCACACTGACGCACCTCCATACAGGTGCCAAGTGACTGTTTGCTTGAAAGGACAAGAAGGCAGTATGACGTGTTATACCCGTCTACTTTTTTGACCAGACGTGTCAGATTGGACTTGACAGACTAAGAAGATAAATAAATACACCAGATAATAGTACAAGTGGCATTTGTTTCTTCGCTGCACGTCTCGTGCTCAGGGACGGTCCAGACCACTATCGTGCTCAGGGACTGCCCAGACCACTACCGTGCTCAGGGACTGCCCAGACCACTATCATGCTCAGGGACTGTCCAGACCGCTATCGTGCTCGGGGACTGCTCCGACCACTAACGTGCTCGGGGACCGCTCCGACCACTATCGTGCTCGGGGACTGCTCCGACCACTACAGTGCTCGGGGACTGCTCCGACCACTACCATGCTCGGGGACTGTTCCGACCACTGCTCGGCGACTGCTCTCCTCGGCTACATGTGATGTGTACTCACATACAGTTGAGAGGCATTTATTTGGACCTTGCTACAAGGCTTATACTTCGCCTTCTAGCAAGCTCGGGGACTACATCGGTACGATGCACCTACCGGTGCATCTCGTATTGCTTATACGACGATTGGATTTTTGACTTCAGTGTAAATTCTTTTTAGACCCTGGCACCATGCGCCTACGTCACCTACTACTAGGCTCGGGGACTAAGTGGGCACACTTCACCTTGTGGTGAATGTGTTTATTTTATTGACCCCTACGCTTTGACTGATTGCCAGAATTACTATTGTTCAAGGGTCACTTATATTTCTTATCAGAAATACAAGTGGGCACACTTGATAGGGAAAGAAATCTTTTTCTTTTTTCTTTAGAGCACCATGCATTCTTCGGACAACCAGAATCTTCGGCTATAATCGTGGTCTACTGCTCTCTGTTTTGACCAGAATGCTAGCATATTCGATTGGTTAGTGTTTCAATCAGTTGGAGATAACGTGAAGACGGATCGCATCAGTCAAAGGAGATCGAACGGCGTGTCGCAGCATAATACATGGTGCTCGGAGACTAGCTATGGGGGTATTAACCCCTATACCCTTACAGCTAGGCTTGGGCCGGCCCGGATCAGGGGGTCCGGCCCACTAGAAGACGACGCGTGGCCAGGCCAACCTGTTTGGAGTCCTGCGCAAGGAGTCAAGGCAGATTTGGAGATCAAGCAAGATCCTGGTCGGTTAGAATAGGAATCCTTATCCGGCCACCTATAGCCATTGTAACTGGCTAGGATTAGTTTCCAGATCTGTAACCCTGCCCCCGGATTATATAAGGCGGGCAGGGGACCCCTCTAAAAACATCTCTCATTGACATACAACAATATAATCAGACGCAGGACGTAGGTATTACGCCTTCGCGACGGCCGAACCTGGATAAAACCTCGTGTCTGTCTTGCGTCACCGTCTTGTTTGTGTCTTGCACATCTGTCTGCCGACAATCTACTACCTTGGGCATACCCCTAGGTAGACTGCCGACCATATTTCGTCGACACTAGTATTAAACAAGGAGAACAAAATCAAAATCCCAGGCCTTTCCAATTACTCTGGCGGGCTGCCAAAATTTTCAGGCCTTCAGTCCTGGCCCAGGCCAGGAACCCGGACTAAAGGGTGGGCGGAATTGCCCACCCAAAAATACCTTTAGTCCCGGCTAGTAACACCAACCGGGACTAAAGCTCCTTTAGTCCCGGCTGGTAAGCCGAGCGAGGACTAAAGGGTTGGACCTTTAGTCCCGGTTTGGCTTACCTGCCGGGACTAAATGGCGTTTAGTCTCGGCTGGTGTTACCAGCCGGGACTAAAGGTCCTGGCCTATATATATCGAACGGTTCCTGTTCTGTTCATCTTCTACTTTTCGATCTACACGTCAATCTTCGATCTCGCCTCCTTCGCCTAGCCCCGCCCGGCCGTCGAGCTCGTCTCTGCCGTGCCGCCGTCGTCGTCTACCCCCGCCCGGCCGCGCCATCCGCCCGGCCCGCATCACGCGCCGTCTCTCCGCCGCATCCCATCTCCGCCGCCGCACCCGAGCCCACCCTCCGTCGTCGACCGCTTCCCGCCCGACCTCGTCGTCGAGCCCCGCCCGACCTCGTCGTCGAGCCCCGCTCGGTGGCCCTCGAGCTCGTCTGCCACGCCGTGCCGTCGTCGTCCCTCGCCCGGCCACGCCAATCCGCCCGCATCGATCTCGCCGTCTCCGCTGTACGCGCGTCGTCCTCGCGCGAGGTGCTCAGCTCGGCCCCGTGGCCGGCCAGCACGCCCTGCCCGGCCCGCCATCCGCCCCAGCTAGTCTGCTAGCTAGCTGCTCTCGGCCATATTTTTTTACAAAGTTTCTAGTTTTTTTAGATTGTTTTTGATATATATGTTAGATTAAAATGTATGTTAAATTTAATTACTAGTTTATTTAGATAGTTTTTTAGATAGTTTTTTATATATATGTTAGATTAAAATGTATTAAAATTCTATCTATGTATATATGTTAGGTTTAATTAGATTTAGTAATTAATTCTATCTAGATATATGTGTGTTATTATATTTAATTGGATTTAGTAATTATATTCTATCTCTCTATATATATGTTAGATTTAATTTTGTTTTAGTAATTGACACATGCATATTTTATTAGTAATTCTATCTCTATATCACATGCATATTTTATTTTAGTAATTCTATCTATATATCACTTGGATATTTTATTAGTAATTCTATCTATATCACATGCATATCAAGAGAGAGATTCTATATGTATACATATGTACTTAATTATTTCTATGTGTATATATACATGTACTTATTTCCATGTGTTGAGAGAGAGAGAGAATTGTATCTAGAGAGACATTCTATGTGTTATCACATGCATATCTAGAGATATATACATATGCACTTATTTCTATGTGTTGAGAGAGAGAGAGAGAAAATTGTATCATTCTATGTGTATATATACATGTACTTATTTCCATGTTTTTGGATCGAAAGTGTTTTTGATTCGATTCCAAAGCCTATACCTTATTATTGTTTATCCTTATGAAATATTATGTGTTATTATATTTAATTGGATTTAGTAATTCTATATGTGTTATCACATGTACTTATGTTATGTGCCATAGTAATTCTATCTATGTGTTATCTTGAAGATACAAATGGCTGCTCCGGACGATAACTTGAATGATGACATAATGGCGGATATTATCAACGCCGGCACCAATGCGGATGTAGATGACATGAGTCAGTACTTTGCTGATTATGAGGATATCCTGAATATCCCGGTGGTTGAAGATCAACAAATTGTCGCGCAAGAAAATACTGGCGAGGTATATTCGATTATCTATCATCTCTTATAGATGCATGCGTACGTATATTTGTTGTTAATCGTTGTGTTTCTACTCATGTAGCCGGTCTCTGGATCTACATCAACCACCGGCAAGAGTAGGAAAGTCTGAGGGCCAAAAAAGCCATTAGAGGGCCATTTCATAATATCAGAATTCGACACCGACACCGGCAAACCATTAGGACCACATGCTCAGACATATGTCAATCAATGTGGGTTCATTGTAAGGGATAGGATCCCAGTTAGTGCTCGTAAATGGAAGCAGAAGATATCCGCTCCTAATGTTAGTTTTGTATCTGATCGTGACAAGAACCTAGCTTGGAGAGATATCACTCAGCATTTCACATTACAAGCAGATGATGCTTTCAAGGAGCTAGTGAGGGATTAGACAATGAAGAAGATGGCAACATTGTTCCAGAGTTGGAAGAAGACATTGTATAAAAAGTTTATCTTGAAGAATGATACGCCGGATTTCAATGCTAAGGCGTTTGTCAAGTTGGAGTCCCATTGGGATGACTTCGTAGAATACAAGACATCTCAAGAGAGTGAGGAACGTGTGATGAGGAATCAGCAGAATGCCTGACAGAAGCAATACCATCATCGCTTGGGATCAGGTGGTTATAGGAGTGCTATTCCCAAGTGGCAGAACCTAGAAGCAGAGATTACTGCCAAGGGAATCATACCTGAAACAATAGAGAAGAACTGGCCTCAACGCGCGAAGAATTGGTTCTACGCTCATGGGGGAAGCCTAGACCCAGACACTGGCAAGCTAATTTTCGGCCAAAAAATTGAGAGAGCAATACAGAGACTAGCTCGTGCTAGGGAAGAAGCTGATAGAGGTGTTTTCAAGCCCAACAGAGAGAAGGATGAATTGACATGTGCCCTAGAGAATCCCGAACACGGTGGTCGAACAAGAGGCTATGGGGCGGTTCCGTGGCTACAAGCATTCCTAGTAGATAAGGATACCTATAGAAGCCGCCAGAGAAAGAAGGATGAGGAGGCAGACCGAATCCGTGTATTGGAGCAATTTGTTAATGAGTCACGACAAGCATTGCTTGAATCACGTGAACGAGAAAAATCTCTTGAGGCAAGAATGTAGGAGGAGATCAAGAGGCAAGTGCAGCTAGCAATGAGTCAAATGCAATCGCAATCAATGTTGGGAGTCACCATTAGCCCCGTTGGTCAGATGAAAAGCAGTTGTGCTTCCACGGAGCTGCCAGTTATTCAAGATGACGCTGGGTTGCGCTTCCCTATTGATGACATTACCGAGCCTCTAACAACATGTGAGCTGCACATTCCAGATGGTAATAATGCATCAATCATGGTGGCTGTCGGGGTTGTATCTCCAATAGACCGAATGAAGACACCAAGAATCCATGGGTCAGTTATTCAACATGGATATGCTAGCGTCTCGGTCGATAGAGTGCTCAAAGGTTACAGCAATGTTTCTCTTGACATTGAAGGCGGTGATGGGGAGAAGACACTAGGAGAAGCAGAGAAGACATTTATTCAATGGCGTAAATGCTTCATCATCATTCCTGGGGCGCCACCGCTTCCCCAACCTCACCCTAGGTACGAATGAAAGTGAATGAAATATTATTTTCCATTAATTTTCTATTGGCTTCAAAAATAATTGACAACTTGTTTTTGTAGCAGGGTCTCCCCCTAGCCTAGCCCAATCATTCATTCCCCATCTCATCACAGCGTCGCGGGGGGGCGAGACGACTTCATCCCCACGGCGATCTCCAACTCCTACATCGGCCCCATCGCCTCCACAACGATCTCCAACTCCTACACCAGCCCCACCGCCTCCACAACGATCTCCAACGCCTCCACGCCGGTCTCCAACACCGGCCTCATCGCCTCCACGCCGGTCTCCAACACCACCCCCACCCCCTCCACAGCGACGCACTACAGAGACGTCTAAGGTCCCGACGGCAAAGAAGACCCCGAAAAAAGAGTTATTTCTCAAGAAATACTTCCTGAAAAGACTGATGAGCAAATAGCAGCTGAAGAAGACAAAAAAGTGAAATATTTTTTATAGATATCGAAAAATGAGACAAGCTGCTTAAGGAGAAGCCGTGCTTTTACATACCACGAGATCTCACTGAGGCGTAAGGTCGAAGCTCACAAGAAAAAGATGCATGGACTTCGTAAGCCTCCGCCACTATCGACTATGACCGCCTCCCTCGTGAAGTCACATGATGCAGATAAGAAAAGGAAAAGAGCATCGTCGGGAAGGATGTCCCACAAACTGGACAATGTAGCAACCAATGCAAAATCTTGTTGTTGCTAATGAATATGGTTCCAACATAGAAGTCTATCGACCGCACAACTCGAGAAGTGTCGGTTCAAGACCTTAATGCTTTTTTTTGAAAATACTGGGTTTAACCTTGGATCAATTGATGGGCAAAGCTCCAATCCGTAACCTGGAAGTTGATACCGGAAGACTTATAAATTTGGCAAAAGTCCAGTACAACCTCGCGACTCTGAATGAATTGGGTACGCAAATGTACTTGCTCAACAAGTGGTACATGCAAAGGCGTGTGGCGGGGGTGGAGTGGATCTTTGTCGATTTAGAGACCATCATTACTTCCGTGGCGATGACATCTTACATATTAGTTTCAAGAATTGCATCAACTATACCACATGGACGCTTTGGACAAATCAATCATTAGTCGCTTTTTGTTTGTAAGTGATTCTTACTTTTATTTAATAAACTCACTTCCATGCGTACGTGTATATAATTATCCTCACATGTAACTTATATTTATATACAGATTCCAGATGTCAGAGCTCCAAAGAATACAAGACACCAGTGTTGGCTTCATTGATCCTTATATCGTATTCAAAACCAGTATTATTGCCAAGGAGCAGTGGGTATCTGAAGCACAGAAGAATATCATGAGGTTCTTCGTGCAGCAGCGCGACAAGACAACAATACTTTTCCCGTACAACTTTGAGTAAGTGTTAATAATAATGTAGTCTACACATTTTATGTAATATCAATACAACTTATATGCATGTACTTGTGTGTATAAACCAATGCAGGTTTCACTGGATACTCATTGTCATTGAGTTAAACTCAAGTCGGTTAGTAATCTTGGACTCGTTGAGAAAAGAGCGGGCACTATACCAAGATATGATTGACATTATCCAGGGGTAATTTCGATCTCTCGCGCACAACTATTATTGAATAGACTTTGCCATAATTTATTAACGATCGTACTTTATTGGTCGCACAGGGTTTGGAAAGAGTTTATTCGGTAACACCGCAAGGATTGCAAGGCACCACTTAATGTAGTTGAAATACCAGTAAGTTGTACTATATATACTTCCCCACGTGTTTAATTACTATATCGTACTTCAATTTACGTATGAGATGATGAGAATAATCTTCTTCTCGTACAGTGGTGTTTGCAGCAGCAACCGGGTAATAACTTGTGTGGATACTACGTTTGTGAATTTATCACTGCGCACATAAGAAGAACTCCTGAAGATGTCCTCAGAGTACGTATATATCAATTTTTTATTTATTTTTAAATGAATATATATATATATGTATTAATACTTTTCCTTTTATTTCAAATGCAAGACTGAATGGTTGAAACAAAGGGTCATGCAAAAAGACCATCTGAAAGCAGTTCAAGAGTCAATAGCAGGATTTCTTCTAGAAAAAGTGCTAAATCCCAATGGTGAGTTCTACTTTGATCCTAAGGAATAAATGATGTAAATTAAATGTTTATAGATATCGTTATTTTCGAGAACAAGATTATGAAAGTGTTGTATATATACATATATATCTATAATATATATAATTTCATACTTTATTTGAATATAATAATGCTCGAGATGAGAATTAGATGTAATTATATGCGTGCGTGTATTTATATTAGCAGCGTAGAATACGTACATAAAAACATATAATATATTAAACAAATATGTGTAACTGAACTGAAAACAAATTAAACAAAAAAAAGAAAGAAAAAGAAAAGGAACCTTTAGTCCCGGTTAGGGTTACCAACCGGGACTAAAGGGTGCGGCCACGTTTGCTCGGCTAGAGGGCCTTTAGTCCCGGTTGGTAACACCAACCGGGACTAAAGGTCCCTCTTTAGTCCCGGCTCGATGACCCGGGACTGAAGGTTCCACCTTTAGTCCCGGGATCGTTGTCCCAGTGTGGTAACCGGGACTAAAGGCCATTACCGCCCGGGACAACAAGGCCATCCTGTAGTAGTGCCTTCCTCGGCAGCGCTTCCCTGAGCTCGCTCGCTTTGATCTTCGGTTCGTAATCCCGGTGGGCAGGTCGATCTCCGTCCGCATCCTCGTGGTGTTCGACGCGAGGTCCGAGAGGTCCCTCCTTTGGTTGAACTAGGTCAGCAGTGGTGCCGGTGTCGCCAACATTGAGCTCCACCGCCAATCCATCCACCAAGGCTGGTACTTCAATCCCAAGATTTGGTTTGACAACTGTGTCAATTACTTCACAATCTATTCTGTCCCTGAGGAATTGAAGGTAACAGCTGCTACTATGCATTTAGAGGGCAATGCCTCCAAGTGGTGGCAAGCATATAAGCAAAACCACACTATCCCAAATTAGAGCAAGTTCTATGAGATCATTCAAGAAAAGTTTGGAGCTGATGATTTCAGGAATGCAATCAATGGATTGTTGGAACTCAGACAGACTGGCACAGTGGAGGAGTATACATCAGCTTTCCAAGGTCTTCAGTATGACATCACTATGAACAATAACCATTATGATGAGATTTTCTTTGCCTCCAGTTATGTAGCAGGTCTCAAAGATGAGATCAAGGCTATGGTGGAACCTCATGTTCCCACAACTGTGGATAGGGCCACTGTCATTGCAAAGATACAACAGAGAACACTGGAGAGGAACAAAACCAAGTATAACAGGAACTATGCAGCAAACAGAAATGCATAGCAGAAACCTGAGCAGCAACCTCCACAGAATGCCCTTAATCTTCAGAGGATCAGACAGCTTAGAGACTAAAGGAAAGCAAACAATCTTTGCTTCAGTTGTGGGGAGAAATTTGAGCATGGGCATCAAGCAGTTTGCCAAAAAAGACAGCAGCCATAGGTCCATGCTCTGGCTCTATGTGGGGGGTCTAACCCTAGGTACCCATGGTGGACTATATGGGCCGCACCACATGGGACGGTCCAGCCCACAAAATGATGACTTGTGGCTCACGCCGCAAGACACCTCGGCGACATCTTGAAGATAGCATAGAATCTGTTAAGATATGCCAAATGTAATATTCCATGTAAATTTTATTTGTTACCCGATTAGTTGTAGACCTCATCGGCATGTAACCCTACCCCCGGGCTATATAAGGTGGGTAGGGGACCCCCTCAAAACACACGCAATCATATACGATAGCCAATACAAACTGACGGGACATGGGATTAGGGTATTACGTCACGCTGACGGCCTGAACTTGTCTAAATCTTATGTCTTATCACCATCTCGCTCCCGATCTCGCTCACCTCTACGACAAATCTACCATCATGGGATACCCCTCGGTGGACCGCCGAGCATCTTTTGTTGACAGTTGGCGCGCTAGGTAGGGGTGTGCGCTTGATCCATGGCGGGCCAGATGGTACGTCTTTCGAGCTCTACGTCCGCTCCTAGGCCCGACTAGTCCTTCACGGTCGGGTCCATCACCTGGGTCATCAACGCCAACGGCGACGGAGAGATCGTCTAGACGGTGTAGGATAACCCTGCGCCGATCACTCCATCGTCCTCACCGACGGATCTAAACTTGGGACCTCTCCCGGGGTTGCCTTCCTCTCCGACAGCTCACCCAACAGCGCCACGCCGGCTGAGGAAGCCCAGTCAGTAGGATGATCTGATCTCTGCTATAGATCGGGTCGACGAGAAGCTCACCGAGTGCTTGTCGCTCATGGAGTCAACCATGGAGCCCAGTCACGACAACCATTTCCATCTGAGGTGGCAAGATGTAGATCTGACCATCACAGCAACTCCGCAAGGGCGCACGGTGCAGCATCGACCACTCTTTAGATCCAACCAGCTCTGGGCTGGTCGCCAAGCTCCTGCACGGGGCTCCACAGTGGCTCAACCCTATGGGCTGGCCAACGCAGCTGCTTCCTATCAGGAGGCCCTACAATGTCTCTACGTCGATCAGATCAGCGACACCCACCCGCTCGCCGAGTTCGCCTTGCCAAGCGCCGACCAATCTGCTCCAACCATCAACATGGTGCAAATCCATCAGCTCGACGACGATATTCTGCCCCCGATCCAGGAGAGAAATCTGGGGGCAGAATCGGAGGGCTCCACTGAAACCATCGCTGAAACCATCGCTGACCTCATCCCGAGCAGTATAACTCCGTCCAAGGGGTTCTTCGGTGGAATCTTCATGATTAGCAATGACAGTGTGGCTCGTGACGGGGAGATCGACTCCCAGTGCAATGCTCGGGAGGGCCAAAATGCCGATCGTGCCCAACGTCGTAGAGAAGCAGATGCCGCTGTGAACGTAGGAGCCACCACCGGTGATGCTGTCGCTGGCGCGACCGACCAGCAGGGTAGGAACCATGTCATCCATGACCTCAATGACGCATTTCTCCAAGTCGACGGCCATGAGGTTCTACCAACGTCGAGTGCCAACCTCGCCGTCTCCATAAACGAGCTGAGTAGGCTCTCGCCCACCCCAGAGGTCGCCAAGGCCACCACCGCACTCAAAGCGGCGGCGGTCCAAGTCATCGAGAACCGCAAAAATCAGGCTCCGTCCCACTCCACCAGCTCCAACTGATCTGTAGGACCATGAAGGGCTCGGTCCCAGCAACCTAGCGCAAGTCGTTTCTAGGATGGTGGCCCTTATCTTCAAAGGCGGTCAAGAGGCAACTACGTCATCAATCCTGGGGAGCAGCCGCGGTACGCCAACCCTAAAGCCAATCAAGAGGTCGAGCAGCCTGGCGGTGATCTACGCCAACACCTCAATGCTTGCGCTGACGTTTGCCGTCATCTCGAGCATCGACACAATTCGCGCCATGTGCAAGGGTTCCGCCACCGGTAGTTGTACGATCAAGAATGGGGCAATCCCGACACGGCATTTGAGCCGATTGAGCTGGCAAACTCTAGAAACGCCGCCCGAGCCGCCGGCAATGCCATCTAGCCCCACTACCCTAGCAGTCGGTGTCGCTGTTCAACCAGTCGCTAGTGATGTCACCATCGTCGGTGATGTCGATGGTCCACGAGCATTCACCGCAAGGCTTCGGGCCATACAGTGGCCCCCAACTTCAAGATTTCTGGCGTGGAGCCTTACGATGGTCACGCCAACCTCGAGTAGTGGCTCGCTAGCTATGCTACCACCGTAAAAGCCAGAGGTGGCAACACCAGCGTCATGGCAAACTATTTGCCAGTTATGCTCAAGCCCTCCACCATGAACTGGCTCATGGGCCTCCAAGCCGATGTCATTGATTCCTGTGATGACCTTAGGAGAATGTTCATCGAAAACTACAAGGCTACATGCGAGCGGCCAGTGACGAAGCACGACCTGGCCAGAGTCTATCAGAAGCCTAGCGAGCTCCTTTGGAGTTACATCAGGTGTTTCTCCGAGGTTAGGAATCGTATTCCTAACATTCTGCAATCCAAGGTCATCACCGCCTTCATCAACGGCCTCTACCATCATGACGAGCTCTGTAGGAAGTTCAATAGGAAGCCACCAACATTGATTGGTGAGATGTTTACCATCGCCAACCAGTACGCTGATGTCGAGGAGGCTGACCTACGCCACCATGAAGATATCGACCGGGTTCCCCGGCCCGATCGCCTAGCACGCTACAATAACGAATGATGTGACGAACATCACACTGATGATCGCAATCACCGCTATGACAACCACAACCGTCGTGACTGCCACGATGCGTAGGAGACCTCAAAGGCAGGATAGCTCTGACGTTGCCGACCTAAGAACTTCGTAGCCTCCGTCGAGCAACCTCGCGCTAAGCGCAATTACAGTGCACAGTTCGACAAGCTCCTCAATGGCCCGTGCCTGCTTCATAAGGGCACAAAGCACACCATGCGGGACTGCATGGGCCTGGCAAATGCTTTTCAAGAGCAGGCAGAGAAGAAGCGTGCAGAAGATAACAACGGCGGCAAGGATCGCGGGCCTCCTGACGTGGGAGGCGCTTTCCATGATGCCAGCAAGACCATCCATACTATCTTTGGAGGTCTGGCTGCCTCCAAGAACAGACGCGACTAGAAGCTCACCTCCCAATGAGTCCAAGCCGTTAGAAGCATCAACACCATCGCTGACCCTAGATACCTCCCTTGGTCAGAACAGCCCATTACCTTCAGCATGGCCAACCAGTGGGCGGAGATCCCTTACACAGGGCGTTTTCCCCTCGTACTGGACACTATCATCCATTCGGTGTGCTTCACCAAGGTCCTTATCGACGGTGGCAGTGCCCTCAACATCCTCTTCTCTAGCGCCCTAAAAGAGCTGGGCCTCTCCAAGGAAGATCTCAACCCCATCGACATTCCTTTCTAGGGAATCGTCCCGGGAAGGGCATGCCGTCCCTGGGTGAGATTACACTACTGGTGCAGTATAGCACCATCGACATGTTCTACATTGAGCACATCAGCTTCTTGGTGGCTGATTTCAACACCGCCTACCATGCCATCCTCAGTCACCCTGCCCTGACCAAGTTCATGGCCATACCGCACTATCCTTATATGGTGCTCAAGATGCCCGTGCCCGGAGGAGTCCTTACCGTGCAGGCTAACCTCACTGTCGCCTACTCCTACGAGAAGGAAAGCCTTGCCCTTGCCGAGGCAGTCGACCTCTCCACCCACATGGACGCCTACCTCGCCAAGTCAAAGAAGGTGCCTAAAGCTGAGCAGGAGATCCTGACGATGGAAGCATCACGCCAAGCCACCAAGGCCAAGGAAACCAAGGAGGTGGGCCTTGGCCTCGCTGACCAGTCCAAGACCGTGAAGATCGGGGCTCACCTGGACCCCAAATAGGAAGACGTGCTCATTAGCTTCCTGCTTACCAACGCAGATGTGTTTGCATGGAAACATGCGAACATGCCTGGGGTGCCAAGGGAGCTAATCGAGCACTCCTTACATGTCTCACCGACCGCCAAGCTGATCAAGCATAAGCTCCGATGATTCACACTAGACAAGAAGGAGGATATTAGGGTAGAGTTAAACCAGCTTTTAGCAGCTGAATTTATTAAAGAGGTGTATCATCCCGAGTGGCTGGCAAACCTAGTGCTTGTTCAAAAGAAAAATAAAGAATGGAGAATGTGCGTTGATTATATTGATCTCAACAAACACTGCCCTAAAGACCCCTTTGGTCTCCCTCGCATCGACGAGGTCGTTGATTCCACCACCAGTTGCGAACTACTCTCCTTCCTAGACTGTTACTCTGGTTATCACCAGATCTCTTTGAAGGAGGAGGACCAGATCAAAACGTCCTTCATCACACCCTTCGGCGCCGATTGTTACACCACCATGTCCTTCAGACTCAAGAATGCTGGTGCGACATATCATAGGGCTATTCAACATTGCCTTAAGGATCAGATAGGGCACAATGTCAAGGCCTACATCGACAATGTAGTTGTTAAGTCCAAAACTGTCGATAAGCTCATCGCCGACCTTGAGCAAACATTCAAGGCCCTCAAGGAATTCCGGTGGAAATTAAATCCCACGAAGTGTATATTCGGTGTTCCATCCAGCATCCTCCTAGGGTACATCGTCAGTGCTCGGGGCATTGAGGCAAACCCTAAAAATGTCTCGGTCATCACCCGCATGAAGCGGCCAACCTATGTGAAAGACGTCCAAAAGCTTACGGGATGCATGGCGGCTCTCAGCCGCTTCATATCATGCCTCAGAGAGAAAGTTCTCCCCTTCTTCAAGCTGCTTAAAGCAAGCAAACATTTTGAGTGGACAGAGGAAGCTGATGAAGCTTTCGCCAAGCTCCAACAGATCTTGACTTCGCCTCCAATTATGACTGTGCCACAACCCGGCGAAACTTTATTGATCTACATCGTCGCGACTCCCCGGGTTGTTAGCGTGACTATTGTCGTCGAGCACAAGGAGGCTGGGCATGCGTACAAGGTCCAGCGACTAGTCTATTTCATCAGCGAGGTCTTAAACGAGTGAAAGACTCAATATCCTCAGGTTCAAAAGCTACCGTACGCGGTCCTGATCACATCCCGCAAGCTCCGCCATTACTTTGACTACTACAAGATCGTCGTGGTCTCCGAATTCTCACTCGGGGGTATCCTCCGCAACAAAGAAGCCAATGGCCATATCATCAAGTGGGCGGTTGAGCTGGGCACATACTCCATCGAGTTTAGGAGCCGACCAACCGTTAAGTCGCAAGTTTTGGCTGATTTCATCGCTGAATGGACGGAGATCCAAGAACCTATCCCGGTAGATCGCCCTGAACATTGGAAGATGTATTTTGATGGCACTCTCAACATTGATGGTGTCGGGGCAGGTGTCCTGTTCGTTAGTCCCTCCAAGGATGAGATCTGATATGTACTCCGGATTCATTTCCCGGCCTCCAACAATGCAACTGAGTATGAAGCATATCTCCATGGCCTTCGCATCGCTGTTGAGCTCGGTGTCAAGCGCCTTATGGTATACGGCGATTCTACCCTAGTCATCAACCAGCTCAACAAGGACTGGTCCTGCACCAGCGAAAAGATGGACGCTTATTGTGCGTAGATCAGAAACTTGAAGGGAAGTTTTATGGTATCGATTATCATCACGTTCCCCACGACACCAATCAAGCGACTGATCGCCTGTCAAAGCTAGGGTCTTCCAGGGCCAAAGTTCTGGCAGGGGTATTTGTTTAGGACCTCAAGATCCCATCGATACAAGAAGAGCAGCCAGTCGATGAGACGCCTCCTACCGATCGATTAGTCATGGCGGTACCCGCTTTCGTTCCCGATTGGAGAGAATAATTCATCAAGTACCCTCACCTCGGCCAAGGTTCCAAGCGATAAGACAGAGATGGAACGACTCATTTGTCGCAGTAAGCATTATGTATTAGTTGATGGCAAACTAATGAGGAAGAACGCCAGAGAACAACTGCTGCAGAAGTGCATTACTCAAGAAGAGGGAGAGAAACTACTGCTTGAGATCCATGCCGGATCATGTGGTAATCATGCCGCATCCAGGAATCTAGTCGGCAAGGCTTTCCGAGCTGGATTTTATTGGCCCTCCACCGTAGCAGATGCTGAGACACTCGTTCGAAGTTGTGAGGGTTGCCAATTTTTCGCCAAGCAGATACATGTGCTGGCTCAAGCCCTTCAAACCATCCCCGCATCTTGGCCCTTCGCATGCTGGGGATTGGACATGATTGGGCCGTTCAAGCCAGCTCCCGGAGGCTTCAAGTACATGTATGTCACCATCAACAAGTTTTCCAAGTGGATTGAATACAAACCCCTCGTCACAGCAACCGCGAAGAAGGCAGTCGATCAGATTGAGGAAATCGTGCATCAATTCGGTCTGCCGAACAGTATTATAACCGATCTGGGTTCCACGTTCACCGGCAATGATTTTTGGGATTTTTGTGAAGAATGGTGCATATCTGTCAAGTATGTCTCAGTTGCCCATCCTAGAGCCAATGGCCAGGTCGAGCGGGCAAACGTCATGATCTTAGACGCCCTCAGAAAAAGATTGTTTCAGAAAGATGAGAAGTATCCGAGCAGATGGCTCAAAGAATTGCCAGCGGTAGTCTGGGAACTCCGGACCTAGACCAGTCGCAATATAGGTGTCTCTCCATATTATTAGGTATATGGCTCAGAGGCCGTTTTACCGGCCGACATCGCCTTTCGAGCACGACGAGTTGAGAACTTGAATGAAGAGCAGTCAACTCTGGCCCATGCGGTAGATGTTGACCGCCTTGAAGAACAACGCTTAGTCACTTGCATGCGCACGGCAAAATATCTTGAAGGCCTACGGAGATACCACGACCGTAACATCCAGGAGTGATCCTTTGCGGTTGGTGATCTGGTACTCCAACGGAAGTAGAAGACTGATGGACTCCACAAGCTGTCATCGCACTGGGAGGGTCCCTTCATCATCAAGGAGGTTACCCGGTTAGGCTCCTATAGACTATGCGACTCCGAGGGGATAGACTCCCCCAACTCTTGGCACATCGAGCACCTTAGTCGTTTCTATGCTTAAAACGCCCCAAAGATATATATCTCTCAATATTTGATTCAATAAAGTTTGCGCCGATTTCTTCAATTGTGTTCTCTATTATTTTCGCCATTACGCTTCTCCGATTACCTTCTCCAATATTACGCCGAATGCTTTCTCCGTGTTTTCTCCAATCTTTTCACCATATTTCTCCAAACACTAATTTGCCGACCACGCTCCATAACTGAAAACATCTCTACGTCGCATTACTCGCCAACACTCCATGTGTATTATCGCCAACCCGCGCCCCTCTCCGCATGCCGACCGACCATGTTTTTTACCCATGCCATTCAGAAGCGGCCCTAGTCTTGGCTTCCTCCTACGCGTGCATGAGCCATGCTCTGCGCTATGGACAGTCAGCAGCGGCTCTCTAGCGACGCTTTCTTCTCTTACGCGTACACGAGTGCCTGACACTCCGCGCTATAGAGCTTGGAGGCTAGCTAGGGCTGGTGACGTGGTAGAAAACTAACTGGAAAGCAATCAACTCATATTTAACATACAACTTAAACAAACTCCAAAATAAACACCATGTTTATATTTATAACTTCAACTAGCAAAAACTCAGCGTTTTATGCTACGTTTCCCCCTGATTGTTTTGATTTTGCTACTTGTCACCAAAGGTATCCACGTCATCAATGAGCTTGATAGCCGACTCTTCAGCCTCCTCCGCGAGCTGATCGGCCTCCTCGTCCTTTATGTCTTCAGGAAACCCAGCATCGATGATCTTCAGATCCACTGCTGGATACAGGGACCGGACGAATGACAGGGCATGCCCAATGGCAGTACACGCCGTGCTCTGCACATACACCTTGAACTTTGCCCATGATGCCCTGCACCTTTCCACGAAAGGATCTGGCGGGAGTGGTTTTCGTCGAGATCTCCAACCGGTGGCGGCGGCGGGTTTCCATCAATGAAATCCAGCATCAGCGTTATTCCAGCGATGATGGCCTTCATCTTGGCATGCATAGCTTGCAATTCCAATTCGTAAGCTCGGTACTGCGTCTATGAATTCTCCTGGATCACTACAAGGTGCCAAAGGGTCACTGCAAGGCTCACAAGAACATTAATCAGAATCTGCATTGGCGTTCACTTACGTGCAAGTTCGTCGGTGGTCTTCTTGTGCGCCTCCTGCGCGTCGTTCACCTCCTTCTCCGCTCGCTCCAAAATAACACCAAACCACGCTAAAATGACCCTCTATACCCTCTAGTGCTATCAAAACCCTAAATTTCTTCAAATTTATTTAATTTTCTCACTCACACATTCGACGGCATTAGCACATGCAGCTCGCCAACCATCAGCCCGCTGTATTACCGCGTCTCTACTTCTTTGATATATTGTGTTATTTTGCCCATGTTATATAAATTTGTGATGGATGACAGATTAGAGAGTTTTTCTAGTGAAATGATGCCAATTTTTTTTCAAATCAATTTGAATTTATTTAAATTTGGTCTGAAATTACCGAAATTTCTGAAATATCGCATTTATCGACAAGTGCTGAATTTTTTTTTCTACCGGTAAAAAAAACCCTGGTTGTGCGTCCACGCCGGGTGCCTCGACATCTCCGGTAGGCTTCGCCACCCGTGCCCTTCCGGCGTCGTCGCCTGAGGGTGCTTCGTCCGCTCCGGATTGTGCGGCCGCCCCTCCTCCGGTCATATCTTCAGCGCCAACAAGGGCAGCAGGCGGCGTCACGCCGCGAGATCCTTTTCCAATCTTGACTGGTCGCAAGGGGGCGGTCGACGGTTTGCTGCTCCACAACATATATTCGTCAAGCATCCTGAAGTCTACATTAAAGCAGTAAAAAGGTTACAGCATAACATGGCTTACTTGCTGGACCGGCGAATGGTACGTCTGATCCTGTGCAATCCGCTGGGGCAGTCCGTCCCGGTGGTTGGCGTCGCCATCTTCTCGAAGCCTGGCGGCACTGGACTCGCCTCCATGGCCGTCTTGCCGGTAGATGTGTCGCTTCTGGCCTGAGTTCCTCACCCAGGCTCGGGGACTCGACCTCCAGCCTGGTCGGCGGCGTCGTGCGTCTCCTGGTCAGAGCTGGGAACTCCATCTCCAGTTTGGACGGCGACGTCGTGCGCCTCCCAGTCATGGCCACTCCACTGCTCGGCGTCCTCGCCGAGTTGGTTCCCTCGCCTGCATCTGGGGGCAGACAGCTGCCACCCTGCGAGCTGTCCGCGCAGCAAGCGTTTCGAAATCCTCCTCGTCGCCCTCGTTACCGACGTTGCCATCGCTTCACCTTCACTTTCTGACCTGTGCACATACCTTCGGCGCTGGCGGGGCGGGGAGTCCCTGATGCTAATCCCGCGTTCACGGCAGGGTGGCGTCGCCGCTTTTCTCTTCTTCCCCATCGGTGCATCACGAATTGGCCCCTTGCCACTGTGCAGGACGTGCCGACCAGGGCTTGGGGTAGCCTCTTGCTCGTCCGACGAGCTGCTCAGCGTCCTCCTGCGCATTGCCGCCGCAATCTCGGCCTCGGTCCGAGACCTCTTGTACCGGTCCTCGCTGCTCGGCCACGTTCCGTTCGGGACGTCAGAGATGTACGCCTTCCGATCCTGCATCGCAAATCATCGAACATGTATCAGGCAAGAAACAGGCACCGAAAATACAAGACAATACTACTCCAAATTACTTACCTCTGGAGGCGGATTCATCAAACCGAAGGCCCTCTGAGGGTGTCTCTTCTCCGTGGTCTTCTTTATGCTAAAGAACTTCGCCACTCGACGGTCAATTTCATCATTGTCCAACGGCTCGGGCGCTTCCGGTGCCAAATCTTCCTGCCGATACTCATAGGCAGGATGGGACCTTTCCTTGCACGGCTGGATTCGGTGACCGATGAAGTTCTAAATGCACTCCACCCTGTTGATGTTAACATGGGCCAGAAGGTCAAGAAGCTCCTCCACTTTCACCATTTCATCACCGCTCGGTTTTGCCGACCAGTTTAGATTTGTTTTTGGTTCATAATCAATATCTCCAGAAAGCCCAAGCTCTATGTTCTCGGTGTAGAACCACTTCACCTTCCACCCCTTGTTCGATGTACTCAGCGGAACTGGTTTATATTCCACCGCCTTCCCGTCCCTTAACACAAGATATGTCGCACCGACAACTTTGGCTCTAGAAAAGGATTTGAGGTGGAAGAGGTACCAAAAAAGATTGAAATGAGGCTCAATGCCTAGATACACTTGCACAGATTGATAAAAGATCAAGAGATGGAGTATGCTATTTGGGTTGAGATGGATGAGAGATATGCCATAGTACGCAAGGAGTTTGCGGAAGAAAGGGTGTGCCGGCAAACCAAACCCGCGGCGATAGAAATCTTTGAAGACTACAAGCTCACCGTCATTAGGGGTTGGATAGCGCTCACCTGCGGCGGGCCGCCATGTGGCCATCGCTTGGTCGGGCAGGACTCCATCAAATACCAACTCCTCCGGATCCTCCTAGGTGCTGGTGGACACCACCCACTCCTTGCTGCGGGCCATCATCTTCCGCGACTTCTTGGACGGCGCCATTGTTTTGAATCTAGATCTGGGGACTCACCGCGCTCGCTCTGATCTTGCGGTGAGCTAGGGCACCCAAGGTCGGATGCGGGCGGTGGTGGAGGATGCAACACTAGCGGCGGCAGCATGATTTTGGGTTGCTCGAGGAAGAAGAAGGAGGCGGTGTGTGTAACTGCTCCTGTGAAATGGAGTGCGCCGCGGGCAGAGTGGGGTTTATAACGCTTCGTCCCCATCTCTTCGTCTCTAGGGTTTCTGGGAAACCGTGTCGCGCCACACGTCCTCTTCCCGCATTCACCGTGCCACGCGCGTGTCTGCCCGCAGTTACTGTGCGACACTCTGAATTCTCCGCAGACACTCTTTAATGGGCCGTCGCGTTTTCACTCGCTTGGACAACACAACGGGCGGGTCGGTTTTACACGCCGCCCAATAATGCGTTAATTACGCCCTGGCAATTTTCTGCTTGTTATCCGTGCAAGAATCTTCTCTGATTTGGGGCCATAACTTCAAGTCTTATTCTTTGACCCTGCTACAAGATTCATCATTCATCTTACAGCAGGCTCGGGGACTAAGTATGTACACTTCACCTCGCGGTGAATGTACTAATTTTTTTTATCACTGGATTCTTCAGCAACGCCGGGGACTGGTTACTTTCTCGGCTACGTTGGGGACTACTTATTTTTCTTTGATCCTGCTACAAGATTTATTCTTCATCTTCCAGCAGGCTCGGGGACTACATTGTGTACAATGCACCTTGCAGTGCACGTTTTGCTTCTTCTTCATGGTGTTGTGACTGCGTCAAGCCTGTCGCTTATTGCCTTCGCTTAGCTTTGATGACCACGTCGTCAGAGCCATCGCAATTGGAACTTAAGTGTGTACACTTCACCGACCAAGATTTCTCAAATTTTTTCTGCTGAGCTCCTTACATCCTATTGGTGAGCCTCACTTGGCTGAGTCCGAGATCCGTTGGCTGGTTACACTGGTCGACAGCCACCCTTGTAGGTCGGTAGGCTAGTTAAACTGGTCCGCATGCTTTTTCACCACCCAAGTCACTAGTTAAGCCTAGCCAGCTCCCTTTTCACCGCTCGAATCATCAGTGGAGCTGATCGGCTTCACGGCAAGCTGCTTGTACTCGATCAAGATGGCGTCACCAAGCGGATACAAGGTGCTCGGGGACTAGCTGTGGGGTGTCTGACCCTAGGTACCCACGGCGGACTACATGGTCCACACCGCAAAGGACGGTCCAACCCACAAGATGATGACTTGTGGCTCACGGCACAGCTTGGCGCACGCCGCAAGACACCTCGGCGCCATCCTAAAGATGGCATAGAATCTGTTAGGATATGCCGAATGTAATATTCCATGTAAATCTTATTTGTTACCCAATTAGTTGTAGACCTGATCGGCATGTAACCTTACCCCCGGGCTACATAAGGCGGGTAGGGGACCCCCTCAAAACACACGCAATCATATACGATAGCCAATACAAACCGACGGGACATAGGATTAGGGTATTACGTCACGCTGACGGCCTGAACCTGTCTAAATCTTGTGTCTTGTCACCATCTCGCTCCTGATCTCGCTCACCTCTACGACAAATCTACCATCGTGGGATACCCCTCGGTGGACTACCGAGCATCTTTTGTCGACACTCTCAATGACTTGGATAAAGACAAGGAGGAGATAACTGAAGAAATGCTCAACCAACTGGCTACAGAGGACCTGCTGGCAGTAGATTTCTATCAGTTATCCCTGAATGCATTGTCAAGTATGGATTCCACAAATTCCATCAAACTCAGAACATTAGTGAAGAACAAGGTCATGCTTATTTTGCTAGACTCCGGGAGTTCCCACAGTTTTGTCCGCAAACAGTCCACAGAGGTTGCTAACTTGCCTACAACCCCAATTCCACCAAAAAAGGTCAAGTGGGCCAATGGTGAATGGTTAACCACTTCCACAATGGTCAAGAACCTGCAATGGTTTATTCAAGGTGAAACAATCTCAAGTGACATGTGTGGGGGTATTAACCCCTATACCCTTACGGCTAGGCTTGGCCCGGCCCGGACCAGGGGGTCTGGCCCACTAGAAGATGACGCGCGGCCCGGCCAATCTGCTCGGAGTCCCGCGCAAGGAATCAAGACAGACTTGGAGATCAAGCAAGATCCTGGTCGGTTAGAATAGGAATCCTTATCCGGCCACCTATGGCAATTGTAACTGGTTAGGATTAGTTTCTAGATCTGTAAGCCCTACCCTCCAGACTATATAAGGCGGGCAGGGGACCCCTCTCAAAAACATCTCTCATTGACATACATCAATACAATCAGACGCAGGACGTAGGTATTACGCCTTCACGGCGGCCGAACCTGGATAAAACCTCGTGCCTGTCTTGCGTCACCATCTTGTTTGTAACTTGTGCACATGTCTGCCGACAATCTACTACCTTGGGCATCCCCCTAGGTAGACTGCCGACCATATTTCGTCGACAGTGGCGCGCCAAGTAGGGGGTGTGCGTACTGCTCCTCAGAAGAACAAGATGGTCATCATCCCCGGATCCATGGCTGCACCGAACGGCCTCACGTTCACCATTGGCCAGATCACCTGGACCACTGGCTCCGACAACTTCATCGCCATGACCACGGAGGAGGCGCGGATCCGATCTGCGTCGACCACTGCTTCACCGGCATCGGCTATGGCTCCGACCACGCTAGATCTGGCTCCAGCTACACCAGCATCGTCTTCGGCCACGCCGACAACCCATCGTCCGCTTCCTCGCTACAAAGGGAGGCAGATCGACAACACCGACCTGCTCGACTCCATCGATCGGGTCGGCACCAAGCTTGCTAAAACCCTAGCTCTGGTAGATTCAATTCAAAATCAACCTACCGAGCAGGTAACCACTACCCACAATAGATCTACCCGACCAGCTCGGGCCAGTCGTCCTGCACAACTCGGTACGGATCTCGTGGTCACGTCTACTCCTGAAGGGCGTTCTGTTCATCGCCGATCAACCCCCGCAACGGGTCTCCGGCTCTCCAAGTGCAAAGCCTTGATGGAGAATTACCAGGCTCAGCCCTACGGCATGTGCAACTTCGTTAACATGGTTCGGATCGAGGAATATCAAGAAGGGTCGGTCCACACAGTTTAAGAGGGCGGTTCAAGCTCCCCGTCCAGCATCGCATCTATTGGCTCCATCCACACTGAGCTCCAGCGTCGTGACAATGAAGAAGTTGAGTGCGATCTGGATATCCCAGACCACTCCCCGGGTTTCCCACGATTCCCATCTTTTCCACCAAGGCGAGGAGACTTGATCAATGTCGTCAGTAATGACGAGCCTCCGGCAGTTGGCGAAACAGAACAAGAAAGGCTAGCACGCGAAGCACGCAATATTGACTGATTTAATCGCCGACAAGCCGAAGCCGAGGCAGAAGAGGAGGCACGGCGCATAAGGGCCCAACCACGCGATCTTAACAATGCCTTTGATAGGGTAGGGGACAAGCAGGTCTTCAGGACTCCAAGCACCAACGTAGTTGTTGCTATGGCGATAATGCAACGACTACCCAATACCCCGGAAATCCAGGTAGGTCGTGATGATATACAAGCTTACCTGATGGCTGCTATGGCCCAGACCGCAGAGATTGCAAACCAAGCCCGGGCTCCGTCCGTTTCAGTCGAATCAAGCCACAGCCGCCAATACTCAAGTCGCTCACAGCCACCCAACCAACGTGGCTCGCACAACAACGATCCATCAGACAACCGTCAAGGTGGAAACGGTGGTCATGATGGTGGTCGGGACAACAACCGCCGCGACTACCGGGACGACAACCGCCGAGACAACCGTGGCAATCGCCGTGATAACCGCGGTCGCAGGGTCAACCAGGGGGGCAATCGAGATCACCGTGATGGCAATAACGATCTCCGCCATTACCTCAGAGAACGTGATCTGCGCGATCGCATTAACCAAAGAGCCAACGATCGTGCATCCCACGAAAGCTATCGCCGTATGGAATATGATACCACCCACGGCCCTCTAGGTTTGAAGCAGTTTACCCCTCACCTTCGCCAAGTCATATGGCCCAAGAACTTCAAGCTCGAAAAACTCCAGAAGTACGATGGCAAGGAGAACCCTGAGTTATCAGTCATGCTCTACGAAACCACGTGTAGATCAGCCATGGCTGACGAGCACGTCATGTCTAATTACTTCCCAGTCGCCGTCGGCCATGCAGGTCACCAATGGCTAGTCAGCTTGCCGGCGAACTACTTTGATTCTTGGCAAGAGCTCAAGCAAGCATTCATCGACAACTTCATTGCCACTTGCGAACAACCCGGCAACAAATATGATCTGCAGCGGATTCGAGATCGCAAAGATGAGCCACTGCGCGAGTACGTCCGACGCTTCTCGGAGATGCGCATCAAAGTCCCATCAATCTCCGACAATGAGGCAATCGAAGCTTTCATCACTGGTCTCCGCTTTCACGATGCCCTAAGGGACAAGCTCCTCCGCAAAAGACCTGAATCGGTCACAGCGCTCCTAGCCACTGCTAAAAAATATGCGGATGCCGATGATGCTAAAAAGATAATCATCGAAGAAGCAGCAAGGGTTCCACGCTCCGACCACCCCCCACACCACGACGA
This sequence comes from Miscanthus lutarioriparius, assembly GCA_904845875.1. Taxonomy (NCBI): domain Eukaryota; kingdom Viridiplantae; phylum Streptophyta; class Magnoliopsida; order Poales; family Poaceae; genus Miscanthus; species Miscanthus lutarioriparius. Next base: position 101,591,626 of record CAJGYO010000010.1, on the reverse strand, counting down.
CTACCACGGCAACCATGGTCGGAACAACAATTTTGATCGTCGTAACCAGCGCAACGATTCCCGCGACCACCGTGACCAGCGTAATCGCCGTGACGATTACAGGGGCAAGCGTGCTCGGGAAGATGACGGCGAAGTCAACACCGTTAAAAAAGGTGGCAGATGTCGCAACTACGAAGAAGACTATGCCAAAGCATTGAAAGGACCCTGCCAGCTCCATCCCAAGTCAAACCATACCATAAAGAATTGTCGTGTTCTCAAATCTATCTACACGCGCCAACAGGCTACGAATACATCTGACAAGCCTAATGACGCAGGGGAGCAGCGTAACGAGGACAACGATGATGAAGACGCAGATCCCCATCACAAGTACGTCAAGCCAACCGACCGCATCCACACCATCATTGGGGGCAAAGTGTCCATCGAGACCAAATGAGAACATAAGCTGCTCGCTCGCGCTTGCTTGAACGTGGCCAATGCCGACAACCTCATCGCCGATCCACGCCTCCCTCCTTGGTCCCACCGCGAGATCTCCTTCAGCAGAAAGGACCAATGGGCCACCATACCTGAGCCAGGGCGTTTTCCTCTGGTCCTCGATCCTTGTATCAACAAGGTTCAGTTTGATAGAGTGCTGATTGACGGCGGCAGTTCCATCGATATACTGTTCAAGAATAGTTTGCCAGCCCTAAAGATAACCCAGGTTGATCTCAAGCCATACGAGGCACAGTTCTGGGGTGTTCTCCCCGAACAGAGCTCTACACCTCTCGGGCAGATCATGCTACCTGTGCAATTTGGTACCCCAGACCACTTCTGCACCGACTATGTCAACTTCGTGGTTGCCGACTTCGAGGCACCTACCATGCTATCCTTGGTCGACTAGCGCTCACCAAGTTCATGGCCATACCTCACTACAGGTATTTGGTGCTCAAGATGCCTACCGAGAAGGGGGTTCTAACTCTTAGGGGCAACGTATACGCCGCTTACACCTGCGAGGATGATAGCTTCAAAATAGCAGAGGCTCACGACCTCTCTATTCGCATGGCCGAGACCACACTCGACGCCAAGAAGACCCCAGCCGATCACCTGGAGATCCCAGAGCTCGAGGCTCCTTGCAAGAACATCAAGTCCAAAGAGCACAAAGAGATCCAGCTGGTCGACAGTGATCTCAGCAAAATGCCCCTTATCGGGGCCAACCTGGATCCTAAATAGGAAGACGCGCTCGTCAGGTTCTTGAGAAGCAACGTGAGTGTGTTCGCATGGAAACCCGCTGACATGCCCGGTGTACCTTGGAACTTGATTGAGCACTCCTTAAATGTCGATGGCAAGGCCAAACCCATCAAGCAGAAGCTACGATGGTTCGCTCGCGACAAAAAGGAGGCTATTAGGGTAGAAGTTACATGGCTTTTAGCAGCCGAATTTATCATAGAAGTGTATCATCCGGAGTGGTTAGCCAACCCGGTTCTTGTACGCAAAAAGAATAAGGAATGGAGAATGTGCGTTGATTACACTGATCTCAACAAACACTGCCCTAAAGACCCCTTCGGCTTACCTCGTATAGACGAGGTCGTAGATTCAACTGCCGGTTGCAAGCTGCTTTCTTTCTTGATTGCTACTCTGGTTATCACCAGATCGCTCTCAAAAAGGACAACCAAATCAAGACATCCTTCATCACGCCCTTCGGCGCCTACTGCTACACGACCATGTTGTTCGGGCTCAAGAATGCTGGGGCTACCTACCAACGCGCCATACAGGCCTGCCTCAAAGACGAGATAAAGGACGACCTCATCGAGGCTTATGTCGACGATGTAGTCGTTAAAACCAAGGAAGCATACACCCTTGTTGACAACCTAGAGCATACCTTTGCAACTCTTAACAAATTCCAATGGAAATTAAACCCAAAGAAGTGCATCTTTGGTGTTCCATCTAGTATACTGCTCGGCAACGTCATCAGTCATGACGGCATATGCCCTAACCCAGAGAAGGTAAAAGCCGTCTTGGACATGAAGCCACCCAAAAAGGTGAAGGATGCTCAGAAGCTTACCGGATGCATGGCTTCCCTCAGTCGTTTTATATCAAGATTAGGCGAAAAAGGACTACCATTTTTCAAGCTACTCAAAGCATCCGAGAAGTTTGAGTGGTCAGAGGAAGCAGACGCTGCCTTTACACAGCTGAAACAATTCCTTACATCACCTCCGGTTCTCACTGCTCCTAGAGAAGATGAAACCCTCCTGCTTTACATTGCGGCAACTAATCGAGTGGTCTCCACTGCTATGGTGGTCAAGCGGGACGAGCCTGGCCACGTCTACAAGGTACAACGACCAATCTATTTCGTCAGTGAGGTGCTCAATGAATCCAAGACCAGGTACCCACAGATTCATAAACTGATCTACACCATACTAATCACATCCTGAAAGTTGAAACACTACTTCGACGGATATCGTGTGGTGGTCATGACTGAGTACCCTCTAGGAGACATCATTCGCAACAAGGATGCAAACGGGCGCATCGTCAAATGGGCAATGGAGCTATGCCCTTTCTCCTTGGAATTTGCAAGCCGTACTACAATCAAGTCTCAGGCACTTGTCGATTTCATCGTCGAGTGGACAGATTTAAGCATACCTGCCTCTCAGGGGCCCGCCGAGTATTGGAAGATGTACTTCGATGGCTCTCTCAACATCGACAGCGCAGGAGCAGGAGTCCTTTTCGTATCACCATCCAAGGAGTAGCTTCGATATGTCCTCAAGATTCATTTCTCGGCATCTAATAATGTCGCCGAGTACGAAGCATGCCTACACGATCTGCGCATCGCGGTCGAGCTCGGTGTCAAACATCTCTATGTCTACGGAGACTCGGCTCTGGTCATCAACTAACTCAACAAGGACTGGGATACGACCAGCGAAAAGATGGATGCATACTGCAAAGCGATCAGAAAGCTAGAAGGCAAGTTCTATGGGATCGAGTACACACATGTGGTCCGGGACAAAAATCAAGCAGCAGATGCGCTGTCAAAGTTAGGATCATCCTGAGCCAAAGTCCCACATGGCATATTTGTTCAAGACCTACTCACGCCCTCCATCAAAGAAGAAGATCCCGCGGTCGACAAGCCTCCAGACCAGCTATTGGTGGCTATGGTTCCAGCGTCAAACACCACCGAACCACCTCCGACCACTAAGGAGCCTGACTGGAGAGTACCTTTCATCAAGTACCTGACAGATGGTAGCAGTTACACCGATCGGACAGAAAATGAATGCCTGATGCGACGCAGTAAGCAGTATCTGCTCGTCGATGGCAAATTCTGGCGTAAGAGCGCGAAGGAGGAAATCTTGATAAAGTGTATAACCCAGGAGGATGGTGAGCATCTCCTGGATGAAATCCACTCTGGCTCCTACGGCAACCATGTGGCCTCGAGAACGCTGGTTGGCAAGGCTTTCCGAGTAGGGTTCTATTGGCCATCAGCCATAGCCGATGCAGAGAAGCTAGTCCGCTATTGTGAAGGTTGTCAGTTCTTTGCCAAGAGAATCCACGTACCAGCACATGAGATTCAGACTATACCAGCCTCTTGGCCCTTCGCATGCTGGGGACTAGATATGATCGGGCCTTTCAAACCGGCCCCTGGGAAATTTACAAGCGTCTTTGTGCTGATCGACAAATTTTCCAAATGGATAGAGTACATGCCCCTGGTCACAGCATCTTCAGAAAAGGCTGTCGCGTTCCTCGACCAGGTCATCCATCGCTTCGGCATACCTAACAGCATCATTACTGATCTGGGTACTCAATTCACCGGGAATGTTTTTTGGGACTTCTGCGATGAAAGGAGCATAGTAGTAAAATACGTCTCGGTGGCACACCCTAGAGCTAATGGACAGGTCGAGCGGGCAAATGGTATGATCCTGGACGCACTTAAGAAGAGGATGTATAGAGAAAATGACCAAGCTCCTGGAAGATGGCTCAAAGAGTTACCAACCGTGGTCTGGGGTCTCAGAACCCAGCCCAGTGCAATACCGGCGTATCACCATACTTTATGGTTTATGGCGCTGAGGCAGTGCTCCCAGCAGATATAGCCTTCCGATCAGCACGGGTAGAGAACTTCGACGAAGACAAGGCCAATAAAGTACGGGAGCTAGAAGTGAATAGTGCAGAAGAGAAGCGGCTCGATTCTTGCGTACGTACAACCAAATACCTTGCTGTTTTGCGTAGGTACTACAACAAGAATGTCAAGGAGCAGTTCTTCATGGTCGGGGACCTGGTCCTAAAGTGGAAGACGAATCAGGCTGGTGTCCACAAACTCGCAACCCCATGGGAAGGACCCTTCATGATCAAGGAGGTTACACGCTCTACATCTTACAGGTTAGCTCGCCTAGACGGCACAAACGTACCCAATTCCTGGCACATCGACAAGCTTAGGCATTTCTATGCTTAGCTACTCAGATATGTACCCCTCTTGTACTATTGATTTATTTCAATAAAGCTATTATGATTTCTCCGACCACTCTAATGTGTCATTTAGAAGTCTATTGTTATTCTAACTCTACCAGTTAAAACCGATCACCATTCTTCCTCGGGTTTTCGGAGCAGGCCCTGTCTCTGGTTCCTCCCAACACGTGCATGGGATCCACTCTCTACGCTATGGGTGATCGGCAGGTGCTCTCTGGTTTGACTTGCGTGTTTCTACATGTGCACAAGCTACGCACCTCACACTCTGACTGCGAGACAAACCAGGGCCATACAAACCTTTCAGGATGATGTGTCGACTAAACTGGTACAACTAAACAGAATGACAACACGTTCTAACTTAGTTACATCAACACGATATCCGAGCTTAAACACATTTTCTACAAAACAAACAAGCTTATGTTGATATACAGTTACGTTATTACAAGCTTGCCTAAAAAGGTCCAAGTTTACAATAACACAACTACATCTTCTTCTACAGCTATAGCCTATACTATTGGCTAGTCGGGGCACGCGGCACCTGCTGCTCGCTGGGCCTGACATCGTGCAAGGGTCTTGGGGACTCTGGCACTGATCAAGCTGAAGAAGATGGCCCCGCCGATGCCTGGCTGGTCGAGACCACAGGCTTCGCTGGTTGGCTTGAAAATGACGGCGCTCCCAGCTGACTTGTTGATAGCGTCCCCTGTACAGGTGGTGTCGCACCTCCACACAGGCTAATATCGCTAATTATTTTCGCCGACAAGTCCAGCTGGGTCATCCGTAGCTCCTCAGCCTTGTCTGGATCTACCTCCTTCGGGTATCCAGCCTCCAGGCGCTTGAGATCGATCAAGGGGTAGTGAGCACGTACCATGCTTAGCACATGTGTGCCTGCATACTCTCCCGCCTCCTTCAGGAACTCCTAGAACCATCCCCATGCCCTTTGACATCTCTCGATCAATCCCAGCTGCGGCGTCCTTGGCACGTCTTCTGCTAGAGTCGGATCGACGAGGTTAAGGACCGACAAATGCCCTTTGCCACCTCCTGGCACTGGTTTTTCCAGGTGTCACGGTCCTTGGTGCTCTCTTGGCATTGTGCTTTCCAGCCGTCACGATCTTTCATCACGGCCTCCAGATGCTTCTTCGCATTGATTTTTATAACTGCAAACCGCACATGCTGTTAAGACGCTATGCTACGCTAGACTATGGGAGGCAACAAAAATGAGCAAAGGTGGTTGGACAACTTGCCTTTCAGCTCCTCTATCATCTTGGTCGTGTGGTCCCGAAGCTACGACTGGTCTTGTGCCAGTTTTCTGTTGTCCTTGTTTAAGCGATCACACTCCCCGACCACACGACTGTTCTCCTCTCGGAGACGAATCACTTCAGCTTCTAAGCCTACACTACAGCTGTTACTACCAACAATGCAAGAACACTTGTGAGTAGTCGGTATGATAAAATGGCTACTTACTTGTTCTTTCCCGCTCTTTATTACTGAGCTGCATGACCAGGTTCTGGTTCTAGGACTCTTGCACCGCCTTTTCATGATTGGTGGCTTCAAGTCGCTGGCGCAAGTGTTCCACCTCCGCTGTCAGCTCCTTGTTGTTTGCAGCGATCCCCTCGATCTGGTCGAAGCATCTCTTGCGGTACCTTGCGGTCTTCATTAAGTCCTGAGTGCAAATAGCTAAGTAAGACAACTATGACTAAACAACAAGACCAACCAGTGAAGCAAAGCTTACCTACACTTCCGTAACAAGCTGCTTCGCTGCCCGTTCAACTTTCTTGGTTTCTTCGACCTCTGAGATTTCCTCATGGACAACCCATTGGTTGTTCCGCCAACGCGACACATAAACATGTTGTCGCTTGTCTTGCGGATGCCCCAGGACCTCCTCCACCTCGTCCTCTTCGGGTCCTTCTTTGGGTCCTGGTGCTGGTCCGGCGTCAGCAGCATCTATGATCACCACAGCCTTCCCATGGGCTGCAGCGTCGATAAACGTGGTTTGTGTGCCCACCTCTGGTCGCTGCTCCTCGGTCTACTCTGTTACCCTCGATGCTGAGGTGTTGCCCTCAGCAGGTTTAGCGCTAGGAGCACTCATGCCCGGCTTGGCTGTTCCCTCGACCACCTACTCAGGGACTATTGTCTGACTGCTTGCTTGCTGAGGCCCTGACGGATCTTCTACTATGGGTTCCTCAGCGGTCGGCTGCTGGGTAGTCTGCTCTACACTTATTGGCGGCGCCACGCCACTTCTGACTAGCTGGTCCGGACTTTCGGTGGACACCAACCTAGTACATCCGAGATAAGTTCATAAGGCAATCATATTAAATGCAAATTGCTAATTTATATCAAGACTACAAATACTTACATGTTGGAAGCGCGGAATGATGTGGAGAAGGCGCGTCTCTTCGGCCGTACTTGCTCCACGTGCTGTGCAGATGACTCCTGGTCTCCCTCTACATCCAGCACTGTCACTAGGCCTTGGTCCTCGACTCCTCCGCCGCTTGTCCTTCGCGCTGCAGTGGTCGGTAGTGTGTTCGGTTGAGTTGTTCCTTCCGTTGCTGGCCGCGTTCCTTGCTCCATTGACTCTAGTTGTTTCCTCCTTTTTCGAGGGACAAATTGAAAGGCGTCTGCATCATCTCCCTCCTCTGTGCCATCGTCCGGCCAGGCAAAAATCACCTGACGATGCTTGCCGGTCGGGTTTTCCTTTGGGTCCCCCTCGGGCTCATTGATATTTAGTGCCCCCCGATGAGCAGGGTGGTTACTGATCTCTTCTTCGGCTGTTTGGGGGCAGCCGACCATTTACCAGCGGCTTTGGCCGCTGCCTCCTCTCTCGCTACGAGCACCGCCCAGTCGACGTCCTCGTCCTCAATCTCGACACTGGTCTGGGTGGTGGGATTAGCTCCTTGTGGCCACTCTACTCTAGGGGTGGCGACACAAACACTGTCGCTCTATCCCAACCATTAACCTGGGTAACAACAGGGAGTGAACAGAGTAAGTTTCCACTTATCCTACCACAATATAAGACTATGGGTACAAGGTAATACGAGTTACCTTTGGGGGAGGTCGGGCAAGCTTGAAAGCGTGCTCGATGTCGCTCAATCTGGCATAATTTGGATCAGCTAAGTTAAATAGCTCGCTAATTCTGGCTTTGATTTCAATTTTGTCAAGCGCCTCCTGCCTCGCCCTCGTCGGGTCCGCGCTACCTTGATACTCATAGCCAGGATGTACCCTCCTCTGGCAGGGCTGGATCCGTCGGCTGATGAAGCTCCCGACCACGCTCGGACCATCAAGTTTTTTCCACGGGATCATTCCAAATATTTCTGGAATCTGTTCCAGATGCTCAGGTTTCTCCGACTAGCTTGTCTTCTTCTCCGGAATGTAGCCCACGTCGCACAGCGTGATCGTGTTCGGCTCTTCGCGGATGTAGAACCATTTCTTATACCAGTCGTCGAGCGACATGTTCCATGGGCAGTGCAGGTACTGGGCTTTCATGTCGTCACGGAGGTTGAGATACACACCCCCGGCTATCTTTGAACCACCGCTTCCTTTCTTCCGCAGACAGAAAAGATGGCGGAAAAAATCGAAATGGGGCTGGAAGCCGCCATATGCTTCGCAGAGATGAATGAAAGTGGCGACAAGGAGGATCGAGTTTGGATGCAGATTGCAAATCCCAATCTTGTAGTAAAGACAGAGCCCCTAAAGAAACGGATGTACCAGAACCCCAAATCCCCATTTAAAGAAATCTTCGAACACCACGATCTCACCTGGATGTGGATCGGGATACCCCTCACCTTCCGGCGCACGCCATCCTGCGAGCTCCTTGTTGTGGAGTACCCCCATGGTGACGAGGTCTTCAATGGTCTGCTCGTTGCTTTTCGATTTCCACCATTCCTTCACCATGACTCCTGCTTTCTTCTGCGCATCACTTTTCGCCATGACTCTGGCCTTGCTGGTGAACAGGGAAATGGCGGCGGATAGATTGGTGGCGATTTCGGATGTATTAGGGTTGGCGAGAGGAAGAAGAAAGCTGTGGTTGCGAATGGCAATGGGGTTCAGTAAATAAAAACTTACCTATCCTATACTGTATTTAACCCAAGAGTTATGCCGTTTCGTCTGCCCGGGATTCTTGGGAGACGTGCGCACGCGCCGCAGACGGTTGTTTTCACAGCCTTGAGATCTACGCCAATATATGTGCCTCTTCATTGCAAGTGTGGGAGGGCCCACGCTCACGCACCTACTGACAGGTGCCAAGCAACTGTTTGCTTAACAAGACAAAAAGGCAGTATGACATGCTATACTCGTCTACTTCTTTGACCAGACGTGTCAGACCGGATTTGTCAGAGCAAATAAATAAATACATGAAATAATAGTACAAGTGGCATATGGTTTGTTTGCTACACTTTTTGTGCTTGGGGATTATCCCGATCACCATCGTGCTCGGGGACAACCCAGACCACCATCATGCTCGGGGACTGTCCAGACCACCATTGTGCTCGGGGACTGTCCAGACCACCATCGTGCTCGAGGACTATCCAGACCACTCTCGTGCTATGGACTGTCTCGATCGCCCTCATGCACGGGGACTAAACTGACTATGGTTATTCTCGAGGATTCGTCGTTTACCCATGCTAGGGGACTGCAACGACCATTCTCTGACCATTGCTCGGAGACCGCTCTCCTCGGCTATATGTGATTAGTACTCGCATACAGTTGAGAGGCATTTATTTTTTCTAACTTAGACCTTGCTACAAGGCTTATACCTCGCCTTCCAACAATCTCGGGGACTACATCGGTACGATGCACCTGCCGGTGCATCTCGTATCGTTGGTATGACTATTGGATTCTTAATTTAATTGGGAATTCTTTTTAGACCCTGGCACCATGTGCCTGCGTCACCTACTACCAGGCTCGGGGACTAAGTGGGCACACTTTACCTTGCGGTGAATGTGTTTATTTTATCGACCCCTACGCTCTGACTGTTGGCTATAACTACTACTGTACAAGGGTTACTTACAATTCTTTTCAGAAATACAAGTGGGCACACTTGATCAGGAAAGAAATCTTTTTCTTTTTTCTTTAGAGCACCATGCATTCTTCGGACAACCGGAATCTTTGGCTATAATCGTGGTCTACTGCTCTCTGTTCTAACCAGAATACTGGTACATTCGCTTGGTCAATGTTTCAACCAGTTGGAGATGACGTGAAGACGGATTGCATTAGCCGAAGGGGATCGAACGGCATGTCGCAGCATAATACATGGTGCTCGGGGACTAGCTGTGGGGGTATTAACCCCTATACCCTTATGGCTAGGCTTGGGCCGGCCCGAACCAGGGGGTCTGGCCCACTAGAAGACGACGCGCGGCCCGGCCAATCTGCTCAGAGTCCCGCGCAAGGTATCAAGACAGATTTGAAGATCAAGCAAGATACTGGTCGGTTAGAATAGGAATCCTTGTCCGGCCACCTATGGCAATTGTAACTGGTTAGGATTAGTTTCTAGATCTGTAACCCTGCCCTCCAGACTATATAAGGCGGGCAGGGGACCCCTCTCAAAAACATTTCTCATTGACATACAACAATACAATCAGACGCAGGACGTAGGTATTACGCCTTCACGGCAGCCGAACCTGGATAAAACCTCGTGTCTGTCTTGCGTCACCATCTTGTTTGTAGCTTGCGCACCTGTCTACCGACAATCTACTACCTTGGGCATACCCCTAGGTAGACTGCCGACCATATTTCGTCGACAACATGATAGTACTAGATATGGCACCTTATGATGCCATTCTGGGGTATGATTGGCTCAAGACTCATAGTCTAATGAACTGTGATTGGAACAAGAAGACCTTGGAATTCAATTTGCAGGGTAGACCAGTAAAACTGCAAGGAGTGGTGGAATCTCCTTCACTGCTACTCAACTGTATAAGGGCACTAAAGGAAATGACACATGGGTAGATGGGGTTTTGTCATCATTGACTCTCTGCCACCACCAAAGCTGAACCAAGTCACACCTACACCCCAATGCATTCAAGCCATTCTGGATGATCACAAGGCAATTTTTCAAGACCCACAGACTCTGCCACCACAGAGGTGTTATGATCATGCTATCCCTCTTGTTCCTAGAGCAGTACCTGTGAATGCTCGACCATATCATTATTCACCTCAACATAAGACAGAGATAGAACAACAAGTCAAGCAGTTATTGGAAGCTGGGTTGATTACTCATAGCCATAGCCCCTTTGCTTCTCCTGTGATCTTGGTCAAGAAAAAGGATGGCAACTGGAGATTCTGCATAGACTATAGAAAGTTGAATGATCTCACCATAAAGAACAGATTTCCTATTCCACTAATTGATGAAATCCTAGATGAGCTTGCTGGTGCCAAGTATTTTACAAAATGGGATATGAAATCCGGTTATCATCAAGTGAGAATGCTACCGGAGGATGAGTACAAAACTGCCTTCAAGACACACCATGGTCACTACCAGTTCAAGGTGATGCCTTTTGGTCTCACTAATGCCCCTGCTACTTTTCAATGCATTATGAATCAAATTCTCCAACCATACTTGAGAAAGTTTGTCCTGGTCTTTCTAGATGATATTCTTATCTATAGTACAACATGCCCAGCATCTTAAAATGGTTCTACAAACTTTGCAAGCCAATCAATTGTACCTCAAACTCTCCAAGTGTTCTTTTGGCCAGAGTCAATTGGAGTACTTAGGCCACATAATTTCCTCCCAAGGAGTGGCAACTGACCAGAACAATATTTCAGCTATGCTGCATTGGCCTACTCCAACAACCATAACTGAAGTTAGGGCCTTTTTAGGACTGACAGGTTACTACAGGAAGTTTGTACAAGGGTATGGACTCATTGCAAAACCACTAACCAACATTATCAAGCATAAAACTTTTCAGTGGACAGGTAGCTATGACACAAGCTCCAGTCCTCACTCTGCCTAATTTTTAGCTCCCTTTCCAAGTGGAGACTGATGCCTATGGAGAAGGCATTGGTGCAGTCTTGATGCAAGAGGGAAGACCAATTGCTTTTCTAAGCAAGGCACTGGGTGACAAGCACAAGTCACTTTCTATTTATGAGAAAGACTTTCTAGCTCTGATCATGGCCATGGAGAAGTGGAGACACTACTTACAAAGACAGGAGTTTGTCATACTCACAGATCACAAATCTCTATCCTACCTGCAAGAGCAAAATTTACATTCAGAGATGCAAAGGAAGGTGATGACAAGATTGATGGGCTTGCAGTTTAAGATAGTATACAAAAAAGGGAAGGAGAATGTAGCCATTGATACCCTTTCCAGGCTAGTGTACCTTCATGCTTTGCAAGCTGTGTCCATGGTGAAACCTGACTGGATGCAGGAGATCATCAATTCTTATGCTACTGATGCCCGAGCACAACAGCTGCTAACTGAACTGGCCATCAGCTCCCCCAATTCAGCTGGCTATAGCCTTCATGATGGCATTATCAAGTACCACTCTCAGATATGGGTCGGCCAAAATGCAGCATTGCAGACCAAGCTCATTGCCACTTTTCACTCAAGTGCAATAGGGGGCCACTCAGGGAGTAAAGCCACCTATCATAGACTGAAGTCCCATTTTGCATGGAGAGGCATGAAACAAGCAGTGGAAAATTTCATCAAATAGTGTGCAATTTGTCAATAGGCTAAGCATTCCAATACTCATCTAGCAGGGTTGCTCCAACCTTTGCCATTTCCACAGGGAGTATGGAGAGGGTTGCTCCAACCTTTGCCATTTCCACAGGGAGTATGGAGAGACCTCTCTATGGATTTTATTGAGGGTCTACCTAAGTCACAAGGATATAATGTCATCTTAGTGGTGGTTGACAGGCTCACTAAATATGCTCATTTTGTGGCAGTCAAGCACCCTTACACAGCTGCTGATATTGCACAGCTCTTCATGGACAATATTGTCAAATTGCATGGTCTACCTCAGTTTATTGTATCTGACAGAGACACAATTTTTGTCAGTTCCTTTTGGAGAGAATTGTTCAAACTATACAAGGTAAAGCTCAACGTGAGCACTGCTTACCATCCTCAGTCAGATGGCCAGACAGAAAGGGTCAACCAATGCCTGGAAATGTATCTAAGGTGTGCAGTACAAGATGCTCCAAAAACCTAGAAATCTTGGCTTTCTTTAGCTGAGCTATGGTACAATTCAACATATCATACATCTCTGGGTTGTTCCCCATCCATGGCTCTATATGGTGTGGAGCCAAATGTTAATGCTGCACCAATTCTCCAACCCAACACTTCACAGTCAGTAGCTGAGCTGATAGAACACTGAGAGCTGCACCTTCAATCTCTAAAGAAACACCTAGAATCGGCATAGAACAGGATGAAGGTGATCATGGCCGACAAGAAATGTTCAAACCTGTAGTTTCAAGTCGGTGATATGGTCTTGCTGAAACTACAGCCATATCCTTAGACATCAATTGCTAGCAGGCCCTTTCCCAAACTATCATTCAAGTATTTTGGCCCCTACAAGATTGTCGAGCATGTGGGTGCAGTGGCTTACATGCAAAATCCACAATGTTTTCCATGTCTCGCAGCTAAAACCATTCCTTGCAGATTACACTCTTGTCTTCGTAGATCTGCTAATGACTACAGACATCGAAGCAGCTGCTGCAACTCTAGAACAGGTCCTGGACAGGCGTCTGGTGAAGAAGGGAAACACCGCCATACCTCAGGTATTGATCAAGTGGTCCAATTTACCTGAAGGTTCTACAACTTGGGAGGACTACAATGTGCTTCGCACGCGTTTTCCTCCTCCTGCTGCTGCTTGGGGGACAAGAAGGACCTTCGGCGGGGGGAACTGCCAAGCCTACAGCATCGACACCATGAAGATGGCGCCATCGTCTAATACGTGTTTGAGTCAAGAAGGTGTAGTATCGTTTTGTTAGTTATTTCAGTCTATGTAATGTGGGCCGTTCGGCCAGCGTCACTACCAACCAAACCTACAGCGCCGGCCCCACCTTTCCCCGTTTCGCGTGCCTGTTTGTGGTAACCACCGGCGCTGCCCCATTTCGCAGAAACAGCCGCTGGGCCCCACCTGGGGGGCCATGACCGCGCCGTCCGCTCCAAAGCGTGGGAGAGTAATTTTGGCTCACTTGAGTTGGGCCTCGTTTAGATTACAAGTTTTTTCACTCTTTCTTCATCACATTAAATCTTTAGACATATGTATGGAGTATTAAATATAGATAAAAAAAAATAACTAATTACACAGTTTATTGTAAATTACGAGACGAATCTTTTGAGCCTAGTTAGGCCATGATTGACAATAATTGTCAAATACAAACGAAAGTGCTACAGTACTAAATACTGATTCCTAACTCCAATCTAAACAAGGCCTTGATACGAAAATCATTGAAATCTCAGAAATCGAGGAAGCAAGCAAAGGAACCAAACAAAGAGTTTTTTTGTCTCTAGGACACCACCAAAGCGTGGTTTTGTGCCAAGCACACTCAGTTTGCAGTTTTAGGCTGCTAGGCACGGCAAAAGACATTGATTTGTCTACTACACAATGGCTCCATTAAAAAATGATTTCCTGGCGAGAAGGGTGGAAGGCGTAGCCTATGAAGACCAAAATGCCCCTTCACATACACCACCTGCACACTGGCTGGTAGCCGCATCCCATCCAGAAATCTAGATTCACGGCACCAGTCTATAGCCGCAACGCATCTCGCCGCCGCCTCCGCGATTTTCTCCGCTTGCCATAATCTCCGGTGACTCTTCACCGACTGCAACTAATCACACACGCCATGCCTCCTGCGACTGATGCAACGTAGCTCCAGCAAGTTCTCCCCATCCCCGAGCTGCACTAAGAGGCCAGGGCCCGATGGTTGCAACTCGGTCCCCAATCCCTGGGCTTGGAGTGGAGCGACTATGTAGCGACGACTCCCCGGAGAAGGTGTCAGACCTATCCTGGGTTCCTGACGGGTAAGATTCAAATCCCCCAAGTGATTTGAGGATCTAGGGTTCAGAACATGGCATGGGTTCATGAGATTTGGGGGCTTAGGGTTCGTTAGATATATATTTGGGCTTTAATAGTATCCTTATAGGAGTTGATTTCATCTGTGCTTGTAGACTCGAGCTCGGCATTCATCAGCCGCCCATAGAACAGAGCATATGTTCTGTCTCTGATCCTGCTATTAAATCTAGGACAGTTTATGAAGCGAACCTTTCGAAGACCGCTTCTAACACTGAGGAAAGCCCTACAAATGATGATCCTTGGGGCGAAAACGATGAAACTGAGTATGTTGGTGTAGATGATGAGAAAGGTCTTTCATGTTGACTTGATTTCTCAAGGTGAAAATGAATTTGATTATATTCTTGATTCTGATGAGGACAATGATGACTGTGCTGTTGATGGTGAACAAGGTTGTGAGATTGTTGACCATGTAACTGACTTAGAAAATCCAAAGATTGAAGTTGGTGTGACATTTGAGGATGGACAAACCTTTAAAAGAACAATTAGGCAATATGCTATTCTGAATGAGATTGAAATTGCAGCTCCTTATAATGAAGCCAAGAGGTATAGAGGATATTGTAAGGCCAAAAAGTGCACATGGAGAATACATGCATCACAACTGCAAGATGGAAGGACATGGATGGTACCTACTTCTATGTTCCTTTATTTATGTTTCTTAATTTTGTTTCTTAATTTTCTATTTCTTAATTTGTAGCTAAATCCTTTAAATTATGTCATTCTCTTTTGCAGATTAAGAAGATACCTAACAAGCACTACTGTAAAAGCACAAGTAAACTGGAGAGCAATTGTAAGGCTGACCAGTTTTGGGTGAGGGACAGGGTAGTTCAGTGGCTGAGAGAAGACCCAACAATTGGCCCTGCTGCTTTAAAGAAGCTAGAAGAGAAGTACTTGATCCAATTATCATACTGGATTGTCTACAATGGCAAGGAGCTAGCTATTTATGAGATTTTGGGCAAGTGGGAGGATAGTTTTGAATATGCTTTTGCATTCAAGGAAGAGATAGAGAGGAAGTCTCCTAGAAGTATAGTTCAGATAGATTATAAAAAGGTTGGGCCCAAGATCAGATTTAGCAAGATGTTTGTTGCTTTGAAGCCATGTATAGATGGATTAAAAAATGGATGCAGACCATACCTAGGCATTGACTCCATGGCTCTTACTGGGAAGGTGGAAGGGGCAACTAGCTTCTGCCATAGGTATTGATGGACACAACTGGATGTTCCCTATGGCATATGGAGTATTTGGATCAGAGACCAAGGAAAATTGGGGATGGTTCATGGGTAACCTAGCAATGGCAATTGGATCCCCACCTAGACTTGTTATCTCAACTGATGCTGGGAAAGGCATTGACATAGCGATGACCAATGTCTTCAGCAATGGGGTAGAGCACAGGGAATGCATGAGACATTTGTACAAAAACTTCAAGAAGAGATTTCATGGTAAAGTCTTCGAGAAGAATCTGTGGCCAGCAGCAAGAGTTTACAGGAAAGATCTGTTTGACATGCACTACAATATCATGAAGAAATCATCGCCAAAAGCAATGACGTGGATTGAGGATAATCACAACCACTTGGGGGCAAGATGTTACTTCTCTAGAGCCAGCAAGTGTGATTATGTGACCAATAACATTGCGAAAGTATTCAACAATTGGATTAAGCATGAGAAGTCACTTCCTGTGATAGATCTAATGGATAGAATTAGACAAAAAATCATGAATAAGTTATTTCAAAGGAGAAGACTTGCCATAAAGCTGAACAGTAAAGTGCTTCCACACATTGTGAAGGACCTGAATGCAAAAAGTAGAGGATTGGTTGACTATTCAATCCACAAAGGTGTTGGACACACAGCAGAGATAAGTGGTGTTTACAAGGACTTGACTTGACTCCTTGGAGGCATGCTGTGAACCTAGAAAAAAGAACATGTACTTGCAATAAATGGCAAATCATTAGACTACCATGCACCCATGCAATCAATTTGATATGCTCTTACAGGGGTCTAGAGTTGGAGGATTATGTTGACAATTGTTACTCTGTATCTAGGTTCAAAGCTGCATATGAAGGTTGGATTGAGCCTATACCAGACAAGACACTATGGCCTAAAGTGAACTTAGGATTCAAGTTGTGGCCTCCAAAACACAAGAGGGTGGCAGGTAGACCGAGGACAAGGAGAGTGAAAGGAGTTGTGGAAGGAGGCAGCAAGAATAGGAAGAAATGCAAGAGATGTGGTCAATTTGGGCACATTCAGAAAACTTGCAATGAGACTGTGTACGATTCAGATGCTCTACCACCAGCACCACCAAAACCTAAGAGAAAGAGAGCCAAGAAGCAGAAGGAAATAATAACAGAGGAGGTAGCCATCAATACATGTACACCTATGGGAAAGAGGACTAGGAGGGAAGTCATCACAGAAGTAGCTGCCACAACTAACCCCAGTACACCACTTAGGCTGCTGCATGCACCATCAAGCCCATTTGACCTTAACTGTAGTCCTGGCGCACTGACTAGGAGGTAAGTATTTTTCATTTTAACTAATATCAGCAACCAAAGTTGATGAAATTGAAAATAAAATTTTCCTTACTTATTGCCATCTTTCACAGCCGAGCTAGGAAACTTGATGAGATTAACTGCAGTCCTGGAGCACTAACTAGGCAGTAAGTATTTTTCATTTAACTTGAGATTCAACCAAACTTGATGAGATTCAAACTAACATTTTTCCTAATCCATGCCTTTTTTTTGCAGGCGTGCTAGGAAACTGGCAATAGAGGAAGCCGAGGTCCATGGTATAATGGCACTAGACCATCTCATGCAGATCTGATATTTGTGTATGCGTGTAGATGAAAACTGGAAGAAGCATTTTGATATGCCAAATTGATGTAAATTTGTGACATGTTAAGATTTTTTGCACCTCTGTGAGATGCTGCTCACATAGAGGACTTTAGTTTGTGACAAGTTATTAAGTTGTGCTCTGACGTGTGAGGCCATGCACTTGTTAAGCTATGCTGGTTTAATTAAACTTATGCTCATATTCTCTATTTGATGCTGTGCATAAATACTATCATTTGATGTTGTACCCAACATGTGAAATGTTCCTGGGATGGGGCTGGCGCCCAGAATCTATCTCCATTATAAGCGAGGTCATTTTGGTCTTTCATGTGGCACTATGTACATATACATACCAGGAAAGCATTTTTTAACAGTGGTAGTGTGTAGCGTACAAAAGCTTCATGTTTGCAGTGTCCAACAGCCTAAAATAAACAATGCAGTGTGTTTGCCACAAAACCACGCTTTGGTGGTGTCGTAGAGACCAAAAACTCCAAACATAACGCTCCGTGAATGACTGAGCCGTAGCTAGCAGGGCAAGCACACGGCAAAGCATCTCTTCATGCATACTGAAGTGGCGAAGTTAGCTACCTAGTATTATCAGTGAATTATATATATTACTTTCTTAATTCTAAATTATAAGCCGCTTTGAGTTTTCTAGATACACATATATATATATATAGAACTACTGTTCTACAGCTGGCCATAGAATAACTTATTCTGTGGTCACTTTGAGTTACGATAATTACTATTCTAATTTACGAGATTACAGTAATTCCTTACTAAGTGATTTACTATAACATTATGGTAAATATCATCGTGAGTTATAGTAACACGAGTACCGTAAATGCATATTCATGTTATCGCAAATTGGTACAAACATTATCGTAAATCAAGGTGGCTATAGAATAAGTTATTCTATGGCCAGCTGCAGAATAGCCTTACCCTCTCTCTCTCTCTCTCTCTCTCTCTCTATATATATATATATATATATATATATATATATATATATATATATATATATATATATATATTGCTTCTCCTATATTTCAGGTGTTTGAATTTTAAAATGATTTCAGGTAATACTCTCGTAGAAACCAACTAGTACAAGTAAAATGTTACTTTTGTGATTTGTTATTTCTCTTTGTTTTATAACATATCAAATTTTTGTCCTTGTCTAATTATAGAAATAATTGTTAATTGTCTTTGTGCCAACACAAATCAGATTTTATCGGATTTAGGTTTTTGTCTCACGAGCTTTTTATTCTCGGAACTGAAAATTGTTGATCATGCCTACATAAATTCCAACTAACTAAAACCGCAACTTTAGTATAAAAAATATGCAATAACCGTCGCCTGAAATGAAGCTAAATTTTAGACACCTGAATTTTAGCAAGTCCCTATATATATACTTCCTCCGTTAAAAAATGAATGCAATTCTAGCTAGTATAACACAGAGTCAAGGCATATTGAGTTTGACCAAATTTATATAGGAAAGTATAAATATTTAAAATACTAAATAAGTATTATTATATTCTTCAATGAATGTATTTTAATGTACAGTACCTGCTCGGTGTCATAAGCATTGATATTTTTCTATACATTTGATCAATCTTTAGATAATTTGACTATAGAGAGAGAGAGAGAGAGAGAGAGAGAGAGAGAGAGAGAGGAGGAGGAGAGTGCACACGCTAGAACTGTATTCTTTTCAACATGGAGGCAGTATGACTAGCACAGTGCCCATGAATGGTTAACATTTTTCTGATGGAGATGGTGTGAAGCTAGAACATTTTCTTTGACCCGAAAACAACTTTCTCGTGGGCCTAAAACATATTTATCCTAAACCTACGAAAACCATTACTTTGTTCTGGTTTTACGTAAATATACGTTCTAGTAATCTTGTTCTCCTCCTTTATATATAACATAATTTGTTTGTGACTTTTTAAGCATATGGATAGAATATTTAGCACATGATTTGGAGCATATTCTTTTGTTCAGAACAGTTTTTCTTTGGGGAAATATCAAAATGCAGGTTTTAATGTCTCCTTTTATTTGCCACTTTCTAGGCCCATCTGATTATTGATGCAAGTGTGCGCTACTTCTTGTTTCACGGGTGGCTGATTCACTTGCATATATGAGCCTGCGTGCAGAGCGGCTTGGGCCCAAACCCAATAACGTGCTGTAACCTGGGAAAGTGGGACACAACGGCGTAGCATGGGAACATCCATGAGCACTACGCTGACAGGAACTGCGACTTGCGAGCGTGGGAGGTGCGCCGCGCGCATGCGCTGGACCGTGGCCTGTTCTTTTGACCTTGCGACACGAAGGCCCAGTAGAGAATTTTTTTTTCGATCCAGGCCTGTAACGAACTGCATAAAAAAAGGAGGGAACGACACGTGGGTCCCGCGCCAATCCGCGCCGCTCCTTGTCCCACGTATGCTCCGTCTCGATGTGTTCCCGTACGATTTTCCCTGCCTGCCATCGCGCCTCCTTCACACCCTACTTTTGCAATACCTAGAGAAAACATTTACATTGCAACGTACGTCTAAACAATTGAAATACTTACAACATTGTGGCAGAACCGTCCGAAATAACACATTTACGGAGGCACTTGTCTTCCAATAGACACTAAGCACCCCGAAAATGATGCTACATCAGGCAGTTTTGACGAGCACACCCCATGAGAGAATCTGAAAAATCCACATTTTTCAACACGATCATAAAATGGGAGAATAAAGTTTACAACATTTTAGCCAATCCTTACATCACTTTTCATGCAACATCAGAGTATAATATTTATTGTTTATAACAACGGAATATAACCATGTTATCAGAGTTTCAGTGAAAATAAAATCATTTAATGATAAGTTAAACACTAACATGATGATCAGTTGTATACATAATAACAGGTTATAAGTTTTTCCATTGTAAACCATTTTGGGTGAAAGTTTCAAATAAACTCTATGTCCGCAACGTAAAGGAAATCCTCGCTGAGCCCACCAGGAGGTTTTCCATACACAAGTGTCAACTCCACATGTTCCTGTCACCTGCAACAGGGTAGAACAAACCCTGAGTACTCAATTGTACTCCACAAGACTTACCTGTCAGGAGAAAAGAAAAGACTCCAAGGATATGCAAGGCTATCTGGCTTGTGGGCTGATTGCATCTGCAGGAGCATTACTAAATGTGCATCCTTATATTCAGTTTTATTAGCAGTCATCATTAGTTCATTAGCTAACCATTCTATATAAGCACCTATGCTACTTCCAAGCATGTGGTAAGCAATCAGAATCATTTTATCCTTTCTAAGTTCTAGTTCTTACTACGGTGCTAGACCATAGCCAAGTCGTACCGTATCACACGGTGATTCACGAATCAATGTATCCCAGCTGGGTACCACGAAACACATGCCCCGCTTATACCCTAAGCACAAGCAAGACCAACCCACCACTCTCCTGTCACGGGGTTCAGGTTCCCGTCCAAACTTGGATACCAAGCCCCCGTACCTGAGTCCTGGACTCAGTGCGGTGCTTGGACCTCCACCCAAAAACCACCCTAAAAGTCGGTCCGGAAAGAGCCGGAACCCATGACAAGAGAGTAACAAGTCTTCCCGCTCCCATAAGCAAGTATGTACTCAGGATAATAAGTTTGTGTCCTGACTACCATCCACAGTAACGAACGGTCCTCAATCGACACAGGCGGAACAATTGCAACCAAAGCCTCGCTCAGTTGCCTAACCAGTCCATGTCCATCCAAAGTACAGTCCCGCCCGATCTCTAATTATTATCCATATATATTTCATATGATAGTAACATGATAATGGTAACAATAATATCTTTTCCTATCTCTCGCGAGTGACAGGTAATCACTCGACTTCTACCGGAATCATATAGCATAGCAATCTACGCGATCCTGTCATACTAGTAAGACTCATAGGACAAGGATATATATATATATATATATATATATATATATGCAAGTGGGTTTCATTGAACTCCTTAAACTTAATGCATAAGCATAAAATAAAGTGTAAAATAATAGGGGTTATGCACCGGGGCTTGCCTGGGCAAGATATAACCAAGATTTAGCATTCCATCAGGGCGACACGATCACCAAGGCTCCATCTTTTCTGCTTTTCCGGTTGACTCCACGATCCATCGTTGTCCCTATTATGATATGCGTAGACGCAATGCAGAAAACGTAGTTAACCAATGGCAACCGCAACTCTAAGAATACGATTACGCTCTGCAAGCTAACGAGCTACCTCTAATGACTAACATACTAAGTCATGTATCCACGTTGTCAAGTGAGGCTCGTTTTCGGAAAATGTTTTCGTTCTACAAATCCCCAATTATTTTGACATTTGATTGATTAAATATATATTTTCGCAGTAGGGCTCATATAGTTACCTTAACAAACTAATTCCTATGGAGCTACAAAAATTATAGTGAGCACCTAATAATGTTAGGAACCTACTGTAAAAATTTTAGAGCCAACACTACTACCAATCCATCAGAACAATTTCTACAAGTTTATGTTTTAACAATATTAAGCATCTCAAATTCACTAGATTACTCTTGAAAATTCTATGAAACTATGTGAGTAAAATACACTAGAAGATAGATCATGATTTTATGAACTCAATAAAATTGGTTTCACAATTTTTGGTTCCTACACAAATCTCTATTGAATTTACAATTTTAGCTTAGAAGCTCAATTAGCAAATTCTTGGAAAAAAGAAAAGGGCCGACCTTAACCCAATCCAGCCCGACGGCCCAGCGCGGGGTACGGGCGCGTGCCCAACGCGGCCCAAGGCTAGGACGCCCATGCGCGGTGGCATTCTTGCAAAAGAGACCATGTTCTTCTACGTAATAGCACAACCTCCCTACATACTATTCTCCTAGTCATCATTTTTTGCAAATGGGCCCCGAATGTTGCCGACTTCACATAAGGAGGTCCCCGGACTCCCCGTGCTCACCGCCGCCGTGGCCGACGGCAGAGGGCAGCTACGCTGGGCCACCAAGGCTCGCTAAGATAGGAGTAAGGGGTCAACCTCAATCCACGGCTAAACGTGCACGGCTAGGTGGCGGTTAGGGGCTTGGGGACACAGTAATGCGAGCTACAGCGGCGAGCGGCCATTTGTGGCAGTGACGTGGCCATTTCCCCAAACCTACGTGCTCACGGGAGAGTGAAAGTGGTGGAGAAGCATCCAGAGCTCACCAGGGTTCGCGCTACGGTGGTGGTTAAGACGAAGGAGCGACAAGGCAACCCGGCCACGTGCGCCCGTACCTCACAGCAGTGTGCCGAGCGTGGCACCATTGCGTCACCGCACCGACGGTGGGCCTCCTGGACAAAGCAACACGAGCGCCAAGTGGAGAGGGGTCAATGCGAGTTTAAGGTCTCAAGCAATCGAACTTCTATCGCTCCAATCCTAGCTCTCTCCCTAGTTCCAGGTCACGGCGGCGACCATGGCCCGTGATGAGCAAAACACCCAATTGATCGTCGATAGCCCAGGGTCGGGGGTGGAAGAGATGGAGCGCCAAGTGGGCTTCTGGTGCCCTCTGCTAGTGCAAAGAATCGGTTTGTGGAGGACCAGAGCTAAGCGAATTGGAGGGTAGAAAAGGTGAGCTCTGGCCGTGCCCTGCCATGGAGAAGCACGCGTGCGTGGGTGGAAGGCTTAAGACGGCCAACCCTGCTCACTGGCTGTGACATGAGCAAGTCCATGCGATGGACGAACAGGACACTTGGCGCGACGCTCTTTAACTCGAAGTGACCGAACCCGAGCTGAGCTCTCCATGGCGTCTAGCGGGGCAAGGCAAGGCAGGGAAGCGTCCCATCACTTCTGCGGTCGAGACACCATTGCGACACGGTGGCAGGACTCCAAGGCATAGACTGACGTGGTAGGTAGAACGAGGGGCGGGGTGAGCGCCACATCGACCAAGTGATGCAGCCGCAACCTCAGCAAGGCCCAGCGGCCGGTCATGCGAGTGCAGCACGCACACAGCAGCTAGCTGGGGCCAGACATTGCCCAGGTGAAAGCTCTAGTTTGGTTTTGGTGAATTGATGAAACCCTAAGTGCTAACCTAGTTTATCAAGTGATCATAAGATAGGTAGCACACTTCAAGTGGAGAAGCCAATGAAGATCATAACATGACAATGGTGATGACATGGCGATGATCAAGGGCTTAAACTTGAAAAGAAGAAAGAGAAAAACAAAATGCTCAAGGCAAAGGTATAATCCATAGGAGCTATTTTGTTTTGGTGATCAAGACACTTAGAGAGTGTGATCACATTTAGGTTTGATAGCCGTACTATTAAGAGGGGTGAAACTCGTATCGGAATATGGTTATCAAAGTGCCACTAGATGCTCTAACTCATTGCATATGCATTTAGGATCTAGTGGAGTGCTAACATCCTTGAAAACATTTGTGAATATATGCTAACACATGTGCACAAGGTGATACACTTGATGGTTAGCACACTTGAGCAAGGGTGAAGAGAACGGAGGAGATGTCAGCGTCGGTCAAGTGACTAGACGCTGGATCCAAATGCATCGGACGCTAACTGCCTGCGTCCGGTCGCGCTGACTTGGCAGTACAGTGGCTAGGGTTTACCACCAGACGTTGGGCTGTGTCCGGTCGAGGTGGACCAGACGCGTCCGGTCGAGGAAAACCGGTTTTTGACCCTTACTG
Organism: Miscanthus lutarioriparius; assembly: GCA_904845875.1. NCBI lineage: Eukaryota > Viridiplantae > Streptophyta > Magnoliopsida > Poales > Poaceae > Miscanthus > Miscanthus lutarioriparius. The sequence goes on along the minus strand of CAJGYO010000010.1, from coordinate 101,567,679 downwards.
TACTCGACCGGACGCTGAGGCTCCAGCGTCCGGTCAGTTTTGCCGGAGCGTCCGGTCAGCTTCATAGCCGTTGAAATATGACGAACAGCATTTGAAGCTGGTGACACGTGGCGTCCATCAGTGGACCGGACGCTGAGTCCAGGGTCCGGTCAGTTGGACCGGAGAGTCCGGTCAGAGCGCAGTGTGCCCAGTGAAGGGGTACAATGGCTCTATTTCGTGGGGACTTCTATTTAAGCCTCATGGCTGGCTATGGCTCACATTTTGGCCATTTTCATTGACATAGCAACCTTGTGAGCTAAGCCAAAGTCCTCCCACTCATTTCCATCATTGATTCATCATCATAGTGAGATTGGGAGTGATCCAAGTGCATTGTTGGAGTGATTGCATCTAGAGGCACTTGGTGTTCGTGTTTCGCTGCGGATTTCGCTTGTTACTCTTGGTGGTTGCCGACACCTAGACGGCTTAGAGCAGCGAGGATCGTTGAGCGGAGGTGGTGATTGTCTCCGGCTCCGATCGTGGTGATTGTGAGGGGTTCTTGACCTTTCCTCGGCGGAGCACCAAAAGGTACTCTAGTGAATTGCTCGTGGCTTGTGTGATCCTCATCTTGTATTGGTTGTGCGGCACCCTATTGAGGGTTTGGCGTGTGAAGCCAATTAGCGTGTGAACCTCCAAGTGAGTGAATCGCCACAACGAGGATTAGCTTGCCGGCAAGCAAGTGAACCTCGGTAAAAATCATTGTGTTCATCCTTTGATTCCGAGGTGATTGGTCTTCATTGTTATTCATCCTTGTGATTGATTGGTTCACTCCTCGACGCGACGGTATAACTATCTTGATCACTCTCTTTACTTTACCGCAAACTAGTTGGCAAGCTCTTTAGTGTAGCTAGTTGTGAGGGCTTGCTTGCTTGGTTGGTGTGGCTCTTTAGTTAGGCTTTGAGAGCACACTAACATAGAGTAGTGTCATAGCTATTGTGTGAATAGACACTATCTAAACTAGAATTGTGGTAGGTGGCTTGCATCTTGAGTAGGCTAGCGCAACACTTGCTTCGCCTCATAATTGTCTAACCATTTGGTTAAGTGTTGTTGTAGAAATTTTTATTAGGCTATTCACCCCCCTCTAGCCATTAGGATCTTTCAAGTGGTATCGGAGCCGAGGTCACCGTGATTTGAGGCTTAACAACCTTCGGTGTTAAAATGGCTCAAATCAACAACACCAAGAAGCCACCCCAATTCGATGGCTCCAACTATCCTTATTGGAAGGCTAAGATGACAACATATATCAAGTCAATCAATAGGAAGATTTGGAAGGTGGTAGAAACTAAAATTAAGATAGAAAATGAAGAGGCTCCCACCGCCACCGAAGAATTACTACTCCAAAACAATGACATTGCTCTTAGTGCCATCCATGATGCTTTGGATGAGAGAACATTTGAGCAAATAAAGAACATTGAGAGAGCTCATGAGGCATGGAAGAAATTGGAAGAATCATTTGAGGGCACCAAGGCAATCAAGGGTGCAAAGGCATACATTCTCAAGGATAAATTTGCTAGTTTCAAGATGAAGGAAGATGAGAGTGTGACAGACATGTTCCATTGGATGGAAGTGATTATAAATGATCTCAAGGCACTTGGTGAAAAGATAGAGGACAAGGAGTTCTCAAACAAGTTCTTGAGATGCCTACCCTCAAGATTCGGTACATTGGTCACTATTCTAGTAAGGAGTGGTTTGGACACCATGACACCAAACCAAGTCTTGGGAGATATCATGACCGATGATGCCTATAGAGATGATGATTTAAAGGAAGAAAAGAGGGAGAAGAAAGATGAGAAGAAGGAAGACAAGAAGAAGAGTGTGGCATTCAAGGCCACATCATCCAAGGACAAAGCAAAGCAAGAAACATCAAGTGAGGATGATGATTCATGGGATGATAGTGATGATGAGAAGATGGCTCTCTTTGTCAAGAGGTTTGGCAAGTTCATGGTGAAGAAAGGCTACCATGCAAGAAGAAAGAAGTCTCCATCCAAAAACAAAGATGAGTCAAGAAGATGCTTCAAGTGTGGAAGCAAAGATCATCTTGTTGCTCAATGCCCATATAATAGTGACAATGATGATGACAAGAAGAACAAGAAAAAGAACAAGAAAGAAATGAAGGAGAAGAAGGACAGGACATTCTTCAAAAAGAAGGGTGGATCATATGTGGTCACTTGGGATAGTGATGCTTCCTCAAGTGATGATGATGATGATAGTGATGATCACAAGACCACCAAGAAGAAGGTTCTTGCAAGTATAGCAATCAATGAGAAGCCTTCTCTCTTCAACTCTCCATCATGCTTCATGGCTAAGGCCACTAAGGTATAAACTTGTGATGATGGAAGTGATAATGAACATGATAGTGATAGTGATAATGATGATGATGAACCTACTAAAGATGAATTAATTGACATGCTAGAAGATGCTAGAGAACACTTTGACATCTCAAGAAGGGAATGCAAAAGCTTGCGTAAGGAACTAAAAGCCCTTAAGCAAGCATTTGATGAGCTCAATGCATCTCATGAGAGGCAAGAGGATGCCCATGAGAAGCTTTGCAAGGCTCACAAAAAGCTTGAAAAGGCTCATTCCTCTCTACTTGATGAGCAAAATAAAAAGAAGCATGTTGAAACTTGCAATGTAGGTTTAACTTGTGATCTAATTGATACATCACTATCTATGCCTATCATTGTTGCTCCTACTAACCCTTCTTGTAGCACTTCCACTTCCACCTCATCTAGTAGTGATGGTCTCACTTGTGATACCTCACTAGTGGTTGAGAATGAGAACCTCAAGAAGGAGGTAACTAAGCTCACTCACACCTTGGCTAAGGCTTATGGTGGTGAGGACCGCTTGCTTATGGCCTTGGGTAGTCAAAGAGCTTCTCTCTACAAAGAGGGATTGGGCTATACCCCTAAGAGAGGCAAGGCGGCCTTTGCTCCTCACAAGACAAGTTTTGTGAAGAACAATGGTCGGTTTTGCACTAGTTGCAAGCAAGTTGGTCATAGAGAGCATGAATGCACCAACAAAAGCAAAAATGCTAATGTATCCTCCATTAAGCTTAATTCTTCCTATATGCTTGTTAAGGGTACAAATGGTGTGAAGGCTAAGTTCATTGGCAAACCATGGATGGGCTCAAAGAAGAAAGCCATTTGGGTGCCAAAGAGCTTGGTTACTAACCTTCAAGGACCCAAGCAAGTTTGGGTACCTAAAAAAAATTGATCTTCTTTTGTATGTCAATTACAAAGCCGGAGGAAGGCATTGGGTTCTTGATAGTGGGTGCACTCAACACATGACCGGTGATGCAAGAATGTTCAACTCAATCAACATAAATGGCAATGATGGCTATGATAGTATCACATTTGGTGACAATGGCAAAGGCAAGGTCAAAGGACTTGGTAAGATTGCAATCTCAAATGACATGAGCATATCCAATGTGTTGCTAGTAGAGAGCTTGAACTTCAATTTGCTATCCGTGGCACAATTGTGTGATCTTAGATTCAAATGCATATTTGGGGTAGATGATGTAGAGATCATAAGTGTAGATGGCTCTAACTTGATCTTCAAAGGCTTTAGATATGAGAATCTATACTTAGTTGATTTCAATGCTAGTGAAGCTAAATTATCTACATGCTTGTTCACTAAGTCTAGCATGGGTTGGTTATGGCATAGAAGGCTTGGTCATGTTGGAATGAAACAATTGAATAGATTGATTAAGCATGACTTAGTTAAAGACTTGAAAGATGTTGTGTTTGAAAAGGATAAGCTTTGTAGCTCTTGTCAAGCCGGCAAACAAGTTGGAAATACCCATCCTAAGAAAAGTATGATGAGCACTAGTAAAGTATTTGAGTTATTGCACATGGATTTGTTTGGGCCAACACAATACACTAGTATCGGTGGAAACAAATATGGATTTGTGATAGTGGATGACTACACTAGATACACATGGGTATTATTTCTAGTGGATAAAAGTGATGTGTTTGCAACATTCAAATCATTTGTCAAGGGCATTCACAATGAGTTTGAAACAACCATCAAGAGAGTTAGAAGTGACAATGGTAGTGAGTTCAAAAACACTAGAATTGATGAGTTGTGTGATGAATTTGGAATTAGACATCAATTCTCAGCCAAGTATACACCCCAATCAAATGGCCTTGTTGAGAGGAAGAATAGAACACTTATTGATATGGCAAGGTCTATGCTTAGTGAGTACAATGTGAGTCAATCTTTTTGGGCCGAAGCTATCAACACGGCTTGCTATTGTAGCAACCACCTCTATTGTCACCCATTGAAAGAGAAAACACCATATGAGCTCTTGAATGGTAGAAAGCCCAACATTGCATATTTTTGAGTCTTTGGTTGCAAATGCTATATCTTGAAGAAAGGCACTAGATTGGGCAAGTTTGACAAGAAATGTGATGAAGGATTCCTACTTGGTTACTTCACTACAAGCAAAGCATATAGAGTTTGGAATTTGGATAGTGGTACTCTTGAGGAGGTTCATGATGTTGAATTTGATGAAACCAAAGGTTCACAAGTAGAGAATGAGAACTTAGAAGATGTTAGAAGCATTCAACTTTCAAATGCCATAAAGAACATGGATATTGGTGAATTGAGGCCTAGGCAAGTGATTGATGATGAAGATGATCAAGTGCAAGTGCTCTCCAACTCAAATGTGCAAAATGATACAAATCAAGCTAGTGCAAATGACTCTCATGACATTGATCAAAATCAAGTGGCTAGTACATCATCTCAACCCAATGATCTAGCAAGTGCAAGCAATCAAGTTCCATTGCTCCAACCAACAAGTATTGCAAGAGATCATCCTTTGGATACAATCATTGGTGATATTTCAAGAGGTGTGCAAACAAGATCAAGATTGGCATCATTTTGTGAACACTTCTCATTTGTATCATCCATTGAACCGAAGAAGATAGATGAAGCTTTGAAGGATGTTGATTGGGTAAATGCTATGCATGAAGAGTTGAATAACTTCACAAGAAATCAAGTATGGAAGATGGTAGAGAGACCAAAGGGACACAATGTGTTTGGAACCAAATGGGTCTTTAGAAACAAGCAAGATCAAGATGGGATAGTAGTAAGGAACAAAGCAAGATTAGTAGCACAAGGCTATACACAAATTGAAGGTCTTGACTTTGGAGAAACATATGCCCCGGTTGCTAGATTGGAAGCAATTAGAATCTTGCTAGCCTATGCTTGTGCCCACAACATCAAGCTCTATCAAATGGATGTCAAGAGTGCATTTCTCAATGGTTATATCAATGAAGAAGTATATGTTGAGCAACCTCCCAGTTTTGAAGATGATAAGAAGCCCAACCATGTGTACAAGTTGAAGAAGGCATTGTATGGCTTGAAGCAAGCACCTAGGGCATGGTATGAGAGATTGAGGGATTTCCTACTCTCTAAAGGGTTCACAATGGGCAAGGTTGACACCACTCTTTTCATCAAGAAGATTGGAAAAGACTTGTTTGTGTTGCAAATCTATGTTGATGACATCATATTTGGATCAACCAATCAAGAATTTTATGATGAGTTTGGAAAGATGATGGCTAATGAGTTTGAGATGTCCATGATTGGAGAGTTGAGTTACTTTCTTGGTCTTCAAATCAAGCAATTGAAGAATGGCACATTTGTAAGTCAAGGCAAGTACATCAAGGACATGATCAAGAAGTTTGGAATAATTGATAGTAAAGCCATTAGCACACCAATGGGAACCAATGGCAACTTGAATAGTGATGCAAGTGGAAATATGGTGGATCAAAAGTTGTATCGGTCCATGATTGGAAGCCTACTCTATGTGACCGCATCAAGGCCAGATGTCATGTTTAGTGTATGCATGTGTGCAAGATTTCAAGCCTCACCAAGAGAAAGTCGTTTGAAGGCTACAAAGAGGATATTGAGGTACTTGAAGCATACACCAAATGTTGGTTTGTGGTATCCCAAAGGAGCAAAGTTTGAGCTAGTTGGTTACTCTGACTCGGACTATGCGGGATGCAAGGTTCAAAGGAAGAGCACCTCGGTCACATGTCAATTGTTGGGAAGATCACTTGTTTCATGGTCATCAAAGAAGCAAAATAGTGTTGCATTATCAACCGCCGAAGCCGAATACATATCCGCCGGTAGTTGTTGTGCACAAATACTTTGGATGAAGGCCACTTTGAGTGATTTTGGAATCAAGTTCAAGAAAGTGCCATTGCTATGTGACAATGAGAGTGCAATCAAGCTAACCAACAATCCGGTGCAACATGCAAGAACAAAACACATTGATGTCCGCCACCATTTCATAAGAGATCACCAACAAAAAGGGAACATTTGTATTGAGAGTGTAGGCACCGAAGATCAACTTGCTGATATATTCACCAAGCCATTGGATGAGAAAAGGTTTTGCAAGCTAAGAAATGAGTTGACCATATTGGATTTCTCAAATATGTGTTGATACACCCCTCACTCATATGACATGCCTCTCCTTCGAGCAATCCAAGGTAAAAGTTGATTGGCATGGCATGCATCCTTGCTAAGGACATGTTTAGTGCATGTAGTCATATTTTCAATTTTATTAGGACCTTTCTAGTGGTTCTATTTCATTAGGCTCATTCATGAAAATCAAACAAATTTGATGTTTATATGGTATCACTATTGCTTCTATGCTTGATTTGATCTAGTGATAGCATATGACATGTTTATGGGCTTGTAAACCTAGTGTTTAATCTAGAAAATGAGCTATAAGTGTTTAACTCAACATGGTACAAGATAACCCTTATTTGGAGGTGTGAAGAAGCTTGTCCTTGGATCAAACCGAGTTAAATATCTTTGGCATATATTCTAGTTTGAACCAAATTTGGGAAAATGATCCTCACCCCATTGATTGACATTGATAATCTCGACCCTACAAGTAACACTATCTATATTTAGAACCTTTGTGGTCATTGATGACAAAGGGGAGAGAAACAAAGATAGTAGTAAAAAAAAGTGTGAAAAAGGGGAGACATATCATAAAAGGAGAAAAACATAAAGATATCTTGATATATGCCATAGGGGAGAGATATGACAAAGGAAAGAGATCAACTAAAGATATATGGCATAGGGGGAGAGATATGACAAAGGAAAGAGATCAACTAAAATTTTGAGCACACAAGTAGGGGGAGCAAGCTCATGAACTTGTATGATGCATTTCATATGTTTACTTGCATGGCACAAGTTCTAAAATTCAAAATATCCATGCTTGTGTGATATATGCTAGTTGTAAGATTGAATGATGAAATGAAATCACTAGATAACTTTCATTTCCAAGTAAGTCTTTACAAGGGGTATCTTTCTAAAGTATGTTTCCAAGTGGTATTAAGCTAACAATGGTGCTAAGGATGATATATTGGTGCACTCCGATTGGTATCACGCTTCAAAGGTCCATCTTTTATACCTTAGCATCATTTGGTAGACATTGACTCCTATATTTCCTATCTAAGCATATGTGCAAGCTTCAATCCAAACTCTTAGCACATATGTAGGGGGAGCAATTGCTACCATTTGGGGTTCATGAAACTTGTCCATATCCTTTTACACATGGTAAATATGCTTGGGCAAGCAACATGGATTCAATTGAATTTCAATTCATATCTTTGTATAAGGGTTGTCATCAATTACCAAAAAGGGAGAGATTGAAAGCTCTAGTTTGGTTTTGGTGAATTGATGAAACCCTAAGTGCTAACCTAGTTTATCAAGTGATCATGATATAGGTAGCACACTTCAAGTGGAGAAGCCAATGAAGATTATAACATGACAATGGTGATGACATGGCGATGATCAAGGGCTTAAACTTGAAAAGAAGAAAGAGAAAAACAAAATGCTCAAGGCAAAGGTATAATCCATAGGAGCTATTTTATTTTGGTGATCAAGACACTTAGAGAGTGTGATCACATTTAGGTTTGATAGCCGTACTATTAAGAGAGGTGAAACTCGTATCGAAATGCAGTTATCAAAGTGCCACTAGATGCTCTAACTCATTGCATATGCATTTAGGATCTAGTGGAGTGCTAACATCCTTGAAAACATTTGTGAATATATGCTAACACATGTGCACAAGGTGATACACTTGATGGTTAGCACACTTGAGCAAGGGTGAAGAGAACGGAGGAGATGTCAGCATCGGTCAAGTGACCAGACGCTGGATCCAAATGCACCGGACGCTAACTGCCTGCGTCCGGTCGCGCTGACTTGGCGGTACAGTGGCTAGGGTTTACCACCGGACGCTGGGCTGTGTCCAGTCGAGGTGGACCGGACGCGTCCGGTCGAGGAAAACCAGTTTTAGACTCTTACTGTACTCGACCGAACGCTGAGGCTCCAGCGTCCGGTCAGTTTTGCCGGAGCGTCCAGTCAGCCTCGTAGCCGTTGAAATCTGATGAACAGCGTTTGAAGCCAGTGACACGTGGCGTCCATCAGTGGACCGGACGCTGAGTCTAGGGTCTAGTCAGTTGGACCGGTGCATCCAGTCAGAGCGCAGTGTGCCCAGTGAAGGGGTACAATGGCTCTATTTCGTGGGGGCTTCTATTTAAGCCCATGGCCGGCTATGGCTCATATCTTTGGCCATTTTCATTGACATAGCAACCTTGTGAGCCTAGCCAAAGTCCTCTCACTCATCTTCATCATTGATTCATCATCATAGTGAGATTGGGAGTGATCCAAGTGCATTGTTTGAGTGATTGCATCTAGAGGCATTTGGTGTTCGTGCTTCGCTGCGGATTCCGCTTGTTACTCTTGGTGGTTGCCGCCACCTAGACGGCTTAGAGCAGTGAGGATCGTTGAGCAGAGGTGGTGATTGTCTTCGGCTCCGATCGTGGTGATTGTGAGGGGTTCTTGACCTTTCCCCGGCGGAGCGCCAAAAGGTACTCTAGTGAATTGCTTATGGCTTGTGTGATCCTCATCTTGTATTGGTTGTGCAGCACCCTATTGAGGGTTTGGCGTGTGAAGCCAATTAGCGCGTGAACCTCCAAGTGAGTGAATCGCCACAACGAGGATTAGCTTGCCGGCAAGCAAGTGAACCTCGGTAAAAATCATTGTGTTCATCCTTTGATTCCGAGGTGATTGGTCTTCATTGTTATTCATCCTTGTGATTGATTGGTTCACTCCTCGACACGGAGGTATAACTATCTTGATCACTCTCTTTACTTTACCGCAAACTAGTTGACAAGCTCTTTAGTGTAGCTAGTTGTGAGAGCTTGCTTGCTTGGTTGGTGTGGCTCTTTAGTTAGGCTTTGAGAGCACACTAACATAGAGTAGTGTCATAGCTATTGTGTGAATAGACACTATCTAAACTAGAATTGTGGTAGGTGGCTTGCATCTTGAGTAGGCTAGTGCAACACTTGCTTCGCCTCATAATTGTCTAACCATTTGGTTAAGTGTTGTTGTAGAAATTTTTATTAGGCTATTCACCCCCCCTCTAGCCATTAGGACCTTTCACCAGGGCAAGGCCGTGCGGCGCCAACTAGCGCAAGCTGGCCAGCGGCCGTAGCCCATCAAGATGCAAGCCCGACGCCAGCAGCGCCCACGCGCGCAGTGATCATGGCTCAGGCAGTGTGGCAGCAAACTGCATCGTGCACGCAATCTAAAGCTAAACAAAAATAGTTAATTATCTCATCTAAGGTTCAACCACTTATGCTAGTTTAAAGCCAACACTACCTGGTTCCTAACGAAACAATCGTTATGATCAAAGAGTAGCTAGGGGAAAAGATAAACGAGTGCCAAGGTAAGCTCGTCGCTGAAATGCCGGTTCATGAACAGAGAGCCAACGACATGGTTCAAAGCACATCCCAACGTAGTTCAGGCTATTTTTGCGAGAGCAACGTACTACCCAACATCACAACCACTTATACCATGCTCGAACACTCACTTTGATGCAACCAACAATACCAAAACATGAAACTAATGTTTAGGCATTTTTTGTTAAAATTTAAATAACAAAATAGCATTGTCTATTATCATTTCAGACTTACAAAAATTCAATGTTCGATTAGTACTAACCTCCCCTAACACTTTTGATTGAATTTTTAAAAGGTCTAAACCTTACCGGATTCAACTAACAATTGTACCATGATCTAGCCCATACTACATACTAACTCTTAGAAACAAAATATCTAAGCACTTCCTAATTAGTTTGTCCAATATAGTTTGCCAAAGAATGATACTTTTAACACAAGTCCAAGTGTTTGTCGGCAACGAAAATGACCCTTCTTAAATCTCAAGTTTGAATTTTGAACTCCCAAAATACTAACTAATAGTATTTATTCTCCAAAAATTAATGTTGTAGTTTCATCTACTACACTTACACTCTAAACTTTATTCAAGTACTACATACAAATTATATTTAATTTTTGTTTATAAAAATTGCTTCCGTGTCAATGTTTAAAACTACTTACTCTACTCTTCGCGTTAGGATATTTCATTAGCACATATATGCATTTAAGTAAACTAACTCACTATATTTATTTGACTCTCTCTCTCACACAGAGAAGTGAGCCACATAAGATTTGTGTATCATTTCAAGCGTGTTTTTAATCAAAAATCTAAGAAACTCGTTTCGGTGATTTTTCTTAGACCTAAATCTTGGTACTAAACAAACTCGTAACGCTAGGGGTGTTACAAACATACATCTGAAACACGTGTGTAGCCTTTGCAAACATATGCAACATCTAGATGAAACACTTACAACATATGTGTGAAAACAAATGCAACATCAGGATGAAACACTTGCAACATAATGTGAAACATATGCAACACCTAGATAAAATACGTGCAACATGCGTCTGAAACAGCTGTAACATTTAGAACAGATGCTTACAGCATACGTGTATAGCCATTCCAACATATACAACATCCCGATCTACTTTTTCAACATCCACATGAAACATTTGCAACATGCATATGAAACACCTAAACACTTGAAACATACGCTTGCAACATTCGAGGAAGGAAGGGAGCGTGAGGTGCAGCCGAAGAAGCCAACTCCAGGTCTGGCCACTCCGAATCTCTTGATGTCGTGAGCTGAGGTCGAGCGTCGCAGCGGCGCCAGCGTCTACAGCAACCACGACCTCCTGGTGGGGAAGGGCGAGGTCGGTAGCACCTCGCCATGATGAGGGATGGGGCATGGCATGCAGGGGCTTGGACCGGGCATGGCGCAATGAGGCAGAGTGGGAGTGGCAGGGGATGGAGCACTACGCAGAGGCAAGACGTGGCGCGACTATTGATGGTAGTTAACAACCATCATAAACTGTCAATATAACTTGTATAAATTCATGGATATGATCACCAACATAGGTTTAGGGGTTTAAACTAACAAATTTCACAAGTTTTGGTGAATCTGTGTTTCTAACAGGGTTTATTCAGAAAACCTTCAAGGTGGACCCAAACATCATAATTAAGCGTAATTATCCGCGACGAAAACAACTCCAAAAGACTCTAGAAGACACCAGAAGGCAAACCACCGAAGCAGAGGGCGGAAAGCAGCCAGGTGTAGGCCGCCCGGCCCAGGGGGCTCACATGTCAGCTTCACTTTGTGAGGTCGGTTCTCCACCGCCTTAGGGATTGCATCTACGCCGTTCTTTTAAGTCGGTTTGATCTGAGGGCTTAGGATTGATAGTCTCCCCTATATATACCAGCCCCTACCCCCCTTAGGCATCAATCATCAAGTCATTCAATCAAGAGACCAAACCCTAATCAGAAGAGAAGAACCTCAGAGCTCCACCATATTTACGGCATAGCTAGTTAGGTTAGATCTAGAGGGAGGCAAGCTTCGCTTGGATTCCTGATCTTGTCAAGAGCGTGGCTTGGTATAGCCCCTTGTATCCTCTTTTGTATCTTTCATTATTCATATGTTTACTATAATTGATTCGACATTGTTCTTAATACTATTCATGTTCCTAGTTATCATGTTCATCGTCTACTTTAATTATATGCTTAGTATAGCTAGATTATATTTATATTCAAGCATAAGTTCGTATAGCGCTAGCTCTAAAGTACACGGGGTGAGTGGTCGACATTGTGTAAGCGTGGTGCTTATACGTTGTTTACCTGCGGATGCACCCTATATTCCGGGCCATGTGATAGATCGCGAGTGTTACACTCTCGTTGAGTCCTTTGTAGTCCACTCCCTGAATATAGGTCAAGTAGGATCTAGTTACGAAGGAAGTCATGCTCTGTTCTTGATCTTCCTTAGTAATATCCCTTATGTGTAGATATGGAGTTGATCTTAGCCATGATTGTAGTACCCGGTTTTAAAAACAAAACCAGATACACACCATATGTGAGCCTAGGAAGTCAAATCTCACATGTAGTTACAAATAGAGGTAATATCAATAGACAATGCTTAATATATAACATACTTAGTATAAAGGATATAACCTTAGACGGCAAATAGCAGAAAGATAACTCCGATCTTCAGGTGAAGACTCCAATCCACAGGGACAACTGATTGGTTGATCACAAGCCCAACTCTTCTAGACACTAGCAATCTGGTACCCATCCGGGATTTTTCCAAAGTATAGAAAAGTAAAGCAAGCGTAAGACATGTCGTACTCAGCAAATATAACATGGGGTTCATGTGGCTCAAAAGGATGACACTGGTTCACTGCAGTTAGCTTTTAGTGAGTCATAATTTTAGCAAGTGAGTAGCCTCAAGTTTATCACAAGCCCACATAAACACATGATCAGGTAAACATAAATAATAAATATCATAAACAATTAACCATTAATGATCATCTATTCCGTAAGAGTTCTAAGGCCGCTCGTGACCGTGAGCATGACTGTTATAGTAGTTTTACACTCTGCAGAGGTTGTACACTTTCACCATGAGCCATGATACCCATATGCCCAGGTTAATTACTCCCAAAATACTTCCAAGGTGAGCAGGCATGGATCACTATGAAGTCTTTTAAAGGTTCGTCTAACAAGTGTAGCCCACTAAGGATTCTCCATCAACCATCAAAATCCCTCCCCCAAGGGGTGACTAACAAAAAGACAATGAAACCAAAGTGCACTCCCTTGGCAGGCCGTGGCATCAAACCAATCGGAGCCCCTCTTGCGCCTTTTGGTAAGCTAGTACGAGCTAGAAAAGGTCCTCATACTTAACTAAAGCAAGAGCCATATAGCACTCATGGTTATACTGTAAGTCCCAGTTGACCACTTACAGATAAGTTCTTAGGGAGAGGAATCTAGAGCACCATAATAATAGCCCAATGCTCTAGCCCCCTTGAGCCATGTTACTAAAAAGCATCTTTTAGTGTTTATTGCATATACCATTAGTCAAGTTACAAGATCATGGTCTTTAATTGAGCGCTAGCATCATACTACCCAAAATGCATAAACCCATAGGTATCAAGGTACAAGTTATCAACAACTAGGACATCCTTAGTGGTAATTAAGGTAGACACATGCAGTATGAATTAAATGATTAATAGTGAATAGGTAACAAGGATGATCCCATGCTATATTTGCCTTAAACTCAGATCCTTCTTATAGTCCAAACCTTCAATGAATTGCTTCTTGTTCACCATGTATTGCTCACCGACGGGACATGATCATAGAACACCACACAAACATCCATGCAATCATACATGAAGCAAATAATAGAACTAAATTAGAACAGTACACCAAACATATGAAACCGCAAGTGAAAATGTTTTAAAGATGTTCTACACGTTGCTATGCACACACAGACGCGAAAAGCACACTAATCGGAGCTACGGTGCAAAAGATACAACTACCGAAAGATCTACTCATGAAAGAAAATGTAAAACTATAAGCTTCATTTGTTTTAACTATATAAAATCATATATATAATATATTCTATAGATAATATAAATTGAATTAAGTCAAGTTTAGATTTGAATTATAAAACTAAGGTAATTTTAATCATATTTTATTTATAAACCTCATTGCATAAACATTAATCAAGTTAGGATTTAAATCATGAAATTTCAGAGCAATTAACATGGTAAACACGATTACGAATGCGTAGATCACGTCGTTGTGAATCTAACGCAACTTGAACGGGTTAAAACGGAGTTAAAACGCAGGAGATATGACCTAAACAAGGTAGTGGCATTTTTGTAAATAACCAGAACTTATTTTTGATTAAAAATAAATAAATTTGGGATTTATCAGAGCCAGGGACGGCGGGTTCTATTTAGCAAAAGCATAGGGGCTCTTTAGAAAAAGGGTAGGGACGGCGGCTTCAAAAATAGAAAAGCGCAGGGGGTCTTTAGCAAGATGGTCGTCGAAAGGGTATCCTTGAATCTGGGCCATCGGATCTTAAATGGAGGGCGGAGATCAGATCGGGAGGGGGAAGAGAGAGCACGGTCGCCGGAACAGGGCCGGGCGCGGTGGACCTCCATGGACGGCGGCGAGGAGCTCGCTGGCGTTCGCGGTTTAGGGCCTACGGACCACCGAAAAACAAACCAAAGGCATGGGGTGAGAGAGGAGATCAAGACGAACTCACCTAGACCGAAAGCAAGGATGGGGATGGACCGACGACACACGGCTCAACGGGGCAGACGGCGTCAACGGCGGCACGAGTTGCTAGGGTTCGCGGTTACGTTGGGGCGAGATAGGAAGGTGCTGATGAGGGGCAGGCGCTATTTATGAGGGCAAGGTGGATTGGGGCGCATGCCGAATCGGGCGGTGACGGGGCGGGTGCGGACTGACTGGCTCGGACACGAGCTAGGAGAAGACCACGACGCATGGGACCAGGTTGTCGATGAGAGAGGGCGTGGGACCGGCTGTTAGCCGAACCGAGAGGAAGGGCGCGGACGAGCTGTCCACCTGGGCCGCCCTGCTGCTGGGCCTACGGGGAAAGGGGAGGGGGACGCGGGCTTGCTGGGCCTCAGTGGGGGGGTGCGGAGCTGGTACGGGCCGAAGGAAGGAGGGGCAGAGCTAGCCTTCGGGCCAAAATAAGAGAGGAGAGGATTTTCTTTTTCATTTTATCTTTTTTTCCAAGCCATTTTCAAAAGGGGTTTTAAACCAATTTGAATTTGGATGAAATCCTTACAATACAAAAGGATAAATGCACCAGCATGTATGCACAAAAATGTTGCTAAGCCCTATGATGAATTTTAATTTAATGAGAATTATTTTTTCCTATGTTTCATGAACACAAAAATACAGAATTAAATCATTTTAGCTATATTTTCAAAGGAGCAAATTTTCAGGTGTTACAATGATTATTAAGTATAATTGCACTAATTATAGTATGCTTTGACTTGTAATTAAGAATGACTTAGTAATTATTTCTCTATTATCTACTTAGCTATGATAGTGCCATCTAAAGGAGTACTCTAAATGTTCATTATCATTTATCATTTAACATTCACATTTCATTTATCTCTTGATTTGCCCCTGCTGTGAGTAGAAGTTTGGTTATGGATTATCGCTCCATCATATGTATAAGTTATCAATATATTCCATCCGCCGGTCATTCCCTGTGGTAAAAATATAAATAACGATACCTGAAATACTTCCGGGTGAAATGCTTCAATGGTAAAGTATCTATGTGCTTGCAGATCTCTTCATATATACATATTTGCATTCTTTCTAGTCACAATAAAATACCTAAGTACTTCTCAGTATCATTCTAGAAGTGACGCTAGAAAGTACCAATAAGCATTTCTGGCATCTTAGATAGGGATGACAACTTAGCAAAAGTGATGTTAAGAAATATCAATAAACATTATGTGGCTACTTAAACAAGTGACAAGTTAATAAATACCAACAACGACTCGATGTGGGATCGGGGCACCACTGCGAGGCGGCTTGGGGCGGGCAGACGGCACAGTGAGCCGTGACGAGCGAAGCGAGGAGTTGGAGATTTCTATCGGCTTCGCAGTGTAGATGGAGTAGATAGAGGAGAGAGCGTAGATGTGCCTGTTTGGCCGGTCACTGTGCTGAAGCAAGCGCGTGTCTGATTTTTTAAGATTCCGAATGTACGTTACGTAGCATTACCGGAAAAAGAAATAGTAGAGAGCGATCGGCTTCTTTCACTTTTTCCTAGCGATATCATCGACGAAGCATGTGGGAGTTTAGTGGAATCTAAAACTCATATTCAGTCCATTGCACCTATGAGCAATGTCTTAAGTGAACAATATGGTCTCGTTCCATAGCTTGATTCAATTTCTCAAGGCTTTGAACTACCAATGGAGTATCAAACAAAGTATTACTTTCACCAAATTATTATATAGCGCGCGTGCGCCACTAACGCTAGCAACGTGCTCTTGCCGTTTTCGGGTTCCGTCTGTCTTTATGCCCAGAACTTTTCGTTTCTGGTGTCTTTTCACGTTTGCATTTGAATCGGCTGTTTCGTCTCCGAAATCTTATACAGCGCGCATGCGCTCAATGAGTTAACGACGCACGCCTTTTTTTCCCAGCATCTACAGGTGTGTTTGGTTGGGTGGCCAACCCCTAACTTGGCTTCCTGGAGCCAATTTTGACCTGTTTAGTTGCCTAGAAGTGGACTGGAGCCTGGCTAGGACTGGCCATCCGTATCCTTTTAGCCTGGCTAGGATTGAACGACCAAATCGGTCGTTCTTCTGAGCGAGGCCGGAGCCAGCTTCGAGCTGAGTTTCTCTCACCGCCCGGTGCTCCTCCTTCTCCCCCGCCAGTGCTCCCCTGCCGGCGCTGATGCTCCCCACCGGTGCTCCTCCTTCTCCCCCGCCTAGTGCTCCTCCTTTTCGCCCGCCAGTGCTCCCCTGCCGGCGCCGGTGCTCCTCCTTCTCCCCCGCCGGTGCTCCTCCTTCTCCCGCCCCATGGTCCTCCTTCTCCGCCACTGCTCCCTGCGGCCGGTGCTCCCCACCGGTGCTCCTCCTTCTCCCCTTGATGCTCCCCTTCTCCTGCTGATGATCCCCTACCGGCGCCGGTGCTCCCCCGCTGGTGCTCCCCCTTCTTCCCCGCCGGTGCTCCTCCTCCTTCTCCCACCGCCACCGTCACCGTGATTTGATGCGCGGCAAGGTCGACCACGACCGAGACACACGCGCTCCCCGCCGCCCCCATCCTCCCCCGCGATGCGGTCCTTCTCCGACTCGCGCCCCCCTCGCTCGGATCTGGTCGGTGTCCACGGCTGGGTCGCCCAAGCTCCTGCCACTGCTGTAGTACTCCAGCGTGTTCCAGCAGCCTTTGCAGCGTCCTGCTCTCCGTGCTCTCCCAGGCTTTCGGTGTTGGCGGTGATGGCGTGGCTTCCGGTGTTGGCCATGATGGCATGGTGCTGCGAGCCGCGGGCGAGCCAAAGCGCACAATGAGGTGGTGCGCGATGGTGCCGCCAGCCAAGTTGCCCGACATCGAAGACCCACCCGAGGCTCAAGGCCTCGGCGACCTGGTCCCCTCCGGCCGCTTGCTGCATGACGGACCAAGAACTCGTCGCCGCCATGCATCGCGTCGATGGCGGCAAGGAGGACTACGACGTCGTCGAGGCCCGCGACCGGCGGCATGACGGACTACAGCGTCGGCCATGGCTTGCTCTCCCTGCTCGCCTGAAAGGTGTTCAACGAATTGCTTCAAAGGGGGTGAAGTTACTGGCACAAAGAAGAGATGACTCTATCCAAGCCAAACCAGTCAAGCAAACAAACTAGTTACTAGCCAGGCTTAGATAGTGTATGCAACCAAACAAACCCATTTTGACTCGCTGGAGGCAGACTTAAGACTATCCTAACTTATTTTCTAGCTCTAGAAATTGGCCATGAAACCAAACACGCCGTACGTCTCCTTGCGTCCGCTTCCCTTCTGTTCCCGTCACCTTTTTTGTCGCACTCTATCTGATTGCGAAATATTGCGCCACGTCGGTCATTTAAAAAAAACAAAACAGTACGCCCGTTCCTTTCCCCTTCCTCCCCATTCAACGCGTTCGTTTCGTCTCCTTCGTGGCGGAGGTGGAAGCGAGCGGCGACGTCGGCGAGGCAGCGATTTGGGGCGGCCCCAGCTGACCTCCTCCCCGTCGACGTCGAGACAGAAGCCTCGTCGATGCCGGTGCAGCCCCCGTCGACCGTGGAGGTGAAGGCCCGTCGTCGCCGGTGCTGGTCGATTTGGGACGGATTTGTCGGCTCAGCCTCGATTCGAGGCGGAGGCGGAGGAGGATTCGAGCGGGCTGAGGGCTGATGAGCGAGGGCCCCCGACGAGTCCGCCGCCCATCGAGATCTGGCAGCTGCAGTTAGGACCAGGAGGAAGGAATCTAAACCCTACTGCGACATGACTGCCGCGCCGCGTCCGCCTCCCCTTCCCTGCTCTTCGAACCCTCTGCTCCCGTCGGGTGCGCGTGCGAGATTGTGTGCGTTCCGCCAGTCGTTCTGTGAGTCCCGACATGCGCAACGGCGCCGCCGTTCATGCAATGACGCGTCGTCTTGTCCCGTGGTCGAAACTGGTTCCTGGATAACAGTGGAAACTAATGTTTATTGTATAGATATAAAATGTTAATCTGTACAGATTTGGCTGTTTTATTTCCACTAGTTTCATACAAGTACAACTTTCAGAAATTTCAGATCCACGGAGCTGCTGGACTTGCCATTGCAAGTCTAATAACTGCCTCTGCTGCTTCCAAGAGAGGCAGGCACTAGCAATAGTGCTATTATGCTATTTGTTCCACACGGTTCATGTTGTGTTTGTGTGACATAATAGCACCAATAAAATGTTTGTCGGCTATTAGTTCCTCTCACCTTTGAAGCAAGCCCTTCCTGCTTTGTTTTGATTGATTGTTCTTGGATTTCATGGTTTCTGGGATTTATTTGTTGTTCATAGAGGGACGTTTGGGGATGGGGATTCGTGGTGTAATGAAAGGGCCAGAGGGCAACATCCAGTAGTTTGCTGCTTTTGATTGCAATTTACGAATTGTGATTTTATTACTGCTTTAACAGATGAGATGAGATTTTGCCTGGCGTGCCTGAGACAATTCTCCTCTAGCCGGAACGACGTAGATGCAAGCTGGTAATCAGAGAGGAATACTTGACCGCAAGGCTCAGCATGCATGTTATATAATTATTGAGTGTCTGGTGCCAATCCAAGCACACCAATGCAACTATATAATATCGACCCTCTGTTTCCAATTGGAGACTGAACATTTGATTAGAGTAGCATACTATTCTTATTCAGATCAGATAGATCATATAACAGTGGAGAGGTAGCTGAAATTAATAATTACAAGGTAGGCAGGGAATGCGAGCAGCGTGAAGGGGACCGTGAATCTGAGCTTCTTTGGTGCGTGGTTCTGTTTGCCAGTGCAACTTCTCCGTTATCTGCATTACAGGCACACAGGCAGGCAGCTCCACTTATGTTTTAGAAAACATTGCCATGGTTTCATAGACACATCCAGAGTCCAAAATAAAGCATCGCTTTAGCTTATCTTGATATCTTAAAGCCTATGTGAGTTTATTATTTTTTTGTTATCTATAATAAATATTATTCACTCTAATATAAAAAAATGACATGGACAGGTTAATGTGTTAGGATATGATGTTAGGATGGCTTAGTTTTATTTACATGATGAGATCTCTGCATTGTTAACAGGAATAATTTATTAGTCTGTGTATTAATTACAACAATTGATGAGAGTTGTTGTTACTTAATGTGCTATAAACTGCATCTATACGTACCTATCAGTGTGCTACTGCTGTCTGCAGCTCTGCAAAGCAATAACATTGTTAATTAATTGTCATGGTAGATTTTTTTATTTTGCTTGCCGTTGCACTGCTTAGACTACTTGTAGGTATGATATATAGGAATAGATTTGCAGCAACTATTGAATCTTGAAGTTTGAAGCAAACAGAGATTGTAGCCCACCGGTAAAGAAGCCGTCCATCAGTATCACAAACCATCATAGTATCAAAATAGTATCTGGCTTAGTGCTTGTTGTTGTGTTGGCATGCCTGCATCCATTGATGGTGTTTTTCAGCCGGCTTTCAGTTCTTGTTATTTTTTTGTCTTTTATCATCTGTGTAGGAACTCCTGATTTTATTCTGTCTGTGTGGGAGTACACAATTAGTTGACACTAGTTGGTTCTGTTTTTTCTGTGTGAACTCTGAAAAATTGAATTTTCAGCACTTGGTTCGGGGCACACCTTTTTTCGTTAAACTATAGTCAGAGTTGTGCATTCTTGATAAGATGTTTATGAGAAAAAGAACAAAAGGACAAAATGGTAGTGTAGGGCCTCATGGGGGATTCAGTTTCTTTGTTTTTAAAGAGATATTCAACAGAGGAGACTACTCTAAGTTGTTAAGGCTAGGTGAAGAATTCTAGGAAGAGCTTGCAAACTTTCTGAAAGAGCAGAGTGATCTGTTGTGGCTTCATGAGATATGCTTAAACCAGTTCTCATCTGCTTCTGAGACCTTTCATACCTATCCTCTGCGTGGTAGTCCCGATGGAGATGATAGCATCACAACCAGCAGAAAGCCACTATCCTTTGTTGAAAGAAGACGTCTTATTTATTTCTCTAAAATTGTTGCAATAGCAGATAGGTGTTTCTGCCTACTTTCATGTTATACTGTACAGTCTGCACTGAAACAATTCACTGAGAAACTTCTCATATTCTGCTTGTTTCTGCTGCCCCCTTTTTTTTTTGTAGCCGATGGTGTTTTATGATTCTTCAATATGAATTTTGATGTTAAATTCCAAGTCTCATGTCTAATTCTGTACGTTAGCTGAGGAGCCATCACACAATTGTTTCCATATGACATTTTGAAGATTCATCAATTATTGACTTACCTGCAATTTTGCAGGTCGATAGTCTGTGGGAGCAAGTGAAGAATAAAGTGGGCTTCTGCAGAAAAAGATTGAATTCGTTATTTCTCCATATTTTACTGAGGTATTGTCTGGTCCTCTTCCTACCGCATTGCTAACTTGTACCTCTAGTTAAAACAATTGATTAGGTTTTTCTTGCTAAGATATTTTTCTTTTTTTAACCTAATAGTACAAAGTTTATAATGTGATAGTTGAAGGTTTTGAATTTACTAGTACAAAGTTTGTAATGTGATAGTTCAAAGTTTATAAATTCTTAGTGTAAAGTTTTAAACCTAGCAGTACAAAGTTTGTAACGTGATATTTCAAAGTTTTTGAACCTACAGTACCAAAGTTTGTAATGTGATAGTTCAAAGTTTATAAAATCTGACGGTAAAGTTTTTGAAGCTAGCACTATAAAATTTATAATGTGATAGTTCAAAGTTTTGAACCTAGCGGTACAAAGTTTGTAATGTCATAATCCAAAGTTTATAAATCCTGAGTGTAAAGTTTTGAACCTAGCAGTACAAAGTTTATCATGTGATAGTTCAAAGTTTTGAACCCAGCGGTACAAAGTTTGTAATGTGGTAGTTCAAAGTTTATAAATTCTGAGTTTAAAGTTCTCAGCCTAGCATTATAAAGCTTTTAATGTGATAGTTCAGAGTTCTGAAACTAGCATTACAAATTTTGTAATTCGATAGTTCAAAGTTTATAAATTCTGAGTGTAAAGTTTTAAAGCTAGCAGTACAAAGTTTGTAGTGTCATAATTTTAAAGGTTATATATAAATTCTGAGTGTAAAGTTTTGAAGCTAGCAGTACAAAGTTTATATTGTGATATATCAAAGTATTGAATCTAGCAGTATAAAGTTTATATTGTGGTAGATCAAATTATTGAATCTGGTAGTACAAAGTTTGTAATGTTGTAGGTCAAACTTTTATAAATTCTTTGTGTAAAGTTTTGAACCCTTTGCCATATAGAGGGCCTGTTTTGCAGGGCTCTGGCTCCTCTGAAAATGGCTCCGGCTCTGGCTCCTCTGAAGGAGCAGCTCCTCTGGAGGAGCTGAAGCCGTTCTGGAAAACGTTTGGCAAAACGGCTCCTTCACACTAGACGACGTGAACCCACAGCAAGGAGCCACGCGAAGCTCGTTTTTGAGGCTTCTCCTGCGCAGGCAAAAAATGGCTTCGGCTCTTGACCAGCTCCCCATGCGAAGCCCTTTCCAAAACAGGCGTTTGGCATAGCTCCTGCAGGAGCCCTGCCAAAGAGGCTCAGAGTTTGTAATGTTATAGTTTAAAGTTTTGAACCTAGCAGTACAAAGTTTTATAATGTCATAGTTTGAAAGTTTGTAAATTCTGAATGTAAAGTTTTGAACCTGACAGCACAAAGTTTATAATATCATAGTTCAAAGTTTTGTATCTGCAAGTATAAAGTTTATAATGTCATAGTTCAAAGTTTATAAATTATGATTGTAAAGTTTTTGAACTTAGCAGTGTAAAGTTTATAATGTGATAGTTCAAAATTTTTAACCTAGCATTACAAAGTTTGTAATGTGATAGTTCAAAGTTTATAAATTCGATTTGTAAAGTTTTGAACCTAGCAGTACAAAGTTTGTAGTGTCATAGTTGAAAGTTTATAAATAGTTTATAAATTCTGAGCGTAAAGTTTTAAACTTGGCAGCACAAAGTTTAAAATGTCATGGTTCAAAGTTTTGTATCTAGAAGTATAAAGTTTGTAATGTCAAAGTTCAAAGTTTTATAAATTCTGAGCGTAAAGTTTTTAACCTAGCAGTGCAAAGTTTATAATGTGATAGTTCAAAGTTTTGAACCTAGCAGTACAAAGTTTTGAACCTAATACGAAGTTTATAACTTCACACATTTTTTAATCCGTTTACCTTGTCTTGTTTTTTTTAGGGTATTAGTGACAACTATTTTGGTACTGAAGAACAGAATCCACATGTGCTTTATATTAGCTAATTGCAATGACATATATATCTCGACAAATAAGATGTACTCATTTCTCTAGTTTTTTTAAAACTTCATAACCATTTTTTATTTGTTTCTGTATTGGTTGAATTGTTAATCCCGTATAAAATATAATGGAACATAAGATATATGAATTTTGAAAATAGTACTTCTACATCTATTTGGATGTCAAACCATCTCCCCGTCTTTTTCATCTTCCATAAACCCGCTATCCTGAAAGAGAAAAAGAAAATAGCTCGTAGAATCCAAATTAGCCCATTGGCCTAGACAGGAGAATCGCTAATGGGCCGGCCCAGAGTCTAGACATGAGAAAGGGGAAAATTACGTTGGGGAAACCGCGCTGTTACGGGGAGGGACGCGCGCTGCTATCGCTTCCGGTGCACGCGCCGGCAACAATCGGAGCGCACGCGCGCCGAGGAATAGTCCCGGTTTCGTCTTAGCCTCGTTTAGTTACACCCTAATTTTCAAAAAGTTGCTACAGTATCTGTCATATCGAATGTTTGCGGTTCGTGCATAAAGTATTAAATGTAGACAAAAAAAAAACTAATGCACAGTTTGATGGAAAATTACGAGACAAACGTTTTAAACCTAATTATTCCATATTTAAACACTATTTGCCAAATAAAAAACGAACGTGCTACACCCAAAATCCAAATTCGTACAACTAAACCGGGCCTTATTTTCCCTTTCTCTGCTCGTGTGCTTCGTCTTCTTCGAAATGGAGGCAGAAGCTCTTCCCCATCGATTCGCGCTGCACCAACAGATCTTCCTCATCGATGTGGAGGCAGAAGCCTCGTTGACGCTGGTGCGGCCCCCGTCGATGTGGAGACGGAAGCTCCCTCGTCGCCGGCACGGCCTCGATTTTGGGGCGGCACCAACTGGTTTTTCCCCATCGAGGCGGAGGTGGATTCGAGCGTGCCGAGGGCTGAGGAGCGAGGGGCCCGGCGAGTCCGCCGCCCGTCGAGATGCGGCGGCTGTAACGAGGGCCGGGAGGAAGGATCCAAACCCTAATGCGACACGATTGCTGGCCGCGCCACTGTGAGGACGTCGACATCGTCACCGGCGACCGCCTCCAACGCTCCAGTTCCTCTAGGTAGGCGCCGCTGCCCTGTCCGCCTGCCCTTCATCCGCTGATTCTCCTGGATCTGCGGGCTAGGTGAAAGGGGATCGAGTGTTCCTTGTACTCATTGTCCACTGGTTGCTAGGGTTCGTCCTAACCCTCGATTCTAGGTGGGGAGGCAAATCATGTGATGCAGGTAACATCTTGTGTTTTTTCTGGGATTTTTTTTTGTTTTGGTTGGATTTGATATGCTCATCGGGCTATTCATTTTTCTCTGGGTTAATTTCTTCTCATAATTTCTTCTCTGTGTTGATTCAAGGCGTATTGTGTTCGTTCATAAGGGTTTTTACTATATGTTTTGCAGCCATGTGTGTTCAAGTCAGTATGATTTATCTCTACGAGCATAAAAAATTATGTGAGTCAATTTCCTCTCCCTTGATTTTTTGGGAGCTTGTTTTCTTGATGGGATCGACCAAGGATGAGCACCTTAAATATGTAGTGTCGTAATCCATTATCGCAATGTCTGCAAGTTCGATGCTATGCAAATCCTTGTTTGAATATACATATGTGCTTCTCTTGTTGATGGTGCTTTCTTACTCCATTTATATGTAATGTATTAGAGGTCCTATGCTTTTAACATGAACATCTGTGCCTCCAAATGTTATCCATTTAATGCATTTGTTCCAAGTATATTTTTGCTATTACTTCCAATGGAATAGAAACATATGAATGCCATATTGAATGGGCGCTCTCCTCTCCACTCGAACGTGGCGCGGCAGCGGCTCCCTCTCGCCCCCTCCTGCGCGCTCCGCCGCTCGGCTCCTGGCCTCTGTACGTCGGCGGGCGGCAGCCAGGCCAAGCGGCCAGCCGGTGGGCGGCTGCCGGCTGCGGCCTGCCCCTGGGGCCTGGGGCTGATGCTTGCCGCCCTGCAGGTGCTTGGAGGATTTAATCAGGGTCTAGCTGTGGCCGCCGGCTGACCTTCAGTTGGTAGAGGTTGATGGCCATGAGTATCATCCCTAATTCATTGTTTGTGATGATTAGGAGTTCCTTGATTAGCAATTCAGGAACTGGTATTTGGCTGTGGCTTTTGCAAACTGTGTCGTCTATATGATTTTCTATGCTATTGATACTGTAGTTTTCTAGGACAAGGACAATAGAGGCATATATGATTTTTATTAGCTTCAGTTATTTTCTATAAAATGTCAATACTGCTCTATATTGCTTTGAGTCTGGTGTTAGAATTTGCTCTACTCATTGCACTGAACCTGTAATTTCTTTGAAGTATGAAGTGAGAACCTGCTCTGTTAATTGCTTGCTCTATAGTTGCTATCAACTATTTGAGTGATATTTGGATGAAAGTAATAACACTGAAAGTCTTCTGCACATATATTTAATCAACTGTATCACTACTAACAGGCAATAACCTGATACGTCAGCTTAGAATATGTTGTTTCACTACTAACCATGTTGTAATTTAACTACAGCTCTATTTTCCATAGCCTGCAATTTAAAACTTTCTTCCCAGCTGTGAGTAGATGCATCTACTAGTGCTAGCGCAAGTGCTACTGCTAGTTCTGTCCTCCCTTTGCTTACACTGAATCTTCTTCTATGTAGGGATGAAAATGACCAAACAACCAGTATCACCTTGATCACCGTATGGGTAGGGTCTAGTACCCACAGAAGCGTTTCAGATCCTTTCAACAGCTTTGCAAATTTCCTCCCCTCTTTGCTGTTAAATTGATTTTGGACTCATCAGTCCGGAGGTGGTGTCCTCTCCTGTGTTGCTGTAAAATTGAATTTATGGACTCATCAGTCTGGAGGTGGCTCAATCAGGTGCGTAGTTCTTGTGATTTTGCCTCTCTTTTTTCTATTTTTGTATATTTAGTTTCCTTTGTTGCTTGTGGAATCCCTACAACCATAGTTCAATTTAGTAGTTCGAAATTACAACACCTACTGAATTTGGGACGGTATGAGTAGAATGAGTTGCATGATTTGATATGAATTGTTACTGTTTGGAAGTGGAACTTGCTAATTCCTAGTTATGATTTGTATTCAAATTACAAAGTTTTAAATCTTAAAGTAAACAGTTTTAAATGTGTTAGTATAAAGTTCCTGAATTTAAAGTGTAAAGTTGAAAATTACAAGTTTTGAAGTGTGAAATACAAAGTTTTAAATATGCGAGTATAAAGTTTTAAATGTGCTTGTATAAAGTTCCTGAAACTGCAATACAAAGTTTCTAGATATGTGAGTCCAAAGTTAACAGATATCCATTGCAATGTTAATGTCCTCACTATTCAGGTTTCAACTTAGTTATTTCTTATTATATTGGTTTTTGATACTACCAGAAAATCTTCTTTTGGGTGTAACAAGTGACGTAGTTGTTTCACTAACCAGTGTTTCCATGAAAGAATGGAGAAGAAGTGACATATGTTCAATTTTTTTGATCTGCATGGGCAATTTTTAACTATCATTCCTTATGCATTGTGATGTTGTACATGCATGTTACTGCCATATGTTCTAATTAGATATTTTGTAGTGCCAAGTTTGTAATTACTAAGTTTCTAAACTAGTCATACTCTAGTATGTAGGTCCTCATACTTGGCTGCAATATAAATTTTTTATTTTTGCAGTTCAATTTTTTCTGGTGAACTACAACAAAGTTTCACAATTTAGAGTGCAAATTTTAAAAAATTAAAGTATAATGTTCAAATGTCCTAGTACAAAGTATTAAATGTGGTAGTATAAAGTTCCTGAATTTCAAAAGTAAAATTTGAAATTACAAAGTTTTAAATCTTAAAGTATAAAGTTTTAAAAGTGCTAGTATATAGTTCCTGAATTTAAAATGTAAAGTTTGAAATTACATAGTTCTAAATCTTGAAATATAAAGTTTTAAATGTGCTAGTATAAAGTTTCTGGATTTTAAAAATAATTATTGAAATTACAAAGTTTTAAATCAAGTACAAACTTTTATGTGTGCTAGTATAAAGTTTCTGAATTTAAAATATAAAGTTTGAAATTACAGACTTAAATCTTGAAATACAAAGTTTTATATGTGCTAGTATAAAGCTCCAGAATTTAAAATCAAAGTTTGAAATTACAAAGTTCTAGATCTTGAAATATAAAGTTTTAAATGTGCTAGTATAAAGTTTTGGATTTTAAAAATAAAGATTGAAATTACAAAGTTTTAAATTTTAAAGTATAAACTTTTAAGTGTGCTAGTATAAAGTTTCTAAATTTAAAATGCAAAATTTGAAATTACAAAGACTTAAATCTTGAAATACAAAGTTTTATATCTGCTAGTATAAAGTTCCAGAATTTAAATGTAAAGTTATAAATTACAAAGTTCTAAATCTTGAAATATAAAGTTTTAAATGTGCTGGTATAAAGTTTTTGAAGTTTAAACATAAAGATTGAAATTACAAAGTTTTAAATCTTAAAGTACAAACTTTTTAGTGTGCTATTATAAAGTTTCTGAATTTAAAATTTAAAATTTGAAATTACAAAGACTTAAATCCTGAAATACAAAGTTTTATATGTGCTAGTATAAAGTTCCTAAATGTGCTAGTATAAAGTTTATAGAGTCATAGTTCAAAGTTTGTAGATTTGGTGACTGAAGTTCGAGTTCGGTTTTTTAGTTTATAGATGTTGAAATTCTAGCAATGTGCTGCATGAAGCCTCTAATTTTAGAGGACAAACTTTACAACTAAAAGGTTCTCATAGTTTAGTGTATAAAGTTTTAGAGTGTTGTAGTTAAATATCGCAACAGTTGTGTTGAAAGTTTTTGAATTACTTTTTTGTATCTTCAAGTACAAAAGTTTGGATGCTGGGAATACAAAGTATATAGTGTGCTGCTTCAAAGTTTGTAGATTCAGAGTGCAAGTATTTATTTCGAACCAGTGGTTACAAAGTTTTTAAAGCCAAACTTGAAAGTTTTCTAGAACTTGGGGGCGAATTTTAAATTTATTTTTTTCATATATGAAAGTGTAAAGTCTGGAATCAATTTTATAATTTGGGTTGTACTCGTTTTTTTTACATATATAAATGTAAAGTTTAACATAACTTCATACATTTTTAATTTGTTTATCTTGTCTTTTTTTTCTAGGGTATTAAAGCCAACTGAAAACGGAATCCACATGTCTTTTTTATTAGCTATCAACAAAGACATATATATCTTGATAAATGAGATGTACTCTATTGTATTTTTTGTGCCGATAACTTTGCCTGTCTTTTATAGACAATTTTTATTTCTCTGTATCGGTTGAATCATCAGTCCCATGCAAAGTATTATGAAATATAAGATAGTATCAATTTTGAAAATACTACTCCTACATCTATATAGATGTCAAACCATCCGCCCGCCCTTTTCATCTCCCACATACCCGCTATCCCGAAAGAGAAAAAAAACTCATAGAATTTAATTACTGGGCCGTGAATCTAGATAGAAGAAACATAAAATGCCAAATGGGCCAATTAAATATGTATGGGTTGAAGCTAGACATGAGAAAGGAGAACCAAGAAGGCTTATTTGGATCTATACCATTACAATTTTGTAAGTTTGGAAAAATGCCATTACAATTCGCCTATTTGGAGAACTGCCATTATAATTGTCTCTCATTCATCCATACCATTTTATACGTCTTCCACCTATATAGGCCCACTGTCAGACATGTATAAATACAGCAAACGTGTATAGATGTCAAGTCTCGCATACTCCGTCAAAACAAGACAGCCCGCGGCGGCTAGCGCGCGGCAGCGCTTGCCCCGGCAGCCTGCGCGCTAGGCGGAACGGCGGTGCTCGCCCGCGGCGGCCTGTGCGCGCAGAACACTGGCTCACTGCCACAGCGGCCGGCGCGCGTGTGGAACGGCGGCGAGGCGACGAGCGCCCGCGGTGGCCTGCGCGCGAGCGGCTGCCATCATCTGCGGCCATCTCGCCGCGGTGCTCGTCCTGCTTTGCATCCCGGCACTCTGTGCGTCATCTGCCGCCCACAACGTGTCCGCTGCCATGGGCGTCGGGTGCGCGCTCTCCACGGCCGCCGTCTTTTTCTGGGCGCGCGTGTTCTACCTTCCCAAGGTGTACGAGCTCGGCGACACCCGCTGCACATCCTGCTCGCCCATGTGCTACGTCTGGCTTGCCACGCGCCAGTCCTGATGCCCATGGCGCTCGTCCCTGATCAACACTGTCCTAGGTCGGCGACGGATTGGAACGCAACAAGCTAGAGAATTTCCCATACCAGATCGAAGCATCAAAATTTCCGTTCAGAAAAGGGACAAAATACTTCTAGTGCTAGGCTAGAAAAACAAAGTGACGCTAGAAAAATGATGTCCAGTCCAAAGCTTAAGCCACCGGAACCACGGAGGCAATGAACCGTGAGATCATTGCACCGGTCGCTGCACGTTCGGCGCGCTGACCGGTGAGCAGTAGCCAGCCAATCTCGTAAGATACAGACGCGTCGATGTAGGCGTATTGGACCTGCTCCACGGACAGGCGCCGCGCGTCCCACTTGCTCATGGTCACCGACTGGGGCTTGTTGATGAGCACCCCCCATGACCTCGCGGAGCGTCTTCAGCGACGCAGTTCGGAGCTCGGGCCTGGCGAGCACCTCCGCCGCGACAGCCCCTGAATGCCCATCGGCGTGTGCTCGTCACCAACGTCGTGGCGGCGTCCATCGGCGGGCGCTTCTTCCCCGACTCGCACGACCTCTGCGCAGGCCGCCGCGGGCGCTCTCCGCCTCGTGTGCTCGCCTCCGCGCCGCTCGCGTGCAGGCCACCGCGGGCGCTCGTCGCCTCGCCGCCGCGCCGCTCGCGTGCAAGCCACCGCAGGCGCTCGCTGTCGTTCCGCTTGCGCGCAAGCAGCTGCGGGCGTGAGCCAGCGTTCTGCCTCGCGCGCAGGCCGCCGCGGGCGAGCGCCGCCGTTCCGCCTAGCGCGCAGGTTGCCGGGGCGAGCGCCGCCCTCCACCTTGTGCGCTGGCCGCCGCGGGCTGTCTTGTTTTGACGGAGTACGCGGGACTTAGACGTCTATACACGTTTGCTGTATTTATACATGTCTGACAGTGGGCCTATATAGGTGGAAGACGTATAAAATAGTATGGATGAATGAGAGATACAATTATAATGGCAGTTCTCCAAATAGGCGAATTGTAATGGTATATTTTTGCAAAATTGTAATGGTATAGATCTAAATAGCCCGAAGAAATATGCTTCCCGGCCCGCAGATCGCAACCCGTCAACCCACCTCCAGCGTGTTCAGAATGGGTGCGCTACTCAAGTTCTGTACGCACACGCGCCGCTAATTATTCTGGTGGGTGTGCGCCAGTACCGCTGCCAGCGCACGCGCGTCGAGCAAGAGCCTTATGATAACAACATTGTTGTTGTTCTAGCAAGGCAAGTTCCAATCCTTGCTCATACCATGAATTTATTCTAAATTAATGCTCCGACTTATTATAGCACTATCATAAATGACCACAATACCTAGCAAACCAACTTTAAAATGTGTTAAGATTGACTAATGACTACGCAATCTAATATATTCACGTATGTGTCATTGATATTCATGTATGCTTAATTAAGTAATCAGCCAATGTGTTGGATAATCATATGTGCACCATGATTTACGCGTTAACGACGAAATCGGGTTTCGAGCTTATTAACCTCTATCTGCAATAAAGTTGGAGACCTTCATGCATTCCCTTGTGGTTTGTGGAGGCTGATTAACCTCCCTTCGCCATAGGGTTGGAGAACTTCGTGCATCCCCTTTTATAGATTGTTGTGTTCTTAAAACCATTACTTAATTATGGATTTTGTTTTTGGATAGTTGGATCCATTGAACTCTAGGAGGTTTCATCCTTTACATCCCGTGGCAACAACATCATCGATGCTTGTTTAAAGTCTTAGTTACTCCCTATATATAGAAGCCAGCCAAGGGTGCCAAAAGCTACAAGATGGGTCAAGCCCGCCTCACATGTTTGGCAGCCAATTCCTTCAACAAATGAGTTCCCATTAAATTCAGCATGAATAGTGGCACAAGGACCAGGAGCCACATCAATACAAAGCCTATATCATGATGGCTCAGTCCTGTTTGGTAGAATAGTAGGACATACAAGAAGGCCTGCACCATCACATTATGATTCTGCAAAACAAGAATCCGAGAAACAAAAGAGTTCGCTATCATCCTAGACAATGCAACAACAGTCATAATATAGAAACACGACAAAAAAAAGTAAGTACAAGGACCTTAAATATTGTGTAATCAATTCTAATGTACCCATCAATCTCATAGTCACAAAGTTCACCGTTTGACAGGTCAAAAAACAGGGTCAAGGAACGTGGTACGTTACTTGTGAGAGGTTTTACATGGTGGGGGTCGAAAATGACCTTGGGTACATAGGTCGGGGTCAATGTTCTTGGGTTAAGGGTCGATGCTTTCAATCCTGTTTTTTTGGGACTGATCATGCTACTCCTGCTGTGGTAATTGCCTAAGATCACGTTAACCACACCATGGACCTGGCTAGGTATCAACAGTAAAACCCTAAATTCCAGTTTTTTTGGGAATTATTCATCACTAGACACTAGATTAACTGGTATCCTTATTTTTACGACACTTGAATTGCTTATTTCCATGATCTTGAGGTTCCAGAAAGACAGATTGATAATCAATAATGTATCAAATATAAATGTGGTATGGTTCTCAAAAAGTCAAAAGTCAAAGATCAATTTGGTATGGTTCTCAAAGGTCATTGACTCACTATTGTACCAAACAATGCATCAAAATTAGACAAGGGAAACTCCTTTCATAGTCATTGCAAATGCTTGTTTACACACACAACCGCAAAAACATTTGAATACATATCATAATAAGATGCATGAGTAGACCATATGTGAGCACACAAAGAACAAAAATTCAGCTCCCTAACTTTGAACAAAGTATCCCACAAATCCCCTCACTTTGTGTTCTGACACAGAAGATCTAATTAGAAACTAATTGATGTACGAGTCATACATGGAAATAGATTGCAGGTAACATGGAAGAGCATATTATATAGTTTCATTACACAGATTGCACAGGAACCTGGTTTTGGCAAAAGTGCCAGATTCAGAGCAAAGTGATTCTGTTGATTACAGGAAGTCAGGAATGCATTGGACGGGAAGGAAAAGAGGTGAGATCGAGTTAGTATGCAATTATGCAGTTCTGTTGACCCTGTGGTTGTAACCTGACTGATGTAGACAGTTTTCGATTTAATTTCATATGATTATAGTTGTCTACAGTCTACACTACACAGGTAGAATAAGTAACATATAGACCAATGACTTCTAGATTGCGCTCTTAGAGACTTTTTTTTTCTCGAATACGCAAAAGATTTGCGTATCATTGTATTAAGGAGAAGAGTCTAAAGAAACATACAACGCGCTTCTATCGAGCGCCAAAGGAGGTCGACCTAACACAGCCGAAGCTGAACCATCCTAGCAAAAGATCTCATGTTTCGATATTACATAAAAGGAAACAACCAGTATCGACGTACCATTGTGGCCTATGAGGTGGCCTTGTGTCTTCGCGGCTGCCTGGACGGTGCCTTTCCAACGGCCGGGAAGAGCTCGTCCAGCGCCTCGGCTTCGGACGCAGTCAGGTTGCCGTCGAAGAGCCTGTCAAAGGCCTCCAATTCCGGAGCGGATGGCGCAGATGGACCCTTGGTGTAACCCATACGCTGCATGATCAGCACCTCACCTCGCTTGGAAGCTAGCACTCGGGAGAGGTTCTGAGCCGCCAACCGCCTACTCTGCCACGGCAGTACTGGCTTAGCAGAAGGTTGCTTGGGAGGCTCGCGAATCAGCGGAGAATCCCTCTTACGCGTGACATTGTTGATGAAGTTGTCGAGGTGTTGTTTCGCGGAGTCGTCATTGTCCACAGCCTGGTGGGTAACCCACGGTGGTGAACTGGAAGGGCCATCCACCGCGAGGTCGACCGCGTGTGTCCTCGGCGAGTCCACTGCCCACTGAATGGGGCGTGGGGGTGGTGTCCGTAGCACACAAGAGGCTACTACATCCTCCAGCTGGGGGGGGGGGCGCCACCGCTGGTGCCTCATCCGGAAGCTGGGGGGTCGCCGAAGTTGACGAGAGGTGCTCAAGGGAAGGCCACGTGACGATCTGACTGCCGACGAGCGAGGCCGTGAACTCCTCAACCATCGGGTCCTCCGAGATGTCGCGATCCTACGTGGCGCCTGGGTACAACATGAGAGTCAACGGGTCGGGCTCAACCATGCCCGTCGCGTTGGTCAGCCCATCGTGCCTTGCCTCAGTTCCAACAGCGACCGAGGTGAAGTCCAGTGTCGTTTGGTTGGCCCCTGTCGACCGCCCGTAACTGTCGGTGACGACACTCGTTGCCGCAGCAGTGTCGTCCCCCTTTAGTCGACGCCGACGTCTCCGACGCCACCACCGTCTGCGCCCACCGCTGTTGCGCATGGTCTCACCTGGCACAATAGCTGCTGCACCCAGCACAGCCCCAGCCGCTCTCGACGTGTCGGCCTGAGTACGCGGCCGGTTGCCCAAGATACGTTTTGCCGTTGCTTACAGTCCCGCGCGAGGTGTCGGAACCCCTTGCATCGGAGGCAGCATGGAGGCAGCTTGCAGGTTGCCACCCTATGCGCGATGGAGAGACAGTTGAAGCGCTTCCCGCGTAGATCCACCGGATAGCGGGTACGGGGCCGTTGGTTCGCCGATGCATTGCGGGCGGGGCGTGCACCTTCGGCATTGCTTAACGACCCCTGCGACAAGACCTCACGCCAACCGTCGGTGTCCGGAGCAGAGATGCGCTGGCGGGTGGAGCCTCGTCCACGACGTTCGAGGCACTGTCTGGCGGGGACACGGCCATCCACGGGCCGAGCAGGCAGGCCGTGCACTAGCTGGGGCGCGGCCATGGCCGGCGAGTCCTTCGGTTGCGTCGCCCGTGCCCAACGCCAGCACTAGTAGCACTGTTGTGCGCACCTCCTGCGACGTTGGCTGGTCGGGCCCCCTCAGCTAGGGGGCGCTTGCCTTGCTCAGCAGCAGCGTTGCCGCGAGTGAGGCGCGGCTTGGCACGCTCCAACAAAGGCGACGTCCGGAGCTGCAACCCCTGGCGGACTGCGTCAAGGTAGGAGGTTGGGGAGGTGACCGGGGACCTCTCCATGTCAGAGTCATCAAGGTCCTCATCCGCCCAACAACGAGCCTTGGGACGCCCCATCGATCTGTCCCTAGGGTGGAAGGGGGAGGCGAGGGGGGGGACAGAGAGGATGACGGGCTGGGCGCGGAGGGGTGGATGAGGAAGATGTCAAGCCCGAACGTTGGATGAGGCCGTTGTGGCGAATTGGGCGCCTCGTCATCCGAGACGTCCTCGACGAGAACCAGCAACTCACCCTCCACCAACCGTGATTCGGGTTGGGCAGCGGCTGCGCCCGGTGGCGGTGGGGGGCCACGCCGGATCTGGTGCCCCCGTAGGGCTGTAGGGCTGCAGGGAGCTCGTGTCGACGGTGACCACCCCTGACGGCGGAGGGGGCATGGGTGGCGGCGTCAGCTCTGTAGAGGAAGGAGCGGGCTCCACTAGCG
The DNA here is from genome assembly GCA_904845875.1 of Miscanthus lutarioriparius. NCBI lineage: Eukaryota > Viridiplantae > Streptophyta > Magnoliopsida > Poales > Poaceae > Miscanthus > Miscanthus lutarioriparius. The sequence goes on along the minus strand of CAJGYO010000010.1, from coordinate 101,533,286 downwards.
ACGTTGGCAGCGACGTGGCCTCCCCGCAAACGGCTGAGGTGCCCGCACCTGGCCCAGCGGCCTCAGCGCGTTTGCGGGCCGCAGCGGTGATGGCCACGGCAGCAGCAACCTCCAGCGGCGTCGAAGGGGGCGGAGTGGGTGGGGTGACGCCAGATCGCCCCCCCTGGCGTGGCTGCACACCGGCTGGGAAACCCGTTTGGGCTGGCATGGCATTCGGTGCAGGTGGTGGATCCTCCACACAAGGCCTTGGGGCGACCGCGGCTGGCTCTAGCGGTGGATGGGGCAGTGGCGCGCCGGTGGATGAGGTTCCCGCAGTGGCGGTGTCCGCCCCATGTGGTCGCGGGACGCCGGACGAGTAGCCCGACGCGGATGGCGGCGGCGGCCGCTCGGCGCACTCAAGCGCACCCACGCGAGGGCGAGGAGAGGAGGGTGGCGTAGCCGTGGAGGCAAGCTTCGGCTCAACCGGCGTTGAGGAGGGGGCTGCCATCATGGCCGGCGCCCGCCCGAGCAGCGAGGGTGCGGCTGGCCCGCCATGGCCGGCTGCCGCGCACGAAGGGTGAAGGACTGACGTGGACAAAGGTAGGGTGCTGGTGGGGGAGGGGGAGTGGGAGGGGGAGGGGGCCACCGGCGCCGGAGCGGCAGCCGGCGGCGGCGGCACCAGGGTGAAACCCTAACGGGCAGCGTGGCCCATCCTTCTGAATTGTCTTCGATCTGACCAACAAGTCTTCCCAGCAGCTATAAGCTCTAAGCTCTTACTAGTAATTTTCCAGCACGACAACTTCGGCATCGGCGGGAATGGGAAGGGAACTGCGGTGTCGTGGCACTGTGATCACCCGACCAGGAAGGAACTCACGAGATGACCCCTTGCCAAGACTTACACCGAGGCCTTCGCCTTCTCGCTGCCCGTCTGCGCGGCTACGCCCGCTCCTCCCCTGTCTCCTCTCCTACCAGGCTACCACAGGGTTCGGTTTGGCCCCCTTCCGTTTCGTTCCGAGGAGAGGGAGACAAGCCCAAGCAGCCGTCCGAGGCGACAAAGGCCAACAATGGTGCTCGGCTCACCGGTGAAGCGCCCGGCGCGGCGGGCCCAGGTTGTCCCCGCGGCGGGGCTAGCCGTGGCCATAGCATAGCGACCGCTGCGCTGCTGCTGCTCTGCGCCGCCTCACTCTGTTGCTCGCCGGCCTTCAGCTGTGCGCTGTCCGCCGGGACGCTCTGGGCCGACGGGGTCTCTGTCGCGGGCTAGGCGGCGTCAGCGGGAAAACGACGAGGAGGAGGAGCAATGCGACCTGTTCGATGGGGAGTGGGCGTGGTCTGACGGCGGCGGCGGCTACCCGCTCTACAGCTCCGCGGACTGCCCCTTCCTCGATGTCGGCTTCCGCTGCGCCGAGAACGGCCGCCCCGACACGTCCTACACCCCTCTCTTAGGTAGCATTTGGTTGGGAGTCAAGGTGGAGTGGGACGGTCCCGTCTCCAATTTTCTAGGACTGGATGGATCCATTTTCTGTTTGGTTGAAGGGATAAGTAAACATGGGATGGAGGGTGAATTTAACGCCGTTAGCTACCGTTTAGTGGGACCCACCTGTCATCCGGTTTTTTTCGACATTATTCTCCCAGCCCTCCCTCTTTTCTTTTTTTATCGACGTTATCCTCCCGTGCCACCTTTCTTCTTTTCGTTTTTTCATTCGCCTTATCTTCTCGGACGCTTCGAGCGGCCTCTGCTCGCCCACGCCATTGGAGGTGCCCGGGCTGCCTAGGAGGACCTCGTCCACGCAGCCACACCTGCTCCGCCAGCCCGTGCAGCCGCCCTCGCGCCCTGCTCGGGAACTGTTCGCCCAGGCCGCCGTGTCGCCCGGAGCTCGAGGACGAATGCCGCCGCCGCCCGGGGCGCCTCGTCCATGCCCAGCCCTCGTCTGGCTGCACCGCCCAGCCCAGAGCTCGCCGTCGTCGTGCCATGGCAGATCCAGCTCCCAGGAAGGCATGGCCATGTGCTCGAGGAAGACGGCGGGTGAGACGGAGAAGAGACGGCGCTGGATGGGATCGACCCTGTCCCCTTGATTTCGAGGGATGGGGGGCGCCCCGAATCTAGCCAAATATTCCACTCGGGGATGGATCTGCCCCTTGTCGCCCCAGAACCAAACACGAGGCAAACTGGGTTTGTCCCATCCCATCCCAAGTGATCCTCCCAACCAAACACACGGTTAGAGACTAATTCTTCTGTAGCACATGTATCTTTGCCTGAAGAAGATCCACGTGAAAACATCATTTTTATTTCTTTTACTGGAGGGAGCACCCTGTAGTCCTGTACTATTGTTGTGATTAGCTGCCTGTTCTTAAGCATCAATTTTTTGCTGAGCTGAGATACAACACGTACAACTGGGTAAACTGGCCCATTCGAGCTATGTCACGCTTGTTTGGCTCATGGCTTGGTTAGTGGCAAGCTTTGCTAGCTATTGAGATTGGACTATGCTATTATTGCCTACTGAACGGGCAACACTAAGGTTATGGTCTTTTGGAGAGTTACCTATCTTTTCCTTCAGTAATGGATTCTTGCCGCTAAGACTCTAAGAGCTATCCACCAATTCATCTCTCCACCGAGGAAGAAAATTTTGTTGCTGGTGCGAACAAGCTTTGCCTCAGAAAACATTTAGTCCCATGAATACACCTATAGACTACCTATTTCAGGGTAGAAAGTTTATAGTTTTAGTCTATAAGATCGAAACGTACTCTAGGTTCTGGAGACAGGGATTCCAAGTCAAAATCCAACTGTTCCGAAGTATTTGCTTCATTTGTCTTACAAAAACCTAATATTGAAGTATGGATTGAGCATTTGAGCTGCGTATATACAGCTAGCAACCGTGCAAAACTAATTAATGGGAAGAGCGATCAGTAGTTCTCAAGCATCTTATACACATCTAAATGCTGGTTAATTTTGTATTGCTTTCCTTTTAAAAGAATTGGGCAAAACCATAACGCCCAACTCTTCGATAAGATTGTGTTTTTACTGAAAAAAGGAAAAAATGAACAAAAAGCATGAATCTTCCATAATTGTACCTTTCCCGATCAATTCCCCGATGCCTCATTCTCGAACTGCCGACCTAGATACAAGATAAATCCAAACCAGCAGCCCCGGGCCTCGCCCTTGTTCCCCACGCCAGCAGCCCCCTCTCCCCTGTGCTCTTGCCGCCCTGAGTTGGATCACCTCCCGTTTTCTCCATCCCCTGACCCCTCTTTTTTTTTTTGAGGAAACTGGACGGGCCGGGCCCCTATAGAAATTTTATTGAAAGCAAAGTTTGAGTACAAAAAAATACAAAGTTACAGCAAAGCACCAACAACCTAGGGAACAAAAAAGGAAGTAAAGAAGATGAAAAAGGAATTAGTCAAAGGTCTGAACTTAGGCTGAGAGTCCAATCCCCTGACCCCTCTCGCTGCCCTGATCCCCTCGAGGCGATCACTGTTTCTTGCGACCAGAGCGACTAAAGAACAATCTGCCAAGGTTGGCAGCACCACGACTTGATCCTGGGTGGAGAGGTCGACGGCACGGCCGAGCACTAGTAGACAGTAGGTATGGTCGGAAGGATGGAGTACCTTAATATGGGCACGCTCGAGTAGCAAAACAGCACAGCGATTACCTATGTGGACTCACGGGAGGGAGAGGAAAACAGTGCAGAATCATCGCCGCCTTCGTCATCGAGCTCAAACTGCATCAGGGTCGGGGTACTTCACACCCCTCGCTAACGCGTGCGCTCGCAGAAGCTGTGCATCACGCAGCAGGCGGCAAGGGGAGGTCCTGCATCTTCACCTTAATTGGAGCGGCACTGCAGGCAGTGGCCCCCTGTGCCACCAGACTGCGCTCCATGCGCGTGGAGCCGCAAGCGATCCATTGAACTTGGGCCATGCCATTTGAGGGCGGACCGTTACACGGACCAAAGCACAACACGGCATTGACGCGAGGATCGTGCTGTGCCTAGGGTTTCCCCAGGATGATGGGCTGCACAGCATGAAAGTGGCACATAAGCGCATAACCAATGCTATAATATAATTTTTTATACTATTTCTCATCAAATTTTGAATGGATTATGAAAATCATTTTTATGAAATGGTACATACTAAATATGGGTTTTATATGCCACGGAGTGGACAAAAAAAACTAACAAAGATATAAAATATAGTTTTTATATGTCACGCTAGTGGACAAACAAATCTAACAAAGATATTTGAGGGTCATGTTTGAGCTGACATGACACGAAGGCGTGCTGGTGTGTCATAGGTCGTGCTTGGGCCAAAAAGCGAAGACTTATCATGTCGTACCCGCACGATCCGACGTACCTCGCATGCCTAGAGGCCACAATCAAAAGCGATATGAAGCACGAGAGGTCCGTGTTGTGCTAGCACGGCATGGCCCAAGTCACACCTCTACTTGTATTGCATGATCATCTAGTTATATGGACAAAATTCAGTTGTCTTCTATTGAACTAGACGATACTCCACGCGTTGTAGCATAAATTTTATCATGTTGACTCGAGGATGATATACTAAAATTATGTAAGAAAATATATTATTTTTATGAGGTTTTTATTATTCTTTTCCATGCAGCAAGTGCAGTGAATTCGTACATGGTGCTATACTGATTTAATGTATGCCTAGAGCCACAAAGGTGCACCACTACATAGCCACAGAGGTGTACCAGTGTGCTACAAAGGAGATCCAGTTCTCCGGCGTGGACCTGTTTTTCAGCCATTAGTCTGGTCGACATTTGCTCAATGCTGCATGATCCCACTAGCGTGAAATCTTGGATCCAACAATAGCTCCGCAGAACACGCCGCTCAAGGCAGTATGATCCTCTTGACCTTTAATGTATTCCAAACAATAGGCTATTTCATCTCCTAATCCTAAAACAGTTGGTCAACGGAAGATAACACATAATAATCTCTACTATAAAGGACCAATCAAAACTATACTAGGTCTTCCAAAAAAAAGTCCCCACTGAGAGACTACAACCATTGTGCACCAACGAAATTGTACCCAGGATTACCGTATCATTAAAATCTATGGCTCCTGATTCTTTCTCACAGGCTTCAACTTGATCCGATGGCCAACGTTATTTGGATCTCCCCCACCCAGGCTTCAACGCACACCTCACACATCCTGCAGGCTACGATAAAATGGAAACCAATGGAAGTCAATCAAGGCAAATATGGAAGTCAATCAAGGCAAATAGGAAGGAGGGATCCGTGACTCCAATCAAGGCAATTTCCAGAATTGTCATTATAATGGAAAAACCCACGCCGAGCCCGGCCCCATCTGACGCGCCCCTTCCAAAACTCTCCGTGCCGTCTTGGTATTGCGTCAATAAGGAATGGCGACAGACCTGCCAACATACCCACTCGCATGTTTCCGTCAAGAACACGTGCATGCACGAACCATACTAAAAAATTATTGCGATAAGTTAGACCTCGCTGTCAGCTAGGAGGAGATTACCTCTGAGAAACTTCTCATTTTTCTTGGTGGGAAAAAAAGTTTGACAGGGTTGCTTGTCTCTTTTACAGATAGTGGGGGCATCAAAGTTAGGATTCCTTTAAAGATGTGGGGGAAAAGTATTAGCGCTGGTAGACTGGTCCAGGAGTTTAGGGGTGGCCTTAACCGTCTCACAATGGCAAACTTCCTCAAGCTACTCAATGAACACGTTGAGGCCTACCTACGCACTTCTTTCCAATATCCTCTATCTCAAAATCAAGTCATTACGCATTTCTCGCTTCTGTTATAAACAAGGAAATGCAACAAAAAAATAGGATGATTACAGAACTTTTTCTGTCCCCAATTTTTCCCACATTTATTCGTTTACTTTTTCATATCACTAGTTCAGGAAAGTCCCTCTATGGAGTGCCCGACTGATGTTCTCCGTTTTACGGATCCAAAAGTGGGTAACGCGTTGCGATCTCTAGATTTTTATGGCTGATGTTTACAATATGTCCGACTGCAGAAGCGAAACCTGTTAACGCGGAAAACTATCTTTTTGCTATGCCGTATGATTTGATACTTGCCAACACGGAATAGAGGCTCGCACTTGAGAACTTTTCGGAGTGGTTCTAATGTTAGTCATATTGACTTCTTCCTAACGCGACGAGCAGATCAGAAGTACTTCAAGGATTGTAAGGGTGATACCTGGAGAGAGTGTAGCAACCCAACATAGATTTGGAGTACTCTATCTTAGTATTAAGAGATGGAGGAGAAGGAGCAAGGGAGCCTAGGATTAGGTGGTGGAATTGGAAAGGGGTTAAGCAAGTTATGTTTAAAGAGAAAATAATTAATGAGATGGAGTGGAAGTTAGGTGAGGATGCTAACTCAATGTAGAATGAGATGGCTCATTGTATCACGTCAGTGGCAAAAGAAGTTTTAGGTGGATCGAGAGGAAACAGACTGACCGAACAAAAAGAAACCTTTCATCTTTCTATTATTTATATAAATATGAGGAGTCTATATATATATAAATATGACTATGGGACCTTTTCTTGATAAATGCTTTTTTTCTCGGTACGGAAGGAAGCTTTTGAATATGTCCTCTTCTTTGTAGGGAATGTTAGATAAATTTAGATATTGTGCCATTATCCCCGGGGGAGTGATTGCGGATAGGTTCTTATGGCTCTTCCTAAGATAGGCCAGCGACACATGCACTGGGCAATCGATAAAGAGAGGTTAGCTCTGTTGCATCACATCAGGTTAGCGAACCATAATAGATCATTATTTCGGGATGATTGACCGACCATATGGATTGCTAATCCGATCTGAATGGCAAGAAATAGGCGATTTATCGACAGATCCGATCTATTCCTTAAAATCTAATATTTGTTGCTTTAAACCGTTGAAAATAGGCCATGCCTTAGCGGGATGTATATCGCAAGTTCTTAGGGGTCAGCTTAGGTTTGTACCTTAAACTCAGGAACTAGATGAGTGCTTACTTATAGGGGCTAGAACCGAGGTGGACTTATCTAGAAATTCTATCCTTAACTTTGATAAGAATCAAAGATAGATTATTCGCAATATAAATTCCATATCCTTTCAATATCAATACTATATCCTTTGAATAAATATCATAGATAATATTCTTTAGACTTTCTATTTTTATTGATACTTGCCTATCAACTTATTTAGGGTTGACCGAAGGGAATAACCTAAAGAAGAAGATAAAATATAGTATCCAACCAAAGGGAGGAATTCCCCTTATATCTACAGGCTTCCATTCTCTTCTTTTCAATATAAATAGGAGATAGCGCTATATTGATCCAATTCTTTGCATTTAGGATTTCCATAGTGTTGTATTCCCCCCTCCGGGCAAGGGCTCCGCTCACTCTACTTCACCACCCGTATGGTATGGAAATCCTAAATTAAGTAAACTATTCAGTCAGTGTTATTCCTTGATTGAGTTTTCTTGTAAGAGAAAACAAGTAATCAGCTTCTCCTAATGGAGCGGAGAAACCACTTAATGGAGGGAAATCTCTACTAGATTAGAACGTAGAGATCAGCTCTAACCGCTTACTCACCCTAAGGCAGCAAGGGACAACCAAATCGAGGAGACACTTGAGTAATCGTAGAGTGGAACCATGATGAGGTTGTGCCTGCAGTGCAAGTTTGTATCCTCTAACACATTGAAACAAGTACTAGTTAGAGGAAGGTGAACTTGCATAGCCGTAACGCTCGGTGTGAAGGCGACCCGAAGGGGACCGCCAGAGTAAGCTAAAAGGCTAGAGAAGATCTGGTAGTGGAGAGAGAGTAGAGATAACCCGTAGGTCTGGCTAGGAATGAAAGGAAGTGGTTGCATAGAGGAATGACCCCTTTCCGTCAGGTCAAGTACGCTTCCTTATCTTTTCCGGTTCGTTCGTTAGCACGTACCAGCTTCTCTAACTTGCAAGTCTTGTCCTTTAATAGTAGGGGTTGAGCCTACCAAGGCTTTTTATAGACGACTCAACCATTCCGATCCTTTTCTTTGGAGGGGGTTCGGGGGAGCCTTTCTTTTGACTGAGCTATTTTTGGAATTATTTCTCGAAGTTTCTTAATTTCGGATTTCCAATTAAAACCTGCATAAGCAAGTCATACCAATTATGGAGCCAGCGTTTTCAATCGCAGATAGGATCCGAATGGGATCCGTGTAGGTCATCTGCCACCTAGCACCAGTGTGTTTCCTACAGTTAGTGCCTTCTTGTCTGAAAGAGTGATGTAACAAGCAATGAGTTTTTTACTCCCCTTATCCTAGAGAAAATGATTTGAATTTCCGTCCCCTGTCTAGTATTCCAATGGGGTAGCGGTACAAATAGATAAAAATTCCTCTTATGACTGTTAGATAAATTAATTTCCTTATCCCCGGGGAGTGAAAATAAAAACAAATTTCATTTATACTCATGACTCAAATGTTTCGCTAACTAATAGATCATTAACAATTGACAAAATAAAGACCTCTTCCGAATGGCATTTTTCCTTTAGTCTAAGATTTCTGCTAAACTCTTTTCTTAATCTCATCTCGAACAAATTGACTTTTATTCCTATAGGGCTGATCTATTCTATACTGTTGAATCAAAGATAGATTAGTTTGAAATCGTGTCCATTTCCTTTCACAATACTTGTTCTTTGAATAAATATTAATATCTTTAGACTTTCTATTTTATTGATACTTGATCTACTTATTTTTTCTTGACCAAAAGAATAACTAAGAAGATAAAATATAGTATCAACAAAGGGAGAATTCCCGATATCTATTCCATTCTCTTCTTTTCAATCTAAATAGGTGATTTCCTTTGATAAAGGTGTATTCCCCCTCAGGGGCTCCGCCACTTCACCATATGGTATGGAAATCTCTTCTTGATTGAGTTTTCTTGTAAGAGAAAACAAAACATAAACCTAAAGCAGCAAGGGACAACCAAAAATAAAATAGGGACTTTTGTTGGATTGGCACGATATAAATGCAGCAAAAAAAAATAGGACTAAGAAAGAGGCAAATTGTGTCTAAATAATTAAGGGGTACTAAGGACCCTCTCCTACTTTTTTATTCATTTAGTTCTTCAATTAACTCAAAGTTCTTTCTTTATCTTTAAAGAATTCTGCCTTCCTTAAAATATCATAAACTGTTCTTGTAGGTTGAGCACCCTTTTCAAGGAAATAGAGAATAGCTGGAACATTTAAACAAGTTTGATTCTTTATCGGATCATAAAAACCTACTTTTCGAAGATCTCTTCCTTCTCTTCGAGATCGAACATCAATTGCAACGATTCGATAGATAGCTTATTGGGATAGATGTAGATAAACAACCCCCCCTAGAAACGTATAGGAGGTTTTCTCCTCATACGGCTCGAGAAAATGATTCGAATTTCTGTCTATAATGCAAATAGATAGAAATTCGATTATGACTTGCATTAATTTCCTTAAAGAAAATAAAAAACCAATTTCATTTATACTCATGACTCAAGTTGGCTAATTTTGACTGACAAACTTCAAAAGAAAAACCCTTCGAAATTTTTTGAGTCGTCTCTAAACTCTTTTCTTTATCTCATCTCGAACAAATTGACTTTTATTCCTTATTCTGATCTAATTCTATTGTTGAGACGGTTGAAAATCGTGTTTACTTGTTCCGGAATCCTTTATCTTTGATTTGTGAAATCCTTGGGTTTAGACATTACTTCGGGAACTCCTATTCTTTTTTCTTTCAAAAGAGTAGCAACATACCCTTTCTTTTTTCTTATTTCCTTCGATAAAGCATCTCACTCTTCTATAGAAATCAAATATGAACAATTGATTCAGATAGACTTTTAATCAAAAAAGTTTTTCCAATCTTCCAAAATTAGACTTTTTCTTATTTTAACCTTTTGATTTCTATATTAAGGATAGACTGACAAAGTTGGCCTAATTTATTAGTTTTCACTAACCCTAGATTCTTTCCCTTGATCAAAAAGAAATTCTGTCCTCTCGAGCTCCATCGTGTACTATTTACTTTACTTACAAACAACCCAGCGCAAATTCGGTTCGGGACGAATAGAACAGACTATGTCGAGCCAAGAGCATTTTCATTACTATGGAAAATGATGGATAGCAAAATCCACAATCGATCATGTCCTTCAAGTCGCACGTTGCTTTCTACCACATCGTTTTAAACGAAGTTTTACCATAACATTCCTCTAATTTCATTGCAAAATGGTATCGAGAATTGATCCAATATGGATGGAATCATGAATAGTCATAATTTCTATAGTCAGATATTCACACAATGGCTATATCACTACACTAAGTTAGTGTGCTCTCAATGGCTAACTAAAGAGCTACACTAACCAAACTAACAAGCTCTCACGACTAGCTACACTAAAGAGCTTGACAACTAGTTTGCGGTAATGTAAAGAGATAGAGCAAGATGGTTATACCGCTGAGTCGAGGAATGAACCAATCAATCACAAGAATGAATACCAATGAAGGCCAATCACCTCGGAATCAAATGATGACACAATGATTTTTTACCGAGGTTCACTTGCTTGCCGGCAAGCTAGTCCTCGTTGTGGCGATTCACTCACTTGGAGGTTCACGCGCTGATTGGCATCACCCGCCAAACCCTCAATAGGGTGCCGCACAACCAACACAAGATGAGGATCACACAAGCCACGAGCAATTTACTAGAGTACCTTTTGGCTCTCCGCCGGGGAAAGGTCAAGAACCCTTCACAATCACCACGATCGGAGCTAGAGACAATCATCAACCTCCGCTCGACAACCACCAAGAGTAACAAGCGAATCCCACAGCAAAACACGAACACCAAGTGCCTCTAGATGCAAACACTCAAGCAATGCACTTGGATTCACTCCCAATCTCACAAAGATGATGAATCAATGATGGAGATGAGTGGGAGGGCTTTGGCTAAGCTCACAAGGTTGCTATATCAATGCAAATGGCCAAGAGAGTGAGCTTGAGCCGGCCATGGGGCTTAAATAGAGAGCCCCACGAATAGAGCCGTTGGCTCTCTGTTCACTAAAAAATCAGGGCAACCGGACATGCCAGTCAGATCGACCGGACGTAGGACCCCAGCGTCTGGTCGCACGATGCACGCCACGTGGGCCCTGCTTCAAATGCTGATCGCCCAATCTCAACGGTCATCAGTGCACTTATGTTGTGACCGGATGCTCTATAGTGTAGGACCGGATATAGGACCCCAGCGTCCGGTCACTTCCAGTAAGGTTCCAGTCGTGATCGGATGCGTCCGGTCACGCCCGACCGGACTCGCCCAGCGTCCGATCACTTACCCTCTTCACTGTGCACCACAACATCAGCAGGATCGGACGCAGAACAGTGTTCAGCCAGAGTCCGGTCGCCTACGTTTGGTCATAGGCCATGAGTACCACTTTTATAATTGATCGGACGCTGCTCTCTAGATTCCGGTCACACATGACCGGATTTGCTTAGAGTCCGGTTAGTCTCTGCTGACTGACCGACGCCTAGGTTTAGCCACCGAACGCGTCTGGTCCCACGATGACAGTGTCCGGTGCACTCTGTGAAACCCTGTCTTTTCTGTATAGGGTGCCGGTGAAGTTACAAACCCTTGCTCCCTAGTGCTAAACACAGTGTGTATCACCTTTGTGCATGTGTGTTAGCATATTTTCACAAATGTTTTCAAGGGTGTTAACACTCCACTAGATCCTAAATGCATATGCAATGAGTTAGAGCATCTAGTGGCACTTTGATAACCGCATTTCGATACGAGTTTCACCCCTCTTAATAGTACGGCTATTGATCCTAAATGTGATCACACTCTCTAAGTGTCTCAATCACTAAACCGAAAAGCTCCTATCAATTTCACCTTTGCCTTGAGCTTTTGTTTTTCTCTTTCTTCTTTTCCAAGTCCAAGCACTTGATCATCATCATGCCATCACCATCATCATGTCATGATCTTCATTTGCTTTACCACCTAGAGTAGTGCTACCTATCTCATAATCACTTTGATAAACTAGGTTAGCACTTAGGGTTTCATCAATTCACCAAAACCAAACTAGAGCTTTCACCCGTGCGCTAATTGGGCTTCGAGGTTGGCTATACGTGAAAAAGCTCACTTTCTACTGAGGCCTGTTCTGTCCTAAACAGTTCCTGAATGTTATTTGTTTCATAGGAAGATTCCAAAAGCACATTGATGCCGAAAGAATCTTCGGCACCAGTGGAGAGGCTATTCTGATCGAAGGCTAGACAAATAACATGACTGTGGTATGTAAATCAAACCAGTGAAATAGCTTTATAATATTAGATAGATATAGAATACCAAAAGCAAAAGCCTGATAATGGGTTTCAAAAGAAGAAAATAAAAAAATAAAATTCTAGCTTTCTTTTTTTGTACATGCTTTTCACCTGCCTTCCCGACCACGGATAGGCTACGGGGCTTTGCACTTCAGCCCCTGTAAATACCACATCAAGGTGACAGGATTCAAACCTATGGCCCTCTGTACCCGAAACAGATGCGCTGACCAGACTGCGCTACACCCCGTCTCCCCCCCCGGAACATATGGTATGGATCTACCCGATCGAAAAAGACTCGAACCGTAGTCGCCCACCCCGCGGCACAGGGATGCGAGAACCACCGCTTTTATTAGGAAATAAGCCTACAATTTGATTCTTGTCTCGTTTCACTTGCATTTTCTTTCGTTCAGTCTCGTTCTGAGAGTGGAATCGAACCACTCACTCCATTTGGATTTAGAGTCCAAAGGGCCCAGCCAGCGAAAGAGGATTTACAGTCCCACGCCAGCAGCCTGCCAGAACCTTTTTCTTGCTTGATTTTTATATGATTTTTTGAGCAACTAGCGCGAAAGCCATTGCGCTAACGCGCATCCTCTTGCTTGGATTCAAAAAGAAAAAGAAGGTTGATTGGAACTGAAAAGAACAAACAGGCAAGCATGCTTTCAATCTGTTGGCTAGAATTTGAGAAATGCACTTATCAAGAGTACAATAACAATCGACGTCTCCCATCTTCTCTGGATTAAGCACTTTAGTATCTATTATGGAAATTGTCCGCTATCCGCACCTTACTCTTACTTTACTATTATGGATTTGGAAGTGGGAAAGCTTTTGAAGATCTCTCTTGCCCATTCCGTTCATAATTGCTTAGCTTAAAAGAAGTCCAAATAGTGGCTGCAGAAAAGTCAATTCTATCATTTTTCGAAAGTTCGAGAAAGGTCATGCACGAAAAGAAAGAATCAAGGAAAGAACTTACTTTGATACGAAAGAAAGACTGAATCTGACTATCCCAATTCAGAAAGACGGAAATTGCCGGTTGGGTTAGTCCAACCAAGAAAGAAATGGGATTCTTTGGGCCAACGCACAAGCTATTCTTGAGGGTGCTGAAAGAGCCATTTTTCTTAGTGCAGCTGTTTAGCGGGTCTATAGTTCATTCTTTCTGCTGATCAGAAACCCTATTTCTTGAACTTTGACTGTGAAAAAGCGATGAGGCTTCTAGAGGCGCAAAAACACAAAGGCAACACGAGTCAAGTCACAAGAGGTACACAGGAAGAAGAGGAAAGCCCTTCCTCAGCAGAGGGGGTGAGACCGACACCACAATGGTGGCAAGGAAAGAACGGGCAGGTAAAGGCGGAGAGCCCCACCAAACAAGGAAGAAAGCTAGCCTCGGAATAGAGGTTTTCTTTTGCCTGTCAAGGATCGAAGGCATATGAAGCTAAAAGATTAGTTGCTAAAGCCTCTCACGTCCCATTTCCAGTTGTCCTAAGGTAATCCCTTACAGTTGGGAATGCTAAGGTAATAAACTCCATTTGCAGTTGTGCCTAACGGACTTACCTTTCCGTTGAAAATAAGTGGCTCGGTTGGTACATAAGAGAGCTTAGTTGGCAACGTGCTGCAAGGGAAAGCAGTTGTCGGAGTTCCTTAATCCAGCCATTGTCCTTAAGTGGTTGCCAATGGATGGTCCTTCTTTCCCTTCCGATACATAAAAACGATTTCTTTGCCTTCTCACTAGTGGTCTAAATCCTTGACTCCAGTATGTATCTCATATAAGGTGCGTTACTCCTTTTTATAGATAGGTGCGTCTGGAGACTGATAACGCTTGTGATCTCTTTCTTTTTCTATTGGTTAAGGAATGCCAATAATGAAATAACTGATAGAGCTGCTAATGGATTTCATGTGCTTCTTGATCTCCATTCTCATTGGATGTTTTGACTTAGTAGCTATGTGATTTTTCACTTTGATCCGCGTACTTGATTTCTTTTTTCACTACTTTCTTTCATCTCTCTTCTTTGGGCCCTGTATTGGGAACCATTCTTTTCCCTGTTCCATTAGAATAGCATTCCTTCCATTCTGCCAACCAACCATATCTCTTATCCCTAGCTCGGCACTTTTAGAACCAATTTCCATCTTTCCACTAACAGCTGCGAAGAGCTCCCCTTCACTAGGGCCAACATCCCAGAGGCTATGCTATTTGTTCAACTCTCTCTCGCCAGCAGGGGGCAGCCTCGCATTTTAAAACCCAGGAGTCATTACATCCGTGGACATATAGAAAATCTAGTTACTAGGCTTAGGAAGCTGTAAGTATTAGACCCACGTGGTTACTAGGCTTAGGAAGGAGTAAACAAATCTACATCTACACCACATATAATGCACCGATGTAAACTTCTCTAAAGCCACACAATAAAATATCCACCACTGTCATGAACTCTCCTAAGCGCACCTGAAAAAATACACCCAACAGAAGCTAACCTTTGAAATGAAAGGACGAGATTCAATCTGTCCACCCCTTTCTCTTACTCACTGAAATCCAACGGCCCAAGTTGTTTGGATCAAACCTCATCACTCATCCCATCTCACGACTTCAAATAAATTACCCACCTGATTATTAAGAGAAAACAATTTAGTTTTCCCCTTCTATCTCGTGTGCTTCCTCTTCCCATCGCGAGTGGCGAGCAAACGCGAGAGGCGCACGGCTAGGGTTTCTCCGCCGGCACAAATTCCCCATGCCTTCTGTCAGCAGCCCACATTCTGGTGATCCAGAAGCGGTTCCCCAGCCTAAGTGCGGCAGAAGGCCCAAGACTACAAATGTACGCCTAGCCGGTCCTGAATGGGCTTGTGCTGCCTACGAAGCCAAGACAGCAGCAACATAGGATAAGTAGTAGAGAGTGAAACAGAGTCTGTAACAAAAATATCAAACTAAACTCCATCAACTTGTTTCCCAAGCCGGTCCTCTGCCGGCGAGATTCCTCCTTCTTCCTTCTCCTACCTTCGTAGCTAGCTCGATTCCTCGCCGGACCGCCGCCGCAGCGAGCAGTGGTCTCACGCTGGTATCAGAGCCATCGGTCTTGGCGCTTGTGCCCTGGATCACGCCGGCGACCACGACCACTTCACCCAACTGCAGCGATCTCGCGGTGTCATGGATCCTACCGTGAAGTCTGCGTTTGAAGAGGTGTTGAGGCGCTTCAATGCCTTCGACGCCATGTGGGAGGTGAAGTTCGCTGGATCTGAGGCCGCAAACTAGGAGTGCGCGGTGGAGGCGGATCGACGCTTCATCGCCTTAGAGAACTCCTGCGCCGCCCTTTCCGCAACTCCCTCTCGCGTCTCCACCTTGGAGGCATCCTGCTCCGCCCAGTCCGAGGCCGCTGCGATGGCCGATGATTGGGACCGATCCATTGACCAGCGCGTCGGGGAGTTGGAGCAGCGCACGGATGACCTCGAGCTCATTCGGATCACAGAGATCCACGACGAGCGGGATGACCGGGTGGTGGCCCTGGAGAGCGCGAACGAGGTGTTCGACGAATGGCGCCCATGGGTCGAAGCCTCCATCCATGACATGTGACTGGAAGTAAGCCGCCTCGCCAAGCTCGGCCTACATCAGCCGCCGAAGCCGAACACCACCCGTCCCAGCGTCGTCACCTTCATCGAGTCGGCCTTCGCGCGCCCATCTGCTGGAGCTACGGTCGACTGGCCCAGTGGGCATTGCGAGAAGGGCTACAGGTCAGTGACGACCTTATCCCCCAACCTAATCGGCGGTACGTCATCCAGGCCTCCTCCTCCTGTCTTCCCTCGCCTGAATCCAATTCCCCAGCCCACATAATTCCATCCCTATTATCTTCACCACCCTCCAATTCCTCTGATCCAGCTTCAGCCTTCACCTTCCCCGCCCAATCCACCCCACCCTAGTTTTTCCCCAACCCAATCCTCCACCCATTCCCAAAATCACCAGTCACCATGCACTCCCCACCCATCACCATTTTCCCCAACCCAATCTTCCTTCCATTCCACAAATCACCAGTCTTCACCATCGCGGTATGCGCTCAGTGCCTCAGCTGTTGATCAAGTGGTCTGGTTTGCCTTCTAATTTGGCGACCTGGGAGGATGTTGTCTTCATCAAGCAAGAATTCCCTGCTGCACCAGCATGGGGGCATGCTGGGTCTCAAGGAGGGGGGTGTCAGCAGCCCACATCCTGGTGATCCAGAAGACCAGAAGCGGTTCCCCGGCCCAAGCGCGGCAGAAGGCCCAAGACTCCAAATGTGCGCCTAGCCGGTCCTGAATGGGCTTGTGCTGCCTGCGAAGCCAAGACAGCAGCAACAAAGGATAAGTAGTAGAGAGTGAAACAGAGTCTGTAACAAAAATATCAAACATTTTTTTTTGATTAAAGGCAAACTTTATTAGCAGCACATTGCTGCAAGAAGAGTAAAAGGTTCACAGATTACAGATTGCAGTGCCTCTCTAGTAGGGCAACTGGAAACATGAGAACGATTGGAACAATACATGTTTACATGATTGCAATCACTAGTTGCTAATCTGAAAGCTTGAGTGGCCAAACTATGCGCAGTTGCATTCAGATTTCTAGCTATTTTGGCCACCTTCGAGTTTGCATCAGCTGTTGTATTTAGGAACTTTTGAGTGAGGGGCTTGATCTCCCAATGAGGAGGACTAGAGTGATCTTGCCCATTTAAGAAGTTCACCAATTGTTGGCTGTCAGTGAGGAAGAAAGTATCATGTATCTGCAGAGCAGAACTGATAACGCCTGCAAGAGTGAGAGCAGCAGCCTCTGCCATGAGGACAGAGGAAACGTCATTGGCTAGTGCTTTGATGTGGATCATCAATCCTCTCCTGGGTTCGAGAATGAAGATACCAAGACCTGCTTTTCTTATCTGTGTATTAATTGAATCTGGAGAAGTTGCTGCATCAGTGTAGCATCTTGCTCCTGGTAATAGGATTGGGATGGCCACCTGATATAGTGGAGGAGATAGGAAATTAGCAAGTCCTGTGGGATGGCCACCTGATATAGTGTTTTGCCTTCCTGCACTAAGAGATCCATTACCTGTTGCTGCAGAATGGTGTGAAGAGGCACTATGCCAGATTTGCACATCACTGCCGGCCTCATCACTGTCGGATTTGTGAGAACCGGCAGTGATGTGCCTTCACTACCGGTTATGAGCTTGAAAATAAAAAAATGATTGGTGCTGGGCTAAAACCGGAAGTAAAGGACCACATCACTGCCGGTTTGTGGCTTGAACCATAGGAACTTTCGTCAAATTGAGTCTATACGATCGCACTTGATTACCAGGGGTTCATGCCAAACTATACGATATGGACTATGCATGGTGAGGTTGGTGTGAATGTTCTGCAGGAAAACGATGATGATGTGGACATGCCTGACGTAGCCATCCACGATGCTGACGAGGAACCCGGTGTCAACACGGAACCTATGGCCACAGTTAATAATGTGTTTAGGAACACGCTAGCAGACGACACCGAGGATAACGATGGCATTTCTCAGCTGCTACGTAATGTAGAGACCGGATGTCTTAGTGAAAGACAACTGAGAAAGCTAGAGAAAATGAGACAAGATGGCAAAACACCATTGTATAGGAATTGTCCAATGAGCAAACTGGAAGCCGACATCATGCTGTTAGAGTTCAAATCGACAAACGGATTGAGCGATAAAGGCTTCGATTAGTTGTTAGGTATAATAAGGAAAATGCTCCCAGAAAAAATGAGTTGCCAGAAAAGACATACTTGGCCAAACAAATGATCTGCCCCATCGGCCTCGAGGTTGAAAAAATCCATGCGTATTCCAATGATTGCATATTGTACCGTGGAGAAAAATACAAAGACTTGGACAAGTGCCCCAAGTGTGAAGCTCCACGGTACAAGGAAGGGCCGTCAGATGAGGGTACCAAGACCAGAGGAGGTCCCGTAAAGGTCGTTTGGTATTTCCCTATAGCTCCCCGGGTGCATAGGCTATTTGCATGTGCAAAGTCAGCCAAGCTGTTGCGCTGGCATGGCGAAGAGCGTAAGAAAGATACAATGATGAGGCACCCCGCCGATGGGCATGACTGGAGGACTGTCAATACTATGTTCTATAAGGACATCGGTGGAGAGGTAAGGCACCTTTGGTTTGCTTTGAGCACAGATGGGATGAATCCTTTCGACCAGGTTAGAAGCAATCATAGCACCTAGCCAGTGACGCTCTGTATATACAACCTTCCACCTTGGGTTTGTATGAAGCAGTCGTACATCCAGATGCCACTACTGATCCAAGGGCCAAGACAGCCTGGGAATGACATCGATGTGTTTCTAGAACCAGTGATCGATGAATTAGTGGAGATGTTTGAAAAGGGTGTGTTGGATGTTTGGGACAAGTACAAAAAGGAACATGTCACGATCAAGAGAGTACTTATCGCTACAATCACCGACCTGCCAGGTCGAGGTTCGTTGTCCGGAGAGAAGACAAAAGGCTATACTAGATGTGTCGAGTGCTTGGATGACACCGATGCGGTAAATCTACCAAATAACTCAAAGATAGTTTATATGGGACACCATAGGTTCCTACCTAAGGATCACCCTTACCGCAGGAACAAAAAAGATTTCAATGGTACTATTGAGAAACGCTTAGCTCCAAAATATCGAGACGGGCCTGCGATACTTTGAGAACTCAACAAACTGGAGGTTGTCCTTGGAAAGGGGGACAATGCAATAGCAGCGCCTGATGGGAGCATTTGGAAGAAAAAAATGGTTTTCTGGAAACTACCTTACTGGGCATTTCTGAGTGTACGCCACTGTCTTGATCCCATGCACATCACTAAAAAGTGTGCGCTAACACTCTTAACACCTTGATGGACACCGGGGGGGGGGACATCAAAGGATTCACTAGCCACACGCCTGGATATGTAACACTTGGGAATCAGGAAGGAGCTGCATCCCATGGAGCTAGAGAATGGCCAGTTCGAACTTCCGGTTGCGTCATGGACATTGAAGAAGGAAGAAAAGCGTGTGCTTATTTCTTTCTTCAATGAACTCAAAGTCCCGACGAGCTACTGTGCGAA
Source organism: Miscanthus lutarioriparius (assembly GCA_904845875.1). Classification (NCBI taxonomy): domain Eukaryota; kingdom Viridiplantae; phylum Streptophyta; class Magnoliopsida; order Poales; family Poaceae; genus Miscanthus; species Miscanthus lutarioriparius. The sequence goes on along the minus strand of CAJGYO010000010.1, from coordinate 101,513,985 downwards.
CCCGAAGAGGCTAGTGAACATGAGAGAACTCAAGTTCAACTATGGCCCTATGAAGGCCCATGACTGTCATGTCATTATGACTCAGCTGCTCCCTATTGCCCTGCGTGGTATCCTCCCCCCAAAGGTCCACGCCCCAATCATAAACCTTTGCTCGTTCTTCAACGCAATCTCAAAAAAGGTCATTGATGTGTCCACGCTAGAGCAGCTGCAGCGAGACATAGCCGAAACTCTCGTTAGGCTTGAGATGCATTTCCTGCCAACTTACTTTGATATCTCATTGCATCTGCTCATTCATCTTGTTGACCAAATTAGAGCCCTTGGCCCAATGTACCTGCATCAGATGTCACCTTTCGAAAGATTGATGAAAGTTTTCAGGAGGTATGTTAGGAACAGATTTAAGCCAGAAGGGGGCATGGTTGAAGGATGGTCAACGGAGGAGGCCATTGAGTTCTGCACATATTATTTGGACATCAAAAGGGTCAGAGTTCCAGAATCTCGTCACGAGGGAAGACTACGTGGCAAAGGAACGACCGGGGAGAAATCTGTTATAGTAGACGACCCTACTTCTTTCAGACAGGCACAATTCGTTGTTCTCCAGCAAGTCGAGGGTGTGATGCCATACATTGACGAGCACAGGCAATTGCTGCAAATTCTATATCCGAGCAGGTCACAGGCTTGGTTGGATACAAAACATAAGGAGGAATTTGTCAGCCGGTTGCAACATCGCTTGCTTGGAATAAAGTTGGGTAATCAACTGGATACCTTAGCCAAGGGACCTTCGAGTACATATCTTAAGTACCAAGGGTATGAGATCAAAGGATTCACATTTTACACAAAAAAGCAAGATGGAAAGAGCACATACCAAAATTGTGGTGTTCGTTTTGATGCTCACGACGAAAACGGCAACGTGCATGCGACATACTATGGTTTCATAGAGGAGATATGGGAGCTAGCCTACGGTCCGTTGAATGTAGCTCTTTTTCGCTGCCAGTGGGTTCAGCTCGAGGAAATCAACACTGACAGCGAATTGTTCACTACCGTTGATCTCACTAAGACCGCATACAGAGACGACCCCTTTGTTCTTGCAAGAGATGTTATGCAAGTCTTCTATGCAAGGGACAACAAGACAAAAGGAAGGCTAAAAGTAGTCCTAGAAGAGAAAAGGAAGATTGTCGGTGTCGATGGAGTGATGGACGAAGAAGACTACAAGGGCTATCAGGAAATGCCTCCATTCAGGGCGAACGTACCCCTACCTATCCTTCAAGAGGGTGACGAACCTGCTTACGTACGAATTGATCACAATGAGGCCCTCATTGTTGATGCACCTAAAGATAGTTAGATTATTATTAACTATGTAATCATTATGCAGACGTTGTATCTGTAATTCGCACTGAATATTTAATTTATATTTTGTGCGCATCTCTACAATTTAATTATTGACTATGTAATCAAATATTAAGATGATGTTCACAAACACTATTATTTAATAATTATAGACCATTAATTAATTATCATAGAATTAAATAATCAAGACACAAATTTTTGTGTTATTTTAGAATATAAACTAACTGCATTATTTCTATTAATAAATAAATAAAGAAATGCAAACTAAGCGAACTCCCTATCCTAGCTCAGCGGTTAAGGCCGTGCACTTTGTACTCTCAGACCCGCGCTCGAATCCCAGGCGGGCCAAACTTTTTTGATTTTGCAAAAAGGCTACGATGGCAGGCTCCAAACCGACAATGTTTTTTTATATTTTTTTACTAAAAGATGGCAGCAGGGCCCTTCACTGCCGGTTTTGGTTTTAAAACCAGTAGTGATAGCTACTATCACAGTCGGTTGCTCAAACCGACACAGAAGGACCAATTCACTGTCGGTTTTTAAACTAAAACCAATAGTGATGTGTAGATTCTCCTCACATGCCAACAATGCTCCCATGACTACAACAGTTGGAACATTGCTCCCACCTACCCTGACAACTTTAGTTCAGAAATAAAAATGTACCACGACTGCTAGCCCATATAAAATGGCCCTCGGCCAGGAGCTAGCATCTCCATGCATGTTGGTTTCAGCTAGGCCTTATCAACCATGATACAATAATGTTTTCCTCTCACAACAAACCACAGATATCGTTATGCATCGTAGTCCACCAAAATGGTGCACACATGAGGTACTAGAAGAATGCTACTGAAGATATAGCAACACCGAAGATTGGAGATGCCACGAGGTTCACAGAGCCATTAGCTATGGTGCTGAGCTAAATCCGATGTGCTCTGGACTGTACCAAGAAAAAGGCCATGTACAGCAGAGGCATGGATTCATCGATGCCACCTTGTCATCTCCAACCGGTATAGCTCGTAGACCACCTCGGTGCTATTGTTTGAACCCTAGTTGGTGCAAGAAGAATGCTACTGAGGTGTGTAATTATAATGTGTTGATACACATTGATGGTAACATTGACTTGTACGCAAATAGGTCTTTGTTATCATATATGGAATTTTAGTGTAAGGTCTTTGTTATCATATATGTAACTTATTTCTAATTTTTTGTAATTTTTTGATGTATTTCATTACTATCTAAATAAATATATCGTTCTTGTTAAAACTTTCCCACTGTAGTATCTAAATAAATATATCCTTTACATATATGCACCTTCACTGTCGGTTCTATTTAGAAACCGGCAGTGATAGCCACCTTCACTGTCAGGTCTATTTAAAAACCAGCAGTAATGTCCATGCCCCCCTATATAAAACAAACTATCGGCCACATACATCGATCTCACCCACCCACGAACTCTCTCAGTCTCATTTCTCACGTTTCACTCTCACTTCTCAAGACATCCACTCTCTCTCTCTCTCTACGTGATTTGGTCATGGCTCCTGCATTTTTTAATGGTATTGATATATTGTCTTCTCCAATATTCTATCTATATTCATTTGATCTATATTTATATTCATGTTTCTTTGCATATATTTTATGTTCATATTTTTTTGCATTTTATCGATCAGGTGGTATGAACAACGGACCTCCCCCACCATAAGAACCAGGTTTCCACCCTAGCGATGAGCCATTCGCTCCTAATGTGGTCATTCCACGGTTCCTTGTTCTAGCTATTGTATGAAATATTTTCCAATATCTTTTGTTTTTTTATGCTAACAAATAAGTATAATTAGTTTAATATCATTGTTGCATGCATATATGTCGCAGACTATATCCCCAATAGATTGGCTGCGAACAACACTTAGCTGGTTCTTTATCTCGGACATCATCGAGAACACGGCATCTAATGCAAGTGGTTGGCTATGGACTTGTGAACTCAGTTTTTTCATCCCTGTGAGGGGTTCAAATCATTGGAACCATATCCACGGGAATGATATACAGAGCCCGGATGTGATAAGCGTCCAATTAAGTGTCGTGCACATCTGTTTAGAGGCACTTCGACGTATTTGCTATGATGTGCCTGATTTCTCGCACTTCAAGGCACTTGCTTTAAATGCTGGTGATATCCCCGTCCCGCAAGCAAGCAAATGGTTTGCGAGCTACAACCATGCGGATGTGGTAAAATGGTCACTTATACCTAAGTCGTGGTTATTTGTTGTTTATTATTGTAATAACATTCTCTATTTTTTTTTCTTTTTCTCCGCATGCAGATTGCGCTATAGGACCTTACCTATGCTGCATGTGGCTTGTGGGTCATTCTAGACCAAGCTACGGAGCAACTCGGGTACGATTGGGACTTCTGCAATGGAAACCTCGATCAGCTCACTATAGAAGGACGCCAGTACTGTATAAGGATTACTAACAGGGGCAGTGGTCATTCAGTAGGTTACATCTATGACCGACTGTTCTTTCGGTATTGTGAGGCACGAGAGGGTGCACTTATACGGGCATTGGACTTCATCGATACAAGCGGATACATAATCCGTGACATCAATTACCATATATGGCTACAGAGGCATGTTAGTGTGCGTGGCCCGATCGATCCCAGCAACGATTCTGATAGTAATTAATGTTTATTTAGCTAGGTTTTCAAGGTCGTAGTTTAATTGGGTTCTAATTTTAATATGTACGGCTTTGTGTGTTTAATTATTGTCATGCATATAATTCGTGTAACATTTGTTGGGCAACTAGAAATATACATTTCGGTGTCGTATTGCTCTCAAAATTATTCTTAGGCTTGCATGTGCCACGTGTGAAGGAAACACCAAGTTTGAGATTTTCCGGAGATGGTTTGCTACTTTCTGAGGTTTAATTGAATTTCCGCGCGACGACACCTATTAATTATAGGTTGAACTGAGTCTACCCACGAAAAGATCCGGAATGATGCCAAACTTTTACATAGGCTCTAATGTGCCCTAGGGATAAGAATTTTGTGGAGGTGGATGAAAAAATCTATTGGGTCCAAGATGAAATTCACCCTCTTTTGTCTCATTTGGCACAGAGAAAAATATAATAAATAAAAAAATGATGAGAAAAACCTAAGATCATGTGTGGGGTCTTAATTTGGGTGTACATGTTTGCCAAAAAAATTTCAAGCCATTTCGACTTAGGCGGAGTATACATGCTTCACAGATGTACATTTGCCGTTTCATCGAACCATGACTATACATATTGGTTATCAAGGTTTCTGTGGTTCATAGGCATTCCGGTGTCGTATTGGCCTCAAAATTATTCTCAGACTTGCACATGCCACGTGTGAAGGAAACATCAAGTTTGGGATTTTTCGAAGATGGTTTGCTACTTTCTGAGGTTTAATTGAATTTCCGCGCAACGACACCTCTTAATTATAGGTTAAACTAAGTCTACCCCAAAAAGATCCGGAATGGTGCCAAACTTTTACACAGGCTCTAATGTGCCCTAGGAATAAGAATTTTATGGAGGTGGATGAAAAAATCTATTGGGTCCAAGATGAAATTCACCCTCTTTTGTCTCATTCGGCACAGAGAAAAATATAAGAAATAAAAAAAATGATCAAAAAAACCTTAGATCCTGTGTGGGGTCTTAATTTGGGTGTACATGCTTGTCAAAAAAATTCAAGCCATTTCGAAATAGGCGGAGTATACATGCTTCACAAAGGTACATGTGCCCTTTCATCGAACCATGACTATACACATAGGTTATCAAGGTTTCTGTGGTTCATATGTATTCCGGTGTCGTATTGGTCTCAAACTTTTTCTTAGGCTTGCACGTGCCACGTGCGAAGGAAACACCTAGTTTGGGATTTTTCGGAGATGGTTTGCTACTTTCTGAGGTTTAATTGAATTTTCGCGCGACGGCACTAATTAATTATAGGTTGAACTGAGTCTACCCACGAAAAGATTCGGAATGGTGCCAAACTTTTACATAGGCTCTAATGTGACCTAGGGATAAGAATTTTGTAGAGGTGGATGAAAAAAATCTATTAGGTCCAAGATGAAATTCACCCTCTTTTGTCTCATTCAGCACACAGAAAAATATAATAAATAAAAAATGATTAGAAAAACCTAAGATCCTGTGTGGGATCTTAATTTGGGTGTACAAGCTTGCCAAAAAAATTTCAAGCCATTTCGACATAGGAATGCATATGCTTCTATTTATTCAGTATATAAATTTTTTTAATATATATAAACATCACTGTCGGTTTTAAAAAACCGGCAGTGATGAGAAGAAACCGACAGTGATGCTGATTATCACTGTCGGTTTATTTTAAAAACCGACAGTGATATATAAAAAAATTAAAAAAAATTGTGCCAGCCCTCGGGTTTGAGCTCGGGTCTCGGGGTGCAGAGTTGAGAGACTTAACCGCTGTGCTAGTATAAGATGTGTGCCAAGGTTTATTTATTTTTTCATTTTGACATTTAGACCGCTTAATAAATTATAAAATTAAACCAAAAAAATTGAGCCCCGGGATTCAACACGGGTATCGGGGGCTAAGTTGCGGGGTCTTAACCGTTGAGCTAGTAGGAGGTATTCGAAAGAAGTGGAAAAGATAACTTACTTATGCTGTAACTGCTACACGGCAATCACTGTCGGTTTAGACTTACAACCGGCAGTGATGTTTATGCTGTAACCGCTACACGGCAATCACTGCCGGTTTAGACTTACAACCGACAGTGATGTGGGTACATCACTGTCGGTTTAGACTTACAACCGGCAGTGATGTTTCCTCATCACTGTCGGTTCAGACTTACAACCGACAAAGTGATGTACCCTATTCTTGTCGGTTCGGACTTAGAACCGGCGATGATGAGGTCTCAGTATAAAAAGCCGGCGTGGGTTGAAATTTTTCAACCCAGCCAACCGCTTCAACCTGCACTCCTCTTCTTCGACGCCGACGCCTGCAGCACCGCCCCCACGCCAGAAGCACCGTCCATCGCCCCGTGTCGTAGTTCCCACCCTGCGCTCCTCTTCTTCGACGCCGATGCCCGTTACGCCGCCCACGCCGAGCACCCGTCCACCGCCCCAAGCGCGCCGCCGTTCCCAGCCCAGCGCTCCTCTTCTTCGACACCGACACCCGTGCACCACCCCACGCTAGAGCACTCCCCACGCCGTCCACCGCCCCACGCCGGAGCACCACCGAGGCCTTCAGGAGCGCGCGGACAGCTGCATTTCCCGCCCCCACGGTGAGTGCATGGCTCACTGCCCGCTAAGTGTTTGATGAAATGCCTCACGGTTGTTGTCACTGATCCAAACACATTTTTTATTCCTCATGTCTGCAGGCTATTAAAATCACCTCTGTTTTTTGAGACAATCTCACTTTGTAATAGCTAGTCCATAGTCAGATAAAACAGGTTCACTACCATCCACAATCTAATCTCACTTTGTAATCTCACTTCGTAATAGCTAGTCTGGTTCTGGTGTTATCTACAATCTCATCTTAATTAATTTTACAATCCTTAGGTTTATTGAATCCCTAGTTAGGATCTGACCTTGATATGGTCCTTGAAATATGTTTGTAGAAACTTTCTGGTGTTTTGATAGGGTCCTAATTTATTTGACTAGTCATGTTGGTTAATTACAATGACTTGCCTATTTCCTTTCTGTTGTAGATGTTTTGCTTTGACCTTTCATCTAATATTTTCTTATATATACTACAAGAAATTATTTATTTCTTGTATAAGTTTTAGTATATTTTAAAAATAATGCTATTTTGATGGAATGCATAGCATGCTTAAAAAAAGGCATCTATAGATGTTTGTTCCAGAAAAACAGTTAAAAACAACTTTTAAAATTGGCTCGGCAGCAGCAGCAAGTTTGATTACTAAACCACATTGATCTCCGAATAATAAACAGTCCAATTATTGAGGTAAATTTTTATCATGTCAAGGATAAAGAACATTAAATAGATTTAGTTTAGCCATATAACTTGAATAATAACTCTTGTTCAGTGAGTTACCATTACCATTTACCACATGCCTAATTTACTTAAATGTATAGACAACCATGGCATGGTATGTAGTGCATGTTGGTCACATGCCTAGGATTTATCGAACCTGGGAAGATTGCTATGCTCAAGTCAATCGCTACCCTGGTAATTTGTACAAAAAATACAACACAGAAGCTGAAGCTGAGGGCCTACTATAGTCATCAGGCCTACCTTGCAAACCATGGGCAACCGGCCTACTATGGTCCAATGAATGCAAACCATGGCCATCCGCTGGCACTGGAGATCGAAGAGAAGCCACCCACCGGAGATGTGAAGATTAGGAGAATTACTCCTTGGTCTTGGAAAGTTGTCATACTTTTATTTATGGCTATGGTCATCGCTTTTCTTATTTGGAAGTTGATGTAGGCTTAGTTTCGTAGAAGAGTAGGTGGACTATGTTGTATGTGGTCAATCAAACAATGAATTTGTTCTAGGTGAACATATGCTATTATTTGACTTTGTTGTATGTGGACTTATTATTAGACTTTGCATTAAACATATTATATATATATGAACATATGCTATTAGTAGTTGTCCGCGGCCAAAACTAACCACGATCGTGTCACAGCCATGACTCATCGTCGCCTGTTACCCCGTCGCCGAAGAACTGATCGACAACAAGAAGCGATTGATATCGCTGGGACGGGAGAGCCGCATGATCCGACAAACGGTGATGGTGTCAATCAGGTCGGTGAGAATGAGCAGCCATGGACCCCGTCTGGCCTGCTCGATCTGGGTCAAAATGACCAAGATGGCCAGGTAACTTTGGTATCATGTCACTATGTAGCCACACACGCTAATCAATTGAGAGGGTCATAGCTTACTTGGTGTCTCTAGCAGGAGCTTCCGCCGGCCGAGGAGCCAGAGGGTTCGGGTAGCAGGAAGGCTAGATCCAAGCAAGGCGTGTCAAAGATTCTTATTGGTAGGAATGCACACTGGTACATTACTAAGTTCGATGAATTCGGGGATCCACTCTCACCGCCTATAGCTTTGACCAAATACAAGACTATCCTCGGGTTACTTGTTAGGGACTTCATCCCGATTAAGTACAGGAAGTGGATTGGGAAAGATGATGACCGGTGGAGGGTTCCCGAAAGCGAGAAGGATTACATATGGGATGTCAAGATCCCAGAGTATTTCACTTTCCCAGCCGAGTATGACAGGGAGTTAGTCAAGAAAAAAGCAAAAGAAATCATGGGAACATGCTTCAAGAATTTCAAGGGGACATTGTACAAGAATTTTGTCCTCTGAAGTAAAGAGCCAGATTTCGATGGTGGACAGTTTAGCAAGCAGAAGGACTTCTGGCAGGATTTCAAGGAATATAGGTTATCTGAGGAGTACTTAGAATTGAGCAGGAAGAATAAGGAGAATTCGCATAAAGCGACAAATCCTCATCATCTCGGCTCTCGTGGCTACGCCAAAAAGATGCCAGAATTTGAAACAGAACTTCAAAAGATGGATCGTCTTGCTGAGGAAGGCGTTCAGGTTGAGACCACCGATTGGGAGCCCAGATCGGTATTATGCTGTATGGGGAGAAATGTACGACACGCCGAGGACGGGAGCTTTAGCTCCTCAAATCAACCCATGAGTGAACTCATCCAGAGGATCTCCTAGGTAACTGAGGAGGTGAGGCAAGGGACTCACACTTCTAATAGGGAGAAAGACGTGCTCACCCAAGCACTCGGAACCAAGGAGCACCCTGGTCGCACTAGAGGAACTGGTGTTGTTCCTTGGAAACTAGCATTCCCCCAAGAATCTAACACTTACCGGAGCCACTCTAGGGGTAGAGCGGAACATGAGGCACAGTATTTGAGGAGACTAAAAGAGATGGAAGACAGAATGGAAGCACGGATTGAGACGACCGTTGAAGCGCGAGTCGAGCAAATTTTGCTGTCTAAGGTGTCAGTAGTACCACAAAACCCTACGCCTAGTGCCTTTAGCCCACAGTTTAGGGGTCGCAGCAGCTGCGGATCGACCCCGCTCGACGAAGAAGAGGCGAATGTGCGTCATTCGGTGGACGACATTACTGAACCCATCAATGTCAGGTTGTACATCCGTCAGGAATAGACAAAGGACAAGGTGGCACTCGGCCAGGCCTGGCCTGCGGGAGATGGGACAATTAATGGCCGCCCAATTCCACTGGGGTATGCTCGCGTCACCATTGACAGAATACTTGATAAGAAGTATAACAAGATACCCATTAAGTACCCCGTAGCGGAAGACAGGCCGAAACTTGGTCAAAACAAGGGCTCTCAAGTGGCCTGGCACAAGCGCTTCATTAAGCTTGACCATCAATTGTCCTCTGATGATGAGGACGACTGCGAGTCTTCGCCCACCCGCGATGATCACTCACCATCTCCCAACAGAGATCACTCCCCTCCTCATCCGGAGCCATCACCCCCGAGAAGACAGAGGTCTCCTTCTATTCCTCCTCATCTGACTCCATCTTCATCAGCCCTGAGAAAAGAGACTCCTCCTCCTCCTCCATCTTCATCAGCGCCGGGAAAACAGAATTCTCGTCGTCATCCTCCTCCTCCACCTCAGCCCAAAACAAGATCAAGGACATCCTCGCAATCGTAGAAAAGGTCCTTGGATTCGATCGCTAATGCTCCCAAAGTGGACCAACAGAAAAGAAAAAGGCCGTTCAGTGGCAGCGTTACCACCTTGATGAAAGAAAAATTTACAGCACACATCTCGAAGGAAGATTGTGTTAGTTTATTCAATCTCTGTGCCTCACTGCCTTCGTTTTTGTTGAAGTCCGAATTCGAAAGGCAAACACAGAATAAATACGCTACAACAAGAGACGAAGAAATACACAATAAAGATTTAAGGAACATACAGAAGTACGTCGAAGACAACCCAGGATTAACCATGGAAGAGGCCGCGACCATCTATTATGATGTACAAGGGACGACAACACCGGCAATGAAGTATGAAAGGGGCAATCTTTTGGTTCCCGGTCATGAGTATAAAAATCTGATAACATATATGTGCCAGTTACATGAATATTACCTGGCTCAAGCAATAGAGACGGACGACTTTGATTTTGAGGTTATTATCCGTTCGCCACATGTTTTCCATTATCCTGAAGAAGAGAAGTTCGATGTCGAGTGGGAGTGCTTGTTCTAGCTATAGCAGAAACGCTCTCTCGATGTTTAAATGTTGACGCTATGGACTATGTAAGTACCTACACGCACGATTTTACAATTAACTACTCTCTCGAGACACAAATTGTTAACTTTTGAGCACTTCCTATGATTTTATGTAGGTGTATAGCAAAATTTTGCATTCTAAAAAGCAAATGGAATTACATAGGCTTCTTAGACCCCTTGCGAGTCAATGAGAGGACATGTCTAGGCCTCTATGGATGTGACGTGGAAGACCTGAAATAGAGATTGATTGCTGTTTTCGATGAATTCACGATGAAGAAGAAAATCCACATACTTCTAGCCTACAACTGCTAGTATGTGTTCTCGGCTTTTAATTTTATGCTTCTTTTTTCGTTAATATTATTTGATAATTAGGATTATGTGATTGTAGCAACCATTTCGTCTTCATTTATGTTAATCTTGCTAAAAATCTGATCGAGGTGTGGGGCTCGAAGAAAAAACCATTTAATCATCTGGATACACTGGTGGCAGTGCTGAATTAGTAAGCGATCCTAATAACATATTATTTTTTAATCACACATACCGCTTTCTAATGTTTCTCCCTTTAATGTTGCTCAGTGTCCGAAGAAGATATATCGGTGGGATGCCGATCCCATTCAAGGTTGTCGAAATGGAGGGGAAGTACCTGTCACAGCCGGCGGGAAACAATGAATGCGGGTTTTATGTAATGTGGGCAATGCTTCGCTACATCGGCGGGAAATCGGAAGAAGCCGATAAGTTGGTATGTATAATCCTCATTTCATTTATGTCTGTTAATAATTCAACAAAATGATTTAATGGTCCTCTTTGGATATCATATTTTTTGAACGACAGCGCAAGAAATATAACCATCAAAGGTTGTTAGACATGGAGATCGTCGCACTGCAATCGGAGCTCGCAAAATTCATCTTAGCCAAGGTATTGGAAAAAGATGGAGTATTTTCCATTGCACAATCCGTGAGGTACAAGGACCAGTATGGCCCAGAGCGGCTCGCAAGATTATTGTAAGAAGTTCGAGAAGCATGTGTGAAGTTCAAGAACATTTCTTTTTTATTTTGAGGGATCGAGATGTGGATAAGACTATTTGAATTGTAATCGTAACATTTGTAATGTTTAATATTGATGGACCTGTCGTCTACGTAGCATATAAAAAGCGAAATCCGATTCCACGAAAAAAATATAAATTAAAATAAATTATAAAACAATAAAATACGAACGGGCCATCACAGTCGGTTAGCAACAAACCGACAGTGTTGTCGTAACCATCACTGCCGGTTAGAAACAAACCGACAGTGTAGGCTTGATCAACACTGCCGGCTTGAACCATGAACCGACACTAATAGTTACGACAACACTGCCGGTTGGATCCATGAACCGACACTGATATTTACTATGGTGCCGTTCGCCTGGCTGGTTTTCAGACTAGCCGGCTGGTTTGTCCTCACAGCGGCACTATTCATCAACCAGCCGCTATAGTGTTTCTCTCTCACCCAACCAGCCGCTACAGTGTTTTGGCTTCTTTTTTTAGACAAGCGAACGGGGCCTATAACACTGCCGGTTTGATCCATGAACCGACAGTGTAGGCTTGCTCAACACTGCTGGCTTGAGCCAAGAATCGACACTCTTGATGCAACCGTCACTGTCGGTTGGCACTACAAACCGGCAGTGTTGTTCAACTGGACACTGCCGGGTGGCGCCAGGAACCGACACTGTTTCGTGTAGATCAGTGTCGGTTTTTAAGGACCGGCAGTGATGTCAACCCCCATCACTGCCGGTATGTCACTGTCGGTTCAAAATCCGGCAGTGAAGTGGGTTTTTGAACCGGCAGTGATGACCAGATCTGGGGTAGTGAGGGCGCCATCTGATTTGTCAACTCAGAGTGCAAGTCGATGAAGCTTAATGTATTTTCAGGCGTTCTGTGAATATCCCTTGGTCCTATTTGTGTACCTGCAAGGACAGAATTATTACCCGATGTAGTTGTGTTAGCGTCATCTTGCTGTTGGCAAGTAACATCTATGTTGTCCGTGGTTGAGGATAATTTGATGTCCGCTGCAACTGCATAATGAACCTGCAACACTGACCATTTTTTGTTTTGAAAGCGAGCATCGATCATTTCTTGCTTTCCAGATGTACCAAAGAGTTGTCATTATTTTCTGAAATTCATCATCTGAGGTGTTAGGGCCAATGATCATTGGCAATGTTTCCTGTACTCCGTCTTGTTCTTGCGGGAGCACTGAAGTGAGCAAAGGCGGTGTTGCTGTAAACCAGACTGCTCTTGCAAAGGTGCAATGGAAAAACAAATGGGAATCGTTTTCAATCATATTACATGTCGTACAATGTTTGTTAATTTTAGAGGAAAGGTTACCAGCTCTGTCTCCAGTTGCAAGAGCTCTTCTGATGAGCCTCCAAGTGAAAGCTTTAATGCAAGGAGGGAGAGTTTTATGTTTCCAAGTTCTTTTTAAAATCTGTAAAGCTTGAGTGATACCTTTCGCGCCTTGCTGTGGAATCTGAACCTGCAGTTGGTTATTAAGTAATCTGAATGCTTCCTTAGTAGTGCAAACCCCTTTCCTTGCTGGTTTCCATCTTATTATATCTGGAGAATCCGAAGGAACAATTGGGGTTTGGGTAATACATTGAGTAGCCTGATCATCAAATATCTGTGATATATATAAGTTCATTGTTCCATGAGTGACTTCGAGGGTTCCAAAGATCAGCAATTGATTGTGGAAAACTCTATCAACTTGTTTCCCAAGCCGGTCCTCTGCCGGCGAGAATCCTCCTACTTCCTTCTCCTACCTTCGTAGCTAGCTCGATTCCTCGCCGGACCGCCGCCGCAGCGAGCGGTGGTCTCACACCTTCCCCCTCCTCTCCCCCACGCGCTTCTCCTAGGTCGGCCATCGCAGGACCCAGGATGCCCGCCCGCCAGTCGCGCCGTTGCGACGGAGCTCAGGCCAGGAGGCGCCGGGGCACGAGCGGGCGAGGACAGAGCCCAGCCGCGCCGTTGCGGCGGAGCTCGGGCCAGGCTACACCGGGCAAGGCGAGGCCGCGGCAGAGGCGTCGCAGGGCGGGGACGCGGCAAGGCCGGTGAGGCGCGCCGCCGCTAGGCGAGGCCGCGCGGGCCGCCGCCTGCTTGCCCTCCTCCTCCGCGCGCCGATGGTCGCCGTGGACGGGGAGAGGAAGAAGGCGGCCATCGCGGCGCACCCGCAGCGGGGGGCAGCGCCGCCCCACCATGCTCACTGCCTTCCGCCGCGGCCCCGTCGTGCCCCGCGCCATCGCCACGTCCGCCGACCGCGCGTCCCCCGACATAAGCACCTCTGGTCTGCTCTCTATCTTTCGCCGTTGGACCATCATCAGCTAATGCGCTACCACTGTTTGCAATTTGCCTGCTTGATTTTCCTTTGTTTCCGTTGCTCTTATCGCAGCTTGTCCGAAAGTTCACGCTGGATTCCAACTCCGAGCTCCAGGCGCGACCGCGGGATTCCAGGTTCTTTCATTTGCTACGAATTTTATCTCTGTAACACTATTGGTCCATTGTGTGGGAACAGGTTGCATTGAACCCAGTGTCGCAGGGTTTGGTGTCAGAGATCGGCCTGGAGGTGACCAACATAGGCTGTTCCCTGATTCTGCATTGGGGAGTCCTTCGCCCGGACAAGAGGTGAGAGGCACTGATTCTCTTGCCGTTTTTTATGACAAAAATAGGAGTCAAACATGCTCTTATGCCATTTGCTGCAGACCTGTATTGTTTAAATCTACGTTTAAAGTTTCGGGGTGTCACATCGGCTGTCGCATAGGGACGTCGCATGGAGTGTTCGGATACTAATAGAAATACAAATTACATATTATTAAGCCTAATTAATCCGTCATTAGCACATGTGTTACTGTACCACCACATTGTCAAATCATGGACTAATTAGGCTTAAAAGATTCGTCTCGCAAATTAGTCGTAAACTGTGTAATTAGTTATTTTTTTAAGTCTATATTTAATACTCTGTGTATGTGTCCAAATATTCGATAGATATGGTGTAAACTTTGGGGGGAACTAAACAAGGCCTGACAGAGTATGAGTCACTCAGTCGTACATGCTCTTATGCCATTTGCTGCACTTTCTTTTAGATTGAATTTTATATATTTGAGCTCCTTGGCTGCAGAGATTGGATCCTCCCGTCCAGACAACCTGATGGAACGACAGTGTACAAGAACAGGGCTCTTAGGACGCCTTTTGTAAAGGTTAGTCGTCTTTGTGCTACCACAGAACAGTAGTTACTAATGTCCATAACTGTGCAGTCAGGTGATAGCTCTACTTTGAGAATTGAGATAGATGATCCTGCAGTGCAAGCTATTGAGTTCCTCATCTTTGACGAGACACAGAACAAATGGTAATGCTGTTGTTTGGATTACTGTGTATCACTGCTGGAGTGCTTGTTTATTTGAATTCACGAGATGTCAACCATCTGAACTCTACTCTGGACAGGTCTAAAAACAATGGCCAGAATTTTCAGATTCAGCTCCAGTCGAGCCGCCATCAAAGGGCAATGGTGCATCTGGTGCCTTCTCTTCTGCTACTTCTACCTTGGTGCCAGAGGATCTTGTGCAGATCCAAGCTTACCTTCAGCAAGAAAAGGCAAGCTTTTAGTACTAAACATTCCATTGTCCAAGAAGGAACTTGATGCACTAAGTTATTAGTTAACTAAAAATAGGTAGTTGTTGCATTTTTCTCCAGGAGGAGTGTGAAGCTGCACAAGCTGAGTTATCCTGAGATGGCTAGACTGGCTGATGAAACTCCAGTGATTCTTCCTACAAACATATCAGAGAATTTCTTGTTAAGGCCAGAATTGCTTGCCGAGAAGATCAATGAGAAATCAAGGCTCTTAATTCTCTGCTCTCCATCTAATCCAACAGGGTCAGTATATCAAAAGGAGTTGCTTGAAAAAATAGCTGATATAACTTATAAAAAAAACTGATATAGTCAAGAAGCATCCTAGGCTTCTTTTAATTTCATTGGTTTATATGAAACTTTTAATCAACCTGTTAAATTTCACTCGATGAACATCATGAAATGTCTTCTTTTTGAAGATTTATCTGATGATGAAATTTATGAGCATATTATCTATCAGCTGCAAAACACACAAGCTTTGTTTCACTGCCTGGAATGTGGGAAAGAACATTAACTGTAACTGTAAATGATTTTTCTAAGGTACTTATTTTTGTTGTCTACTTTGTTACCCCCTCTCCAGAAATGCGTGTGCACTTTATCAGCTTTATTTATTGCCCTTATCGTAAATATTAGAATGTACCTTTTTAGAACTAGATGCCTAATTTATTCCAAAACCAGAACTTAGCCATTGGTAATATAACCAAGTTCTGAAATATTTGATGATGGAACTTGGCCATTGGTAATATAACCAAGTTCACTCTATTTATATATATTTGCTGCTTTGTAGTTGTTGCCTGCTGATAGTCTGATACAAGATTAATCTTTCAAGTGCTTAGAAGTTACTTCCAGCGGCATGGCGGATTGGGCCTCTATTCAAACTGATGCTTAGCTTTGGAGATGTTGTTGTTGTGTGCCCTGCTTGTAGGAAAAGGTACCCCAAATCTTATTTGGATATGAAGTCGTGCTCCGATTTTACATTCAGGTTTGCACTGTCAATTCGCTGGCTTTGCTCCAAGATTAACTATTCGTTGATTTGTCATGGCTTTGCAGGTACAGATCAAATTAGATGAAAACTAACTTGAATTGGTTGATAAAAGTACTCACAGGGCTTCTATTTTCAGGAAATGACATGAAGATCAATAATACAAGGATGTAGCACAGCTGGGCAGGGGGCACCAGCAGCCGTAATTCAGACATCCACACAAGGTTCATTCAGTTTCCCTCCTAGACCAAGTAACATGTTAATGTTTCCGCGATGCTAAGACCAAAGGCTTGTCGTCTTCTGCTTGACATTAAAATAATAATTTGTTTGTTAAAAAGGCCAAAATCCTCTCTGCCTGTGAATTATTTCTCTAGTAGGCCTATGCTATACTTTGCAGTAGAGGGTGTGTTTTTCATTCTATGACATTAGTAAGTCGTGAATGCTCCTCCAGTGCATTGTGCAGGGATTTTATTAGCCTGTGAAATATCGACGGAAGCTAGCTGGCTGTGATCATGTACTGACGCAAAATTGTGTAACATAGAGAAATTTCAGTAATCACATGTTTTTTTTTTGAGTGTGATTGGTTATATTTTTATATACCTGTATGATTCTGCAAATTGTGATGCTGAAGTAGAACACACCCTTTTTTCTTTGAAAAAAGTGAAGTTTCGTTCTGACACTCAGTTTAAATTGCCTTATTCGCTTGGCTTATAAGCCGTACTTTTTCAGCCAACGAACAGTATTTTTCTCTCACAATAAATCAGCCAACAGTACTTTCAGCCATAGCTTATCAACCAAGCGAACAGGGCAATTTGCTCATGTGCCTGTTTTGTTCTCGGTTGTATGACCTTGAAATCCTTCGTATATGTGAAGTTACGGACTTGAAGTTATGGACATTTTTAAGTATACTTTTTTGGAGTTGCACAAGAGACAAGACAAATGATTTAATTCTGTTGCAATTTCCTCCCTATTTTTTGTAATCCTTTGTCATGACTAATTTGTAAATTTGCTTGAACAATGCTCGGACATGCATTTCTCTGACTGATAAGATTATTTGATTATTGCTTCTATCATGCTGTTTATCACAACGGCTTAAAGGAATGCTAGCTGAGATGCCAGAAGTTTCCGAGTTACATCCAGTACCAGATGCTCATGTGCCTGTTGTAGGAACTTTTTTCATTTTTCTCCTTTTGATGCGGCACTGTAGTGGCGGTTCTACAATTTCATTATGCAGGGATGCTGTCTGAATTACACTGAATAGTTATCCTGACAATTGGAACTCTGCTTGTCTTTTTGCAGTACTAATATTTCTGCATTTCTCCAGTATACAATTATGCGATTTTTTGTGCACAGATGCAGTCTGGGTTTCTCCAATTGCTTAGGTTCTTAATTGGGGGTTGCTGTTAAATTTTGTCATTGTGCTTGTCTTGTTGCAGTCTCCGTTTTTCTGAAACACGAAGATCTTATTTCAGTCAACGTTTTTCCTTTAACAAACACAAAGACCAGGGAGGCAGCGGCGCGGAACAGTGTGGGAGGCAACGGTCCCAGAAGGCTTGGGCGGCAGTGTGGGCCGGAGAGTATTTTTATTTTTATTGCCTAGGATTGTTCTATGTAACACATTATTTGCATTTGCTACTGTAGTTCCTTTTTTCCCTGTGCGAAAACCGGCTCAATGAAAAGAGAACACGGCAAAAGAAATACTCCCTCCATCCCAAATTGTAAGTCATTCCAAGAATCTTGGAGAGTCAAAGTTTGACTAAAATTATAGAGAGAAACACAAAGATTGATGACATCAAATAGGTATAATATGAAAATATAACTAATGAAGAATCTAATGATACTTACTTGGTATGATAAATATTATTATTTTGTTATATAAATTTGATCAAACTTGAAAAACTTTGAGATTCTTGGAATGACTTACAATTTGGGATGGATGGAGTATAACTTAAAGTTTGATCAAGTGATTCACGTGTGCTTTTGCCATAATACTCTCCTCTTGAATACCCTTATTAAATGTACCAAGCTCCAAGAGCATACTTATTAATGGAAGCGTAAATTTCTCTTTATAACTTTTATTACTAAATTAATTGTAAGTATTATTTCCGTGGCGTTAGCACGGGCTAGTAACTAAATATTAGAACATGGGTCCTTGATACTACTTCGTATTAAATAAAAAAACACACGGTACTGCATGCAAGCTTTCCGATTTAACCAAACATCTTCAGCATCACATCTGGAAAATGAGAAATTTCAGATTTATCTAGCATGGAAACTCAGAATGCCTTTACTGACTTCAGTGTTCTATAGTTTCACATGTCCAAAATGCAGTGGCATCTGAACATTTTCTCTACTGCAACAATACTAGGAAACAATGGACAGGCTAGAAAATCTGACTTTCAGAAACATAAGTGCCCGTTCCTTAGTGCTGGTTCAACATAGCAAGCAAACATGTGCAATTAGGTTTCTGATACATCAATATATAGTAAATGGACAGGCACCAGATAGATTTAGCTTGAACAAGGTATTAAGCAAGAAGGTAGCCTGAACTACATAGCGTGGTACCACGCCGGCTACCTGATTACAGACAAAGACGACATCCTTAATACTTGTGCTGCTTTAGTTGATTTGAGCTTCACCTTGACTTAATTAAGTGATAGTAGGTCCATCCTCATGCATAGCCTTCTATCCGCTGAACTGAAACCCTTCACATATATCAAAGTCATGCCATAAGTTGAGGAGCATAAAAAAAATACATGATAAACATATAGAAATGATGATAATAATATTTGGACAGCAATAAGATCAGCACAAAAGAAAATAACCAAACCACACAATAAGACAATTTGTCTCGAGGCTTGACAGATTTTTTTAGAATAATTGGTCAAAATCATTTAAATGAATATGTTTACCATAATTGTATAGTATTGTATATTGGCAAACACATGGTGTTATTATATTTTAAAACAACCACAAAAACTAATGGTTGTGCTGTTTAAGTGTCAGAATTTTTTTTGAGGAAGTGTTACCAATTTCCAAAACAAAAAGAACATGCAGCCATAAATGTTAGCACAAAAACAAGCCACCCATTGAGCAAAGGAAATCAAATCAATGTTGCGTTCTCATTTTAAAAAACAATTTTGTATTCTGGTATGACACTATTCATCTATTATATACTCACATAAAAAGCTAATGGTCATATTTTTATTTAGTTGGCAGAAACAAAAAAAATGATATGATATGATTGAACTTACTTTACTGCAATACAACATTATAAGCTGGTGGGTGATGATAAGATAAGAAAACAAAATGTACCAAATGATTGTCATGAAGAAAAAGTAAAATGATTAACAAGAATAAAAAAACAAGCATTTGTGTTTCATTCATAAGTAATAAGCAAGATGACACACTATGGTTCAGAGAACCAGAGCTAATAGAATCACTGCTCAGTACAGCTAAATCCAGACACTTCCATTCATATAATTTGGAACCATACTAACAAGGAAAACGTGAAGAGTAATGTCAGTTAACTTACATATGTTAGGTTGTTTACTAAGAAACATCAAAACATTGTGAACTCTATCGTCATATACTTCACATTTGATTTCAAGCGTCTTGAAGTGTTGTGATATTGCCGCTGACACCTCCAATGGTTTGCAGCTCAGTATAATCTCCACTTTATGTTTAGGTCCCTGTGGTAAATACAGTGATTTGCCAAGATCAATCGACAAATTAGAATTATAATTTGTTCTAGTTTCTACAACGCAGAAGTTGCATTTGAAATTATATACCTTTGAATATAGTTGAAGAGTGAGCTTTTCTAACACTGGTGAAAGTTTGAGGAGGCAAGCTAGGGCACTGAAATCAGCAGGCTCGCACCAGTATTCGTCAAGTAGCAAAGACTTCAATTTGTTGAAACTAGAGCAAAATTTTAAGTCCCTTCTGAAAATAAACTAGACAATGCAAACAAAGAAACATCAGTAAATCTAAATGTAGGCTGTAGGCATGAACATTATGACTCAGTGTGTAAGAATACCATTTCGATGTCGGGAGATATTAGCACCAAGTTCTGAACTTCCGATAAACCTTGCAAGAGAATACTTTGGTTGTTGTCATAATCAGAGTCAAGGGTATTGAGATCATAACCGTGGATTTTGACAACTGCTGTTAGTAAGGATGGCATCCTCTGAAGCGATGGAGTCTTGCCATCACTGACTTCAAGCCATAGTGAAACAAGATTCGGGGCACGGATAGGCAAGCGCGATTCATCACAAAAATAACCACGCTTGATGGTTAGACGCTTGAGGGATTGTGACGAGATGAGGTCAGGACACGGTAGGGCACAGCAAACAATCTCAAGGTCTTCCAAAAATGGGCAGCAGGAGAAGTCAAGGAATCTGGGCACCATTTCGATGAAATTTTCAAGCTCTAGCTTCTTCAGGTATTGAGAGATAAAGAAGGGATGGCCATCTCGAGGAAGAATGTCCAGATAATTATCGCCCACAAAGATGAACTGGAGCACCCGGACTTTGCACTGGAGAGCTATACGGATCCAAAGCACGATTCGGCTCATGTCAAAATCTTTATTCTCGTCGAGATGGAAACGGAAATCGCAGGTGTCGAGTGGCGTGCCTCCGCGGATGCGCAGGCGCAGCAGATGGTCCACGAACTCCTTAATCTCCTCCACGGACCCTGGTTCCTTCAATCCGCCGCACACGAAGCGCAGGACGGTGGTGGACTCCCACATGTGGCGCCAGCGCTTGGCGAGCAGACATGTCCGCACGACGTCCTGCGCCGGCAGGAAGGAGAGTATATGCTGCAGCACGCCGTCCGGGAGGTTGCTGATGCGGTCGCGGCCTTCGACCGGAGCTGCAGCGGCGGCAGACGCATTTTTGGGCGCTTTCCGCGGAAGCATCCTGCCGGTCGTCCGGTCGAGGATGCCACCAGGGACTGTGGGTGTGGGACAAAAGAAACAGTCAAAGAAGACAAGAGGTTAGCTACATTGAAACAGCTCGCAGATCGATTCACGGAGGAGGACGAGGAAATGGATGGATATGCATCTGCATCAATCACCTGAGAGAGAGAGAGAGAGAGAGGCGGCGGCGGCGGTGGCCGCGCAAGACGATTCCCTTGCGCTCGGCTCTGCCCTATCCCCTTCTCTCTCCCGTCCACTTCTCCTCAGATCCGTGACAACCTCCAAAGGGCGGGCAGCGGCGGCGGCCAACCAAGGGAGGAGCGGCGGCGGCGGCCCCCAAACTGCGAGAAGCAGCGAGGGCGGGCCACAAGGCCACAAGGGGCAAGCAGCAGCGGCGGGCGGCTTACTAGCTTAGAGCGGTGGGGGCTCAGGCGTGCGGCGGCTCGCGGTTTGCTGGAGCAGAGCGAGGCGGCTCGGGCTCGGGCATGGGGTCAACGGCGGCCCGGCGGGCGCAAGAGCGGCGGCGGCGGCTGCGAGCAAGCTCAGAATTTACTGTGGTTGACCGGTCGGTCGCGCTTTACTCTACCTTCCACGGGAAGCCTCACCCTACAGCAGTTTCGAGCTTTTATTTCCTCCGTCCTAAGATAAAAATAATATAAATCCTGTTTTTCGTTGAGTCAATTTATAAAAATATATCAATAATTATATTTTTAAATATATTTATTATAAAAATATATTCCATTTAATGATATCTGTTACAATTATAAATATTTGTGTATTTATAAATATATTAGTGGACACCCCACATGCGATATGTAAGTATCTGAAAAAATTAATATGCAGCGAAGAATGGCAACGTTGGACCTTGCACTAAACAACCAAATCTTATCAAGGCATGAATATCCATAAAGGTCGTATTGGCCGGATCTAGACGAAAATTCAAGATACATGGTGACATCGATGGAAACCTCATACATGGCCGGATCAAAAGGTGGGGAATGATTTTGGGATGCTTCACATGGATCATGGTGACTTGGCATGGTCTGGTGGGCCCATGTAGAGGTCGAGCGGCCTCTATATGGAGCTCCACAGGCTCATCTTTTCCTATTTTGTTGTGTCCTGCGTACACATGCTCAAAGTACAAGTAGAACCTGTTATTGATAAAATATGCTTATGACATGTTATTCTTCGTTTGAAACCAAGGTCGTTGACGATGTTTTGAGTGTAATTTTGTGACATTTTTACCGTCAACAGTGGCTCGGGCGACCATCAAGGCGAAGGCGGAGACGTTCTAGGCGGAGGCTCCAGGAAACCTAAAGGATCTCCGCCGGTCTAAGGAAGGGATCTTCACGGCGCGGGGACCCCGAGCCGAGGATGGGCCTCCAACGAGCCTGGCACTAAGGCCCATGAAGCAAAGGCGGTAAAAGTAGAGAAGACCTAAGATGCCCCTAGAAGGTTACACTTGTGCAGGAATATTTATGGGGATATGCTTTAGTTGTCAAAGGGTAAAAATGTAAAGCAGTACCCTAATAAATAGTTTCCTATAAAAGAGGGAATCAAACCCTATGTAAGAGGGAGGTAGTTGGATAACATTTATAAAACTTTAATTGTGACTGGGCCCACCTAGCGTTTATTACGGAGACTACCGTCCTTGCTGGGATTCTATTTTCCCAACACAGGCTGACAGCAATGAATCCGCCAACTTTCTTGGCAGTGCAAAGGACTTTGAACCTCTGTTGTCGAGTTTTCCTTTGCTCTTCTCCTGTTCTTTTTGTTCTTTGCGAGTTCTGCCTGACTTAGAGCAAAGCTAATAATACAGTCGGTTTGCTGGCTGTAAGGTTCTTTGTAGCCTTCTCTCAGCCCACTCATATAGTAGTTAGCTCTTTACAGTTAATACATGGCCCACTTGTCTCTCTCACAGACTTTCTTGGTTCTTGTGTCCAAGCCGGCTGTAAGCTTACAGCCCGCTTCTTCTCTTTCTCCTCCCCTCTCTCCTCCACCTCAGCATTTAGTCGACTAACAGCCTGCTATTATACTTGCTCTTAGGCCGCAAACACTGTGAGCAACACTCGCTCACACACTATTGATAACGTGTAAAACATTGAATGCTTGAATGTAAAGAGACATTGAATGTGTGGACGACGAAAAGTGAATTGGGTCGATCTCCGCCGCCGGGACACCCAGCAAGCCAAGGGAAACTGAATGAAGCAGATCCCGAGCTCTCTCCGGACCTATGAGGACACCAGACCGGATGGTTGTGACTTAGGGCGTGCCAGTCAATTTAATCTTGTAATTGACAAGAAAGAAAGATTGGTCAGTAATTTAAGGTGGAACATGCCAGTGTTTGTCCAGACAGTTCCAAATGTACGGTTAAGTAGCCGATGAGATAAGACTATCGACTAAAGAGTCGATATCTATCATGTTCATGATGCATGATAAACAAAACAAACATATCGGCAATTATTAGTTACTCAATTGTATAGATCTAAATAGCCGATGACCATAAAAACACGCAAAAGGTGTAAAAAGTAGACGTGGAAGCATTCATATTAATTGAGAAGCATACTAGCTTTTAACCAAGACAAAAACAAGTAAAAACATGTAAATAGCCAATATATTGTCAATAGGCGCTATTGGCTAAAATAGCCGATTCTAGTGAAAGTAAAGTCGTAACATGCAAGCACTCAACCATTAAAAGTGAATAAGTCCATACACTTATCAGATTCAATCTACTATCTCTAACAGTGAGATTCGAGCCAGACCAATGCATCCATGATAGAGATAACGGGTTAAACCTTCAAAGAATATGAATCTATACGCGCTTAATGGAATTGTTAAAACATGCTACGATCGTGGAAGCACGGGTGATCGGCTAAATAGCTGATGCAGACATAGCATGCAGCTAGAGGCTATGTTTGACCATAGACAAGACTTATTACTTGGTGATTTCTAATCTATAATGCTAACAGTGGGGGTCGACCGGATCGATGGCAGTCATAATGACAGTTCTAGACCAGATTTCATCAACTAGCAAGCTCACTTAGGGTTAAACACGCCTTGACCACATGCTATCTTTGATCAAGATTGGATCAAAATGGCTAAGCTAACCGAAACCATCATCAAAGCGAGATATAAACAAGGTAAAGCAATAAGACGATGATTCAAAGAGATATAAAGCCAATTCGTTTCAATCTTAATCGGGTAAGGGTGATATTATTATAAATAGTAAGAAACTAATTATAACAAGATCGATAACTAGCAAATCTACTAAAAACAGCGAGGAAACCCTACCAATCTTAATAGATTTAGCCGATAACTAATCCATATCAAAATTTGTATGAGATACGAGTCGGACCGATTCAACCGTACAAATTTTGATAAGAATCGAGGGTAACTTGTATCAGTAATTGTAAGAGATACGAGCCAGACCGATGCAACCATACAATTAACTGATGATAACTAACTTATACCAAACTTGTAAGAGGTCAGATCTAACCGATGCAGCCTTACAAACAAAATATAAGTCGTGACGGATACTCACAGACAAACCGAAGGTCCACTACTAGGAATATCCACTTCTATGACGAATAGCTTTCGTCACTGAAGGAGCCAAATTCGTTATAATTTCAGTTCATGATGAATTTTTGACGAAAACCGGTTCGTCATAGAAGTCGCCTCATACTTAAACTTCTATGATGAATATAGGAATTCATCATAGAAGTGGCTTGATCTGTGACAAAAACAGAACATCATAGAACTATTTTGGCATGCATGGCAGGGGGCTGCCACGCTGGTGGTTGCTCCCGTTAGAGATGCTTTCTACATGTACATGTTATAGCCGGTTGCATTGGAGATGGTTCGGGTACGTGTTACCTTCTTATTGCACAACGTGGCCATCTCTGATTCTTGCACGTTTCAGGTTATTACTGGACCACGTGTCGGGTTCCTGTTATTTCACATGTCAGTTTTATATGGGCACATGTGTCGTGTTGCGGTTGGATCATGTGCCACTTCTTCATTGGACCATGTGACGTATTTTTATTGGACCACATGGCCATTTCTTATTAGACCATGCGTCACAGCGTTGTTCGTCCATATTTTGCATTTTTATTCGGCCACGTGGCTTGATGACATCCTTCCACGTGTTAGATTTTTAATAGCCCATGTGTCGTGCCCTGGCTATTTCACTTGTCATACACTGGTTCCTCCACGTGTCGCATTTTTATTTGATCACATGGCATGTCCTGGTTCTACCGCGTCGAGTACAATCAATTCGTCATAGAAGTAATTCGAGATCGTTACTACTGCACAGATTGACTACATAACAATTTAGCCTGGCAATCAAATAACAACAATTAACATTTCACACGTCAGCAGCGAACCACTGATAGAGTATGACAATATCAAACCATCACATGCGTCCACACAACAGACCACAAATGTTCACCGCATCAAGCCGCAGGAGTTGAAGACTGAGAGTTAATTACCAGGAGAGCTTAAGCGCATGACTAGAGCACAGAGCCTATTGTACTCATCATGTTGCTGTTGCTTGAATTCCTCAAGCTCCCTTTCAGCCTTTTCTGTCCTCACCTTCAGTTCATCCACTAGTTCGACGAGCTTAGATGTACTTTCCTATTCACTAGTAAGCTGCTCCTGAAGTGTCATCTCCGTCGATGTCTCTGCTCTAGTGGAGCGTCTCAGGATAGCAGCATTCTTTAAAAAAGGTTTTTCCTGCTTGCCTGATAGGGGGCTTGCCCTGGTAGATGCAGAGGACCTTGGAAACAACATCAGCACTAGTAATTGGTTGCTGGCCATCAGTAATAGGTTCTGCTTGCATATCTTCCATAGCTTCCTGCGAAATTCAATCAGTAAAACATTAGGTTACAGATAGTGGGAGATGACTTCAACTAAAAACCCAAGAGATTAATTCATAACAAGTAATGCACAGGACTTCCTCAGCCTACTGCTGATAGAGATTACATAAGCACAATGCATAGGTCTTTTGCAGTCTACTGCCGATAGAGATTACATAAGCACAATATACAGGTACCATATTAATTGGTGTAAAATTGCAACTACAAAATTAAATGATGTTGCCACATTAAGCTCCAGCTGCATTTCCTTCTTTTATGGCAATGGGTTCAGTAGATTTCAAGGAAAGCAAATGAAGGTACTTACAACTGCTGCTCGTGTAGTATCGCTCATAAGGTCGATCATGTTGTTCAAGTCCTAGATCATCATGTTGTTCATCAAATCCTTGATCGTGTTCTACGGCCTTCCTCTTGTTCTCCTTCAGTTCACATTGCACATGAGTTTCTGTTTATATTTATACAAAGGCAAGAGTAACAATAAAACACAATCATCACCTACAAATGTTTGCAGCTGGACAACATAGGAGCGAGATCCAGTAGACTGGTGGTACTTCACTTTTGCACAGTTTTGCTTGTTTGTCTCAGATATTTCCTATAGCTTCATTTGTGTTAGACTAGAGCATAGGTAGACCATAGCAAGACTAGACAGGAAATCGATGGGTTCACACACACCTTGTTCTTAGCACTAGACCAAGTCTCAACAAGTTCACACCACTGTGCATTGGTCATGCACGGGACAGGAGAGGTCGTACGGATCTGATTAGCAGGGACACCATTGAATTAGGTTTGCTTCAACCTGTAGTGTGTCTGCCATACCCCACACTGCAATACATTCCAACAGGCTTCTTGTGTTGGTGGGTGAGCCTTGTCAATGTCCAGCCTTGACTGCATGCAGTAGTGTGAATGAAAAGTAAATCCATTAAAGTTGCTCAAAGCAGAGTTGAATGTCAAGAGAGGATACCAATATATATAGTTAGCCTGTCCACACAATTCTTATAATGGACGACACCGAAGGGCTTCTTGTAATGTTTCCAATGCGTCAAAATTGGTATTTGATGCCTGACTACTACACCTACCTTTAAGGCAAACTTGGCAACTTGCACTAAATCATGTGGCCTTATGTTCCCCTTAGCAATAGAGATGGGCATCCTCAGTCCTCCCATTAATTTGCTAATTTTGTCAAGCAAATTTCCACGAGTTCGAGGCCTCGGCTTTCTCGCATTTCTTGGCAATGGTACTACAAAGTTTTCATACATTCAGATTATTAGAAAAGTAACATGGATATCAAATAGCTAGTGCCAATTGATTGATAGACATCTATAAGGTAATACCAACCTAAGCAACTTTCATTGTTCTATGGGTGAGTGGAGACGGGAGTTTGCTCAGAGGGCTCCTCTTCGGCATGGCTATCATCATTTGGCCGTGGGCAGTCGCTCATAGGGCTAGGTAGCTCAGAGGGCTCCTCTTCGGCATGACTATCATCATCTGGCCATGGGCAGTCTCTCACAGGGATAGGTAGGGTGTCGTCCCTACAAATGTCTCCAGTTAATTCATGAAGTTTGAATTGACCCCTGGGTACAGGTGTTCGTGGTGAAATTCAATCAGTAAAACATTAGGTTACAGATAGTGGAAGAGGACTTTAACTGAAAACCCAAGAGATTAATTCATAACAAGTAATGCATAGGACTTCCTCAGCCTACTGCTGATAGAGATTACATAAGCACAATGCATGGGTCTTTTGCAGCCTACTGTCGGTAGGGGTTACATAAGCACAATGTACATGTACCATATTGATTGGTGTAAAATTGCAACTACAAAATTAAATGATGTTGCCACATGAGGCTCCTACTATGTTTCCTTCTTTTATGGCAATGGGTTTAGTAGATTTCAAGGAAAGCAAATGAAGGTACTTACAACTGCTGCTCTTGCAGCATTGCCCAGGCCCTTTTCATACTGGTATGGAAGTCCTTGAAGACTTCCACAGCATTAGCATCTTCATCAGGTCAACCATGTTGTTCAAGTCCTGGATCATCATGTTGTTCATCAAGTCCTTGATCGTGTTCTGCGGCCTTCCTCTTGTTCTCCTTTTGTTCATATTGCACATGAGTTTCTGTTTATATTTATACAAAGGCAAGTGTAACAATAAAACGCAACCATCACTTACAAATGTTTGCAGCTGGACATCATAGGAGCGAGATCCTGTAGACTGGTGGTACTTCACTTTTGCACAGTTTTGCTTATTCATCTTAGATGTTTCCTATAGCCTCATTTGTGTTAGACTACAACATAGGTAGACCATAGCAAGACTGGACAAGAAATCGATGGGTTCACACACACACACACCTTGTTCTTAGCACTAGATGAAGTCTCAACAAGTTTACACCACTGTGCATTGGTCATGAATGGGACAGGAGAGGTCGTACGGATCTGATTAGCAGGGACGCCATTGAAGTAGGTTTGCCATACCCCACATTGCAATACATTCCAGCAAGCTTCTTGTGTTGGTGGGTGAGCCTTATCAATGTCTAGCCTTGACTACACGCAGTAGTGAATGAAAAGTAAATCTATTAAAGTTGCTCAAAGCAGAGTTGAATGTCAAGAGAGGATACCCATACATACAGTTAGCCTATCCACAAAATTCTTGTAATGGACGACACTGAAGGGATTCTTGTAATGTTTTCAATGCGTCAAAATTGGTATTTAATGCCTGACTACTACACCTGCCTCTGAGGCAAACTTTGTAGCTTGCATTGGATCATGTGGCCTTATGTTCCCCTTGGCAATAGAGATGGACATCCTCAATCCCCCCATTGATTTGCTCATCTTGTCAAGCAAAATTCCTTGAGTTCGAGGCCTCAGCTTCCTCTCA
Organism: Miscanthus lutarioriparius; assembly: GCA_904845875.1. Taxonomy (NCBI): domain Eukaryota; kingdom Viridiplantae; phylum Streptophyta; class Magnoliopsida; order Poales; family Poaceae; genus Miscanthus; species Miscanthus lutarioriparius. Next base: position 101,485,140 of record CAJGYO010000010.1, on the reverse strand, counting down.
CTTCTCGGTAATGATACTACAAAGTTTTCATACATTCAGATTGTTTGAAAAGTAACATGGATATCAAATAGCGAGTGTGAATTGATTGATAGATATCTGTAAGGTAATGCCAACCTAAGCAACTTTCATTGTTCTGCGGGTGGGTGGAGATGGGAGTTTGCTCAGAGGGCTCCTCTTCGGCATGGCTATCATCATCTGGCCGTGGGCAATCGCTCATAGGGCTAGGTAGCTCAGAGGGCTCCTCTTCGGCATGGATATGATCATCTGGCCGTGGGCAGTCTCTCATAGGGCTAGGTAGCTCAGAGGGCTCCTCTTCGGCATGGCTATCATCATCTGGCCATGGGTAGTCTCTCATAGGGCTAGGTAGGGTGCCGTCCTAACAAATGTCTCTAGTCAATTCATGAAGTTTGAATTGACCCTTGGGTATAGGTGTCCATGGTGATGGAGAATTATGGGAGGATTGAGGATGCCCATCTCTATTGCCAAGGGGAACAGAATAGAGGATGATTGGGAAGGATGGGGTGGGGGAGCTTGGAACCACCAGTTTCCGCCTCCGCCGTCGCCTCCACAATTCTTCAACCAGCCGCCGCCACCGTACGGTTTCTACCCCAACCAGCCAGCGCCGCCATACGTGCCCCAACCGCACCAGGCTCCCTTCAACCGGCAGTTCGAGGGTCCACGACCCAGAGGTGGAGGCATGTAGGGCAGAGGGAGTGGGAGACAGCAGCAGCCTACCAGGCAGCCCTCGGTGTAGGTCTCAAATCAAACCCAAGCTCCCAGAGAGACTATCCGTGAAGAGACCCAAGCTGTTGCAGTAGAACATCCAAGTGTTGATGTGGAAGGAACTGCTGATCCAGTTAAGGAAGGTAATCTGCATGTAGTTTGTTTCAATTGTGGGCAGATAGGTCACTTTAGCTCTGCTTGCAAGCAGCCCAAGGTGTGCTTTATCTATAGAGGCTCTGAGCATGTTGTGGATCTTTGCCCTGAGTGGAAGAAGCCTACACAAACTGCCCAATACTTTGGAGAAAATTGCATATTTAGGACTGTATGTGCCGGTCGCCGAGGGCATGGCCGTGTCGGTCACCGAGGGCATGGCGGTGCCGATCGCCTAGGGCATGGCCACGCCGGATGGAGGACTGTCTGCGCCGATCGCCCAGGGCATGGCCACGCAGGAGGGTTGGCCACGACCGACATGGACGACCAGGTCGCACCTGCTTGTGGCCTAGCCGAGCATAACGCCATGTCCACTGCGATTGCCTTGGCGAGGTCATTACTGCCCACTCCTCTTCCGGCAGTAGAATATAATCTTCCTGTAGTTGAGTTGTCGTTCAAGTGATGCTCTTAATTATTTATGTTCTTGTTTGTGGTTTTTGAATTTTTGATACTGCTCCAGATCATAGAGCCGAGGCAGCGGCAAGACAGCCACCCGGCGATGGTAGGCGGCCAGCCCAGGAAAACCAGCGTAATGTCATCTAAATGACTGAAGGGTAAAAGGGTCACTGTGGGGGTATTAACCCCTATACCCTTACGGCTAAGCTTGGGTTGACCTAGATCGATAGGTTCAGTCCACCTGAAAGATGACGTGCGGCCCAGTTAACCTGATCGGAGTCCCGCACAAGGAATCAAGACGGATTTGGCGACCAAGCAGGATCCTGGTCGATTAGAATAGGAATCCTTATCCGGCCACATATGGCAATTGTAACCGACTAGGATTAGTTTCCAGGTCTGTAACCCTGCCCCCCGGACTATATAAGGCGGGCAGGGGACCCCTCTAAAAATCATCTCTCATTGACATACAGCAATACAAATCAGACGCAGGACGTAGGTATTACGCCTTCTTGGCGGCCGAACCTGGATAAAACCTCGTGTCTGTCTTGCGTCACCGTCTTGTTTGGGACTTGCGCACCTGTCTGCCGATAATCTACTACCTTGGGCATACCCCTAGGTAGACTGCCGACCATATTTCGTCGACAGTCACTTTGGGAACAAATACATGTATTTAGATGAGAAAAGAGACTTCATACACATAATGTCATGAAAATTAAGAAGCCAACATTTCAAGGGTTATTTTTATGAAGATGATGTTTGGAGTCCTATATTTGCGAAGCGCATTGTTTGGAGTCCTAAATATGCAATTTTCTCGATAAAGAAGGGATGGCCATCTTGAGGAAGAATGTCCAGATAATTATCGCCCACAAAGATGAACTAGAGCACCCAGACTTTGCACTGGAGAGCTATACGGATCCAAAGCACGATTCGGCTCATGTCAAAATCTTTATTCTTGTCGAGATGGAAACGGACATGAGGCGGAAACTGGTGGTTCCAAGCTCCCCACCCCATCCTTCCCAATCCTCCTCCTAGCTTCGCGGCCTTGGACCTCTCCCCCTTCATTGCCCAGCCATCGCCTCCCTAACGACTTGAACAAATGATTTCCTCTTCTCTTTCCCCCAGAACACCTTCGCGAACTGCAGCTTAGACGGTGAATCAACCCACCAATCACTCTCACTGACTAGGTAACAATCAGAGGGGTTGAAGGATTTGGCCTACCATAGATCCTTCCTGATCCAGACGAGGTTCTCCACCCCCTCCCTTTGAACCCTAGAACGAGCGATATTTAACTTTTTACCATTATAATGGATGTCATCTCTTCAGATACCATCGAGAGAGAGCATTTGATACATTCTTGCCATTTTCACTGACATGGCACGCCAACTCGACCTAACAGCATAGACTAGCCATGGGAAATGACATTTTTGCTCCTCATCTATTTCTTCTATCTCTATGCCTTCCTCGCTCGAGCTCCGACCATGGCCGACGATGGGGTCCATGGCGGCGGCTGACAGGACATAGGGGAAGTTGGGGGCAGTGCCGGTCCTAAGATTTTAAGGGCCCTCTGCCAATCTCGTCGCAACGGCCCCTCTTGACTATGTATAAAATCTTATAATATATAGGCACTAATTTTACTTACAAAACGAAAGAAAAATCAATAACATATTTTTAATTTAACATGTCTGATAATTATTGAAGAACAATGTAGATTAAGCAATATATTTGTAGATGTATGATAATTATCGAGGAACAATGTAGATTAGAAAAGCAATATATTCATTTTCTTTTCTTGCCCATGACAAATGTTTTTTGGGTAACATTCTAAAATTCTAACACCTAAATTAGAAGAAAATATGACTATATGGGTACAAAGTACTAGAAGTCTGGAATACTATACAAATAATTAATTTGGATTAAAAATAAAAAAGGAAAAAAATACCTTGGGCTAAACAACTAATCGGTGATCGCAATTCGTAATAAGCCAAGAATCAAGATGTCGTCGTCGTGGAGCCCTGCCTGGTCGCCGTCGTCATGCGCCATGTCCGTGTCTCCAGTAGTCTAGCTCTTAGCGGCGGTGCGGCTCGCCAGCTCCACGTATGTAAGGCGCACGTCATGAACTCATGATCAGAGTGTGCTATGTGCAGCGTGACTCCTCGCCTCCTCTCTACCCGAGGGCCATGGGGAAAGGAAACTAGGAAAGAAATGCTGATGTTGTTTTTTTGGGCCGTCTGGCCAGTTCTATATCTCTCTTCTCATTAGTTTGCTAATGCCTAATACACTATAGGATCTGGGGGTTTGTATACCTAGGTTTGGGCCCCTCCTCCGCCTGGGCCCTCGGCCGTCACACCTCGTGCCCTACCCCTAGGGCCAGCACTGGTTGGGGGCGAGGCAGCCGGGGCCATGGCCTACAGGTCCACGGACGCGCCCGATGCCGACGACGAACATGGCGGCACCTAGAGCATGCGCAGGGGCATGGCCTCCTCAGCGCCAGCGACGAACATGGCGGCCCTGTGCCTCCTCGTGCTCATGCTCCTCTGCTTCCTCGCCGGTGGAGGACGCGCATCCCCGGCCACAGACGAGCTACGCCGTGTCTCTTCGTGCACGGTCACTGCCGGTACCGGCGAGCTAGCTTCCCCCGTCGACGATGAACATGGTGGCACCTCGCTGGACCTAGGAGCTCAAGCAGCCAAAAGGGGAGGAGCCGGACCTCACACGCGCCGCCGGGGATGGGGGAGCAGCGACCGAAAGGGGAGGAGCTGGACCTCGTGCGAGCGACCATGGGGGAGGCACACCGGGGATGGGGACACACGCGCAGTAGAGCCCACACCCGTGGCAGAGCCCACGCGCGGCAGATCTCGTGCATGTGTTCACCATCGAAGCAGCGCTGCTGGCTAGGGTGGTGCGCAGACCTCGCGCTCGCCGGGCTGCTGCTCGCGTCTGGGAGGGAGGAGGCAGAGCTGAGAGGCGTGTAGGACGGGATGCATCTTTACCAAGTATCGGGTTCATAAACTCAGGGTCCCTAACAGACCTGCTCCCTAGCAAATGCTCGGCCCAGCGGACGTCGTCGCGAACGACGTGCAACTCCTGGGCCAGCCCAAATACCTGACGACAGGCTAGAAGGATGGTTCAGTCACCGACCGGAAGGCCTGGCCAAGGAGGAATGACGCTCGCTTCTGACTCTAGCCCGCCTCTCCGACCGGAAGGCCTAGCCAAAGAGGAACAATGCTCACTTCTCCGACCCCGGGGCTTGGCCGAACGCCCGCCTTCGCACTCCGACTCCAACCTGTGTCTCCGACCGGAGGTGCACCGAACTCCTGCTTACAGCTCTTTCTCCGACCGGCGCAGTCGGTGTCGACTAGGACCAACCGACTGGGGACGCACGCTCGGTAAGGACCCAGGAAACAAATAGAGCACGTAAGGCAGCACACTCAAGACAACTGCAGTACCGAAGACCATACCCTGTATGACCATAGGACAGTACCGACAAGACATGTCAGAAGGGTGCCCTGCAACCTTCCAGACATGGCAGAACCCAAACAGTGTTGAGGGCACTGACATTTGCCTTACAATGTTGTGGGCGCCATCAAATCCCAAAGCCAGGATAGCACGGTAAGGCCCCCCACATGTATCTGGGCATCCATAGTGTTGTGGGCGCCGGCATTTACCATACATGGTGCAACACGGTAAAACCTCCCGCATGCGTCTGACATCAATAGTATTGTGGGTGTCTACCATCCCCTTGTACCCGACAGTGTTGGCAACAAGACTTAGTACATATGCACTCTCTCTCTCTCTCTTGTAAGGCCATCCCCTTCATCTATAAAAGGGGATGCGCTCTCTCCTATCAGGGGGCGATCGATTCAATACGACAATAGAACCACTAGGTTCAAACCTCAAGCACACGCTCGAATACTCAGCGCACGTAGGAGCTCTCATCACTCTCAGCCCTTCCGACCAGAGTCCGACCGGACCTCTTGCACCCCCCATCTTACTCCTTGTTTGTAACCCTACTGCAAACTTCAAGCACCTAGGCTCAGGAATAAAGCCACCGACCGACTCAAACTGGACATAGGGCACGTTGCCTGAACCAGTATAAACCATGTGTCATTGAGTGCTAGGCCACATCCGATCACAACGTACGGCAAAACTACAAATATTTACTTGTTTGTCACTTTCTGCACCGATAGTTAGCGTCGTTCGTGGGGAGAACGCCGTACGTTCACGCTTTTTGGTCATCGGATGACCCACCTTTCCACCATCTTCAAGATGGTAGGCTCAAGCGATACGACTCGCTTTGGCTTGCTAGAGTTTCCCACGCTCCCACCTGTTGGGACGTGGGTTCCTCCCATCTTCGAGCTATCCTAGGCCTTCCTCTTTGGAAGCCTAGACTTCGTTGCTGACCGGCTCGGCGTGCTTCGCCTTCATGAGGAGGCGCTCGTCCCGGCACCCGTCGGAGGAGGAACGCCCTCAGTCATCTTCGAGCCACCTGGTGACTTCAACGACGAGGCGCCTGCGCTTCATTCCGAGCATATGCTCTGCTCAAACCCCGCTATAAGTAATGTGTGTACTGTTATTTACTCGTTATTTACTATCTTCCACCGATTATCTGGAGGGACCCCGTTGTCCGTGCTGCAGCCACCATATGGCTGGTTCCCCTATGGCCTCGTGTCCCCCATGGATGCATATGCCTGAGGGCTCCGAAAGATGCTGACGCCACCCCCTCTCACATTTGAGTTCGTGGGGATGGCAAGCTACCCTCCCACATCTTTCCATGACCTTGTGGATGACGAGGTTGAGAGCGATGGCTCCAGGATCGGCGATATGGCACCTAGTCATCCCCTGTCCTGAGAGTGCACCATGGCGGACGCCCTGGGACAGCCACCGATGGTGGCGGAGTCTCTACAGACCCACACCCCTCCAGACCCTCGCGCGGGAACCCTCACGCGTGTGCAGGAGCATGACGAGGAGCTATGATAAAGGCGGGAGAACCAGCCACCACCTGCGCCCATGCGCTCAGTACAACACGCCACACTGCACACGTGTGACTCGGCGAGCGGTGCCCGAGGGCGCACCTGCTAGGTCCACCACAATATCATGGATGGGGGAACGATCCCCCATAGTTTGCTTGGGCAAGCCAGAACATCGCCGCTGCAGCGATGCTCCTACGTGGCATTCCTGAGCCTGTCGACCCCCAGGAGTGGGCGGCCCACTAGAACCTCTAAGCGCTGGTGGAAGCCGCCGTCGTTCAACAGGTGGAGAGCTCCACATCGTGACACCGACTCGTGCCCTCTATCCCCACCAGGGGAGTGGGGACACACCAGACGGATCATTCCATCCGCTCACCGCTACAGCCACCAAGCGCGGCACAGGAGGCCATAGCTGCACCGCGGTCTGACCCGGCACCTGCTCCACACCGACTGCCAGTACGTGAATGGCTCGGTCAGAGCCGAGATGCTCACAGCGTCATTAGCAACCGACGTCAGACCTAGCATGATGATGACGCCTATCGGGCGGCGATGAGGGCAGGCAACATGGGCCCTGGCCAGACCATCGAGGGGAGCAGTGAAACTCACCCAAGATGTGGTCGCCAGCCAGACGACCATAGTCCTAGCCTGGATGGCCCAGGACCACGGGCCTTTGGCCGTCGCATCCAGAGAGCGTTGTTCCCACAGCGCATCCGACCGCCCACCAACATTGTCAAATACACCGGGGAGAGGAACCCCGGTATTTGGCTCAAAGACTTCTGGCTCCCCTGCCGAGCCGAGGGAGTGGATGATGACCTCTTCATCATTTAGTAGCTCCCCATCTACGTGGGGGAGCACATTCGAGCATGGCTCGAATTCCTCTCGCCTGGCAGCATCCGCAACTGGGTGGACCTCAAGAGAATCTTTGTCGAAAACTTCCAGGGGACGTACGTCTGCCCTGGGAATTCCTGGGACCTAAAGGGCTGCCAGCAAGAGCCCAACAAGTCCCTATGGGATTCCATCCGCAGGTTCTCCAAGCAATGCAACTCCCACCCTAATGTTGTTGATGCGGACGTCATCAGCGCTTTCCTCTCTGAGATGACCTGCGAGTCCCTGATCCAGAAGCTTGGCTGCTGAAGCCCTAAACCACCCATGACCTGCTCGACATCGTGCCTCTAGTGAGGAGGCAGTCGGAGCGGTCTTCAACGGAGGCCAGGACAAGGGCAAGGCCAAGCACGAAGACCAAGACGAGGGCCCCTCAGCACAGAGGGGCAAGAAGAACAAGAAGGATTGGCACCGACCGAACAACTCCGGTCTGGTCGCCGTGGCCAATCGCATGGGCAAGCAGCCCCAGTAGGGCCTACTGGACCACTTCGACAATCTCATGAATAGCCCATGCTCTACGTCCGTGGTGACTCAGAGTTGGTCGTCGACCAAGTCATGAAGGAGTCCTCTTGTAAAAGCCCCCTCATGGTAGCATACTGCCAGTAGGTGTGCAAGCTCGAGGACAAATTCTAGGCGATCAAACTGCATCATGTCCCCCGAAAGGACAACGATGCCACCGATTTTCACGCAAAATTGGCTGCCAGGCGGGATCCGTCTCTAGATGGCATCTTCATCAATGACCCCCACAAGCCATCCGCCCCGCATCCTGGAAGGTTCGATCCAGACATGGTCTGACACCAACCCGATGCCCGAGGGCTCTGACATGGGTGCCTCCACGACAATGTCACCCACCGACGTCACCCTGGTGGCGGTCGACCAAACCGACTGGCGAGCGCTGCTACTCACCTACCTCCTAGAGGAGGTTCTCCCACCCGAAAGGATGGAGGCACGGCGGATCACTCAACACGCCAAGACATTTGTCGCACTCGGTGATGAACTTTAATAACGAAGTCCGTCGGGAGTACTCATGAAGTGCATTCTGACCGACCATGGGAAACAGCTTCTCCTCGAAGTCCACGCCAGAATCTATGGACATCACGTGGCTCCAAGGTCGTTGGGCAGAAAATCCTTTCGCCAAGGTTTTTACTGGCCCACCGCGATACGAGATGTAGAGGAGGTCGTCCGCAGGTGTGAATGATGCCAGTTCTATGCTCGGCAAACTTATTTGCCAGCATAGGAGCTCCAAACCATCCCCATCACCTGGCTATTCACGGTTTGGGGCCTCGACATGGTAGGACCCCTCAAAAAAGGCCCGGGTGACTTTACCCACTTGCTCTTGGCGGTCGACAAGTTCACCAAGTGGATAGAGGCAAAGCCCATCACCAACATCCGCTCAGAAGAGGCAGTCAAGTTCTTCCTCGACATCATCTACCGGTTCGGCGTTCCTAACTGTATCATTACTGACCATGGAACTAACTTCACTAGAAAGAAGTTCCTAGACTTCAGTGATGGATACGGCATCAGGATCGACTAGGCCTCGGTCGGACATCCACATACTAACAGTTAGGTCGAATGCGCCAATGGCATGGTCCTCCAAGGACTCAAGCCACGCATCTTCGACCGACTCAACAAGTATGCTAGGTGATGGGTTGCTGAGGTCCCAGCAATCCTCTAGAGCCTGAGAATGACCCCAAACCAATCCATAGGATTCACACCCTTCTTCCTAGCGTATGGAGCTAATGCAGTGCTGCCCTCTGACCTCGACCATGGCACCCCAAGAGTGAAGGCCTTCAACCACGACCGAGCCGTGGAGGCTCAGCAAGACGCAGTCGACCTGCTCGAAGAGGCCCATGAAACGACCGTCATTCATTCCGCTCGCTACCAGCAAACTCTCCATAGGTACCACAAAAGGAAGATTAGGGGAAGGACCCTCGAGGTCGGTGATCTCGTACTCCGAAGGACCCAATCCATGAAGGAGAAACACAAACTCTCTCCACCATGGGAAGGTCCCTATACGGTGACCGAGGTGATTTGACTGGGCGCCTATTGACTGAAGGACAACGACGGCAACGTTCTCACCAACACTTGGAATATTGAATAGTTACGTCGTTTTTCCCCTAAATTCGGTCTTACCGCTTTTTTCTTATTCAACGTTTCCTCCTGTAAAGCACCCCAGCCCGAGCACTTTCGGCCCGGGTCGCTCGGGGGCTCCATGAGGGTGCAATACCACCTCTCCTTTTTACTATCACATGGTAAATACTTTTTGCCTGAATGAAAGGGTGTCGCCCGAACGAAAGGGCATTTCCATTCCTTTGATTACCCTACGTGACTTTGTTTTAACTTCCGATCGATCGCACCCCACCACGACCTACGGTTACGAGCAACCGAGCCTCGCGGGCCATGCGAGGGTTCTTAAAGTTGTAGCCTATGGAACAAATGGGCAGGTGTGAAAAAGAAAGGATAAAAACAAAACTATGCTAGGATAAAAACAAGGAACGGATAGTGATTCTATCACAAAACGGAACTGATGTATTCATGAATGCAAAAACTATTCACATGGGGGCTCCCCCGCGAACTTAACGATTACATTTGCTGACTACTTCTATTATAAATGCTACTGTGGCCGCCCAGCGGCGTCACCTAATGGCGCGACTGGCAAAGGATGCTTGCCCTCCGATGGGGCGACGTTCGGTTCAGATGGAGCTTCTGACCGGGCCTCCACTCCATCCGTCGGCAAATATCCGAAGCAGCAAGCTATAGATGCTCAACAGAAGAACATGGAGCTACGGACATTCTCATGCAACTAAGGCAGCCCCTGGAAAAGGACACTGCCCACCAAAGTATGGCCGACATGGCTAGAGGATGTCTATGACATCTCACCAAGCTTTACGAACTGGCCAACCTGAGCACCTCCAAGGGCGAAACCCCCCATTGGCGTAGTCCTGGGTGGCTTCCCCTCCAACAAGGTGCGCCCAGAGAAGATTCGTCGGAAGGAGTCCACGTACGGCTCCATCCTGACGAAGGCCTCGCATACGGTGACAAAGCCGGCGATGTGCAGTACCCTCCAGTGCGCCACCTCCTTCAGCGGAAATAGCCCCTTCTCGACGAAGGCAGCCAGCACCATCTCATCTACGCTAGATGACCTCTAGCTCGACATTGCGCTCTGGATTCACGAATAGGTCTGTGAGTTCTCCTTTCCCACTCCCTTCCCCTATTTAAGGAGGAGATGCAGCAGTCGAAAAAGGGCAAAGGATTGGGGCGAAAAACCCTCTCCCTTCCCCTATTCAATGCGGACAGAAATGCGACGGGACGCGTCCTGACCGATGGGATGCGCCCTGCCCAACGAAACATTGCCCGGTTAGACTAGACATGGCTTGGGCATGGCCCACCACTACTGGATGCCAGGCATGGGAAACAAAGCGCCACCACGCATAGGCGGCCCTCCGCCTTCCCAGGCAGGCCTAGGAAGAACCCAACGATGGGATCTCCATCCAGGAGAGACCAACGGGCCTCCTGAGTCGATCGGATGGCTCAGGCGAACGCCAAGGGACAGGTAAGGAGCAGCAAGATGCCCCATGTGGGCCAAGCCAACTCTGTCACAAACGACGAACAGGGGTCCTGGTCGGACACATCCAACAAGAGCTCCTCAAACCCGTCACTCGAGTCATCAAGGTAACCTTACCAAAACCCTTTATTTCATTTATTTTACATAATCATTCATTCATCATTTTCTCATACACGCATTCACACATTCAGCCATGCACACATTCATTCATGAACGCTTTCATTCATTCATCCCATGCATCCAAAGCATCACATGCAGTTGATGCATCACAACGCTTCGTGTTGCATCACGAAACGGTAGTTGCCTCATTCAACATGAGCAACGATCGACCGGGGTTCGAAGGCCGGCCCACGAAGGGCTTGAGGCTGCCTCACGTCAAATAGAGCCAGGGGAGAAAACGTAGATGAGCCCCAGCGGCCCTCGCCCGGTCTACATAGAAGCGGGCAGGGACATCTCGACCTTTCCCGTTTGATCCTAACCTCAAGCCATGCCCACAGAATCTCCATCGAGGGGAGGCCAGCGGGCCACCTGGGTCAGTCTCCGAAATGACCTGGGCATCTGCCGAGACATGGGTCAAGGAGCAGTGGAATGCCACATGAGGGCTATGTTGACCCTATCACGAACGACGGACCCGGATTTCACTCAAACGTGCTCGTTAGCGAGCTCACCGAGCGCGTCGCTTGAGCCATCAAGGCAAGCGACGTTTGCTTAGCCCCTCTGGTTTGCAGAAACCATGGACGAGATAACGCACAGAACCCAACCGACCCCAGACGAGCCCAATAGGGCTCAGGATGCCCAAACTGTCCCTTGGCTATGCCTTGGCTACGCCTGACACCTGGATCCGCGAGTTTGCCTCGCCCGATCCCTCGGCTGTCCCTCGGCTGCACCCAACGCACGGGTCCATGACCCCAAACTCGCCCCATCCCACGGCTATGCCTCGGCTACGCCCGACACCTGGATCCACGAGTCCACCTCGCCTAATCCCTCGGCTGTCCCTCGGCTACACCCGACGCACGGGTCTACGACCCCAAACTCGCCCCATCCCTCGGCTACGCCTCGGCTGCGCCCGACGCTTGGATCCATGAGTCCGCCTCGCCCCAATCCTCGGTTATCCCTCGGCTACACCTGACGCACAGGTCTATAACCCTGAACTCACCCCATCCCTCGGCTACGCCTAGGCTACGCCCGACACCTAGATCTATGAGTCCGCCTCACCCGATCCCTCGGTTGTACCTCAGCTATACCCGACGCATGGGTCTATGACTACGAACTCGCCCCATCCCTTAGCTATGCCTCGGCTATGCCCGACGCCTAGATCCGCAAGTTCGCCTCGCCCGATCCCTCGACTGTCCCTCGGCTGCACTCGACGCACGGGTCTGTGACCCCGAACTCGCCCCATCCCTCGGCTATGCCTTGGCTACGCCCGATGCCTAGATCCACGAGTCCACCTCGCCCGATCCCTCGGCTGTCCCTCGGCTGCACCCGACTCATGAGTCTGTGACCTCGAACTCACCCACCAAAGTGCACACGCACACGCCCGCTGACAATACCCCTAGGCGATTCTACTCGAAACACCTGGGGGCTCGAGGGCTACACCCGTAGGTGCGCTCGCGCGCACCCACCGTCAAAACAAAAAAACCCCGTTGGCAAAGACGAAAATACCCCCCAGGCAACTCCACCTGAATCGCCTAGGGGCTCGGGGGCTACACCCGTGGGTGTGCTCATGCGCACCTACCGTCAAGACGAAAAATCCCCTAGATGATTCTACCCGAATCGCCTAGGGGCTCGAGGGCTCCTGTCGGGTTCATAAACCCGGGGTCCCTAACGGACCTGCTCCCTAACAAATGCTCAGCCAAGCGAACGACGTTGTGAATGACGTACAACTCCTGGGCCAGCCCAAATACTTGATGACAGGCCAGAAGGATGGTCCAGTCACCGACCGAAAGGCCTGGCCAAGGAGGAACGATGCTCGCATCCGACTCCGGCCCGCCTCTCCTATCGGAAGGCCTGGCCAAAGAGGAACAGCGCTCGCTTCTCTGACTAGGGGGCTTGGCTGAATGCCCACCTCCACACTCTGACTCCAACCTGTGTCTTTGACCGGAGGTGCACTGAACTCCTGCTTACAACTCTTTCTCCGACCGGCGCAGTCAGAGCCGACTGGGACCAACCGACCGTGGACGCACGCTCGGTAAGGACCCAGGAAATGAACAAAGCATGTAAGGCAGGACGCTCAAGACAATTGCAGTACCAAAGACCGTACCGTACACAACCGCAGGATAGTACCAACAAGACATGTCAGAAGGGTGTCCTGCAACCTTCCAGACATGGCAGAACCCAAACAGTGTTGAGGGCGCCGACATTTGCCCTACAGTGTTGCGAGCACCATCAAATCCCAAAGCCAGGATAGCACGGTAAGGCCCCCACAAGCATCTAGGCATCCATAGTGTTGTGGGCGCCGGCATTTACCATACCTGGTGCAACACGGTAAAACCTCCCGCATGCGTCTGCATCAACAGTATTGTGGGCGCCTACCATCCCCTTGTACCCGATGGCGTGGGCAACAAGACTTAGTACATACGCACTCTCTCTCTCTTGTAAGGCCATCCCCTTCATCTATAAAAGGGGATGCGCTCTCTCCTATCAGGGGGCGATCGATTCAACACGACAATAGAACCACCAGGTTCAAACCTCAAGCACACGCTCGAATACTCAGCGCACGTAGGAGCTCTCGTCACTCTTGGCCCTTACAACCGGAGTCCGACTGGACCTCTTGCACCCCCCATCTTACTCCTTCTCGTTTGTAACCCCACTGCAAACTTTGAGCACCTAGGCTTAGGAATAAAGTCACCGACCGACTCAAACTAGACGTAGGGCATGTTGCCTGAACCAGTATAACCCCTGTGTCATTGAGTGCTAGGCCATATCCAATCATAACGTACGGAAAAACTACAAATATTTACTTGTTGGTCACTTTTTGCACCGACACCAAGCGATGAGGATGCGATGGATGAAGAAGAAATAGATGAGTGGTAACAAAGTCATTTCACATCCCACAGACACACTGGCTTCCCTACATGTCCTGCCACGTATGCAAAAATGGCTTAAAGTTATGAATTCTTCTCTCTCGATGGTAAATATGTAGGAGCAATTTTAAGAGTGCTATCTGAAGAGGTGACATCCGTTATAATGGTAAAATGTTAAATATCTGCTAGAACGATGAGCAGGGGGCTGCGATTTGGGGATATACCAGAGTTGTCCCCAAAATTCTTCGATCTCATCCTCCTCCTCCAATGGGTTGAAGGGTTTGGATCCCTTCCTCATCCGATCCGCTGCCCGCCATTGATGAGAGCTTGCCACCTGCTCGCTTCTCAATGGTCAACGTCTCTCCCCCCTGATGTGTGTCGACCACACGGGCCCTGGTGTCGGACCGAGCCACGAAACTAGGGTGGTGAGCCACGCTCATGGATGGGCGAGTCAGGGACCCTAGACGCTGGTGGTGAGGGGACATCGCCCCGCATCGCCGTAGAGTCGCTGGTTCTCTCAGTTCCCATCCTCCTTATCTTCCTAGCAATGTACTGACTGATTCAGTGCAATGCAAGCAAAACGAAGACTCAAGTTCAAAAGTTAAATCTCACTCTTTGTTAGCGATAGCTTTGCATACTCTATATTTGTAGTGTTGCCCATTCTTGTATAGTTGAGTTTGTGAATGTGTGCACGGTGTGTTGAGTGGTTGTAACCGCCTGTCACTACGTGAAAAACGGTTTGTAGCAACGGAACAAATTTTTTGTAGGGGCGGCTGGTGATGGAGCCACCCCTACAGTGGCGTGCTCGGGACCCACGAGACCAGCCGTCCCTATAAATGGAACAGCAGGGGTGGCTATTGATACAAGCCGCCCCTACAAATTGGCAGATTTGTAGGGGCGGCTCACTCACCAGCCGTCCCCGGTGCTTCTATTTGTAGGGGCGGCTGGTGATTGAGCCGCCCCTACAAGTTCCCCACGTATAAATACCTGCGATTTGTAGGGGCGGCTCAATCACCAGCCGCCCCTAAAAATGACTCACCTATAAAAAACTGTAGCACCTTCTTCCTCCTCGGGTCACTCACTCAAACCCATGAAAGAAAGGTGGGGAGGCCTTGGGCACCTCCCAAAATTTGCTCTACTAAGGGGGGGAAGGTTTTGGTCTCAAATCCTTTGATGGAGAGGTTGTAGAAGGTAAGAAAATGCTATTCCACACTTTTTTTTGAAGTTTTAATGGTTGGTTAGTGAGTAATTAGAATTTTGCTTTTCTCTCTCTTTTATGGTGCTTGAGCTACTTATGAAGCAAATTAGACTCAAGTTTTGAATGTAGTTGGGTAAATTAGGTAGGGGAACAAGATCATACCTTTATTTAGTCCATGTTTCTTGATTTTAGTGAACAATTAGTTAGTTTTATGGATGTTTCATGTGCATGTAGATCTAGATCTAGGGTTTGTTTTTTTATTAATTTCGTTTTTGTAAATTTATGTTTGATGAAATTGGACTAGGGTTTGCATGAAAGATATTGGGTAAAATATAATTATTGCTAATTGTTGTCTTTGAAATTGTTTATTGTAATCAACAAATATGTATTTTAATTATTTATGGATAAATGAGCCATTAATTAATTTTCCTCTACCATGGTGTGTTTGTATGCTTCATGTAATTATATTTGATTTATATTCATATATATATAAAGTATATACAATTATTCTCAAGTAATTATTAATTTGATTCATTTATATATATATATATATGAATAAGTAGTCCTTTAATATTTATTTTGTTGTTGTTGTAAAAGATGGAGTACAGGAACTCTTGGATGTATGATTCGTTAAGGTTCAAGGCAGGTTTCCGTGAAGAGGTGGATAAATTTATTGAAGCCGCAAAGAAGCATGCAACGACATTGACAGAGAATAAGGATACAATTATTTGTCCCTATAAAGATTGCAAGAACCGTATGGCATGGACAGATATGACTATCATCAGATCACATTTAAATATACGAGGATTTGTTGAGGACTACATAGTGTGGATTCATCATGGTAAAACGGTTATTGTTAACAACGAGGATGAGGAGGAATACGATGACGAAACCCTAGAATCCCTGTCCCAATATTCATCAGAGCTTGATACATGAATGGATCCTGAGTTTAGCAGGTGATGCTAGTGGTTGGGATGGTAACGACGAAGGTGGTGCCAATAATGATGGTGGAGCACGTGTCGGGGATGAAGATGATTTGGAGGACATGATTCGAGCCCTTGGATCAGAGATTTTACTAAAGAGCCCAAAAGGTCTAGAAAATTTGGAAAGGGTGACAAAAGCATCGAAGGAGACTATGTATGGTGTTGAAAAGGGATGTCCGACACATTGGACATTGCTACGTTTTGTGCTTGAGCTACTCATCCTGAAGGCTAAGTATGGCTGGTTAGACTGTAGTTTCAATGATCTATTGCGTCTTTTGTCATGGGTGCTGCCACAACCAAACTCAGTTGCCGCCAACACATTCCAAGAGAAGAAGGTCATAAGTCCATTGACAATGGGGGTTGAAAAAATTCATGCATGCCCAACCACTGTATCCTTTTTTGTGGTGAAACGTTCAAGTCACTAGATAAATGTCCCCGGTGTGGGGCCAGCCGGTACAAGAACAATGACCTTTACGGTGGGGACGAAGCCTCTATGGGGAAAAAGAGGAATAAGAAGGGTACAAAAAAAGGTGGTACAAGAATCTCAGTCCCCAGAGGACACTCCATTAGGCAACGATGCAAACTAGAGAAGAATTCCTACCTTGGTAATATGGTACCTGCCAGTGACCGACCGCTTGAGACGTATCTTCCTAAACCCTAAAGAAGCCGCACTCATGACATGGTGGGATGATGAGCGCAAGGTGGATGATGATAAGATTGCACACCTAGCTGATTGTAGTCGGTGGCAAAGGATTGATGAGAAGCACAAAGAATTCAGCAATGACCCAAGGAATGTACGGTTTGGCTTAAGCACCGATGGAATGAATCCCTTCAATGAGAGGATGAGCGACCACAACACTTGGCCAGTGATCTCGACCATGTACAACATCCCAACGTGGTTGTGTCAGAAGAGAAAGTACCTTCTCCTCACTATTCTTATTTCTGGCCCTAAACAACCAGGCATTGATATAGATGTGTTCCTCGAGCCTTTGATGCAAGAAATGGAGAGGCTATGGAGGCATGGGGAGCCGATGTACGATGTGTTCCAAAAGGAGGACTTCATATGTAGAGCAATAATATTTGTTACTACCAATGATTACCCCACATTGTTTGCTTTGTCTAGACAGATCAAAGAAAAGACGGGATGCTTGGTTTGCTTGGATGGTACTACATGGGTGTTCCTGGATGCATCCAAGAAGATAGTTTACCTAAGGAATCGGCGCTTCTTAAAGACAAGTCACAAGTACCGCAGCAAATTGTTCTTTAGATTTTATGACAACACCCCAGAGATTGAACCCCCTCCAGAGATACGTCATAACAGAGAACACGTGTACAGAATGGTGAAAAACATACGCGTCGTCTATGGAAAGAAGAATCCAGATGGGATGAACAGAGATAGAAGCACACCTCCTATCAAAGGCGTACCTTTCAATAAACAATCGATCTTCTTTCAGTATCTGCCTTATTAGCCAGACTTGGAGGTTCCCCATGCCATTGATGCTATGCACATGCAGAAGAATGTCTTTGAGAGTTTCATTGCTACCTTGATGGACACAGGCAAGTCAAAGGATGGTCTGAAATCACGGAAAGACATGGTGCAGCTAAACGTTATGCCATAGCTTCACCCGGTACCTGAGGCTAATGGAAAATACACTCTGCCCGCGGCGTGCTTCAACCTAACACCAGAAGAGAAGAGAGCTATATGCACTTTCCTGAGGGGGGTCAAAGTCCCGACTGGGTTTTTAGCGAATGTGAAGAAACTAGTGTCGATGAAGGACTTGTCGATAACACACTGCAAGGCTCACGATTGTCATGTGATGCTGACAGTGTTTCTACCTATTGCAATCAGGGCTATAAAGCCAGAGTTCTTGAAAATGGCCATCACCCTCATGTGCTACTTCTTTTCAAAGATCTCACAGAAGACGATTGGCAAGCAAGAGCTGAGTGACCTACATGAATTTGTGGTGGAGACAAAACCAACTAGAGATGTGTTTACCTCCTGCTTTTTTTGATATAATGCCACATCTCATGATTCATATGGTTCATCAGATATAGGCGCTAGGCCCTTGCTACTTGCATGAAATGTGGTCCTATGAGCGGTTCATGTCAGTTCTAAGCCGATACGTGCATAATCGAGCATACCCAGAGGGCTCCATGATAGAGGGTTACAGTACTGAAGAAGTCGTCGAGTGCTGTCAAGAGTACCTAAAAGTATAGAAAGGGATTGGTAAACCCGATTCTCGTCACAAGGGTAGGCTGGCTGGGAAGGGAGGTGAGTCGGACGCATTACAGTGTCTTGCAGAGTACACAACTGATGCAACCGTACATTGATGAACACTTGGCTATCATTATGGCGGAGAGAAATGGTCGTTCAAATGATTGGGTCATGAAACAGCACAAGCAACGACTAACTACATGGTTGAAGGACCAAAACATACCGCCTGGCGAAATCATAGACTCTATTACCATCAGTAGGTTGGCAGAGGGGCCATCGAGACAAGTGACATCTTGAAAAGCTTATGACATCAATGGGCATACGTACTATACACACGCAAAGGATAGTAAATATGTGAACCAAACCAGCGGCGTTCGAATAGAAGCTCTCGATGGATTGGGGTGAAAGATCCAATACTTTGGCATCATTGAAGAGATATGTGAACTTGTCTATGGAAGGAATATAACGGTGGTCCTATTTCGATGCCGCTGGATCAAACAACACCAATTGAACGAGATCGGATTGAGAGTCCTAGACCTCGAGAATCTAGGCTACCAAGATGACCCTTGGGTGCTTGCTTCACGTGTCGCATAAGTTTTCTATATGCCTGACCCACAAAGTAACCTCCCCCCGAAGAAGAAGACAAAGCACGTGGTTGCCTCTGGAAAACAGCACATTAACGGAGTTGATGTCGTGGACGATGTTGAAACTTACAATAACTACAATGAGTTGCCGCTATTCATAGACTTTCCTAAGAAGATCAGTGTTGTGGAAAAGAACCTGCCCAAAGACATATTGCCATGGGAACAAAAAGGTGTCAAGGGAAAAGTCATTACAGCGGGCTAGCTAGTTGTTGAACGTGGAGTGTTTGTATAAGTGTGTGTTTGTAAGACTTCATTTATGCATGCATGTGATACTATATATTTATGTATGTGTGTAAGACTATATATTTATATATGTGTGTGAGACTACATTTATGCATGTGTGTGAGACTACCCTTTGCAACATCCAGATGAATCTATTTCAACATCCACTCTATTACTACTAAAACTTTATGAAATCACTTAACACTTTATGAAATGAAGAAATGACCAAAATAAAAGTAGGAGATCTTGACGAGTTATACAACTTTTATATTCATCACCTTTACAGCTGAAATCATTTAGTGGTTAAAAACCAGGTTTGAAGCTGTCATTTTCTGAAATTCAAAATTTGAACTATTTAAATTTTGTCAAATAAAAAGATGACCAAAATAAAAGTTGTAGATAGTGATGTGTTCAACAACTTTTATATTCATCACCTTTACAGCTGAAATCATTTAGTGGTTGAAAATCAGGTTTGAAGTTGTCATTTTCTGAAATTCAAAATATGAATTGTTCAAAATTAATAACAAAGATATATGACTAGACTAAAATGATAGAGCATATTTTAGAAAATTTTATAAAAAAGTCATCACATTTGGAGTTAGTATGAGGGAGAAAAACTAGTTACAAGTTTCAGCCACAGATTAAAAAGAGAATTCACACTTGTTCATCATTGATCATCATGAACAGTTGTGATTTTTTTTAATCTCTGGGTAAAATTTGTAACTAGTCTTTCTCCCTCATACTAACTCCAAATATGATGATTTTTTCCTAAAATTTTCTAAAATCATGCCCTATCAAGTTACTGTGTTGATTTGGTCATTCTTTTCGTTTGACAAAGTTTGAACAATTTTGAAACACCAAATAATTTCAGCTGAAAAAGTGATGAATACCAAAGTTGTATAACTCATCAAGATCTAAAAGTTTTATTTTGATCATTTCTTCATCTGACAAAATGATAGTAAACATTGTTCACAAATCAACATGTCTCTCGTATAGTTTATGAAACTATGAGTGATATGTGGATTTGTGAACAATGTTTGCTAACACTTTGTTAAATAAAGAAAATATCAAAATAAAAGTTGTAGATAGTGATGAGTTCAACAACTTTTATGCTCATGACATTTCTAGTTGAAATGATTTAATGTTTCAAAATCTTGTTTGAAGTTGCCATTTATTAAAATTCAAAATTTGAATTGTTCAAATTTAGTCAAATGAAAAGATGATCAAAATAAAAGTTGTAGATAGTAATGTGTTCAACAACTTTATTGTTCATGACTTTATTATTTGAAATCATTTAAGTTTTCAAAATCTTGTTTGAAGTTGCCATTTATTGAAATTCAAAATTTGAACTTTTCAAATTTTGTCAAATAAAAAGATGACCATAATAAAAGTTGTACATCTTGATGAGTTCTACAACTTTGATGTTTACAAAATTTTCATTTGAGGTCATTTAGTGTCCTAAAATTCTATTAGTTGTTTTAAAATTCAAATTAAAATAAAAAACTAATATATAAATTAAAATAAATTACAGAATTAGTAATTAAAATAAATTAAAAATATTTGTAGGGGCGGCTAACTCAGGAACTGCACCTAGAAATCTATTTGTAGGGGTGACTAAGTCAGGAGCCGCCCCTACAAATGACCTCCGGTATATATACGAGAGTTCACGGAGAATAAAAATTTTCAAGTCGTATGCTCTCTTCTTCCTTGAGGATGCCGTCAAGCTGCTGAACCCACAATCGTCGCCATCGTCTCCGTGCCGTAGCACCGCTTCCTCTCACCTCTGCTGGCCCATGCGCTCTGGTAGTCCACCCCCGAGCTTCCTTGGCTCCGTCCGCCGCTAGGACCTGCTGTGGAACCCTAGCCGTGGGCGATGCCTCTGTGCCCTACCTCCGCCGCCTCCATGCTCTACCTCCACCGCACCCTACCTCCCTCGATCCGCCTCCAACCCCCGGTCCGTCTCACCGCCATCAGGCCATGCGCTGCCCCCGGTGGCTAGGGTTTCACCACTGCCCTCCCACGACGGCTAGGGTTTTCCAAGCCAGTGTGCGTGCTTGGCACGGCCGTGGTGGCGCCTGTGGTGCGTTGAGCCACCTCCTCAAGTCTTCCGTCGAGTGCAAGACATCCCTCCTCAACCGGGGACAAAGAAAAATTGATTGATTCCGTCCTCTCCCTGCTTGCTCTGGTGGGTTTCTTGTTGAATGCTGATCACAACTAGTATAGTACCACAATGGTTAGCCATAGCTAGGATTTGCTGTAAGAGAAAAAAGAATTAATTTTTTTTCAAACTTGAGTTGCACATATTTAATAAAATTTGGTCTGACCGGCCACTTCTGGCAAATTTGTGTTCACCTACACTACATCCAGTTGAGTACTCTAACAAAAACAACAACAATGGTATTATCAGAAAAAATGATGTCCAAATGGCTTGTGCTAAAGGTAGTAGATTGGTTTAATTCCAAACAATAAGAGTGTAAAGCTTGATGATCTAATGTTTGAAGCCTCCTTGTTTGACTCTATGAGAGATTAGTGTTTCATGGTCTGATATTAGTTATAGGAGTATTCTCTATTGGGGGTCCATAGCACATGATGCCAGAAGTGGCTATTAGAGGCTCTGATATTAGTGTTTCATGGTCTGATATTAGTTTCCTGGTAGCTTGTGGAGATCAAATAGACTATTAAAGGCTCTGCTCAGCTACACTTCTACCACAGCTGAGGCTGCTTGATTTCTTCAGGTTTTACTAAGTAGCGTTGCTGCTGCTTTGGCCACAGCACTTCTGATTTGCAGTCAAAATTTGTGCAGTGATTAGATGCAGTAGATAAGGATTTGTAGTAGCAAGGGCTACAATGATTTTTGCCTATACAATTTCCGGATTTACTCAATAAAAGTAAAGCCACATATTAGCTGGGCTAGGCTAGGCTGTTTGGATTCACTTTTTTAGCATGTTTTTGGATTCATTTGTGGGTTGCGTCGTGGTTGATAGATGGTTGGACGTGCAAATAAACCATTAACACATATTAGCACCTCGCCACCAGCCAATGAACTACTAGGAGTAA
The DNA here is from genome assembly GCA_904845875.1 of Miscanthus lutarioriparius. Classification (NCBI taxonomy): domain Eukaryota; kingdom Viridiplantae; phylum Streptophyta; class Magnoliopsida; order Poales; family Poaceae; genus Miscanthus; species Miscanthus lutarioriparius. The sequence continues at coordinate 101,463,055 of CAJGYO010000010.1, read as the reverse complement.
ATGTTTGGATCCTCATCTGCTAATTGTAGCTGCTAACTATTATTAACACTAATGATCCAAATTCCAACTATATGTCCTAAATTTATGGCACCCATGTTGTATATACGCCTGGGGTAGTGCGCAGATGATAAGTAAATGTGCATAAATCACACACACACGCGCGCGCGCACACACACACACACACACACACACACACACACACACATATATATATATATATATATATATATATATATATATATATATATATGTCCTCATCTGCTAATTGTAGCTCTCTTAACTTGAAGACTACAAATATTGTTCCCTCAAATGCTAAATGCAGGGTTGATTAATTCATGTAGAGTTCCATTGGAGTTCCTTATTTCATCATCACACTTGGTAGTTATCACTAAAATAAAAAAAAAATCATCATAGTCTGTTTGCAGTTCCTAGTTTGAGGCTTTTAATTTGTTATATATATGGGGATGAAGTGTGTGTGTTGTATTTTAGAACTGTGGTCTAGCTTCTTTCACAATTTTTTTAAAAAAACACTGTGTGCTAGGAGATGCTGAAACTTTGTAACAATAATAATGGACAGCCATACATCATATCCTGTGGATGTAGGGCGTGATTGGTTGTCCGAACCAGACCGTCATATGGCCCATCCCGCATCCTTTGGTGCATTCGCCTGTGTTTGGTTGTCCTACTCGCATCGTTTGGCCAATGATGCAAACTATAGCAATCTGAGGTGGCTGTGGGTATTCTTCCTGTTGGTGCTTTTTTGTCTTCTTGTGTTTTCTCATGTCTGTCATCAAACCGTGGGATACGTCCATTCTAAAGCAACTGTTATAGGCATGCCTACCTGATGGTTGGGATGTGTAACACCCTAAAATTAGCTACTTTCTAAAAAAAGTAAAATGATTTCTGTTAATTGTTTTGTGCTCATAAAAACATAGGTAAAATAAATTTTTCTTTAAATTAAAATCCAACGTAAGGGTAACAACATGTTTGCGCATACATACCGTTGCATTGATACTTTTGTGATGAGTGGTTTGGAAAATAAATTCAAATCTCAATCTTTAAAATATTGCTTTCAAGTAGTGGTTTAAAAAGAATTTGAAAATTTGCAAAAACAAAAGTTAGATGAGATGCCTTGTTTTTAAAATCTAAAGGCTTGGAAAAGGTTTTAAGACACGTTAGGACGATGCCTTTTTCGGGAATCTTTCCGACCTTTTTCGGGATTAAATTCATGTTTCTTGGAGCTTTGTCTTTTTCCTCGATCAATGCAAAAGTCTTTTTCGGGAGCTAAGCCACTTTGGTTGTGTTCCTTATTCTTCCATCTATCCTCAGGAATTTTTCTAGTATTTTTCGGAGCTCAGAGATATTTTTCGGAGCCTAAATAGTAATTTCTGATTTTCTGTAATTATTTTAATTCCAAAAATCAATATTTAGTAAAATATCTCGGATTTCCAAAATATCCAAACCCTACGTATATATATATGCCGGCGTAGCCCTCGATGCGAGAATTCTAGAAGTACAGCCCGTTTTTAGAGCTGCCAAACGTAGCCCCGCAGATCGGACGCCGAAGTTCCCCACAGCTAGGTTTCCGGCGAAGGTTCGGCGAGCTTTTCTGGCCAACTCCGGTGTCCCCTGCGAATTCCGAGACAATCACAAGGTTCGTATCGATCTCCTCTACACCGTCTCGTGTTTTGTTTCACGAATCCGTTACCGTTTGAACCTTTCCCCATCCTTTCTTTTCCTTCTCCGGCGAGCATCACCATTGTCGGCCATCTCTTGCCCTCGCGGCCAGCCCCAGGCCATGGGCTAGTGCTACCGCGCCGCTGCCTAGCCCCGCCGGCCATCCCTTGCCCCCGCTGTCCGAGCCTCTGGCCGAGGCCGCCCCTCTCCTCCCTGTGCCCCTCCGCGAGCCCCTGTGCAACTTTGCTGCTTGCTGTGCCGCTTGGCCTACCGCAGCCGCGGCTCGTCGCTGCGCCGCTGGCCAGCCAGCAGAGCCCCAGCCGACCGCCCAGTTTCCCCCTTGGCCGCCCCTATTTCCCTCCATGCGTGCGCCCCTCTGTTTCCGTATGAACAGTGCCTCGTAATTCTACTGTAGCGCTTTTGATCCAGAGGTAGAAGAAGGGCATATCCGCGAATAAAGTTTTTAGATTTAATTAATTTCACGAATAAAATATTTTTAGCAAATCCAGAATCAAAATCTCCAAAAATTCAGGGAAATTCCTCGAGATATCTTTGAAACATGAGGAACCCAAATAAAGTATTTGGAGCTCATAAAAAGATATTTTGGAGCATTTAAAAATTAGATTATGCTCACAAACAAGCGGGAACAAGTTTCAGAAAAAGCCAAAGAAATTCCCGAGGTATCCATGGAGATAGGTTGATGAATAGTGAGCAGGAAGGAGTGATTTGGATTCCATGGAAAAGATTTTAGGATACTTCTCAAGCAAATATTAAGTTGGAAAACAAGGAATTTGATCCGTGAGAAAGACTAAGAATTGCTGGAGAAAAAAGATCGACTTACTAAACGCATTTTAAAAATCTTTTCTCACAGCATGAAATAAATCAACAACCAAGCATCACATCAAGCAATAGCTCGTCAAATTAATTTGGAAAAGCTTGAAAATTCACATTTTTCCTATAACTAAATTTACGCTAGTTCAAACTAAGATTGGTAAATTTTATCCAAATATCAAAATATTTATTTTAATTAGTGTTTTCTATGCACAACCCAAAATTAGAAATTTTGGGGTGTGACAATTCTACCCCACTTAACAGGAATCTCGTCCCGAGATTCGAAGAGACTAGAAATAAAGATAGGACGGATCTTCATGCCTCCACACTCCTTTAATTGGCGATTCATGAGATGTAAGAACAAGGATCGGGGATACACAAGCGATAACAAGATGGATAGAGATAGTTCTTGAGTTCAAGCCTGAACACCAAAAGGATGATAGCTCAAAGTAAAGACCAATCCTCATGAATACCCGAGCTCCAAGTGAAAATGCTTGAATGCATGAAACCTTCGTCTTATAACTTCTTTATCTTAGCTACCCTTCTTAAAAAAAATCAACTAGGTACCACTTGTAACACCCGGAGATCAGAGTTGTCTATCTGTTGATTGTTTTCTAAGGTTATCTCTTTTGCTAAGTTCGCTATATATTAAGCATTATGAATTGATACTGCCCCTTCATTTGTAGCTATATGTGAGATTTGATTCTAAAGACTCACGTATGGTGTGCATCAGGTTTTGTCCTTGAAACCGGGTGTTACAAGTGGTATCAGAGCAATGCTGACTGTAGGACACAAGCCTAGTAGAAACTGGTCGTTCTAAGGTTTACAAGTTACAGCAAAAATCTTTGTTCTATAAATCTTGATATTTTCTTCTCTACTACATTCTTACCCTTGATATTCGTCCCCTCCTTGATGCTTCTTTAAAAGCTTTTGTTCCCATTTACTCCTTGCTTTGATATGCTTTTAGAATCTTGTCTTACCACCTTCTCGCGCAATTTGAAGTTAAGCTATAGGATCTTTACCCATAATATGCAGAAGACGATAGTATCGCAAGTTTAAGTCAATGATTGAATTGTGCACCATAAGTGCTTGTTGGCTTGTCATTATGATTATGTTTTGTTTTGAATTTTTGTAATGAGTGCAATGATTTTATGGGATTTTCCACAAATTCATTTAGTTTATAGGCATAAGACATAAGGATTAGTGAATAGATAGTTGGGTTTTGGTTTTCTCCTGTTTTCCTATCCTAGCTTTCTGGAGCAACCTGTCATCCTTGGTTTATATCTCTGTTTTCGGGCAATCAAAAATCATGGTAAACTTTTAGAGAATACTAGACTTCAACATGTTTCTCTGACCTCAAGAATCACCCTGATAGCTATTAAGGTTATGAAAATCATAAGAGGATGTATCTGTGCTGTCAGAAATCTGAAGCAGTCTGTGGTATTCTAGTCATAACGCAATTTTGGTTGGTGCAAAGTTTGTGGAATTTTTCTAGATACAACTAGACCTCTGTATCTTTCATATGCCTCTGGAATCACTATCATAGCTAATATATTTTGGGAGATATAAACATCACAAGCCGAAGTTTCGGTACAGTCTGTAATCTGGGACAGTTTCTGTTGTGTGCTTTGGTTGACCCACTTAACTGCCGAATCTGGAAAAGTGTTCTAAAATAAAGTTGTAGAAGATTTCGTAAGCTTTCCAACGGTATAAAGTACAGCTTCATTGGATTTGCATAACAGAAGTTATACTAGTTTTACTACGCTGCTGTTTTTATGCTCGCGAGGAACTACAGGTTCTGGTTTTTGCCAATGCACATGAGTCACTTTGGGATAATAGGACGACATCATGATAACTATCTCATTTAGAAGAAGATGCAAGCTATTCTTTGGTGCCCCTGGTTGATGTGTTCTTAAGGGGGGTAGCCAAGACATAAAGGAATCGCAAGATGGAGGTCTCATACAATCTAGAGCTTCACTTGGAAGTATCGGTTATTCCTACGGTTGAGGAATCACTATCAGACACAAGGATCTTTGTTCAAGATTGTTAACAGGTTGGATCATCTACAAGAGCTCAAATATTTTGTCAAGATTGGTCTTCGCTTCAAGCTATCATCACTTGGGAGTTCAATCTTCAACTCAAGACAAGTTGGCACTGATGGCATACGAAAATATGATGATTGGACTTCTCTACAGTTGGTTCTTTGGCAACTTAAGTGAGTTTAGTTTGGATGGAGTTCTCTTTTTGGTTGTGGGATGTCTCTAATGATAGAATTATACGAACATTCGCTCAAGAGAGATGTGTTGAGCTGGAACCCGCTTAAGTATGCAAGAGGGATTCAGAGTTCCCCGGAATGGTAAGATTCTATCACACGTTCATTAGAGGTATTATAGTGTTGAACATAAGAGTTTCTTTTATAAAGCGGTTGGCAAGGATATGGATATGTTCTATGTAAGAAAAGCAGTGAATTATGCATCAAGTCAACTATGGAGGCTTGAGATGGGCTATTGACATATGAGATCTGTAGTTATCCATTGTGGAGCATAGTGGTATTATCTACTTGGATATGAAGAGTGATATCTACGTGAACCATAAGAATCTAAGGGACATTTTCAGTAAGTTGGTTTGAGATTGTGACATCAGTGTTGGGTTCAATTAACCAAATGTTTTTGGTTTAGAAGTATGTGTTATCTTTAGAAGAAATAAAAGTCGTTGCCAATGCCGTTAGCAAATTGGAAGAGCTATGCTAAGAAGATTGAACGACACCATGGATTAAGTTTTGTGTTTAAGAGTCATAACTCAACCTGAGCATATATATAGTTAATAGTGTTTTGAAGTTGGAATCTATTTTGGACCAAGAGAGTAATACATGAGGATCAATTGGAATATGGATGTATGAAGTGGTCGATTTGATATCTTGGACTAAAAAAAATCTAGCAAGACATGTTGAGAAGTATTGTGTTACATTTTGGAATTAGTGAGGACAAGAGTTTGTCATCCAATGGATTCCAAAGTGGTCTATGTGGGAAGCATATGGAGTGTCAGTGTGAGGAATAAGCTAGCACCCAGCTGCAACAGTTCATTGAGGTTGTTAAAAAGGAAAAGAGAAGAGGCCTAACAATTGGAAGAGTACCAGAGAGTTGGTTGGTGGATACTTGAGAGTTAATTAGAGGGCCTATCAACATCTTGGGGATCAGCGAGTATGCTATTTGGAGTAAAAGTTAACAGGTGTGCAAAGTCAAGAGGAATCTTTGTCAAGATGGTGGAACTACTCGAGAAAGTGGAGAAGATCCAATGGTAGTGTGCATTCCAGTGTCTTGATCATCATCTTCCGAATCTCGAGGACGAGATTCATCTTAAGGGGGGTAGAATTGTAATACCCTAAAATTAGCTACTTTCTAAAAAGAGTAAAATGATTTCTGTTAATTGTTTTGTGCTCATAAAAACATAGGTAAAAGAAATTTTTCTTTAAATTAAAATCCAACGTAAGGGTAACAACATGTTTGCGTATACATACCGTTGCATTGATACTTTTGTGATGAGTGGTTTGGAAAATAAATTCAAATCTCAATCTTTAAAATATTGCTTTCAAGTAGTGGTTTAAAAAGAATTTGAAAATTTGCAAAAACAAAAGTTAGATGAGATGCCTTGTTTTTAAAATCTAAAGGCTTGGAAAAGGTTTTAAGACACGTTAGGACGATGCCTCTCTTTCTGGGAATCTTTCCGACCTTTTTCGGGATTAAATTCATGTTTCTTGGAGCTTTGTCTTTTTCCTCGATCAATGCAAAAATCTTTTTCGGGAGCTAAGCCACTTTGGTTGTGTTCCTTATTCTTCCATCTATCCTCAGGAATTTTTCTAGTATTTTTCGGAGCTCAGAGATATTTTTCGGAGCCTAAATAGTAATTCCCGATTTTCTGTAATTATTTTAATTCCGAAATCAATATTTAGTAAAATATCTCGGATTTCCAAAATATCCAAACCCTACCTATATATATATATGCCGGCGTAGCCCTCGATGCGAGGATTCCAGAAGTACAGCCCGTTTTTCGAGCCGGCAAACGTAGCCCCGCAGATCGGACGCCGAAGTTTCCCACAGCTAGGTTTCCGGCGAAGGTTCGGCGAGCTTTTCTGGCCAACTCCGGTGTCCCCTGCGAATTCCGAGACAATCACAAGGTTCGTATCGATCTCCTCTACACCGTCTCGTGTTTTGTTTCACGAATCCGTTACCGTTTGAACCTTTCCCCATCCTTTCTTTTCCTTCTCCGGCGAGCATCACCATTGTCGGCCATCTCTTGCCCTCGCGGCCAGCCCCAGGCCATGGGCTAGTGCTACCGCGCCGCTGCCTAGCCCCGCCGGCCATCCCTTGCCCCCGCTGTCCGAGCCTCTGGCCGAGGCCGCCCCTCTCCTCCCTGTGCCCCTCCGCGAGCCCCTGTGCAACTTTGCTGCTTGCTGTGCCGCTTGGCCTACCGCAGCCGCGGCTCGTCGCTGCGCCGCTGGCCAGCCAGCAGAGCCCCAGCCGACCGCCCAGCTTCCCCCATGGCTCCTCCATGGCCAGCCGCCCAGCTTCCCCCATGGCTCCTCCATGGCCAGCCGCCCAGTTTCCCCCTTGGCCGCCCCTGTTTCCCTCCATGCGTGCGCCCCTCTGTTTCCGTATGAACAGTGCCTCGTAATTCTACTGTAGCGCTTTTGATCCAGAGGTAGAAGAAGGGCATATCCGCGAATAAAGTTTTCTTAAATCGCAGACAGGTCCCTGATTCATTTAACTTCCGTCCTTTTCATCTATTATTCATCCGTATGATATCCGAATTCAATTCTTTCAGTTTCATCTTTCCAATATGTATTCGTTTAATCCCGCCAATACTAAATATTTTATTTATTTCAGCTCTTTTCAAGTGAAATACCTAGAATGCCCTCCCTTGTTTAAATCGTCCGGAGTCCGTATCTTTTCCGTCCGATCTCCGTTTTCAGTGGTTTTTGCGCTCACGCGATCGTAGAAACATGACCTACACGTAAGTAACCTTTTCATAAGTTGTTTATCATGTTTGGTGTACTGCTTTTATTTATTTGTATATATTTGCTTGTATGTCGATGCGCCCGAAGTTTGCCATGATAGAAGAGAAGTCATCGGTGGATCCCGAAGACCAAGAGTTGAGTTGTTATGCGTTTCTAAGCCTAAGTCGTTGAGTTTTGCGTTGGTGATCTATAAGAAGTTGGAGATCAAGAAGAAGAAGAAGAAAACGTTGAAGATTAAAGCTTACCGAAGGATCGGTGTTTAAGGCAAGTATAGCTTGGGTTTTCTTTCTGTGACCATGATCTTGAAGCTTGATTAATGAATATGCTATAAACACAAGAGATGACTTGTTAGCAACAACAGGAGGGTTAAATTCCCTCTCCACAAGGTCTCATTTGTAAGTGATCATCCGGGACTTACAAAGACAACCGTGAGGGCTATATGGCTCTGCTCTAGTTGCTTGGGAGACCTTTTCTAGCGAGCTTAGAGGATCTCATGAGTTGGGTATAGGACAGCCCTCGTCTGTTGTGCCTTGCTATGGAAGCGGCCTTTTAATGGAAGGGGGTTCTATGTATCCGATGACCTCCGGCCCTTTCCTGCTAGACGAACTTCGAGCGGCTTTATATGATTTTTTCGGTGTTTGGACCTTGCAAACCCGTACATTTGGAAATCATGACTCACGGTGAAAGTGTACACCTCTGCTTGAGAGTTTAATAAATCGATATATCACCCGTGCTCACGGTCACGACGAGCGGCAAAAGGGATTCTTCGCCAAAGATGAGCACTTGTTTAATTATGCTTAATTGAGTTATTTTGAGCTATTTATTATTCAATTATACTTGATCATGTGGCTATGGAATGCACTACCTTGTTGCTATATTTGCTGAGTTCGACATGGACTCACCCTTGCAATTTCCCCCACATCTCAGGCTGGATATCAGTTTACTAGAGTCTGAAGGAGTTAGGCTTGTGATCAACCAGTCAGTTGGATCCAGTGGAGTGAAGTCTGCACCCGGAGATCAGAGTTGTCTATCTGTTGATTGCTTTCTAAGGTTATCTCTTTTGCTAAGTTCGCTATATATTAAGCATTATGAATTGATACTGCCCCTTCATTTGTAGCTATATGTGAGATTTGATTCTAAAGACTCACGTATGGTGTGCATCAGGTTTTGTCCTTGAAACCAGGTGTTACAGGATGGACGTGTCCCATGCTTCCATGGGAGCCATGAACTTGCCTCAGCAATTTATGTTCTTATTTGCCACCTAGGATGATTGCAGTTAGCTTGCAAGATGATCATAAGTTAGTTTGCGATTAGTGAGGACCCATTTTTTGTGCCTATGATGTCAACCATTTTTTTGACCGAGGTTGATACAATTGTGAGATCCTTTTCATGCCTATAAAGATAATTGATTGCCAGTTGAGTAATGGATTATGCACATTGATGACCTTGGACTTGTGAGGTAATCTTTGGAGCATTGTTTCTTCTATCTTCTCTTATATGCTTCTCATGGTATCGTCATCAAACCATGTGAGACATCCATGCCCAAGCAATAGTCAAGGGCGGTTGTGATAATCGATGGTCAATGGATGTCTCTCATGGTTTCATGCCTGTCATAATCTTGGTTTTCTACTATCAGTTTGAGGTTTGTTGCTATCTATGTTTCTTAAGCTCCAAGTTCAAGGTCAAATGAAAACGCAATTAAATCTGAGGCAAATCAAGCCCTAAATGTGTGGCAAATCAAGACCTAATGCTCAAAATGCCATGGCTTGGTATGTTGTCTATCGGGGAAATGAGCCTGGGGTCTATGCCCTAAAATGCCTCCTTGTAGTGCTTCGGGCAACCAATCAAGCCCTAAAATACCTTGTGAGGAACTGTGACTTTTATTGTTCATGATTTGATAGGGCCTTACTTTCTTTTGCCTGTGATGAAGAACTATTATCTGAGGCCATCTTTTACATTGTTAAACGTGGGAAGAACTGCCTCTTACCATTGCTGTTGTAAAATTGATCTGAGGCACCGACAATGTTTGCTTGCTTGCACGCTTGTTGCTTCACCCGCAAGCAATTGATTGTGTTTGCTTGCTTGCTTGCTCGCTTGTTGCTTCATTCATACACTGCGCAATCCATAGCGACTTGCTTCAAGCCTTCCTAACAAGAGTACTAGTAGTGTCAAATTTTAACTTTGATGATCTTTGTGAGACATCATTTGCTCTAAAGCAACCCCCGGCTGCGCAGCTTGGTATATGACCGATTCTTTAGTTTAGTAGGCGGTAGCTTCATGTGTCTATTTTTCTATACTTGGCGAAGATACATGATATTATTTGCTTACAAATTATAAATTTTTCTATACTAACGATATACATGATATTTTTCTATACTTGGCAGTATATATGGCATATATTCACATAACTTTGGTTACCCATATTATTTCTATACTTGGCAGTATACCATTGTTTAGTAGATTGTTTAATATACATATATATTTCATTTGTCTGTGCTAATCTTGTGTTTAGTAGATGTTAGTTGTCGTTTGCTAAACACTGACCCCTCTTATACCATGTCATTTGCTTGCTTGCCTGCTTGTTGCTTCACCTACAAGCACCGACTGTGTTTGCTTGCTTGCTTGCCTGCTTGTTGCTTCATTCATACACACTGCAATCCATAGCAGCTAGCTTCTGCGGCTTCTGAACATGAGTACTAGTAATGTCAAATTTTAACTTTGATGATCTTTGTGAGACGTCATTTGCTCTAAAGCAACCCCGGGCTGCAGTTTCTTGGTATACGACTGATTCTTTAGTTTAGTAGGCAGTAGCTTTATGTGTCTATTTTTCTATACTTGGTAGTATACATGATATTATTTGCTTACAGTATAAATTTTTCTGTACTTGGCAGTATACATGATATTTTTCTATACTTCGCAAAGATACATGGCATATATTCACATAACTTTGGTTACCCATATTATTTCTATACTTGGCGAAGTACCATTGTTTAGTAGATTATTTAATATACATATATATTTCAAATTATCTGTATAATCTTGTATTTAGTAGATGTTAGTTGTCTTTTGCTAAACACCCACCCTCTTATACCATGTCATTTGCAAATGAAATAGATGTTAGTCATCTTTTTTGCTAAACACTGACCCTCTTATACCATGTCATTTGCTTGCTTGCACCTTGTTGCTTCATTCATACACACTGCAATCCATAGCAACTAGCTTCTGCGGCTTCTGAACATGAGTACTAGTAGTGTCAAATTTTAACTTTGATGATCTTTGTAAGACGTCATTTGCTCTAAAGCAACCCCGGGCTGCGCTTGGTATATGACCCATTCTTTAGTTTAGAAGGCGGTAACTTGTGTGTGTCTATTTTTCTATACTTGGCGTTATACATGATATTATTTGCTTACAAATATAAATTTTTCTATACTTGGCAATATACATGATATTTTTCTATACCGCAAGATACATGGCATATATTCACATAACTTTGGTTACCCATATTATTTTTTTGTTGGATATATAGAATCAATAATTTTTGTATACTTGGCAGTATACATGATATTTTTTTATACTTGGCAGTATACATGGCATATATTCACATAACTTTGGTTACCCATATTATTTCTATACTTGACAATATACCATTGTTTAGTAGATTGTTTAATATACATATATATTTTAGCTGTCTATGCTAATCTTGTGTTTAGTAGATGTTAGTTGTCTTTTGCTAAACACTGACCCCTCTTATACCATGTCATTTGCAGCTGAAATAGATGTTAGCTGTCTTTTGCCATCAGTTGCTGCTCTATGTTTGCGAAGCAGCTGTTGCTTTTTTTGCCAAATCTTCCCTCTCCTCTCCTCTCCTTTGTTTTGCCGATGATGAAATTGTCCAAGTCCATACATTATATGGAATATGAGCTGATGATCAAGAACTTATGAGGAACTTGGCATCATTAGCAGCCGCCCCTACATTACCTTCTCCTCTCTTCTCTGTTATGATGCCTTGATGCTCCAAGTTCATGATCAAATGATGATTGACATGTTTCTTAGGCCCCTACTACTGCTACTACTCGTATTTTTTGATAAATTGTTGTTTTATAGGACTACTTCGGTTTATAGACCTTTTTATTTTTTATACCTTCTCGCGTACCTAAAGCACACTTTCTTGCATCTACTAAAACAAAGCGTGAAATAATGTCGCGGACACTAGACAGTGCAACCCGATGCCCCGAGCATGATGAGCAGCCAACCTATGAGGAGCAAGCACTAGAGGACCAGCTTACTCAGGAGCAGTTCGATAATGAGTTAGAAAAGGATCTAGAAGTGATGCTTACTCAGGAGCAGTGTGACGAGGAGGAAGGGGGAGCAGAAGGAAGAGCAGGAGAGGCTGCTGAAGGCGAAGAAGAAGAGGATGAGGACTCAAAAGAGGGATATGTAAGTCCTGAGGATCCTTTCCCACGTGAAGTCAGAAGGAAGCCAACGAAGAAAGATTTGGATAAGGATTTTGACCCGAACGAGGAGGTAGGGAAAAAGCTTTAGCTTATAAATTTTGCTAAAGCTTTGGCTGTGTTACCTCTGCTAAGACTTTGACCTGTCGTATATATAGGTCCCTCCTGAAACTCGAAAAAGACGACGTCGACGTCCGCGACATCTCACCGGACAAGACGGAGTATAAGAAAGGAGAGCAGAGGCAATAGCCACAGAGATGGACATTGAGGCCTCTGCTCCACAACCTCAAGACACAACCACGACTACCAAGCCAAAGAGGAAATGAGAGGATAGAAAAGCAAATCAATATCCAGATAAGGCAAGCTATGTGATAACGGAGGTCGGGCCAGCAGGGGAGATCCTTGAGCCGAAGGAATTCAGAGGACGATTTTGTAATGCCATCGGGGCCCTAGTAAGAGATAAATTGAACCTAGCAATCCCAAACTGGAAAGAGGTATCAGAGAAAAAAAAGGATAAACTATGGGATAGGCTGCTGAAGCTCAATTTTAGATTTCTAGAGGGTAAGCATCAACTGGTAAGAAAATGTTTTCAGGATCATGGGAGAGTCATTCCGACGTTGGAGGTCGGAGCTCAACAAGAAGTATATCCAAAAGGGGTTAGCTTCCTTCAATGAGTTCAGCAACATAACTCCTAATCAATGGGAGGAGCTTGTGGCTCAAAAGACTTCACCGGAGGCATTGAAGCTCAGTGCCCGTAACACCGAGCTGGCAAAGAGGAACAAACACCACCATCATCTAGGCCATGGTGGCTACTATGCCAAGAAAGAGCAGCTTAGGAAGATGGACGAAGAGGTCGCAGCTGCTGGGAATATCGATGTGAAGAATTTGAAGGTACACTCAAGGAATTGGATATATACAAGGAGTATAGAATCATCTGGTGGTAATCTTAACTTTGATAAGCCGAAGACCTAAGAGGTAGTATCAAGGATACTAAAATATGCCGAAGACAAGGAGAAGGGCTCATTCAATCCTTCCAGAGAGAGGGACGAGCTTAGCCTTAGCTTGGGAAACAAGGAGCACACAGGCCGCACCAGGGGGCTAGGGAAAACGACGACCTGGAAGCACGGATTCGAAGAGGACAGGCACATGTACAAGAAACATGGCATAGACAGGGAGGCTAATCTTGAGCTTGAAAGGTCCTAATATGGCTAGAGGGGGGGTGAATAGCCTATTTAAAAATCTACAAATCAACTAGAGCAATTTGATTAGTATGACAAATAGCGTAATGCAAACTTGCTCTAGCACTACAAGGGTTGCAAGCCACCTATCCAACAATTCTAGTTGCAATGAATACTTAGGCACACAAACTAGCTAAGTAATTACTCACTAAGAGCTCTCAACCTTGCTACTCTAAAGAGCTCAACTAGATGAATGTAAATAATAAAGCAAGCTCTCAATTCTAATTACACTAAAGAGCTTGTATCAACTAGTTTGCAAGAATGTAAATGAGTGAGTAGAGTGATTATACCGACGTGTAGGGGATGAACCAATCACAAGATGAATATATAGCCAATCACCGGGAGAATGACAAAGAAGAGAGACAATCGATTTTCTCCCGAGGTTCACGTGCTTGCCAACACGCTACGTCCCCGTTGTGTCGACCAACACTTGGTGGTTCGGCGGCTAAGAGGTGTTTCACAAACCTCGTCCACACGATTGGACACCGCAAGAACCGACCCACAAGTGAGGTAACTCAATGACACGAGCAATTTACTAGAGTTACCTTTCAGCGCTCCGCCGGGAAGGTACAACTCCCCTCACAATCACCGAAGGCGGCCACGAACAATCACCAACTCGTGCCGATCCTTCACCGCTGCTCCAACCGTCTAGGTGGTGGCAACCACCAAGAGAAACAAGCGAAATCCATGAACGCAAACATGAATACCAAGTGCCACTAGATGCAATCACTCAAGCAATGCACTTGGATTCTCTCCCAATCTCACAATGATGATGGATCAATGATGGAGATGAGTGGGAGGGCTTTGGCTCAGCTCACAAGGTTGCTATGTCAATGAAAATGTGCAAGAGTTATCCCTTGAGCCGGCCATGGGGCTATAAATAGAGCCCCCATCAAATAGAGCCGTTGTACCCCTTCACTGGGCAAAACACGCTCTGACCGGACGCTCCGGTCATACCGACCGGACGCTGGCCCCTCGTGCGTCTGTCGCCTCGATGGACGCCACGCGTCACCACTTCAAACGCTGTTCGTCGATTTCAACGGCTCTGGTTGCCGACCGGACGCTCCGGTCAAAACTGACCGGACGCTAAAGCCTCAGCGTCCGGTCATTTCCAGTAAGCTCCCCGAGGCATGTTTTTTCGACCGGACGCGTCCGGTCTACCTTGACCGGACGCAGACTAGCGTCCGGTGCTCAACCCTACCCATCTGTGTTGCTCGACACTCGGCCGGGACAGCCTTTTTCAGCGTCCGGGTCATTTGAGTGACCCAGCGTCCGGTCAGTAGACCGACGCCAGCATCATTTCGACCAACTCCATTTCAACTCTAACTTCTTCACCCTTGCTCAAATGTGCCAACCACCAAGAATTTTGCATCCGGCGCAATAGAAAATAGACATTTCATTTTTCCAAAAGCGGAGGGAGAGAGGGACCCAAACCCATCTCAACCCTGCAAACACCTTGTGCACATGTGTTAGCATATTTTCACAAATATTTTCAAGGGTGTTAGCACTCCACTAGATCCTAAATGCATATGCAATGAGTTAGAGCATCTAGTGGCACTTTGATAACCGCATTCCGATACGAGTTTCACTCCTCTTAATAGTACGGCTATCTATCCTAAATGTGATCACACTCACTAAGTGTCTTGATCACTAAAACAAAATGGCTCCTACATTTTATACCTTTGCCTTGAGCCTTTTGTTTTTCTCTTTCTTCTTTTCCAAGTTCAAGCATTTGATCATCACCATGCTATCACCATTGTCATGATCTTCGTCATTGCTTCATCACTTGGAGTAGTGCTACCTATCTCATAATCATCTTGATAAACTAGGTTAGCACTTAGGGTTTCATCAATTAACTAAAACCAAACTAGAGCTTTCAATCTCCCCCTTTTTGGTAATTGATGACAACCCTTATACAAAGATATGAATTAAAGTTCATTTGAATCCATGTTGCTTGCCCAAGCTTATTTACCATGTGTAAAGGGTATAGGCAAGTTTCATGAACTCCATATGGTAGTGCTTGCTCCCCCTACATATGTGCTAAGGGTTTGGATTGTAGCTTGCACATATGCTTAGATAGGAAATATAGGAGTCAATTTCTACCAAATGATGCTAAGGTATAAGAGATGGACCTAGCGTGATACCAATCGGAGTGCACCAATATACCATCCTTAGCACCATTAGTAACTAGACATACACAAAAACTAGAATACCCCATAAGATCAACATTAAAAGTAAGGGTCAAGTTTTCATAATGTGAGCATGAGTCTAGTTACTTTTAGCCTATGCATGCTAGTTTTTCATTTCATCATTCAAACCTATAACTAGCATACACCATACAAGCATGAATGTTGAAACTTGGAATTTGTACCATGCGAGCAAATATATGAAATGTTCATTCAAATGCATCATACAAGTTTATGAGCTTGCTCCCCCTACTTGTGTGCTCAAAATTTTAATTGGTCCCTTTCCTTTAGCATATCTCTCCCCTTATGTCCAATGCTCCCCTATCACTCATATCTTTGTTTCTCTCCCCCTTTGTCAACAATTAGCACAAAAGGTTAGCTTAAATTATGGATAGGTTGGGGTGAAACCATGTGAAATAAGGATCATTTTCTCAATTTTGGTTCAATCTAGATTACTTGCAAAAGATATTTAACTCGGTTTGATCCAAGGACAAGCTTCTTCACACCTCCAAATAAGGGTTATCTTGTACCATGTTGAGTTAAACACTTATAGCTCATTTTCTAAATCAAACACTAGGTTTACAAGCCCACAAACATGTCATATGCTACCACTAGATCATTTCAAACATACAAACAATAGTGGTACCATATAAGCATCAAATTCATTTGATTTTCATGAATGAGCCTAGGACATGATAGGAATGACTAGATGTTCTAAACAAGTCCTTAGTAATGAATGGATGACATGTCAATCAACTTTACCTTGCTTTGCTCGAAGGAGAGGCATGTCATATAATGGGGGTGCATCAACTCATATTGGAGAAGTCAAGTATGTTCAATTCATTCCTTAGCTTGCAAAACCTCTTTTCATCAAGTGGCTTGGTGAATATGTCGGCAAGTTGATCTTCGGTGCCCACACTCTCTATGCAAATGTCCCCCTTTTGTTGGTGATCTCTTATGAAGTGATGACGGACATCTATATGCTTTGTTCTTAAGTGTTGAACCGGATTGTTGGTGAGCTTTACGGCACTTTCATTGTCACATAGCAATGGCACTTGCTTGAACTTGATTCCAAAGTCACTCAAAGTAGCCTTCATCCAAAGTAATTGAGCACAACAACTACCGGCCGAAATGTACTCCGCTTCGGCGGTTGAAAGTGCTACACTATTTTGCTTCTTTGATGACCAAGATACAAGTGATCTTCCCAATAGTTGACATGTGCCCGATGTGCTCTTTCTCTCAACTTTGCATCCCGCATAATCGGAATCCGAATATCCAATCAACTCAAATTTTGCTCCTTTGGGATACCATAATCCAACATGTTGTGTATGCTTCAAGTACCTCAATATTCTCTTTGTTGCCTTCAAATGACTTTCCCTTGGTGAGGCTTGAAATCTAGCACACATGCATACACTAAACATCACATCCGGTCTTGATGCGGTCACATAGAGTAGACTTCCAATCATAGACCGATACATCTTTTGATCCACCATGTTGCCACTAGCATCACTATCCAAGCTTCCACTTGTCCCCATTGGTGTACTAATAGCTTTACTCTCATCCATTTCAAACTTCTTGAGCATGTCCTTGATATACTTGCCTTGACTCACAAATGTGCCATTCTCCATTTGCTTGATTTGAAGACCAAGGAAGTAACTAAGTTCTCCAATCACAGACATCTTAAACTCACTTGCCATCATCTTGCCAAACTCCTCACAAAATTCTTGATTTGTTGATCCAAAGATGATATCATCAACATAGATTTGCATTACAAACAAGTCATTTCCAAGCCTTTTGGTGAAGAGAGTGGTGTCAACCTTTCCCATCTTGAACCCCTTAGAGAGTAGGAAATCCCTCAATCTCTCATACCATGCTCTAGGTGCTTGTTTCAATCCATACAAAGCCTTTCTCAACTTGAACACATGGTTGGGTTTCTTTTCATCTTCAAAACTGGGAGGTTGCTCAACATACACAAGCTCATTGATGTACCCATTGAGAAATGCACTTTTCACATCCATTTGGTACAACTTGATGTTGTGGGCACATGCATAAGCTAGCAAGATCCTAATTGCTTCCAATCTTGCAACCGGGGCATATGTTTCTCCAAAGTCAAGACCTTCAACTTGAGTGTAACCTTGAGCCACTAATCTTGCTTTGTTCCTTATCACTATCCCATCTTGATCTTGCTTGTTCCGAAAGACCCACTTGGTTCCAATCACATTATGACCTTTAGACCTCTCAACTAACTCCCATACTTGGTTTCTTGTGAAGTTGTTTAGCTCTTCATGCATAGCATTGACCCAATCAACATCATTCAAAGCTTCATCTATCTTCTTAGGCTCAATGGATGACACGAATGAGAAGTGCTCACAAAATGAAGCCAATTTTGATCTTGTTTGCACACCTCTCGAAATATCACCAATGACCATGTTCTTCATTGCATTGACCAATTGAGTGCCTCTTACATCATCTAGATTCTCATCTTCCTCTTGGGAACCATTTGTTTCATCAAATTCCACATCATGAACCTCCTCAAGAGTACCACTAGCCAAATTCCAAACTCTATAAGCCTTGCTAGTAGTGGAGTAACCAAGCAAGAAACCTTCATCACATTTCTTTTCAAACTTGCTCAATCTAGTGCCTTTCTTCAATATATAGCATTTACATCCAAAAACCCAAAAGTATGCTATGTTGGGCTTTCTTCCATTTAATAGCTCATAGGGTGTCTTCTCCATCATGGGGTGACAATAGAGTCGGTTGCTATAATAGCAAGCCGTGTTGATTGCTTCGGCCCAAAATGAATGACTCACATTGTACTCACTCAACATTGATCTTGCCATATCAATCAAGGTTCTATTCTTTCTTTCAACTAGCTCATTTGATTGAGGAGTATACTTGGCCGAGAATTGATGTCTAATTCCAAATTCATCACACAACTCATCAATTCTAGTGTTCTTGAATTCACTACCATTGTCACTTCTAACTTTCTTGATGGTTGTTTCAAACTCATTGTGAATGCCCTTGACAAATGATTTGAATATTGCAAACACATCATTCTTGTCACCAAGAAAGAACACCCATGTGTATCTAGTGAAATCATCTACAATCACAAATCCATACTTATTTCCACCAATGCTAGTGTATGTGGTTGGTCCAAACAAGTCCATGTGCATCAACTCAAATGCCTTAGATGTGCTCATTATGCTCTTCTTAGGATGTGTATTACCAACTTGCTTTCCGGCTTGACATGCACTACATAGCTTATCCTTCTCAAATGTGACATCTTTCAAGCCTCTAACTAAGTCATGCTTAATCAATTTGTTCAATTGTTTCATTCCAACATGACCAAGCCTTCTATGCCATAACCAACCCATGCTAGACTTAGTGATCAAACATGTTGACAATTGAGCTTCTCTAGCATTGAAATCAACTAAGTATAGATTCTCATATCTAAATCCTTTGAATATCAAGTTAGAGCCATCTACACTTATGATCTCTACATCATCCACACCAAATATGCACTTGAAACCAAGATCACACAATTGGGCTACCGATAATAAGTTGAAGTTCAAGCTCTCTACTAGTAGCACATTGGAAATGCTCAAGTCATTGGATATTGCAATCTTACCAAGCCCCTTGACTTTGCCTTTGCCATTGTCACCAAATGTGATACTATCAATCCCATTGCTCTTGCTTTCATTGATTGAATTGAACATTCTTGGATCACCGGTCATGTGTTGTGTGCACCCACTATCAAGCACCCAATGCCTTCCTCTGGCTTTATAATTTACCTACAAAAGAAGATCAATTCTTTTTAGGTACCCAAACTTGCTTGGGTCCTTGTAGGTTAGTCACCAAGGTCTTTGGTACCCAAATGGCCTTCTTCTTTGGGCCCACAATCGGTGTACCAATGAACTTAGCCTTCACACCATTGGCACCCTTATAAAGCATGTGACAAGAATCAAATTTGATTGAGGATACATTAGGTAGCTTGTTCTTGCTAGTCTTGCAATTTTGCTCTATATGCCCAACTTGCTTGCATCTATTGTAAAACCGACCATTGCCCTTCACAAAGCTAGCTTTGGGAGTGACAAAGGCCGCCTTGCCTTTCTTGGGGGTATAGTCTAATCCCTCTTTATTGAGAGAAAACCTTTGGCTACCCAAGCACTTTAGCAAGCGGGCATCTCCACCATAGGCATTGCCTAAGGCACGAGTGAACTCATTCACCTCCTTCTTGAGGGTTTCATTTGCCACCATTAGTGATGTATCATTCATAGGTGGAGTGGTAATGGTTGTGCTACAAGAGGTGTTAGTGGGAGCAATAGCAATAGGCTTATAAGTAGATTCATTAATAAGATCACATGTTAGTCCCACATCACATGTAACTATCACTTGCTCCTCCTTGGCTTCCTCCTTCTTGACTTGCTCAATGAGAGAGGAGTGAGCCTTTTCAAGCTTAGAGTGAGCTTTGCCAAGCTTCTCATGGGCATCCACTAGCCCCTCATGAGTGGCATTGAGCTCATCAAAGGATTGCTCAAGAAATTTTACTCTCTTGCGCAATTCTTTGCACTCCTTTCTCTTCATCTCATTGCAAGCGTGCACTTGCTCACACATGTCCATGAGCTCCTCCTTGGAGTACTCCTCATCTTTATCATCACTCCTACAAGAATCACTTTCATCATCATCACTCTCATCATATTTTACCTTGGTAGGGTTAGCCATGAGGCATGTTGATGGAGTGTCGAAGATGGAGGGCTTGTCGTTGATGGCGATGCTTGCTAGTGCTTTCTTGATTGATTTCTTGCCATCATCACTAGAGTCATCACTATCCGATGAGCCATCACTATCCCAAGTGACCACATAGCCTCCACCCTTCTTCTTCTTTTGAAAGGTCATCCTCTTCTCCCTCTTCTCCTTCTTTTCTTTCTTGTCCTTCTTGTGTTTGTTCTTCTCATCTTCATCATTGTCACTATTGTAAGGACAATTGGCTACCACATGATCGGGACTCTTGCAATTATAGCATCTTCTCACATATTCTTTGCTCTTGGTACGATCTCTTCTTTTTCTTGCACCATAGCCTTTCTTCTTCATG
Organism: Miscanthus lutarioriparius; assembly: GCA_904845875.1. Taxonomy (NCBI): domain Eukaryota; kingdom Viridiplantae; phylum Streptophyta; class Magnoliopsida; order Poales; family Poaceae; genus Miscanthus; species Miscanthus lutarioriparius. Next base: position 101,442,566 of record CAJGYO010000010.1, on the reverse strand, counting down.
AACTTGCCCATCTTGCGCACAAAGAGAGCCATAGCTTCATCATCAATATCACTAAGATCCTCATCATCACTTGACTCTTTCTTTGACTTGCCCTTGTTCTTGTATGATGATGAGCTAGCCTTGAATGCTACACTCTTCTTCTTCTTGTCCTCCTCATCTTCCTTCGTGTCCTCCTTGTCATCCCCTCCCTTTCCACACGGTATGTCTCTTGTGTCATGACTTCACCTAGTACTTGGTTGGGGGTGATCTCCTTTAATCCTCCTCTTATGATTAGCATTCTCAACATTTCAAACCTTGGAGGTAGACTCATCAAGAACCGATGAGAGACATCATCATTCTTGATCTTTTCTCCCAAAGCCTTCAAATCATTGACAATGACTTGCAAGCGATGGAACATCTCCGGTATGCTCTCATCATCTTTCATCTTGAAACCTATCAACTTGTCCTTGAGAATATATAACTTGGCACTCTTCACCTCCGGTGTGCCCTCATAGGTTTCCTCCAATCTCCTCCATACTTCATTTGCTCTTTCACAATCCTTGATTTGCTCAAACACCTTTGGATCAAGGGCATTGTATAGGGTGTTGAGAGCCATTGTATTGCATTGCTTGTTAGACTTATCTTGGTTGGTGGGATTGTCGGGATTAATGATAGCATAATCATTCTCGGTTACATCCCATACTTGATCATTGATTGAACCAAGATACACACTTATCTTTCTCTTCCAATAATCATAGCTTGTGCCATCAAAGAATGGTGGTTTGCCCCCCACATGGTTGAACACAACTTGAGCCATAATTTGACACCGAGGTTGTTAAACCTTCAATCAAACGGTGACCACAGCTCCGATACCACTTGAAAGGTCCTAATATGGCTAGAGGGGGGGTGAATAGCCTATTTAAAAATCTACAAATCAACTAGAGCAATTTAATTAGTATGACAAATAGCGTAATGCAAACTTGCTCTAGCTCTACAAGGGTTGCAAGCCACCTATCCAACAATTCTAGTTGCAATGAATACTTAGGCACACAAACTAGCTAAGTAATTACTCACTAAGAGCTCTCAACCTTGCTACTCTAAAGAGCTCAACTAGATGAATGTAAATAATAAAGCAAGCTCTCAATTCTAATTACACTAAAGAGCTTGTATCAACTAGTTTGCAAGAATGTAAATGAGTGAGTAGAGTGATTATACCGACGCGTGTAGGGGTGAACCAATCACAAGATGAATATATAGCCAATCACCGGAGAATGACAAAGAAGAGAGACAATCGATTTTCTCCCGAGGTTCACGTGCTTGCCAACACGCTTACGTCCCTGTTGTGTCGACCAACACTTGGTGGTTCGGCAGCTAAGAGGTGTTTCACAAACCTCGTCCACACGATTGACACACCGCAAGAACCGACCCACAAGTGAGGTAACTCAATGACACGAGCAATTTACTAGAGTTACCTTTCGGCGCTCCGCCGGGAAGGTACAACTCCCTCACAATCACCGAAGGCGGCCACGAACAATCACCAACTCGTGCCGATCCTTCACCGCTGCTCAACCGTCTGGGTGGTGGCAACCACCAAGAGAAACAAGCGAAATCCAGGCCTTAAGAACACGAATACCAAGTGCCACTAGATGCAATCACTCAAGCAATGCACTTGGATTCTCTCCCAATCTCACAATGATGATGGATCAATGATGGAGATGAGTGGGAGGGCTTTGGCTCAGCTCACAAGGTTGCTATGTCAATGAAAATGTGCAAGAGTTATCCCTTGAGCCGGCCATGGGGCTATAAATAGAGCCCCCATCAAATAGAGCCGTTGTACCCCTTCATCAAGGCAAAACACGCTCGACGAGACGCTCCGGTCATACCGACCGGACGGACGCTGGCCTCGGCGTCTGGTTGCCCGATGGACGCCACGCGTCACCAGACTTCAAACGCTGTTCGTCGATTTCAACGACTACGGTTTGACCGGACGCTCCCGTCAAAAAAATCGGCCGGACGCCTGAAGCCTCGGCGTCCGGTCGTTTCCAATAAGCTCCCGAGGCATGTTTTTTTTCGACCGGACGCGTCCGGTCTACCTTGACCGGGACGCGAGACCGGTCCGGTGCTCAACTCTACCCATCAGGTTGCCGTCGATATTTCGGACGGACGCAGCCTTTCAGCGTCCGGTCATTGTGTGACTCAAATATCCGGTCGAGAGACCGACGCCAAAGATCATCATTCGACCAACTCTATTTCAACTCTAACTTCTTCACCCTTGCTCAAATGTGCCAACCACCAAGAATTTTGCATCCGGCGCAATAGAAAATAGACATTTCATTTTTCCAAAAGCGGAGGGAGAGAGGGACCCAAACCCATCTCAACCCTGCAAACACCTTGTGCACATGTGTTAGCATATTTTCACAAATATTTTCAAGGGTGTTAGCACTCCACTAGATCCTAAATGCATATGCAATAAGTTAGAGCATCTAGTGGCACTTTGATAACCGCATTTCGATACGAGTTTCACTCCTCTTAATAGTACGGCTATCTATCCTAAATGTGATCACACTCACTAAGTGTCTTGATCACTAAAACAAAATGGCTCCTACATTTTATACCTTTGCCTTGAGCCTTTTGTTTTTCTCTTTCTTCTTTTCCAAGTTCAAGCATTTGATCATCACCATGCTATCACCATTGTCATGATCTTCGTCATTGCTTCATCACTTGGAGTAGTGCTACCTATCTCATAATCATCTTGATAAACTAGGTTAGCACTTAGGGTTTCATCAATTAACCAAAACCAAACTAGAGCTTTCAGAGCTCCAAGTGAAGGCTCTAGTTGCGAAGGCGCTGGAGGAGCAAGGACTGTCTATGGAGCCACGGACATTAATGACACCGCCGGGAGAACTGGTATTAGTTGGCAGCCCTCCAAAAGTTCCTAGCAGCCAAGGTTCCACTGTAGCCACAACCCTCGTCGATCGCATACGGGAACCAACTAGTTGCACCTTGGTGTTTCTCAGCGGCCGGCAGAACATTGTGATGGAGGTGGCAACGGGTGTGGCACATCCTCCTGGTGGCTTACACCACAATAATAAGATACCATCGAACTACACTAGGGTCAAGGTGCATACTGTGAAGCCCGAGTTCATGCAGTGGAGGATAGACTACGCAACTCCCAAGGGGCTGGTGTTACCCGGAGATGTAATGGGGCAGTTCATCCTCTAGCACAATCGGGGCATTATATTGACTGCTTCTTCGCCGCCTCCCCCTCTCCCAAATTTGGAGCGAGTTATTGAGGACGGGGAGATATTTTCACCATCTCGTGACCACCACATTTCTGAGATGCCACATTCTTCCCTGCCTCCTAGCGAGCATGTGCCTGATAAGCCACAACCTTCTCCAGCTCATACCAAGCAAGTGCATAATGAGATGCCACAGTCTTCTCAACAAGCACAGCCGATACATGAACAACGAGTGCCTCTTGAAGAAGGTGATGCACAAGAAGATGAGGACGTGCCTGAATGGGAACTTCGGAAGAAGCATCCAATCACCATAAGACCAATTTATGTTCTAACGTCTCGTCGGTGCACAAGTGGTATTCCCATGACCAGTTCAAGCCTGAGAACTAAGTTAAAAAAGTCCTATCACAGGCTTCTGAGGAGGCCGTCACTAGCAAACTCCACCAAACAGCAAAGCAGTATCCAAATGTTGATGCCATCAATGGTCAAAGGATTGCCTGAAAACATATAAAAGAGGCAAGCCCTTCCTACCAAACCGGGACATCCAGTGCCTACCACTTGGAATGAGAAGGTTCCATGATTGGTACTTGCGTATTCTCCCAACAAGCATAGACCTCGTACAAGCATGCTTCCCCACCGGCACATTTGGAAGCCCAGCCGGGAAAATTGTCTTTGACTTCAATGACATGCAGACATGCTTTCACCTCAGAGAAATGGAGATGAATCTAATTCGCACGTGGTGCATGTAAGTCCTTATCCTCCCGATATGATATGAATGTAATCTTTGAATTTTGTTGTAACTAACCCACGCCGTGATTTGTAGAATACAAGTGCACATTATAAAATAAATGCCAAGTGTGAAAGCCGGGTATATAGACCCTCAAGCTATAGCACAAACAAATTTTAATTACCCTAAATAGTGGAAACTAGATGACAAAGAGCTAGCCGCTGGAAAGACCCTTCGGGAGAAAGAGGACATCCGTAAGAAAAAACTAAGTCAAGAGTCTCTTAAGGTTTCGGCATACATTGCCGTGGCTTTTAAAATTTTTCAACAGCACTCTACTATATGGCTACTATACAACTTCGAGTAAGTTCAACTCTATACTTAAAGCTTTGTTCGATATATTTTATTCGATGCAAAAGAGCTTATCTAGTTCTATGATTAAATCCATGCAGCAACCACTGGATTTGTATAGGCGTCGGTGTCGAGAGGAGCATGGCATGGGTCTTTGATTCAATAGATAGGGACCCGGTGACATACAAAGACTTCATATCGATTCTCAAGACGTATACATATCGACAATCCTCATTAGCTTATATGTTTGTATACATACTTGTAACGTTCACTTTTGGATACTAACAAGTTGTATTTACTAAAATAATTTGAACAGGGCATTTCGGTTCTATGTCACTAAACATCACGGAAGTCATGATCCAGTAAGGAAGGAAAAGCTGGCTATAAAAACACTATGTGCGGTAAGTGTAACTTACTTCTTCAGTACTCCATTACATGGCTGTCAAAAGCATTACTTAACATTTCCATATGCAAAACACACAGTGCCCCAAGCAGAAGCCTGAGAGTGTACATTGTGAATACTATGTATGTTCTATGATGAGTAACACCGGTGCCTACAGGAGACACCCCTTAAGGGTAAGTTTGAACCTCTTCACCCGTAGTATAAAAACTTCGCACATGGTATGAAATACTAAACCGAAACTTATTCTCTTGTAGTGAAAAGAAGAGAAAGAAATGAAAAGAGACCCATACAAGGATGACCAACTCTTAGAGCTCATCGGCGACCTTTGTAACTTCATATTGGACCAGATTATACACGTCAAAGGCACCTTCCATGACCGAGATTCTGACTTAGGTAGAAATCCTCAGTAGCAACTCCTTCGTGAGACTGAAAGGCTAGCTCTAGGCCGTTGATAACAATGTGTATAAAATTTGACATTAGTCTTGTAATTGTAGTTTATATTGGTTTCGTATATATTCTTGTGAATTGAACTTGTAATTGTAGTTTATATAATACTCTTGTACTCTTGGACTTGTGCTTTGGAGCAAGGTACGTGTCGGCTAGCTGTGCTCCTTGTCGTGCCCTTCCCTGTCTTTTTCTTGCGCTTTCCTTTCCTCTCACATCACAGGCGCCGTGTGTGGTCTCGATCGGCGAGGGGGGGGGGCTCGGGCGAAGGAGATGCCAGCAGCGTGATAGATTGATTGATTAGCCGATCTCAAATTATATATATATATATATGTTCTGTAAATTTAAATTTGAATTTGAATTGTAAATTTGAATTTTTTTTTGAAAAAATATACTATAGGGGCGATTCTAGACTGAACCGCCCCTACAAATAGGTATTATAGGGGCGCCTGATACTACAGCCGCCCCTACAAATCGATTTGTAAGGGTGGCTGGTAACACCAGCCGATTTGTAGAGGTGGCTGTAGACAACAGCCGCCCCTACAAATCGATTTACGATTTATAGGGGCGGCTGTAGACAGCAGCCGCCCCTACAAATCGATTTACGATTTATAGGGACGGTCTGGGAACCGCTCCTATAAATACATGATTTGTAGAGGCACTTGAATATGAGCGGTTGGGCAAACCGCTCCTACGGAAGGTTTATGTAGGAAGGTTTATGTAGTAGTGTGTGGACTGGCTCGTGTGCCGTCCCGGCTACTCATATGTACTGAAGAGGACACGATTCATTCCGATTACTCTTTCATGAGATTCTCGGATCCGGATCATTCACTGCCGGGATTTGCCGTGAGATTCTTGGATCCGGATCATTCACTGCCGGGATTTGCCGGGAAACTCGTTGCGGATAGCTCCGGTCACCGGTGCTCAGGTGCAAAAGGCAGAGCTCATTAGTGATGGGCAGAAAATGGCACGTCAACGCGTGCCTCTCTGCGTGCCTGTGGGGGCACAAGCGGCCAATGGCCGGGCGCCCTGCCGACACGGACAGGCAAAGCCCGAGCGTTATATATTAGCACTCGTCCATCACGGGCGACATCGCTGCTCTCTGCGTGTTCCTATTAGCTGAGAGAGAGTGAGAGTGTTCTCCCATCTTCTCTCCGCCTTTGGTCCCGGCACTTCCGAGAATCAGAAGGTAATCTCTGTTCTGGAATGCAATTTATTTTAGGAATTCTAAGACATATTATGTGATAAACTAGATAACATATGTATCCTTACTAGCTACCATACTTAGGTTAGTGATAAAAATTAGTGGTAGATATACATGTGAGTAGTGCTTATCTAAACTAAGTTGGAGTTAGTTCACATAGAATCCTCTAGTAATATAATCCTCTCTTCTTGGATTGTTTGGTGGTTAGCAAGTGGCTTCCAAATTACAGCTCACTTTAACTTTGTTTCAAGTTATAGAACTTTAATTTTAACGAATACTCCATCCATCTCAAATTATGTTATTCCAACTTTCTTGGAGAGTCGAAGCATCTCAAGTTTGACTAAATTTATATTATATAATAATAACATTTATGATACCAAATAATAAGTATTATTAGATTTTTCATTAATTATATTTCCATAGTATACATATTTGATGTCATAAATCTTTGCAATTTTCTTTAAAATTTTGGTCAAACTTGATATGCTTTGACTTTCCAAGAAAGTTGGAATGACTTATAATTTGAAATTTATGGAGTAGAAAAGTATAAAGTAACATATATAGCATTGAATTGGTTTTATTAAATTCACCATAAGGCGTGTTTTAATTTTTTTTATAATGCTTTTATTTGAACCTGTTGATTTTAATATTTTTTTTCTAAAAACTTGATCAAAGTTTTTGAAAAAATGTCTTAAAATGAAGCTAGAGTGAACCAAATTTGGATGGAAGAGAGTAGAACGCAGTTAGGGTAAGTATGGCGTGAGTATGCGGTTCTGTAGATGACCTAATGCATTGATACATAATTTCCAAATTACTTCAGAGCAACCTTTAGAATATGATATGCTGGTTTAGTGGTAGTCTCATAGTCCTAAACTAGTGTACTGTGGAGTGGAGTGACCTTAGAGAGGGATGAGTATATATTACATAAAGTAGATATCAAAGCATCTCTAGAAGACCGAGAGAAACTATCCCCTTTTTCTATATTGGGATTGTGCCCGTGTATTGCTACGGGACAGCTAAACTTTTGTAGTAAAAACACACGTATCGCACGATAAGATAATAATACTGTGAAATTAAATATCGACGTTAAAGTGATATTTAATCCAAAAAGTAAAGTTCGTGAAATTAACACAGTCACGGAGAGCGTGGCGTCGATAGACCTTTCCTTGATGCGGCTAATTAAGATAATGTTTTATATCGCTAAAAACATATATATTTCTTTCGTGCACCAATAAATCAACGAATAAGATCTGCCACATTTCCATATCATCACGTACATAGGTTCGAATATATATATATATATATATATATATATATATATGTATGTAAATATGTTGCCACGTCAGATTACTCGAAGAAACTTAGAATAGAATTTCAATCAGTCAACACAACGAATATTCAGGTAGGTGGGGTATGGTGTTGCAGACATATACAGGTTATAAGCAACAGTATTTGCAGTAAAAAGGATCTTAATCGGTGGCACTACAATACGTCGTCCGGTGCAGTCAACACAAAAAGGAAGCAGGCACACCGACGTACATGCAGTGACGTGTAGTCCTCCGGTGGCACTACGATGCGTCGTCCCCTCCTTGTGGAGGGCGGGTCGGACGCGGCTCCGCTGGTTGTAGTCATCCGTGTGTCCGTGTGTTGCTGCTAGTAGATAGCCTGTGCTAACGCTACGACGGTATTTTAGGGATGCACAAGAAAACAACGAAGAGGAATCCATATATAGGGCCCACCCCTCCTCGTCCGGTGCGTTTAGGATGTCAAGGATCTATGATTTGCCGGAGATTGCCGCAGAGTGGATCGACACCCACCCAAAATAATATCATTATTATTAATTTATAATCCTTTGAAACAATACAAAGTTAAATACCAAAAAACTAATTCACAGCTATACATACTAATCTCCGTGGTTTATATAAAACAAACAAGTATCCAAGGGCTCTATCATTTGGAGGAACTATATCAAAAGAATTAGACTTATTGATTGCTGAGTAGTGTGCCCGTGCTAACGCTATGATAAAACTAAAGGGCTCTATCATTTGGAGGGAACTGATATCCTCTCGTAGCAGCTCTTCATCTCGCCTGTGGCTTGCCAGCGCCAGGAAGGAGAGGGCGAGGTCGCGGCGGAGCTCGCGCCCACCTTCAAAAAACATATAAACAAACTTCCCAGGAAAACTGACACACCTCTTGTAGATGTTTGCAAGAAGTCGGAGATCCACAGAGTACCTGTTTCTTCGTTACCATCCAAGCTATGACTTGCACTATGATTTTCATCTGGCGCATAGCTCTCTTCACTTACAAAGACAAATGGTTGTAAAACGACTGTCCAATTGTTCTCGGCAAACCACCAAGAAAAACAAACACCTTTAGGTATGTCTCTTGATCAGTGATCTTTTTTGCCATTGACTCAGATATGGTGACCAAAAAATCTTCGTAATCTTCGTCAGATATAGATGATGCCTGTAAACACAAGGTAAAGAAATTAATGCGCATCAAGTAAAAGCAGCCATGGACACCAAGCCATAATACCTCAAGCAAGGAGCAGACGTGTACATCACCTTCACTTTATCCATGAATCCATGAATGAGAGTGATTCCTGTAAAGAATGGTGGTCATCATGGGAGGGATCACCTGCTTCGATGAGGTGACTGAAGCCTTATAGGACGTGAGTTTGGCCTACAAATACCTGAGATGGGATTTCTTCGCATCTTTGTACTGTGATTTCACCTTCAGGATTTGAACTGCAACAGAAGAGAAGAACATATGTAACCAGGAACAAAAAGGATGGTTCGTAGAGTGCAGATATACTATTATACTATATGTCTATACCCTTGGTCAGCAATGTCCCGTGCCTACCTAGACGAGCTCCTTGTAAGCATTGTCGCCCAGTTTGGCCTTAGCAAACATGAGGAACCCCACAGCCTCCTGAGTCCTGACCATGCATCTACAACGCCCTCTTGAGCCGATCTTCATCACCGGCTTCCTCCATCGTCCGCAGGCAACGTACCGCAGCAGCAAATACGCAAACACCTGCACTGCACGAAAATCCTGATTAGTGCAACATCAAGGAACACTACACCCTATACCACAGATCCAATCCTGTATTCCAGTACGATCGATCGAACTTCAAAGGGAGCGAGGTCGAACCAGGTAAGAGAAAGGAGCATGTCCATCTCATTCGTAAGTAATAACTACAAAGGGTCCATCCCTGCAATGGAATTTAACCAGAAATCTGCTTAGCTTTCCGATTTTAGTGAAGGATTAGCAACATCAATTTGTTTCTACCGTGAGAATTGAGATCCAAACAACTGCAGGTAGCCTCACTTTTTCTCCCAGGAATAGCTTATAGCTCTCATACCTATCTTCTGAAATTTGTGGTTCCCCTTAATATGACTATATGAGTCAACCTGTTTGCAAAGGTAATAGACAGAACAGGCAAAGTACAGAATCTGAACTGAAACTACTTATATTTTGTAAAAAAAAATAAGTATGAGTGATAAAGTATAATATGTTTAGTCTGTTTACTTGGCTGAGTTATCAAATGAGCATGCAATTCCCGCAGGATCCATAATGACATATACATTGTCACCTCTGGAAAAAAAAACTCCACCTCTGAAAATAAAGGAAATATATGTAGGGGTCAGAGTATACTTATAATGTGACAGAATATCTTTAGTATTTCCCTCAGTCTTCCAATAGTAAGATTGGTGCAAAATGCATCCCATGTGCACAACCCAAACCACTTTAGCATGTATGGCCTCTGCAAGTTGAAAGTTCAGAACTCGAAACAGGAAGCAACACAAATCCAAGTAACATCCCACAACCTCATTTTTTTTCCTGTGAGAAAATGTCTGCAAGTGCCTCTCAAGTTTCAACAGCTCTGCAGCAAGTTGATCTGCAAGAGCTTAAACAACATATCTGCATTTTCTTTCATTTAAATGGCAATAGCACATGATTTAAATGGCAGCTCATTGTTCGTTGATGCAACATGAAGATTTGGATGAATAATCCGATGCCATTGGCACAACGAGATGCACATGAAGATCGACACCACCAGGCCCTGCCCTTCTCCGACTCCATGCCGTGGTGATATGTGCCTGTCTTCTTTGCCGGTCAATGCACCGTGAGCAGCACCACCACCACTCGCCAGTGATGCTATCATCTTGTCATCGCTGGTGAAGAGGTCGCCCCCGATCCAGGTCTAATCCGTGAGTTTGTGCATGGACCATGGTGGCGGGAGCTACACTCTCCAAGCCAGCACATGCAAGTGCAGCCATGTAGATGGGCAGCACCGTGTGCCATTGCATCAGCCCACACTTATTACAATACAAAAATGCCTTAAATGGATGTGCAAGATACGTGCCTAAGAAGAGGCATCAGTCCACACTTTTACAACACAAAGTATCTTGCACATTCAAGAGTTTCGCATTAAAATCAATACGGATTGGAAAATAAAATTAAAGGCCATCCATTTGAGGCAAAGAAATGCAATGCCCTCAACTCTAGTAGATGACCTGTATGAATCATAGTCTCCGTTGAATCTCAGTGTGCTACAACTGAGCCTAAAACCATAGCTATGTGTTACCTGGAATAAGTCATGCAAAAAGGGTTTTGGGGTCTGTTTATTAAAAACCAAATTGTTTTGAGCCATATTGACCAACAAATGGTTGGTGGCCCAAACAAAATCCCACCTTGTTTTGACCAATTATTGAGTAAATCTTCAAAATTAGCAAGTGAACAATTCACTTTAGGACAACAAGAAAAATTGTCAAAAGCGGGATAGTCCTAGTTTTGTTGTTTGGTGTAGGGACGTTCTCTCTTGTTCTTTGAGTATTAGTTTTTAGTTAAGCTAGTGTGGAGTCCATGTGCTTCTGAGCACATGGCCATTTGGGTTTGTAAGGGTTTCTTCAACTCTGGTTCTACTTCTTCTTAATGCAATGATACACAACTCTCTTGCGTGTTTGACAAAAAATGTCAAAATATTATAAGTGTTCTGAAACGTATAAAGAACTAAACCCTAAACCCTAAAAAGCATCATGCATCTAAAATTCCTTAAGAGCCTGGTCTTCCTTTTTCATAGAGCTACAAAACGCCAAACACCTATTAGTCGTAGTGGAGGACTAATGGAGAGAGGCAAGCAATTAGGATTGGATAAGGGATTAGGGTTTTGGATAGTAAAAATTAAAGGTATGTTGTGTTTCAGATAGCCATGGCCCTCCATGTTTCTCGGGTGGGGACATATTGCCAGCTATGTTTTGAAACTAGAGGTAAAATTGTCTTTGAAACTAAGTCTACAGCTTGTAAAGACCTCTTAATTTTTTTGTCATAAGACTTGGTAAGTTGAGCTTTGTCCATCTAGATTTACCTCAACAAGTAACACGGCCTCTTAACCATAAAAAGCTCAAAAAGGAGTAACTTTAATAGCATTCCTATGAACGCACGCACGCAAACCCTACCCCTACTACGAGCGTATCCGAAAGACTACTCTGGAACATCTCGAAGATTGACAAAGTCACCACAGACGCCTCGCCGTCGATGGGAACGTCGCCTACCACTGAAAGCACAATGCCGTTAAATCCTGAAATAAATCTAGGAAAATACGAGCACACGTGCCAAGTTGAGAACTTGAACCCGGGTGAACAGGTTCCACCACAAAGAACCTAACCAACTGACTCAGTTCGCAACTTTAGTAGAATGATGACCAGATGTGTCATGAGACAACAAAGCTTTAACAAAACCTCACCCAGAGTAGTCTAATTTTGGAGATGGAGTCTCATTGCGTCAATGATTGCAGTTGTCATGCCGATGGATTATCGCAGTTCCCACATCGATGATTGTAGTGGTCACCACGTCAGTGATCATTGTCATGACTAGCATCATGGCAGGCCTTCCCAACCTCATGCCATGACTAGTTCCTTGCCTCAGTGGTGTCTCGCGCATCATAGCCCCCGAGTCAACTACGAACTGACCCAACCAGGAGAAGAGGCTTTGGTGCCACCACCACTGCTGTCTTTGAGTGCTGGGGGTTGTGGCACCAACTTCCGCTAGCTACATGATTGTCACGTGGTGAGTGCACTGAGCTCTATTTACACAGAGGGGTGTGATGATTCCTCATGGATCTGGCACTTGGCGTGCCAACTCCATGGTGCTGGGAATTTTGGAATTGACGGACAATGGCTTCGCTCAAAAAAGGATGAACTCACTTCAAGGTGAACAGGGTTGTCTTCGACGATGTTGAGATTATGAGCAAGCATTGAATCTACAATGAGGTTCTGGCTAGAGTGGGGCAACACATCTATACCACCGACAATGTGGTCGAGTAGTTGATTGTGGACATTGTGGTGTGGCATTTGCCATGGAAGGCATTGAGGCACTCGACACGTTCGTGCTCCTGATCAATCTTAGTATGTTGTCGTTCAATCCTCTCTTGAACATCTTGGAGCTTGATGACATGCCTTACATCATGGAGCCACTCCTCCTGTTCTTTTGGGGTCCATTGTCCTATGACTGGTGTTCAGCGATCTGCACCATGAAGACTTCCCATAAAGGGTAGTATCTTCCTATGCTCTTGTCCTTATCTGAGTCGAACTCGATGAGGGGTAATAGGGTATCCTTTACCATGCCAACCAGTTGGGACCTATATTCAACGGATGAAGATCCGTGTGCAAGTAACAGATCTAATTGCAAGGTGACCTTGTCTTGGCCAAAAGATGCTCAATTCTTCAACCTAAATGGAAGTCCTAGAAAGGGACATGGCGATATCTCTACAGACTAGCAAGGAGTCAAATCGCAGAGGTGAAGCATGCTGAGCTTGTCAGCTATAAAGTCCAAACTGATGACACAAAAGTCATAATCTTTGGGGTAGGTGCTTCACCGAATTAGCGACAAAATCGAGAGTTAGGATACCAGCGAAGCTAGTGAGGAAACCCATCTAGACCCCTCTGCTACTGTTTTTGTCATTGGACAATGATTATGGGGGATGTGAGAGTACAAAACTATATGGAAACACATGAGACGCAGAGTTTAGACATGTTTGGGTCATTGTGAGGAGGTAACACCTTATGTCCTACGTTTGTTGATTGTAATGCTGCTTGTGTGCCGTATGCAAAGGCTAAGGGAATAGATAATGATCATGATTAGGGCTCTCTACCCGCCTTATATATATAGTCCGGGGGATTAGGACTACATAGATCCTATACTGATTGGTTTACATATTAGATTCTTAGTCAGGTACAATTGAATCTCAATAGACCAGGGTACATGCATATCTATATGCCTTGTAGTACAAATCGATGAAGACTACCCGGATGGATGTCGAACCCATCCAACAAGTTGGTTACGTCCCCCACGATGATATCAGCAAGACATGTAGAGTCTTCTATTTCAATTCTTATTATTGTTACGACTTTACGAGTGACATCGTTGTTATTCACATTGTAGCATGAATATGAAATCAATGACAAGGAACTTGAGGATTTATTTAAACAATACAAATAAGTTGTTGGGAAGAAAATACAAAGGCTCCTTTTGCTAACTATCAGCATATAGGCCCAGTTTAGATTGTTCAGGCAGTATACTTTGCGAGTAGCCCTAGGCGTGGATATTCTCCAGCTCCGCCACTGGTTATAAAAGATTTGACCAAGGGGAGGCACGTCCCCCTGATTTTCATCTTAAGAAGTTGGTGCCGTGACTTGAACCCGGGCTGGCTCAACCAACCGCTTCTTTGGCGTGTTGTGCTGACCAGTTGCACCGTGAGAGTGTTGGCTCTGCCACTGGTTATCACCAAAAGTAAAGGTATACTATGTCTTGGATCCACTACCACCAGAACCAAATTTCCTTGTTGGCCAAAAACCGCCAAAGAATATAGAAAAACCGCCAAGGAAATAGTTATTGGCGGTCAACCGTCAAGCATGAACTGCCGAGGAAATATGTCAACCACCAAGAAAATATGTCAAAAAAAGTTCAAAAATCTCAAAACCCTGTGGCTACTAAGTTTCAAACTCAGTAGCTCAACCTTCACATAGTTACTTCTCTACCACTACACCTCGACATCATTAGTGTTTGAGTAGCTAATGCATTGCTTTTGTATTTAGTCTAGTGAATTTTGTAATGCATATTTGACACCCTAAACAAATTCAAATGAAAAAATAACGGAAAAGTTTTAGATCTTTTCGAGTACTGCAACTTCGGTTTAAGTCATTTCTCCATTCGAGATCATTAGAAAAATTCATAAAAAATATTCATTTTTTTAATGTTTTACTTGGCGGTTTGCAATAGCACTCAAGGAAATGGTGTTTTCCTTGGTGGTTCACAACAACACTCAAGAAAAGTTGCATATTTCCTTGAGGCGAGTGGAACCACCAAGGATACACCGAGTGGAACCGCCAAGAATACACGTTTCCTTGGTAGTAGGATTTTGGCACTCAAGGAAATCCTGGACCCCCAAAGAATTTCCACTTTGGTGTAGTGATCGATTAGATATCCTCAACCGTCCATGTCCCTCTAAATTTATTATTTATAGAATCAGGATCTTAACACTGCAAGTAAAATAGAAGTACATTACGTGTAAAACTCCAACTTCTACTTGGACTCGCCAAACCAGATGCTCTAGTTTCTAAATCTAGATGTGAAACTAGGTTCTTGGCAAAATTTGGGTGCTAACTAATTAATACCAATATTGTGTTTCTATGTTTTTTGGGGTTATGTATGACCTGTAAGCTCTTAGAGTGATATATGAACCTGTAGATAAGCTCTTTGTTAAAAAAATGAATTATTACTACATTGCTATTTTCATGTTCATCAACTTTGATTTTCCCTCTCAGATCATTCTATAGTTACCAGAAAGTTCAAAGTTTAATTGCTCTAATACAGATTGTTACCCGTGAATCAACAAAAACTTCAGGCACTTAGTATAGGTGATGGCAACTACATTGCGACGCAGCTTATTTTGGATAGTATTCTATTCCGCGCTGTAGTTTCTTCATCTATTTTGTTATAATAAAATCAGCCCTTAGGCAGCCTATCTTTTGAATCTAAAAATAAATATATAGCACGAGAGTAGTTTATTAATCTTTCATTTTCCCAAGCAAAAAATATAATACCTCCTTTGCCTCATGCAAGATTAAAAACTTCCTACCTGTTCAGATTTATGGGTTATTGAGACGCTATGGCAGATATTGTCGGTTCTGCTGTCATTGGGGAAACTGTGAGTTCAATCATATCAAGTCTTGGCAGAAAGGTAGAAGAGAAGGTTGACGTAAGTGAAACCATCGAAAGACTAGAGATAGCACAGATCAAGATGGAAGTTGCCCTTGACATGTCCAATAAATGGCAGATTTCCAGCATGCCACTACTAAGGTGGCGGCGCAAGCTGAAGCGTGCTGCTCAGGAAGCTGAAGCGTGCTGCTCAGGAGTGTGACAATACACTGCGCCAGTGCAAGCAGCGCGCCATTGAAGAGGAAGATATCAAACAGCAGGCAAGCCAGTCCTCTTTTCCCAACCGTATCGTTCATGCTACCAAGTCGTTCGTCTCATCTTTCATTCACTTCGGCAAAGATGAGTCCACAGATTTCTCCGCAAACACCCGAAGATTCGAGAGGTTTGCAGATGGCGCAACTGAATTTTTAAAGTTTGTTGAATTTGGTGGAACCCCAAGGCAGTACATGTTTTTCAATTCTCTTATTGGCCATCTCCTTACAGGGAAGGCTATGAGGTATCAAGTGCTGGAAGGTAGCAGGTTCTCATATTTTGGCATACGACCAATGAACTTTGCAGAGCGTGGAGTAGAGGCATTGATAGGTTTTATTAGCATAGACTTCAGGGATCCTTTGAAAGGTTTAAACCTCAGCTTCATGATACGCCTTTCTGATAGTACTGACATAATTGGTGTCATGATCAAATGTATGCAGTCAGTTACTCCTCATTTCAAGTTTGCAGCTGAACATGCCAACAGAGAACTCATTAGGCTGCCCACCCAGGATTTTGTCATTGTGCCACATTATTCTCCATACGTCCAGAGTGAGTACTGGGACAATATCCACAATACTATGACTCAATGGTGTCGTCCAAACCCGCTGTGCTGCAATGAGCATGATTTGACACCCTGTTCTAGCACAAGCAACACAACTAGATCATCATCATTGTCATCAACACTGCTGTCTAACATATTTCAAGAGGAGGTTATCATGGTGCTTTTGCAATGTCATATCTTTCGACCTGATCAACACAGAAACAGGCAGAATTCAGGTGCATCTACTGATCTTAGGGGAGAAAGTTCTCTGAATCCTCCATATATGCATCCTCTAAAGCTAGGAGTTCTATTCTTACCCCATGACTCGCCAAAGGATATAGAGCCTGCAGTAGAGAGCTATGCTCTAGAGGTTGTTGATGAAAAGGAACCTGAAATAATACACTGGAATGCATGCCTTAAAGATCTAGATGAGAAGTTACTTCCAAAGGCTGCAGACTATCTGTATCAAAATGCTGAATCCAAAATGTATCAAATTTGCTTGAAGACCAGACATGGCATTGCACACCTTTGTGTGGAGAAGACGAGCACCGAAATGCAAAGGTCTCGTCGTAGTAAAACTAGAGGAGCTCACAACAGAAGGGTGCATATTCGGGATAAAAGGTCTGAGCAATGGAAGAAGCTAGCCGGAGACCTGCTAAAGCTATGGGTTGTGCGTGCATCACACAAGCTGGAAGGTTCCATCAGGTCTTGGGCTGCTATAGAAAGTGTGCCTTAGATGTACTCTGGTATACCAAAATCGAGTATACCATCAACCCATGCTATGGGCTCTGGCTCCATTTGCGGCCTATATATCGCCTGATGTCATGAATCTTGATTTTTTACTTTTAGTTTTCTATCTTATTTGTTTCTTGCTTTCTGCCAAACTTTTATCCTCAAGATATGTTAAAAGTGTCGTGCTTATTATACCATAGATTAAATTCTCATTTTGTTTGTTATTAACAATAAGGACTTCAAGTCGTAGGCTGCACTCTTATATTGCTACAATGGTGCAAAACTTTCGTTTAACAGATTAAGTCCACACAACAGGGCTCAAGATCAATGGCACAGTTTGAGGTGAGATCTAGGAGAGACCAAAGGTGCTAAACTCAAGAGACACTACACAAAATATTTATATAGAAGCGGCTAGAAACCGTTTGTAGAAGCGAACAAGCAGCCAACTAGAGGAGGGCGAATAGTTGATTCTAATTCTAATTATGGGCTAGCCGAAAACAAATGCGGATTAAAATCTTCTTCTAGCCTTGACTACACCCCTCTATTTATATTCACAAGCACCTTACAAATGGTACTAAACAAGTTATGTCTAATGTACCAAGCCAGTGGGAGCTCACCTAATCAAGTCTAGTTAGTAAGATCACATAAGCCTACGCAACTAGTTTGGTAAGCACAAGAGAGCTCCTACACATACTAGTGAGAACAAGCATAAAGCAAGCAACATTGGGACTATACTAACACTACTCAACTAGCTAGCTACACAAGCACAACTAGATATCTATAACTACTTAGCTACACATGCTAAGGTAATCTACTTTATCTACACAAGCTAACTAGCACAAGAGCACACTACGCCAGTAGGTATTTGTAGATATGACTCATGTGCATTTGTAGTCGCGGTTTTGCTAGACGCCCCTAAGCAACCGTGGCTACAAATGCCTGGTTTGTAGGGGCGGTTGGCCTGCTACCCCTACAAATTGATTTGTAGGGGCAGCTAAATATTGAGCCGCCCCTAAAAATTAATTTCCAAAAATCACGAAAAAAATTACCAAAAAGATAGCAATTTTTTTAATCCGAGGAGGCCCTCACTAGTCAGCCACACATCCGCTCTATAGCCGTGGTATTTTTTGCGCGATTTTTGGAGACTTCGCATCGACTAGGATTCGAACCTACGACTTGGGCCTCGCGCACTCACCCCTCTAACCACTGCACCACACTGTTACTTATGTCTATATTGTATTTTCTTTTCCCAAACATTATCCTAAACCGAGCAAAAATTGAATGTTTGAGGCCTTAAACGAATTCAAATAAAAAAGTTGTCAACTACAAAGTTTCGTAACTTTTTGAGATCTACAACTTTTATTTTGATAGTTTCTCCATCCGAGGTCGTTTACAAAATTTGAATTTCAAAATAACATTTGAAGTTGTTATTTTTTTGAAATCCAATTTGTACGGTTTGTCTGTGTGAACGAGCGAGCCGCCCCTACAAATTCTTTTAAAAATTTATAGGGACGGCTAGTGTCGGGGACCTAATACCGGGGTACCCAATGAGGTGGAACTAATAACCATCGAACGCTGACACTTCCAGTCAGGCAAGAACACTACCGCGCTTCTTGCCCGAACGATGGAAGATTGGTTCCGCCTCGACCGACCACCAAGGGCTAGACCCCGCCTCGTCCGAGGGCTGAGGGCTGGCTCCGCCTCGTTCCGACGTCCAAGAGAGGGCTCTGCCTTGACCGACGTCCGAGGGCTAGAATCCGTCTCGCCCAACCCCCGAGGGCTAGGCTCCGCCTCGACCGATGTCCGAGGGCTAGACTATGTCTCGCCTGACCCCCGAGGGCTAGGCTCCGCCTCGCTCGATGTCCGGGGGCTAGACTCTGTCTCGCCCGACCCCCGAGGGCTAGGCTCTGCCTCGCCCGACGCCCAAGGGTGGGCTCGACCTCGCCTGACGACTGAGGGCTACCTCCGCCTCATCCGACGACCGCACCCTGATCCTTCATAAAGACGAGCACAGGGTACGACGGGACATTCGAGTCAACCGCAGCGTCAAGGGCCATGCCCTGCGCGCCTGCAAAAAGGCACCATTAGGATACGATGGGACGGGCGCTTTAAGCCCTTTTCGATATAACAGTGCCCGAATAGTGTTGTAGGTGCCGACTTTTGTCCCACAGTGTAGTAGGCGCCGCCTTCAGCCCTTGGGCGTGGATACTAACACAGGCATATGACAACCGCTACAATCCAAGGAAAAACTCACATCATCTACAATAACAGGCGTATAGTCGTCTCCCCGTCCGCTCCCCGCAGAGTCATGGCTCGATGCCCTGACACCCTGCACCGTCTGTTGGGAGGGATGGGACATAACCACTCGCTGAAGCAGGGCCAGGGCATGGTCCTGTCAAGGTCAGCGAACGTGCCATCTCTGACATGGTCTACCATGACAGTGGTACAGGCTCAAGGGAAAAGGAAAGCTCGGCACCTTCGAAGGGGGACCTCCACCTTAGGTTTTTTTCCTCTTTCTCCCATCTGTAAACCCCCTGCTCCCCCTTGGCCTATAAAAGGGAGGGCAGGACTCCCCACGAAAAGAGATCAGTTCGACAGACACAACACATCATGCATATAGTCAAGCAGCGACCAAGCTCTTGGCGTCCTTTCGATCATTCCATTAGAGACTTGGGACCTTTCCCTCTCTCGACCGTTTGTACCCCCCTACTACGAACCTTTTTCGGCACTGATAACACGAGCAGCAGTAGACTAGATGTAGGGACATTCAGCTCGAACCAGTATAAACCTTGTGTCCTTTAGTGCACCATCCGGGCCTAACGCGCAATAATTATAAATTCACTAGCCGGTGTTTTCCGAAACACCGACAGGTGGCACGCCAGGTAGGGGCCTTTATGCGTTCCAAATCAGGCCTCGGATGGCTAACCACACAATCAGCTAGGTCCCGGGCGCACACGTCTATTTTGGTGACCTGGACTTCATCATCACGATGGGAGGAGAGTTGGCGTTGGCCCATCTTGCCATCCAGTCTCCCCCCTCCATCGGCTCTAGCTACGGAAGGCTTGAGCGCCAGCCCGGCGTCTCCCTTGGACCCCAGCCGTCTAGGGATGACCCACGTCACCTCACCCTCTCTCCGAAACACTTCGCATGGAGTGCTCTGATGGTGTTTCTATTCGGTCTTCGCAACGCCGCGGCGAACGTCAGACACCTTGTGGCACAACACACGATCCCGTCCCCCGTGAACAATGAGTTCGTGGGGATGATCGAAAGCATCACGGAATCCCTCCACGGTCTCCTCGTGGAAGGTTCAGGGTCAGACTCTGGCTGTGACTCCGGCCGGGGGAGCCATCATCCCTCCCGAGAATGTTTCATGGCAGAAACCTCCGAGGGACACATCGAAAGCGTCTCCGCGGAGGAGACTACCTCACATAGGGGTGGAGCAGCTCAGAGCCTGAAAGCGAGAAATAGACGAAGCCGGACAACAGCTTGTTCGGGAGTACGTGGAGATCGATGAGGAGATCAAACGCCATGGAGATGGTGGGCACGCACGAGCATGGCCCGTGATGTGAACCGAAGGATCATCGCCGATGATGAGACCCTTCCTCACTTTGCTCGGGCAAGCCAGAACATTGCCGCCGCCACGGCTTTGCTCCATGGCCTTCTAGAGGCCGCAACACCCAAGGATCATCGGGCCCACTATGAAATTCGCACGCTACTTGAGCGTGCGGCGGCGCAACAAGCGGAGAGCTCGTTGTCTCGGTGATGTGAGCTCGACACCAGTCAGCGTACGCCCTCGGTGCGCCCCGCTAGGGACGCATCAGTCCACCAAGCACCGCAAGGCGGCGGGCAGCGCGCTGCGACCCCGGTACATCGATGTCTCAGACACAACCACGACGCACGTAGCACCCTCGACAACTCCCAGCCGGGCCACCGGCTACACACCTTTCTTCATGGTCTACGGTTCCGAGGCCGTCCTCCCGACGGACCTCGACTACAGAGCACCAAGAATCAGAGCATACGACCAACAGGGAGCCAAGGCATCCCACCAAGATGCCATGGACCCACTAGACAAAGCCCGTGACATCGCCCTCCTTCGTTCGACCAAGTTCCAGCAAGCGTTGCGATGGTACCACGACCGACGGGTGTGGGACCGAGCCTTCAACATCGGGGACCTTGTTCTCCGCCTCGTGCAGAGCAACAAAAACGACCACAAGCTCTCCCCACCCTGGGAGGGGCCATATGTCATCGCAGAAGTACTTCGGCTAGGCGCCTACAAGTTGAAGACCATTGACAGCGAAGTCTTCACCAAAGCCTGGAATATTGAGCAGCTACATCATTTTTACCCTTAAACAAATGCATACTTTTTCTTATCAGTTTTCTCTTTAGAAATCCCCGATCATTAGTGAGATCTGACCCCTACAAATTTGAAGGGTCGGACCTCACTCGGGGGCTGATATAAATACATTTATCTGACAAAACACTCTATGTGTTATCTTTGCAAACATTCTCTAAGTTTTCCCTCTTTTCTCACAGCAAGTCCTAAGGGCTAGGATTTCGGGAAACAAAATCTGAGCATAACTGGTAGGACTGCGGGAAGCCCATGCCCCAGCGGCTAAGGCCTCCTTGCTCACCGGCATAATCAGAATTGGCTCACCCGCAGTCCTAGTTTTTTGCGACTTTAGCTATGAGGAGGGTCGGAAGGCACCAAAATCTCTTTCACAAAAAGAGGGAGAAAAAACCAAAAGGCTATTTGTCGTTGCGAAAGTTGAAAACTTATTCACTTTTTCACACAAAATTCATTGCTTACAAAGTGATTTCACCATGAAAAGGACTCATGTACTCATAAATGCAAAAGACTGTTCACTCGGGGGCTCCCCCACAAACTTATTCAATTACAGTCCCTGACCAGCTCTACTACGAGTACTACTATGGTCGCCGCGCCACGCTCTCCATCGGCGATGTCCTACCGCTCCGCGAGGTCCTCGAAGGCGCTATCATCTGCAATGTCGAGCACCACGTCGGCGACTGTGGCACCCCTACGGGGCGTCCAAGGACTGCGCCATCGTGATCAGCCGCAACCCCGACAACAGCGCCTCTGACGGGGTGTCCAGGGACTGCGCCATCGTCATCAGTCGCTACCCCAACAACGGCGCCTCCGCCAGGGCGTCCAGGGACTATGCCATCATCATCAGCCACAACCATGACAACGGCGTCTGGACGGGGGGCATCTCCCACTGAAGAGAGGCCACAATGAACGACGGCAAAGCCGACGACGCTCGGCACCCTCTAGTACCCCTCCTCCTTTGGCGGCAGTGGCCCCTTCTCAGCAAAGGCGGCCTTCACCATCTTATCTATATTGGATGACCTACAGCTCGACATCACGCTCCGGATTCACGACTGGATCTATGAGTTTTTCTTCTCCCTGGCATTACCCTCTCTCACTTAGGAACCGCTGCGATGCACGGACGCATTCGGTGGAAAGGAAGGAGAAGAGGTGGTTGTTCAGAGGCTGGCGAGGGAGTGGGATGAGAACTCCCCTCCCCCTCCCTATTTAAGGAAGAGGCGCAATAGCTGAGGAAAGGCGAAAGGTTGGGATGAAAAACTCTCTGTCTTCCCCTATTCAATGCAGATGGGAAATCAATACTGACGGGAATCCGACGAGACGCACCTGGACTGACAGGATGCGCCCTGGTTGATGAGACGCCGCCTGGTCAAACAAAATGTTGCCCGGGCATGGCCCACCACCACCATGCGTCGGGCGCAAGGACCGGAGCGCGCCCACATGCAGGCGACTCTCCACTTCCCCGTGCAAGACCATAAAACGATGGGACCCTCGCCCGAGGGGGCCCAACGGGCCTCCTAGGTCAATCGGATGGCCCAGGTAAAACAACGAACGAACGACCGCCGAAAGATAAGCACCTCTGTTTACTTACCTTGCGTGTTAAAGTTCATTACCGAGCCTCTGACCCCTACAACGGCAGAGGCACGGACATTGCTCGAGGGCTGTCGATGGTGTCTATTTGTTTAGACATCCTCATCGCCTGACCCCTCCTTACGTTTAAAAACCAGAGACGTGGGGCGCGGGTGTAAAACTTTGAGTAAAACTAGACGAACCACTAGACCCTACACCCCGACGGCTACGGTGTTTTTGTTCACCAGCATAATCAAACTCACAGTTCCCCGTACCCCATGTTTTTGCATCCTCCTTCTCGAAAAGGGTTCGGAGGGTCCGCCTACAGAATCTTCTTCGAGGAGAAGCTGTCAGGTCGCTTAAAAGTCAATCAAACGGCTCGAATTGCCACCGAGAGATGGAAACAAAAATTGCAATACTCGTGAAGGTCACGCCAGCCCCATCACAAACGTCAGACTCAAACCCCACACGGACATGCTCGGTAAGAGCTTCTCATCGCTCATGCCACTGAGGTAACGTTACTGACTCCCGCTCTCATTTCGATTAAATCGCACATTAATCCCATCATCCAAACGTTGCATATGCAAATCGCTGCATCTCAACGCTTCGTGTCACGCCATG
The DNA here is from genome assembly GCA_904845875.1 of Miscanthus lutarioriparius. Classification (NCBI taxonomy): domain Eukaryota; kingdom Viridiplantae; phylum Streptophyta; class Magnoliopsida; order Poales; family Poaceae; genus Miscanthus; species Miscanthus lutarioriparius. The sequence continues at coordinate 101,418,946 of CAJGYO010000010.1, read as the reverse complement.
AAGCGGCAGCCGCCTCATTCAATATGAGCGGCAACAGAACAAGGTTTGAAGGCTGGCCTGTAGGCTTGAGGCCGCCTCGCGTCAAATAGAGCCAGGGAGAAAAACCCAAATGAGCTCCAGCGGCCTTACCCGACCCCGCTCAGAGGCGGACAGGGACATCTTGACCTTTCTAGTTCGATTCTAACCCTGAGCCAAACCCACAGAATCTCCATCGAGGGGAGGCCAATGGGCCACCTAAGCCTATCGAACGGCTCAGGCATCTGCCGGGAGGCGGGTTAAGAAGTAGTGAAATGCCACAAGAGGGCTCTATTGACCCCATCAGCGAATGATGGACCCAGATTTCACACGAACATACCCATTAGCAAGCTCATTGAGCACGACACTCGAGCCATCGAGGCAAGTGTCGCCAACTTAGCCCCTCTGGTTGCGGAAATCGAGGACGGGGTGATGCGCGAAACATGGTTGACCCCTATCAGATCCTAAGGGGCTCAGGGGCTCGGGCCGCTCAATCCAAAATCGAGAGGCCGAGGTTCGAAGGGTCCGGAGCCGCCTAGCGTCAAACAAGAGCTAGGGGAGAAAAAATGCAGATGAGCCTCAGGCGGCCTTCGCTCATCCTGCATTGAGGCGGATAGGGTCATCTCAACCTTCTAGTTCAATCCAGCCTCTAGCCGAGGCCATAGAATCCCCATTGAGGGGGAATCTGTTGGAAGGCGGATCAAGGAGCAACGGAATGCTACCCAAGGGCTTTGCTGACTCTGTCGCAAAGCAACGGGATCGGATTCCGTCCGAACATCCCCGTTAGCGAGCTCATAAAGCGCGTCACTCGAGCCATCGAGGCAAGTGACATCGCCTTAACCCCTCCAGTTACGAAAACCGCGGATGGGATGACAGTCACAAAACGAGCCGACCCTTGACCAAATCCCCACCATGCGTGGGGGCTCGGGGAAGGCTGGGTTAGCGATAAGACCAAACGCACGGTCACGCAGCGATCGTCATAATCCTAAGTAAGGGGTACATGTGAATGCAAAAGTAAGCTCGCTACCCTCACTCCGATCTCCAGTAACATCTGGCCCCAGCGACCGCAAGGGGTCAGATCTCACTCGAGGGCTGATAAAGGTACGGATACCTCCTTTCTTTTTTCGAAACAGTCATTACATCAGACCTTTTACTCGCGTTGAGACTAGCGGCAAGGTTCGGGGCAACAGATCGTTAAGACTGCAAAAAGCCCACGCCCAGATGGCTATAGTAATTTTGCTCACCAGCACGACCAAAATCTCCCCCTAAACACCTCGGGCCCTACAGTCTTAATGAACGGAAAGATCGGATCACATAAACCTTTTTCCGAATATAAAAGGGAAAAAAGTAAGCTCAAACGAACGAAACAAAATTGCAAAACGAAATCACAAAATCTATTTTTGGACACGAAAGTACCGACACTTATCCACATATTACAGATAGATGTTTATCAAACTTGTTCAACTAACTACTTCCTCGAAGGGAGAACCATGTCTTTATGCCTGTTCACTAGGTTTCGTGCGAGGGGAGTCACCGCCTTCTCAATCTCATCCAGCTTGGAGTCTTCATAGCCGGGCACGAAGCCGAGGCTCATTACCTCCAAGTTGATCTCTCGATCATAATGAGAGCAGGCAACAGTGAAGGGTTGGGTGATCCCGGCGTGGAAGGCATCCTCCTCAAGTTGGCCCACCCGCCTTGTGATACCCGCGGCATGAGCCGCAAGCGAGCTGGTTTCCTCTGGCTGCGCCACCCCTAGGTCGTCGAAGACCACCCCGACGGCGGCGCGCAGAAGATCGTGCTTGTCACTCTTGGCTTGAAGGATCCCTCGCACTTCGGCAAGCTCCTTGCCCAGCCCGGTAGAGATGCTCTCGGCTTCCAACCTACGGGTCACTGCGGCTCCAAGATCCATCTGAATGGAGTTGACCACCTGATACGCCTCATCGCGCTCTCAAATGGCCCGGTCGCGCTCCTCATGGCCCGTGCCATCCTCCGAGCAGAGCCTTTCTGCAGTCTAGAGCAGCTCATCTTGCTCCCTACGCAGCTGAGCAATCTCCTCGGCATCCTGATCCACCCTCTGTTGTAGCGCCGCGGACCTGTTCTCGGCCTTTAGCTTGAGATCCCGCTCCATCTCCAGCTCCGCCAGGAGTTCAATGGCCCGCTGGCTGGCATCAGCGTCCTTCTAGAGTAGCTCATCCCACTCCTTTCGGACCCTGGTGGCCGCCTCCTCGTCTTGCTTCACCCTCATTGATAGGTCCTCGAACATCCCATGGATCTCCTCGTTGTCCCGACATGCCTCGGCTTCCCGCTGCTGGGCGGCAGCAAGCTGCGCACCCACATCTCCTCGCAGCTGGGCCTCCTCGGTGAGGCGGTCCCATTCCACCTTTTGCTCATGGAGGAACCAGGATTTGTCCCGGCTATGAGCAATGAGAGACTAAAAAGAAGACCGGTATCAAAAATATGAAAACACAAAAATATGTGAAGAAAGAAGAAAGCAAAGGAGAAGATTAAGCGGATACCCAGCCAGTAGGAATGAAGACTTCATGCAGGACACCCCTGGCCTAGCTCAAGGCATCCATCATAGCCAAGAACCCAATGTCAAGACTCTCCCGCTCCATGCTCTCGGCAGCATCGTCGAGCGAGAAGAGAGCCAATGTTGGGTCTTGAGCAGCCATCCACTGGAGCGGCGGCTCACCTCGTGCATGGGAGCGGCTGCCCCCAGACATCAGGGCTGAGGGAGAGCCCCCGCTAGTCCTCTCCACCACTGCCACGGCGCCCGAGGACCCTCCAACAGTGTCCCCCTCCATCCGACCCACCTCAGGCTCCGTCGCCTGGTCCGCCAGAGGCACGGATTGTGCTGCCCCCTCGGACACCACCGTGGCTATGTCCGGTTGCCCCTGACCCGACGTAGTCACAGCCACCTCCGCTTGCGACACTGGGGCCTCAACTTGCAGCGCCGTGCCCATCGCAAAGGGCGCCACAAGCACGGGTGGCAGCCCCGTCTACTCCAAGGTGGGCAGCGGTGTCACCTCCGCCGCCATCTGCTCGGCGAACCCCGAGGGCGTTTCTTTAGCCCCAGTGCCTGCTTGACCTGCTGAGGGCACGAGCGTCACCACAGGTGGCACCTGACCGGCCAACAAGGCCGCAACATCAGCACCGCCCCTGCCCAAAATAGGAGTGACGTCGGGCAACGGTGCCTGTCCCGCCTGAAGGGCATGGCTCTTCTTGGGCGCCAGCCCTAGAGAGCGGCCCCGTCGCAAGAATCTGCAAGAGGTAAAAGGCACAAGGTCAAATAGAAAAATAAAAAGGGGGGAAAACAAAGGAATCAGTGACCTACTCTGGCACCTTTGGGCAGTGGGTACATTTTGGGGACGAACCCCCGGACCCCTGCTCCAACTCGTTTAGGCGCGACCATTTCGAGCCTACCCCCTGCTCCCGGGTAGGGGGCTCATCTCCCTTGTCTCCGAGGGTGGGGCGATAGGGCCACCCCCCCTCCATCAACTCATGGGGTGTGGCATCGGAGCCGCCCCCTCCATCAGCACCTTGGGGGAGGTGGTAGATCCGCCTCCTCCCATCCAATGATCCTTTGACGGCACCCCGAGTAAGGCGGGGGATCCACCGGCTCCCACCAGACCCAAGGATGGGACCGGCTCCACCGGCCTCATGGACTCACTTCCCCCACGTGGAACGGGAAGGGTCCCTGCGTGGACAATTGGGTGCGTGACAACGAATCCTCGCCCTCCAGGACACCCCAATCCACACCGGCTGCTACCTCATCAAACTCATCGTCGTCGTCGTCATCATCATCGTCACTGCCTATCTCCTCTCCTCGATCTCATGCTTGCTGCTTCCGTATCATCTCTTTCTTCTTGAGATCCCTCGTCCTCTTATCCCAATCGGCCGTGCGATTCGCTGCCGCCAGGATTCGGTCCTTCGGCAGTGGAGCCGGGCTGTCCTTGAAGAATAGTCCCCTCAGCTGGTCCCGCTATCTCGAGGTTAGCGTCAAGAGGTTGGAAATTCAAGTAAAAAGGAGAGCACGGGGAAAGAAAACTTATGAAGTCAATAAACCCCGGTTCCGACCGCATTGGGGGATGCCCCAGCACTGGATACACATAATCAAGGACAATGCCAGCAGTGTCCTTCGAAGGCTCCATCGTCTCCTTGGTGTGCTACGCCACTTCAGAGGGAGGGAGCGTTTCATCGACAAGCACCATCCCTTCGAACGACGCTCCGGGCACCATCTGGTGCAAGGGAAGCGCACGCGCCATCAGCGGTGCCACCCTCCTTGCGTGGTAGGCGCCGATAATCCCCGATCCCATCACGCCCCTATCCTTTAGAGTTTGGAGGGCGGCGAGAAGGTCGTGGATGTTCTTCTTTTCCTTGACCAGGACACCCCACTTCCACGACCCCGGGGCCTCCACGATGAAGCGCTCGGAGAAAACTGGGAAGGGGGCGGCGGCGTCATCCTTGACATAGAACCATTGCAAATGTCACCCCTTGTTGGAGGTCAACAGATGCATTAATGGGTATGCTTCTGCCCAGTTGTTGCGGAGGTGGATGCCGGCGCATCCCACCGGCGCGTGTAGCTCTTGCTTCCTGACCTGCTTCTTCAGAAGATTGACAGCGAAGAGATACCACCACAGGTCAAAGTGGGGGGACTAATCCCCAAGAACCACTCGCACAGGGCGACGAATGCCGCAATGTGTTGGATCCCATTGGGGGTAAGGTGTTGTAGCTCCACCTGGTAGTAATCCAACAGCCCCTGAAGGAACTGATGGGCAGGTATGGCGAATCCCCGCTCATGGAAGTGAGCGAAGGACACGACATACCCTTCGGGCGGAAACGGCTTGTCCTCATCACCGGGCAGCCGCCACTCCTCAGCGGCGGTCAGCGAGCAGAGGAGGCCACGGTGAACGAGGCCCTCCAGGCGCTGAGGGGACATATTGGATCTGCACCACGGCTCCATTGAAATGGCAAGAAAGAAGGTGGCTACGAGCTTGACGGCAGCAGCAGTACGAGTGTGAGAGGCTCAAGCGATTAGCGGCAGAGGCTGTGGATGCGAAGGCGAGGAGGTGAAGTATGGAACCCTAGGGGCGAACCCCATGGTTTTATAGGGGCGACGGATGCGAGAAGAGCAATCATTCGCCTCGATCTCCGAGCCTGCCACAACACACCGCCACGTCATGTCGCGGGATATGCGCCCGCGATCCCTATCCTTTCCAACCAAAATCACGCCGGACAGTTCGCCTTCCCCAGGCGGACCAGCACTCTTTTCCCACCAAGGGAATACGGGTCAAAGGGCCCTTTCTCTGGCCCGCCTGGGCCTAGAAGTCCAAGGGCCGGCCCAACAGTCTCGACGGCTGTCCCAACGAGGGATGGGCCCGCAAGCGACCTGGACTCAGGGACACAAGCATCAGTATGGCCTCGACCCACAGTCGTGCCCCAACTAGGCTGACCCTAGATGAGATCCCCACGAACGGCATACCAGGGTTCCCTTAAAACTATCCGGTTGACAAAAACCAAATCTCACAGCCTTACCCGCGAAGGGTCCAAAATTACACCCCGGGCAATTCTACCCGAATCACCCGGGGGCTCGGGGGCTACACCCGATGGGTGCGCTCGCGTGCACCCTCTAGCAAATTGAAATAGCCCTCGGGCGATTCTGCTCGAATCACTCGGGGGCTACACCCGTCGGGTGCACTCACGCGCACCCTCTAGCGAATTAACTCCGGCAAGTCAAAACACCCCTGGGCAATTCTGCCCGAATCACCCAAGGGCTCGGGGGCTACTATCGGGGACCTAATACCGGGGTACCCAATGAGGTGAAACTAATAACCATCGAACGTTGACACTTCCGGTCAGGCAAGAACACTACCGCGTTTCTTGCCCGAACGACGGAAGATTGGTTCCGCCTCGATAGACCACCAAGGGCTAGACCCCGCCTCGCCCGAGGGCTGAGGGCTGGCTCCGCCTCGTCCGACGTCCGAGGGCGGGCTTCGCCTCGACCGACGTCCGAGGGCTAGACTCCGTCTCGCCCGATCCCCGAGGGCTAGGCTCCGCCTCGCCCGACTTCCGAGGGCTAGACTTTGTCTCACCCAACCCTCGAGGGCTAGGCTCCGCCTCGCTCGACGTCCGGGGGCTAGACTCCATCTCACCGGACCCCCGAGGGCTAGGCTCCGCCTCGCCCGACGCCCGAGGGTGGGCTCGACCTCGCCTGACGACTGAGGGCTAGCTCCGCCTCGCCCGGCGACCGCACCCTGATCCTTCGTAAAGACGAGCACATGGTACGACGGGACATTCGAGACAACCACAGCGTCAAGGGCCATGCCCTGCACGCCTGCAAGAAGGCACCATCAGGATACGATGGGCCGGGCGCTTTAAGCCCTTTCCGACATAACAGTGCCCGAATAGTGTTGTAGGCACCGACTTTTGTCCTACAGTGTAGTAGGCGCCGCCTTCAACCCTTAGGCACGGATACTAACACAGGCATACGACAACCAACTCACATCATCTACAATAACAGGCGTATAGTCGTCTCCCCCTCCGCTCCCCGCAGAGTCATGGCTCGACGCCTTGTCACCCCGCACCGTCTATCGAGAGGGATGGGACGTAACCACTCGCTGAAGCAGGGCTAGGGCATGGTCCTGTCAGGGTCAGCGAACGTGCCATCTCTGACACGGTCTGCCATGACAGCGGTACATGCTCAAGGGAAAAGGAAAGCTCAGCACCTTTGAAGGGGGACCTCCACCTTAGGTTTTTTTCTCTTTCTCCCATCTGTAAACCCCCTGTTCCCCCTTGGTCTATAAAAGGGAGGACAGGACTCCCCATGAAAAGAGATCAGTTCGACAGACACAACACATCACGCATACAGCCAAGCAGCGACCAAGCTCTTGGCGCCCTTTCGATCATTTCATTAGAGACTTGGGACATTTCCCTCTCTCGACCTTTTATACCCCGTACTACGAACCTTTTTCGGTACTGATAACACGAGCAGCAGCAGACTGGACGTAGGGACATTCAACCCGAACCAGTATAAACCTTGTGTCCTTTAGTGCACCATCCAGACCTAACGCGCGATAATTATAAATTCACTAGCCGGTGTTTGTCCGAAATATCGACAGTTGGATATACAGCCGCCCCTATAAATCAAGCTATTTGTATGGGCGGCGGATAACACCAGCAACCTCTACAAATAGATTTATAGGGACAGCTCATTTGAGCACCATTTGTATGGGGGCTCAATGTAGAGCTGCCCCTAAAAAAAATAGGATGTTGCTACAAATAATTTTTGTAGTAGCAACCACACTACACAAGTATGAACAAGTAAACACAAACTAGTGTTTAGGGAATTGCAAACTAACGGAAAAAAAGTAATTAATCGTACGTTTAGACGAGATTAAACGCTGAACGGTGGCCTATTGTCTCGTTTAGGCGGGTTTTCTGGCTTGCGTGCGTGTTTAGGCCAATCTGTAACGACTACGGGCCCAAGCGCGATTGACGGCCCACTTATAATTGAAGGCCAAAAGCAAACGACGCGAAGGATTAACGCAGTGAATCATTTGGACCTGAAAGCCGCATAGCTGTACTGGGCCGAGTCCAGAAGTTATCTACTCCTATATACTCGCCATATGTTATAAGAACGATTTAAAAAAGAATTTTATATTTTTATTTAAGGCAAGAACGACTAAGATTTTTTTTTTTTTTTTTTTTTTGTGAATGACTAAGATGTTGAATCTAGACAACCATAACCTCTCTGTGATAAGCTTCTTCTACCTGACGCCCGCTTCCTTCTGGATGCTTCTAGAACCCTCCTGACCCAAGTTATCATCTCTGTCTCGTGGCCGTGACACAATCTCGCTCGATAGCTTCACTCTTATTGTTTTTATAAGTGTGCCATGTTAGCAGACATTTGATTGATGTTTAAAATAATATTTTTTTGTGAACTATAGTATGCGCACTTATAGCCTTTTTTTATTATTTCATAGGTTCTCATTGTTTTTAATTATTTTGTTACCGAATAAAACTTGTACACAGTGTTTATGGAGTTTCATCTAGATTGAGCTAATTCCATGTCTCTTCCTTAAGAATTTACTATGTTATCAAATTTGCTTACGTGGCAGTCTATCAAATGAGAATGAAATTCTCACTCGAATTAATTGGCCTTAGAATGCTCTAAAGCTCGTTAAATTCGTGTTCTGTTGCTGAATTTAATTTTAATAAATGATCTAGTAGCCTGAACTTAATTTATCTTTTGTCAAGATATTTACAGAGCTCCTTTTTCCCCTTGTACACAGGACTCTGTAACACCCATGAAGAATAACAAGATGTTCAGTGATTTAACTGACAAGTGGGCCACCCACCCATGGGACCCAGGTGGAAGACCAGACACCGTATAAGTTCCAAGAGTCTGAACGGGGAAAGGCAAGAAAGAAATAGAGAAGACATATATAGTCGTCTTCTTCCTTGGGAAGGGCGGTCTAGGTGAGATTGTCGTTTGTCCATATCCTCACGTCTCGGTACTCACCACCGGTGGCCACGGGGTGTGACAGACTCTGCAAATTAGTACCGAGGAGAATCACAGCACGTCTTGAGATGAAACTAGTTGGAGTGATACGGAATCGTGGATTTTCTGCTGCAATGCCTTGCCTTGCCTTAACCAAACGAAACAGATGAATGAAAAGTTCAGTGTGAAGTTTACTGTTTTTATTTACAATGACGTGTAAACAACCAAACAGATGAACGAACAGTTCAGTCTGACTGCTGGACTTGGAAAGGTTAAGTCCACGTCCATGCGCAGCGAGTCTAATTTGTCCGTCGTCAAAACATGTGAGCTGGACTGAGAAGGAACGTTATGTGTCCTTTGCATGCATATGTAAGCTTTGACTGCTGAGACTACCAGGTGCGGTGTGGGTGTGTGAAGAGCGAGGCAGCTGCAGGCAGAGAGGCAGAGACAGAGAAAGGGGACGGGAGGACGGCGTCCGTGGGCTCTATCTACGTGGGCTGGCTGGGTGTGCTTTGGTGCCGCAGGACCCATGCTAGTCCGTTCAACGACAACGATGTTGATCCTCTGCATTAACTTCATGGCTGTACAATACTACTCGTATTTATTTAACTATTTATTTATGGATCATCAACCCATGACTTGTACGCGTACATATGGATCAACCTTTGCTAGCCAAACACGCCCAAACACCCACACAGACAGGGTGACTCTACAGATAGAGTTGTAGAGCCGTGGAGGTATAGAGCAGAGTTGCCAAACAGACGTATCTGAATTATGAGATCGACGTGAGGAAGCGAGGCAAATCACACGCTTCCATGGTTTCATAATTAATATAGGACATTTCTCTTTCTTTTCTTTCTTTCTTTTTTTTGTTGACTTGGGTGGTCTCTTCAAATTCACTCTTTTAACCTTTGTCCTATCACATCGCGCTCGTCACCGTAGAAACTTGAGGACATGTATGTAAGAGTGAATCTTGGGTTCGTTTAGAGGAACTGGTTCCAGCTTCACTATTATAACAGAATACAGAGGAGCCGACAGAGCTCCAAAACCGTAGATTCGCTGGCTTCTGGTGCTTCCCAAGTCATTTCCGAAAGAGCTGAAAGCACAGTGAAATAAAAAAGGTAGATAAGCCGGAGCCGCCCATAGCCTCACTGAACGAGTCGTTTTCCAAACATAGTCTGCAGATCTAACCTTTAGGGTGACTGTTGATAAAAGATTTAAAATATAATTACTTCTTTTGGACAGTTTATATAAGAGGACGTGTGGGGAGTGGGGACGAGCACTGTACGACGCTCGTCCTCTCACGCCTCTCACCTCTTGTACTCTGTTAGAGTAGCAAACTAAGGGTCTGTTTGGTACCGCTTCGCTTGTGCGCCTACCAAACGCCTCCCTGCGAAGTCCTAGGATTATCGTTGAGAGGAGCGCAACGAGGGAGGCGAAGCTAAAAAAACCAACTTGCCCCAACTTCCTCAGACACTGTTGGGACCGAGCGTGGCCATGGGCTCTTTTGCCCCCAGCTGGGGCGGAGTCGCCGGTGGGCGGGACGGCTAGACGAGGCGTGAATGCGTGATTGCGGTGGAGAGGCAGGAGGGGAGGGGAGGGGGGGAGGGGGAGCGCGGCGTGGCCCTCGGCGGCAAGTGGTGGCGCGTCGCTCGGTGGCGGGTGGGCGCCGGAGCAGAGCCCGGCCGGCGCAGGAGCAGAGGGCGGGTGGTGTTGGGACGGAGAGCGGAGGTTGGCCGGCGCTGGGTTGGAGCTCGGCACGGGAGCGGAGGCCGCAGGGGCGGGTCGGCGATGATGGGGCGGGTCACTAGGGTGGACAGAGATGCGTGCGGAGCTACGTGTGGTGCTGCGGGCGTACCGTGTGAGCGGATAAGGGGGGAGGAAAGAGGGAAAGAAAAGAAAAGAAAAAGGAAAAGGAAAAGGAAAAAAAGAAAACACAAAAAAAGATAGGGGTAATATGGGTGCTTCACAATTTTGCACACTAGGTCAAACTATTTTATCAAACGATTCATCAAAACAGGTTCAACTCTATCAGCCAAACTGGTTTTTGAGCTATAACCAACAAAAACTGATTTATTGGTGAAGCTGAGCTATACCAAATAGGCCCAAACGAATACGCAGCACAGATTCGTCATTCGTGCAGGAAAAGTTCATTCATCGACGGCCCCCCAACCACAACGACATGTATGTTCATACGGTTAATCAAACAAGCTTCTTGAATATGAGTAAGAAGTGAGTAGGAGTATCGTCGTTTACGTGCCGGGATCCTGGGACTTCATTAAATTGTTTGCGCGTCGCTGAGATTGTACGGTAGAGGAGTACAACTACTATTCAAGCAAGGGGCACAGGCAGTACGGTTTGTCTGTGTGAGCGAGCGCTGGCCCATCACTCGTCGTTTGGGAATTGGGACCATGCATCAGTTTCTCCCATACGCACATCCTCGCGCGTTCGCCGACTCCCCCTGCGCGCCAAAGAAGCTGGTTGGTGGTTGCACTGCACTGCATATGGTCTAGGCCAGACAGAGTGAGCCGGCCACTAAACATCTCCGAGAAATGATTTTTTTTAACGGACGGAGTCATACATAAAAAATGTTTATTAACGTTTTCGCATGCACGCACAAGAAGAAAAAAAAATGCAGGCCAACACACTTGTCGTCGCTTCCGTCGTAGAAGAAGGTTGCACTGCATCATGACGGCGTGATCTCGCGCCTTCTCTGTCCCTCTCTTCTTCGCCAACTCCTGCGGGCTTAGAAGGGGCTCGGGGGAGGCAGGGCGGCTAGGCGGTGGGAACGACGGAAGGGCGGTGTTAGGGTTCCAACGGCGTAGGAGGCAGACGAGCTAGGTCGGGGTGGGGGTGCCCATGGCCATGGGGCGGCGGGGGCTTGGAGGGGAAGGAGGAGGTCGCCGCATAGCTCTGACGAGACCCTACCGCCCGTAGTAGGGTGGTGGGCAGCGGCGGGGACAAGGGTGAGGAGGAGGGCATGGTCGAGGGGTGAGGCCGGGAGGTGGACGGCACGGCCGGCGCCGGGGGAGGCAAGGTGGGGGTCGTGAGGAGGAAGACAAATGCCGAGAAAGAAGGGGATGCACGTGGGAAAGGAAGGAGGATCTCGCCGGCGCACACAGAAAACGGCCTACGGGCCACGGTTTGGCACAGGAAAGGCACAAAGAGATAGAGAGGACGACCCTGAGCTCACCTAGGGGCCTTTCGCGGACGAAGACGACACGATGGCGGAGTGCGGCTCGGTGCAGCGGACGGCAGCCCCCTGCGAACATTGGCGGTGGCGAGTAAGCAGCAAAAAGCGAGATCGAGAAGGAAAAACGGCTCAGCCTCTTCGTAACCTTGATGCGGAGCTCGGCAATGAGTCGAATTCGACGGCGGAGCGACAGAAGGATGGAACCGGTGCGCAGCCGCGACCACTAGGTCCATGGTGGACCCATGAACGAGGTTCACCGGACCGATGCACCACCGGTTGATAGGTCGAGATGACGTGTGGACTAGAGGGGGGTGAATAGTCCTTTCTAAAACTAATTGTGCTGGCTAACCGAAACAAATGCAGAATCTTAAACTCTTATAAAGTAAAACCCCACTGACCTATTTTTCTCAATTCACAACACTCCGTATCATCGTTCCCCTCCTGATTCACGCATCCGGTCACCAGCCTCCGCTGTTCGGCAGTAGGAGCCCAACAGGCAACAGACATCATCCCTTATCCATTCCATCGGCCTCCTCTGTTCGGCAGCAGGAGCGCAACAGGCATCATCACTTCTCCGTTCGTTCCTCTGTTCATCCGTTCGATTTGCAATTAATCCCACGACACCACACAAAACAAAGGCACTTAATTTCACATGAACCTGACATCCATTGGGCTTCTAAAACTTCCGCATCCACCACGCCTCATTCAAAAATATAAAACTGACGCAACCAATAGACCGTCCTGACGCTCCCTTCTACATACATCAATATAAAATGGAACGACATATGCTTTCATGAGTGGACGTCGTCGCAGGGTAGAGAGCTCATTGTGTCACCGGCTCACTGCCCAGGAAATCACCGTCTCCAACAGCACTTGCTTCATTGTGTCACCGACCGGAAATCGTCATGTCTCTAACTACATTCAGACCCTGCCCAATATGCTGCTTTGCAATTGCTTGGAAGGATGCCTTGATTATGCGGCAAGAGGTATTAAGAATTTTCTTCTTAGGTTCTGAATGCAGGTTCTCCTGACAAAAAGTTTCATATGTAGTCTGTTATTGATCGAGTAGTATGCGAAGCTAGGGAGAGAAAGAATTGTGGTCTGGATGATTATTCAAATACACATGTTGTATACTGTCTTATTATTCAAGCTTAGGCGTGGTAAGAAGCTCATTCCTTTGATGATCTACACATAATATATCCATTGCATTTGATGACCTTTAGCCCCTCCATGATTTGTTTTAGTCATACTGCAACAACGCACGGGTATTTCTAACAATATAATATTATTGCTATTATGCAAGCTATATATATGTTTCATCTATCCTATCCATTTTTTTTTCTTAGAGAAACTATGATACCACTTTCTAAACTCCTGCAGCAACGCGCGGGGTGTTCACCTAGTTAAACTAATTAGTCTAGCCAAGACTACACCCCTCTATCTATGTTTTAAGCACCTTACAAAACATATACTAATTGAGCAACTAAAGTGCTGAGCTAGGTTAAGCTCTCCTATTCAATTCAAGTTTGCAAAGTTATACAAACCTATGCAACTAGTACTCAAGCAACCGGAGAGCTCCTGCACATTAATATGCAAAAGCGCACAAAGCCTAAGCTCGCTAGCACTACTCAATAGCAAGGCTACTCAAGCCAAACTATAGGCTCCTTCGCCATCTCTTTGGTTTTCGTCGAGGGTGAAAACCAATAGAGAACATGTAAACACAAGATCCGTACAAAAGACTAACGAGTTTTGCTCCAGTAGACCTCTTCATGAATTTTTCACGAATCTTGAAGCAGCCTGGTACTAATTGTTTTTAATTTATTTCGAAATGGATCTGATCTAGGTCCAGCCCTACCCATGTCAAACCAAGCCCAGGCCTAGCCCCTGGCCACCCATTACTTTGTTGGATACGAACATTGTGAAATCACGGCCGGTGGGTTCCATTTGCGTTCGTCGTGCTCGCGCTGCATCGTGCGATACTGCGATGCGAACCGCCGACGCCGGCGGCAGCGACCGAGACTTGATGCTGTGCCTAATCTCAACACAAAACACAAGCCCCATCGGCCGATTCTTACTAACCCAGACTCAACCTGGACCACACGGGCACACGCCCTAGTACAACCTGCCGGCGGAGGTGTTCGTCACAGGGGGCTGCATCACAGCTGAGGCCTGAGGCAGGCTCGGTCGCTGGGTGGCGCCATCGCCGGCGCCGTCCGTCCGCGACAACGAAACAAGCACGAGCGTGCGAGGACGCGAGGCACGGATCCATCAGATCCACGACTATCAACTTGGGCTGGGCTGACGTTGCTATGGGCACGGGTAGGGTCGGGCCAGATAATGCCCACTGGATGAATTAAATTAAATTAAATTAAATGGCAGCCTTAAGATTCGTGCAGTTTTCAGAAAAAGGTTCACGGGAGCAAAACTCAAGACTAAAAGACAATCATCGTAATGACAAGGTGAAAAGAAGCCTGGTAATGCTGGCAGGCCCTTCGCGCTCTCCGTCGTGTGTTGCTCCTTCCACCCGTGGGCAAAAGGTCAACCTTTTGCAACTAGCGAAAACTGGATTCAGAACGAGGGAGGAGATGGCGGAGAGTAAACAGGGGTGCCTAAAGGGTAGGTCATCCCTCAACACCTCTACAACTACCCGAAAGATGACATATTTTCTTTAAAAACCAAGAATTTAAGTGGAGGCAAGTGCTCTCGCTTCTTGTGTACTGGGTTCGCCCCTAGGCTAGGGGTGCTCTTCACTCCCGACAGTGTGAGTAATGGCGGCCATTTCTTTTTCTGTGGCAATCTCCAGAATTAGAATCCTGAAGTTGTAAACGTCTAATTTTATCGAGTAATTGCCACTCGTGGTCAACTCAGGGGCTATAACCACTCCAAAAATAAATAACAGCAGTTATAATGTCTTATCAAGGAATGTAGTGCAATGTGATCGAACCGAAAGAATTAATTAACAATAAGTACTCACCGGATTCCGGCGGCACGACTTGTGACGTCGTGTGACTGGCCGCCTCCAAAGAAGATCTTAGGGTTCAATTCGTGGTCCAGAAGAACATTGCTCACTTTTTAGATCTCGGTAGATTACTCTAGCCTCCGAGTCTTCGTGGATGTATCGTAGACCTCTTGCAACACCAGCTATTATGGTTAACACTTTTTCGAGACCAAGCTGCTGACCGTGCTTCTGTGGATCTGTCATCGGTACAAACATATATTACTTACATACCGGGTCAATCTAAAAATACAAAGCTACTGGGTCATGAATAGTTAACTAGTTGATAAATTGAAGAGTGGCAAACTAGTAGTAAGAATATATAGCGAAAATCAGTTTGCCGAGGCTGCTGTTGGGTACGTACTTGTAAACGATTAGCCTTTCCAGGCCGTCTAGACATACACCTACCATCCTCACTCAGTTTGTTCGCTGGTTAGTTTGTAAACTGATAAGTCCGGTTGGTGCTGATTTGCTGTGAAAGAAAAACACTGTATTATGGCTGATAGGCCTTAACTGAAACCAACAAGCGAACAAGCTGACTATATGTAGCGGAGCTTGAAAAATACAGGAGGGGCCAAGCTATGTAAATCTTTCTTTGTTTAACAAATTTGCTCCCTAAAATCAGGTGATTCTATAGAAAGTACACAGGTTGAGGAGGGGCCTATGTCCCCTTTGGCCTAACTTAAGCTCCGCCCCTGCTCACTATATTCCTGTGCCGCAGTTTAGCAACAAAAATTATTTCGTTCCTCAGCTCTTGAACTCCCTGCCGAGAGTCAACGACAATCTCTTTGCTGCAATTTCTTGATTGTCGGGGAGAATTCCCTGTATCGTCTCGAGTAATGGAATTTAAATTCCAGCCCTCCTTTGGGGTAGTCTTGGGTCCACCCATGCAGGTTGTTATTAATTTTATATTTATGTGTCTTTTTTAAAGATTTAGAGCCTGTTCGATATTTTCAGCTTTGGATATCTCTCACAAAACTACTAATGTAGAAACACCTGCTGGCTTTACAGGTACCGAACAGGCCCATCGTATTTGCAGCATCTGTATGGGTCCGATGCCAATATGCATCTATATACGTGCAGGGCTTAGTACTCCCTTTACAGCTTCAGTACTTCAGTCTGTTACTACCTTCTTCTTTTTTTTGTAGAAGATCCGTTTTATTTAGCGATCGACTTACTCTTTCAGCAGCAATTGTTGTTGAAGAGCTACGGTTTGCCGTAGCGAATACTAGAAACAGTCAAACAGCTGCAGCGAGCAGGCTGAATTAATTACTCTATCCTGAGCAGCTAGCTGATGGAGGCGAACGTAACAGACGCGGGTCTGTTTGCTCCTCCTCGGGTAGTCCGGTGGATGAGGAGACTGTTTAGGCCGGCGCCACGTGACGTGTGGTGTGATCGGGTCGCGCGATGGGGGCGTGCGTGCTACTCGGAATCTGTTTGGGCTCCGTCCTCCCTCCTGAGGCGCAGCCCCTCTGTGATCGGGTCGCCTCGCGCGAAGCCGTCGCCGTTGACTCTGCCAGTCCCATCCCAGGCTCCCAGCACCCCATCCGTGACCGTGATTCCGTGGCCGTCCAGGGCACGCCGGGCCCACTGTTAACGAACTGTCCCCATGCGCCAGAGGTTCCCTTCGGGAAAGCGGACGCGAGATTCCGTCCACACACACCACACCGGGCCGGATCACGTGGGCGGGTGGGTGGGGCTATCCGCCGGTCCCGGCCGGCCGTTGCGGGAGAGTGGTGGGGGCCAGGCCACTCAGGTCACGCACGCCACACGGCCACACGGGTGGGGCGTCACTAGCTGGAAGGTACAGTATGGTGTGCCGTGTGCGTCCCTTGCGGGAGCGGTGGGTCCGTCACCGGTCCCGCGGTGGGTGGGTCTGCCTGCCAGTCTTTTCTCTGCGCCCGTGAACGAACCTGGTTGGCTGCAGTGCAGGTGCGACCAGTCCAGCTGGTGTGCCGCCGCCGTGGAGCTCCATGGAGCCGGAGGAACACGAACCGCAGACGGCCGGACGGGGACGGGGAAGCGGGAGTTCATTAACTCCGTACCCGTACGGGACGAAGCCTGGCGTGGGGATGCAAGACCACGTGGCGACGGCGGACGGACCGGCGATCTCCCCTCGGTCGCGAGTCCCATTTTCATTTTTCAAGGACAGGCTAGGCCGTGTTCGGCTGGCTGACGGGCTGACTGTTCGGCTGGCCAGCCAACTCATAAAATCATTGTTCACGTCCTATCAGAATAGTATTTTTTTTCTTACAACAATCAGCTGAAACAGTATTTTTTAGTCCTGCCGAACAGGCGGCTGCTGGCTACGCTGCGCTGCCGGACGCCGCGCGCGCGGTCCAGACAAAACGGCCGTTCCAGCACATTACTCTACACATTGGCGGATCCAGGGGGGCGCTGCAGCCCCATGAGAGTGATTTGATTTGTATTTACCGTAGGAAAAACGTGATTTCACTATTAATCTTTGATATTTATTCTAAATCTCTATTGATTAGCCCCCCGAGGTGCTCATTTTGGCTCCGCCTGTGACTCTACACATGCTTCGTCCTCGCCTTCCTTCTAGAAGCGCATTGAATTCCAGCCTAGGAGTACGCGAAACCATCCATCGGTTAGTACGTGGGGAATACTAAGAGCAAGGTGGCTGTAAAATACGTACAGAAACGTCTGGAATTTTGTGTGGACAGGAGAATGGCGTTCAGTTCGCCACGCCACGCGCGACGGGACGGGACACACGACGCAGAGTCCGCCCGGGCCGGTGTTGGCAACTAGCTGCGTTTCGATCTCTACGTGACACGCTGAGATGCATGCTGCGACCGTTGCAGCTGTTATATACTCCGTACTCCTATACAGGCAATGCATCCGCAGCCAAAACTAGCTAGAAGACACGCAAACAGTCCGGCCTGCCTAATAATTGATCATCCGCGTACGCCCAAACGCAAAACAGTCCTGCTCGTGCTGCGCCACCAATTAGGCCCCGTTCCCTTCGTAAAAAAACAAGACGAAATACTGTTCTAACTAATTTATTGTGAGAGAAAAATACTATTTCGATTAAAAAATCAAATTGAAATAGATAAATTATAAGAGAACCGAACAGGGCTTTAGAGATTTAGAGCTGAGCCATGGACGTAATCTCGCGTTGCGGCATGCATTACTGGCAGCCAAGCCAGGCCATAGTCAGCCAGCGCTGCTAGTTCTAGTGCCACGTCGGATCGCATCGGACACGGAGAAGATTTGGTCGATCTCAGTACTGCCCGCCTCCACGAGTTGTTGTCGCCCATTTGAAGCAAGCGTACGTACAATACAGGATTACTCGTGTATTACTACTGTACATCGCGTGTTGTTTTCTCCGGGCCACATGCATGGTGCTGATGAGCGGCACGCACACCCACACGAAACCCGTCCTGTCGCTGGCGGACCGTTGGATTGGATTGGATGGGGCCGCCTCCGCCCATCATATCAGGAAGAGCCTGTCGCGATTACGCCGGCCCCATAACTGACTTGTTTAACCCACATCCACTCACACTCCCTCTTCAAACCTATTTTGTTTATTAGTACTACTAATTATTATTACTCCTATACTACCGAGCATTACAGACAAGATGTAAACTAGTAACCTCCAAGAGAGAGGGGGGACGGAAATATCAACCTCAATCTCCAAGAGTCCAAACAGATCCCATCGCCCACCACCGCACATCACGACATGCCCCCTCCCAGCCACCGCTAGTGGAGGAGACTGAAAAAGATTAGATTTTTCTTAATTTATTATTTAACCTCTTCTCATCTCGTCTCTTCTTCCGTCTTCTCCCTCTTGACAATTACAATTATCTTCTTCCCCTGCAAAGTCCAACCCCAACAAGGGATTGCTGGCGGCCCCGCAAGCGAGAGAGAACTTTCAAACCAAACCAACAGTCCAATCCAATCCCTCGGGCAATCCGGTCCTGAGTGTGTGGCCGTGTGCGTGTATATAGGACACACGGCCGCCGCCGTCGCAGGCGTCGCTCCTACCGCCACCGGTCTCCCCTTCCCTTCGCCT
Organism: Miscanthus lutarioriparius; assembly: GCA_904845875.1. Classification (NCBI taxonomy): domain Eukaryota; kingdom Viridiplantae; phylum Streptophyta; class Magnoliopsida; order Poales; family Poaceae; genus Miscanthus; species Miscanthus lutarioriparius. The sequence goes on along the minus strand of CAJGYO010000010.1, from coordinate 101,400,210 downwards.
TGTCGCTCTGCTCCGCTGTTGCCGTGACCCGGAGGAAGGAAGGAAGCAGAGGCGAGGATGGCGGAGGAGACGGTGCGGGAGCTGCGCGCGAGCTTCGCGGCGGGGCGGACGCGCTCGGCCGAGTGGCGGGCGGAGCAGCTCAAGGGGCTCATCCGGATGATCGACGAGAAGGAGGCCGAGATCAGCGCCGCGCTCCACGAGGACCTCGCCAAGCCGCACATGGAGTCGTACCTCCACGAGGTAAAATTATTACTATACTGCCTCACATCGCTCCCCCATGCCATGATTCCTCCTCTTCCCCCGGGTGCTGCTTATTGATTGTTCTTGTTCGTCGTGGGGACAGGATTAGGGGGTACTCTGCTTCCTACTCTCCGATTCCTCTGGGTTTAGTGTTCGTTGTTGGGCTTGCACGCTTTCTCTTTCTCTCGGGCATTCATTCCAATTCGTAATCCAATCCAAACCGCTGATGCTCATGTTCGTTCGAGTGACGAGGCCTTGGATTCCGATGTGATCCCCTCTCTTCTCGGATAGACATGGACTCCGTCCACTCCATCTGACGTGCGCCCTGGCCTTGATTCTTCTGACAGGGGGCGGCAGGCTAGTGTTCTAAATCGCGAATTCGTGATGATCCCACTCCCTGTTTTCGGCGGACTCTCTTCCTTGTCGCCGTGTTTTGGGAAAGCTGGGTGCTTTTCAGTCCAATTTGTTATAAGCATGCCCACAACTGCTGTGGGGACTGACTCTGCAAAGGCTTTTGCGTTGCGTGTAAATTGGTTCTTGGTGGCGTTGCTTCCACGGTCACCCGCGTCTCACTCAGCCTCCCAGCCTGGTCTTCCGGTTCCGCAAAATTTACCATACCTTGCCTGCTATACTTGCTGTACTTTGCTAATCATGTACTGTGCTCTAGTAGTTAGTAGTAGTGGTGGTAGTAAAAAAAGAAAACGGTGGAGCTGAGACGTGCTTGTCAACAGTCGTTTCTGACAACGATTTCACGCTGAAATCGTCTCCGAATGTAGCAGCACTTAGCAAATCATGCACCATACGGTAGCAGCGAAAAAAAAAGTTAAACCTGTGAGATTGTTTACTTCTCAGTAGTCACATCAAGATTAATTTCATCCTAATAACCTAGTAGTACTGTACTAACTGAGAACGGCATGTTGCCTCACCTGTGTTTGTGTTTGTGTTTGTGCCTCCTCAGATATCACTGACAAAGTCGTCGTGCAAGTTTGCGCTCAATGGGCTCAAGAACTGGATGAAGCCCGAGAAGGTATTTATTTGTGTTTCTACCTCTGCAACTCCAGCTTGCAGCAGACATGTTTATTTCTCCAGCTGCTGTCACTGTTTCGCTGCTGGTCTGGCGCTAAGCTTTTAGAATTCATTCGTGCTCAGATACCTGCGTCCATAACTACATTCCCGTCCTCCGCTCAAATCGTGCCGGAGCCCCTCGGTGTCGTGCTCATCATCTCAGCCTGGAACTACCCCTTCAGTAAGTTGATGATTCTAAGCTGCAAAAGATATTTTTTCTAAAAAATTGCCCGTCCGAGTCATCTCTGATTTTTTTCCTGCTAGTTCGTTAAAAAAACAATTGCAAAAGGTTTTGTGATAAGGTAGTTATTAAACAGTTCGTTGTTGCGTGATGGAGTTGGAGCCTAGAAGATCCTGTTATGAATTTCTTATGCTTGCGTGCCCCATGCTTGAGGGTGTGCTGTATTGATATTTCGTATCTTTCCTTTTCAACAAAGCAAGCTGTACGCAAACGCACTAGTTTCTTTCAGGCACGTCACTAGTCATAATTGGCCTCTAGTCAACATCTGAACATTCATTCAGAGCTCGTTTACAGCACAAATTCCACTAGAAGAAGCGATGCTTTGACCTTTTATAATTCATATATGCATGTTGTGAAGAAAATATCTTTGGCCTGATAGCCTTTTCCTTGATAATTCAAAAGATGGAAGGAAAAAAAATAGTACTCATTACTTGTACTTCTCCATTGTAGTACTCTCTATCGACCCAGTCATTGGAGCAATCGCCGCTGGAAATGCTGTTGTTCTGAAGCCATCAGAAATAGCACCAGCTACCTCGTCTTTGTTAGCAAACCTGCTACCCGAGTATGTTGATAACTCCTGTATTAAAGTTGTGGAGGGAGGCGTTCCAGAAACAACCGCACTCTTGGAACAGAGATGGGATAAGATCTTCTACACAGGTCAAGTTCTTAATACCTATGAATTTCATGGCTCAGTGGTTCTTTTAATTTCTTAGATTAGACGAAAGAATAAAAATCATCACGGACTCTAAAGGCTATGATACAAACACTGCCATTTTTACAAATAGTACATGCATTAGCCATCACACAGTTACGCAAATAGAAATTCTTTTAATATAATCCAAAAGTTCTTGATATTGAACTGTGCGTTGTTCTTGAGATTCCGACATGTATATGTTTTGATGAACTTTTCCAGGTAATGGAACTGTAGCACGCATAGTTATGGCAGCAGCCGCAAAGCATCTAACCCCGGTGGCTCTGGAGCTTGGTGGGAAATCCCCTGTTGTTGTGGATTCGAATGTTGATCTTCATGTAAATGCATCTCTGTGTAAACAATCATGTTCTTAAATAAAATCATCATTTTTTAGTTGTTACAGAACTTATATTTTCATTGTAGGTTGCTGTTAAGAGGATTGTTGTTGGTAAATGGGGATGCAACAATGGCCAAGCATGCATTGCTCCAGATTACATCATAACGACAAAATCATTTGCACCAGAGCTGGTATAGATAACCATGAGCATTATAGACAAAGAATCTCTTGCACAAAGCGAGAAACTAAACTTCCAATTTCTGCAATCGTTGGCAGGTGGCCTCTTTGAAAAGAGTTTTGGTAAGGTTCTATGGGGGAGGATCCTCTGCAATCAGCAGACTTGTCTCGTATTGTGAATTCGAAGCAATTCACGAGATTGCAAGATTTGATAGAAGAAAAAAGAGTTGCTGACAAGATTGTGTACGGCGGCGAGGCTGATGAGGAGCAATTGTAAGGCTTGTTAATCACACTTTTGCAGGTACAGATATACAGTAGTGAAAGTTCTTTGATTTATGTTAACATTTTTTTTTGTTGGGTCACAGAAAAATTGCTCCTACACTATTGTTAGATGTTCCACAAGATTCAGCAATTATGACGGGGGGAGATATTTGGGCCCTTGCTTCCTATTGTGACGGTCAGTAATATTTCTCTGCCTTCGTAGAACAACTGTAAATCTGCAGTAGTCTCTGCTTGGGCACCGGTGTTGCTCTGACTGATAATGTTGATGTCACCACTAGGACTCAAAAACCGGCTTCTGAAGGACTTAGAACTAAAAACCACGTGTACATAAACACAATAGGAATGCAGTTGAAGTTAAGCACTTAATTGTATGAGAGTACAACAGTGTCCCTTTGATATTATTTGAAAGTTGCGATTAAGCATAGTCTTAATTTAAAAGTTTTGGTTTCAAAATGTTAGCTTGAGGGGCAAAAAATTCATGATACATAAAAATTTCTGTGATGTTTTCATGTTGCAGTCGAAAAAACTCGTAAAACTTTGTTACCTGACCCTGTATCTGAACTGTGTTTTCAGGTCGAAAAGATTGAGGAGAGCTTCGACTTGATCAACGCCAAGCCTAAGCCACTCGCCGCCTACCTTTTCACCACCAGAACAAGAAGCTGCAAGGAGAGTTTGTGGCGAACGTCCCTGCAGGAGGGATGCTTGTAAACGACACCGCACTACATGTAAGTTCTGCCTCCCCGTAAACTCTCCCAAATGAAAATGAACACCTAGCTGGGAAAGCAAAACATATTATTTGCAGTGATGATCTAACTTTGCTCCCGTCCGGTCCTGCAATGCAACCCAGCTCACCAACCCGTACATGCCCTTCGGCGGCGTGGGCGACAGCGGGATGGGGTGCTACCACGGCAAGTTCGGCTTCGACTGCTTCAGCCACAAGAAGGGGGTCCTGATCCGTGGCTTTGGCGGCGAGGCGAATGCCAGGTACCCTCCCTACACGACGGAGAAGCAGAAGATCCTGAGAGGGCTCATCAAAGGCAGCTTCATCGCCCTCATCCTTGCCCTCCTGGGCTTCCCGAGGGAGAAGCATTAGATGCATGATGATCCTCTTGTCGGTTCAGTACAGCCTTTTGTTCGTGTTCGTCAGGTGCACATTATACACCATCATATGCTGCCAAATACTCCTAGAGGCAACAACTGCGCGCCGTGCTTGTGCACGGTTGTATAATGCATTTATATTGTCACATTGACATGTACGTCAGGGAGTTGTATAAATAAGTGTGATGTGTCTGTCAATTATTCAGTGTGCAGAATGGATACTTGCATAGGATGCGTGGCTGTGGTCTGAATCTCTGTCCTCTGATGGCGGTGGCGCATCGTACGTGTATGTACTGCTGTTAACTGGTCGATGAAACCGATGTGATAGGAATCAATGGAGTGGAGAGCACAAAACCAAATGCAAGAGCACATGGTGATCAGGCGGTCAGGTTTCTTGGTGGATTGAAAGAGTAAAGATAACCAGTGTACCATACCCGATGACTAGGCTGTAGGTTCATATCTGAAACATTATTTTTCTTGGCAGGAGGCAGCAGCAGCAATATAAGGGCCTGCGTAGATGAGCTAGAACTAATTACTGGTTGAGCTGAACACGATAATACTCTGACACGGGCGTTCGTCCTTATCCGCACTCCGCGCGCCCACACACCCGCCTCGCTTCTCCGCGGCTCGCTCCTGCCAGCGGTCCTTATCTGGACGTCGCACGCCCATGCACCCACCTCACGGCTGTCTTTCCCCGCGGCTCGCACTTGCCCGAGACGCACGTCCGACGGCGACCCACGGCTGCCCATTCCCCTGCGCCGAGCCGCGCGCCCCATCTCCTCCCCCACCCCCACCCCTACCAACACACGCACCGTCGTGTCCATCCCCCATGCCGTCGCTGCCTAGCCGGCCGACTCCGATGGAGTACGTGCTGTCGGCGGTGGCGAGGGTGCTGGAGCAGAGCAGCCGACGGCGTCGGGGGCGCCCTGGGAGATGGCTCTCCTCGTGGGGCCCCTCCGGACAGCAGCCCGACTCGGGCTCCCTGGTCGACTGAGGCTCATCGTTGCCACTCTAGCACCTCCCAGGGCGGCCTCCATCCGCTCCCTGTACTCCTCGCTGATATACCGTTGTTCCCCACCAAGTAGGCTGTGGCCTCGTAGGCGTATGCTGTGTTTCAATTGTTTCAGTCGTTTTAGATTTTTGTTTCAGTGTTGCATCTAGATGTTGCATATATTGCAATGACAAAATACGCATGTTGCAAACTTATGTTTCAAGTGTTTCAGGTGTTTCTAACGTATGTTACAAATGTTTCATCTGGATATTTCAAAAGCAGTTTTTAATGTTGCACATGTTGCAATGGCTATACCTGGGTTGCAAGAGCATATTTCAAGTGTTTTATCTGTTTTAGACTTATGATGCAAATGTTCATCTGGATGTTTCAAAAGTACACTGATGTTGCACATGGTGCAATGGCGCCAGTGGCTGGCGGACAGTGGCTTGCCGTAGGGCTTTGGCTCCTACGTCGCGCTTTCCTCACGCGACGCGCCTCAGCCTTTCCTTTCCTCTACCACCCTTCCCCTCCCCTCCCTTCCCTTCCCTCCATCTCGTCGTGGCAATTCGAGCTCGTCGGGGAAACCCTACATGACGAGCGCACGAACGTCGGGTAGGCACACTAACATGTGTGGGGCGGGTGGGAAGCACAGCAAGCGCAGCATCGTGCGCAGCAAGCGGGACAGGCGTGGGCGTCGGGACATGGGCTAGCGACCGGACATCCAGACACTAGCCACGCCGTATTAGTCAAGATTGGCTAGTTAGTTGGCTAACAACTAGGTAAAGATTGGCCTAAAAACTTAACCCACCTATTCAGTCCTTCTGTTTGGCTGCACTAGGTCCAATTTGTAAATGACGTCGTATTAGTTAAGGTTTAGCTAAAAATTTAACTCATCTATTAGCCCTCATGTTTAGTTGCACTAGGACTAGTTTAAGCTAACTTTTAGCTAGCTAACAATTAGCCCTTGTATCGTAACGGGCCCCAAGTCCACCTAGGTTGATTTTTATAGAAAATTTTCTTTTGAACTTTGCTATCAATACCTAAAATTTCATTTCATATAGACCAATAACACAAATCTTTTTAAATATATGTGTACTTTCGCAATTATGAAACTTCCCATTTAATATATAATTATTATATTATGTATTTACATATAGCGAAACAAAAAAGACATACACACGATGTGGTGTGTCAACCATCATCCGAATATTGTTTGTATCAGTGTTGCTCTCCGCATCTACCATGCGGTGAGACATGGATGATGGTAATAGTTTATGAGACGGTTCGATTTGAGTTTCACAGACAATGGCCCCGTTCGCTTGTCTTAAATCTGGTTTGTTCGGTTTGTTTTTTCAGCCGGAACAGTGTTTTTCTCTCACAACAATTCAGCCAGAACAGTGTTTTTCAGCCAGTTTCAGCCAAAGTTCAGACCAGCGAACGGGGCCAACGTGGCAACCCGGCGTGCACCTTGGTCTACTTGGGCGTAACTGTCAGATCCCAGCTGGGCCCAGCAGCAGCTGCGCCAGCTTGTTGGTCTGGGTCTGGCGGCCATCGGCGGCCCAGGCCCGTTAGCCAGGCTAGCGGGATCATGCCGCGACGAAGGAACTAACGCCATTTAGTTGCACTTTATTTTGTCAAAATTTTCAAGATTCTCCGTCACATCGAATCTTTGGACGCATGCATGAAGCATTAAATAAATAAAAAATAAAATTAATTACACAGTTTAGACGAAATCCACGAGACGCATCTTTTAAGCCTAATTAGACTATGATTGGACACTAATTGTCAAATAACAACGAAAACGTTACAGTGTCGTTTTGCAAAAAATTTCGCCATCCAAACTGGCCCTAAAAAAACACCGCACAGTGTACTACTGGAGAGAGAAAAGAAACTAAGGCCTTTTGTAGTGTGTTGCTTGAGTGATGCCTATAGAGGAAAGAGAGGATTGAGGCATCACTCGTCACACTGCTGAGAGATGATGGGCCTGTTCGCTTGAACACTTACGGTATTTTTTTCTCGTAATAAATCAACTTCAGCCAATTTATTAGTCGGGTTTAATACCAGCTTTAATTTCTACCGATGCAAGAAATCTGGGAGCGAAGCAAGTACATGCACCGGTGCTAACTCAATAGAAAAATAGGCGACAGCAGGCTCGGTAGTGTTCGATTGGACGCAGCCTAGTGAAGCAAGGAGACTAATTATTCTGGGCAACAGTACTTTATTTCACACGGGTCCCACATCAAGTAAAGTTGGCTCCGGTACCTGTCTTTTGGACACTGCAGCACTTCTGGATTCGATGCCAGTTAACTCGATATAGGACCTTTTTTTTCTTCCGGACACCACTATCACACTGTGGACAGCCTAATATGCTGTAGAGAAAAACGGAACAAAGCCCAACTTGCGCTTACGTGGCCTAAGGAAAGGAAAAAGGGCTTGAATAATTCTATTTCCCTTTTTATTGAAATTCCAATTTTCCTTTTCTAATCTAATGCAACGAAATTCTGCTACTAATATATTCAAAATATTTCCACTTTCTACAATTTGCGGCCTTGAGCCATGTACGCATGGTCCACTGGGAACCAATCGTTACGTAATGAGGCCTGGATGTTGCACCAGATCAAAGCTTATTGGTTTCCAACCCATGAGCTGCTACAACTTCTCTTGGGCTAAAACTTTAGGGGCATGGTGCATTGAAAAAAAGTCCATTTTACTTTCTATTGGGGTAATCTGATTTGAATCCTTGAATTTTAAAATCAGAGACATTACCCCTTAAACCCTCAAAACCATTCAAAGTACCTCACTAACCTGTTTCGAAGTGGTTTTGAACGCCGTTTTGTCCTTCTCTATTAAAAAATCTAGTAAATATTTGATAGGGTTATTAAACCACAAAGATTGCCTCTAAGCTTCTAAAAATTTAAAAAAGAATCAGATAGATTGAGATACAATGAATTCCAATAAAATTTTAGAGCTCATGAAAATATCTCTATATAAGCTTCCAGAAATTCGACTTAGCTCCAGAAAAATAGAAAATATCTAGAAAATTTCAAAATCATTCTATTTATTGTATTTCATTTTTTTCCTTTAGCTAGTTTCAAAGGTGGTTTCACCTCATATGTATTTCCTAGAAGTAATAAATTTCATTTGATCTCTAAAAGTTCATAGATAGTTCATTATAGATTAGAAAAATACAAAACAAGCAACAAAATGGTAGGTTAATTAAATATGGATGACAATGGGATGACACAATTTTATTTTCCTATCTAAGCTTATCACTAGCTTTTTCGTCTATGTCATATTTTGCTAAAAGAGACTCATTCTCAAGTTTTTGCTTTTCATTTTTAGCTCTTGTCTTTCTTATGATTTTAGTGTAGTCATTTAGCAGGACAACTAGATCATCATAGGAGAGTGATTCAAATTCTTCATCACTATCACTACCATTTTCATCACCACTACTCTCATCATCACTTTGTACCTTTCGATCACTCTTGGCCATAAGGCATAGGTGTGTAGAGGAAGATGGCGGCGGTGGCGGTGAAGATAGTGAAGACCCAATCACAAGAGCGGCCACCTTCTCCTTCTCATTATCACTTTCACCATCGGATGAGCCACTTGATGATTCAATGTCCGTGAGCCAATCACCAATAATATAAGCCTTGCCATTCTTCTTGTTGTGATATTCCTTCTTCTTGCTGTGATATTCCTTCTTCTTGCCATCCTTCTTCTTGTATGGCTTGTTTTTCTTCTTCTCATCATCATCATCACTTGAGTCATCTTTCTTGCCCTTGTACTTCTTCTTGTACTTGTCTTTCTTAGGCTTGGAGCATTGATGAGTGTTGACATTAGATATGGCAAACAGATAAATCCGCAAGCGCACGGATATCAATGTAGCTTTCACCCGGGAGTATTCCAAGGTATCGTATTTCCATGGGGAACGCGAAGTGAACTAGACTAAGAACTAAGTTTATCCAAGGAATAGCACAAGGGTAAAATAGTAGGTAGAGAGGATATATGTGGTTTCTTTGAACTAAGGCAAGACTAAGGAATACTATATCACGGTTGTTTACTTTGGGGCACAGCCCGCCTACCAACCAGGAAGGATAACTAGACAAGGTCTGCCACGAGCCCTACAATTTAATAGCTAGAGCTATCATGGTGGAATACAGAGGATGGACATGGCTATCACCACCTGCCACCTACCACAATCTATCCGGAGGTCTAGCCGTAAACACAGGCAAGCTATAGCCTAAGCACCACGCTTAATCTATAGACTCACTACTCTAATCATGTACACGATGAATTGAGACTAGAGCACTCTAACCAAGCGGTGAAACCAGTAAACACAATAATATAAATAAAACTTAAATAATGCAAAAGAGCAGAGTTACCACAGAGAAGATGCCGGACTTCACTCGAAGACAAGCTTCATCCGCCGAAGCACAACTGGAGAGGATGCCAACAAGCTCGGCCCTTCTCCAAGCTTCTCCTCACTCTCTCCCTATCTTCTACTTCTAAGTAGTAGAGCTATAGAGCTAGCCTAGCTACTACTCATCACTTGGAATGAGATGATGCTAATTACAAATGGCGCTTCACACCACTATTTATAGCTCTCTAAGGTCGGTTGCTGTAGGGAGGGTACTTATAGATGTCAAGTAAGGCAGTGGAGGTAACTTGGGCGTTGGGCGGCGTTGGATTGCACCGCCTTTCGATCATAGGGCCTTGGTTGGCTCCCAAAGGCGGTTACTAAGATAGCACATGTCGAAATTCAGATGGGAAGTCGGTTGGTGAAGCACCAAGTCTATGACAATGGGCCCATGGATCCATGGCCTCTCAATCTTGACCATTGATTGAACTGACATGGATCAACGCTTCCTATTGGCTGAGGAGGAGCTCCCACGGATCGTTGATGTGGCAAAGTGCCAAGGTGGCACAGGTGGGGGCCGAGCGGCACTTGCCTATGGGCCTAAGTGGCCCTACCACGTCCACTTGCTCATATGGTCCATGTTTGTCACCATTTTGGATTATTTTTGCCATATTTCCTGCATACAAATAATTCTGCAAGCACAAGTGGAACTACGTGAAATTTAAACATTATTCTTCACATGTGATGATGATTTTCCATGCTTTTGGGTGAAATGTTGATGGTCAAAATAGGTGTTAGTGACCGTCAATAATGAGCTAGATGACCAAGTTCTCCACAATTATAGCAATCCATTTCGGAGATGGGCTTCCTCTTGCTACTAGTGAAGAATTTCTTCTTCTTTTCATTAAACTTGACACCATTCTTGTTGAGCTTTTTGAGCATCTTAGTGGTTCTTCTCACCATGAGAGCAAGGCTTGCATCATCAATCTTATCATCACTTGAGCTATCATGATCAACTTTTGCTTTGCCCCTCTTCTCTTGGCTAGCCTTGAATGCCAAATCTTTCTTCTTGGTGGAAGAAGAACCATCTTGCGGAGTGATGTGCATGTACATCTCATGTGCATTGATCTTCTCCAATATTTGAGTTGGCATAGCGGTGGAAAGATTACCTTGATGAAGCACCGTCACAATATGCCCATACATGTCAATGGGGAGGACACTCAAGATCTTTCTCACAACATCGGATGGTTGCATTTGAGTGAGTCCAAGCCTATTGACCTCCTCTACAAGAACATTGAAGCGAGAATACATTTCATTAGCATATTCATTAGGAAGCATCTCAAATGAATTTAGATTTTTTATTACAAGGTGATAACGCTCCTCACGCTCACTCTTAGTTCCCTCATGGAGAGCACAAATGTCCGACCATAGTGCATGGGAATCTTTGTGGTTCCGCACACGGTTAAAGACATCCTTGCAAAGGCCTCTAAAGTGGGTGGTTTTGGCCTTTGCATTCCACTTCTCGTAATTTGCCACATCACCAACCGGGTTGGCGGGGTCCTTAGGTTTTGGGAATCCTTATGTGGTGGCTCTAAGCACTCCAACAACTATAGCCAATAGGTACGCCTCCATGTGAATTTTCCAATAAGAAAAATCATCACCTTCAAAGATGAGAGGGGTCCATCCCCGTGGGATATCTTGCTCTAGGCGATTAAGCTTAATTAAGGAGCACTCGGCTCTGATACCAATTGAAAGGATCAAGATGCCCAAGGGGAGCGGTGAATTGGGCTAATTCTAAATTTCTTATAATAATTAAGCCCTACGCTTAGCCCATTTCACCCCTAGTGCCTAAATGTGTTCTCTATTGTTCTACCGCACAAAAATTTTGCACCCTAGGTTCCAATCCTACTCTAGCATGGCAATTCTAAGAATGTAAAGACATGAAATGAATTACTTAAATGTAAATGCTCAGAGTAAAGAGAGGAATAGGAACGCGTCGATGTTTTTCCGATGTATCGGAGAGTCGCCACTCCCCACTAGTCCTCGTTGGAGCATCCGCGCAAGGGTGTAGCTCCCCCTCGATCCGCGCATGGACCGAGTGCTCTCTATGGGCTGATTCTTTGTCACTCCGATGCGGTGAATCACCCACAACCGCTCACACCATGACTTAGGGTCATCCACAAGCTCTGCCAGATGATCACCAAGCTTCCAATCACCACCGAGCCGTCTAGGTGATAGCGATCACCAAGAGTAACAAGCACGAACTCTCACTTGACTCAACCAAGCCTAATGAGAAGAGTGGATGCACACTTGCTACTCTCTATGCACTAATGAGGTCCTTAATCTTGGATTAGTAAATCTCAATCACCCCACTAGGCTCTTGCTCTCCCTTGTACTCCAAATGGTTTCCTCAGCTGAACAAATGGGCAAGAGCACCTAAATGCACAAGATGGAGGGGTATAAATAGCCCCAAGCCAATCAACTAGCCGTTACCCTCCAACTCAGCAAAGTCGGGGCCACCAGACAGCAACGTGGCGCACCGCCACCCCCTGTCTGGTGCCACCCCAACGGCTAGTTTTGAACTAGCCGTTACTGGGCTAGCACCACCACCCCAGTGGCGGTGACCAGCCCACAAACACCCCTCTCTGGATAAAAGTGGTGGTGGGGCTACCACCCTAGGGGCGGTGCCCTATCCGGTGCCCTTTCACCTCTAGGGATGCTCTCTGGAATATTATGGCGGTGGCACCGCCACCCCCATGGCGGTGCCCTGTCCGGTGCCATCCCGAGCACCCCAGCCTCTAGATAAAAGGGGCGGTGGCACTGTCACCCCCTAGGTGGTCCACTGCCACCTTCATCGTGGTGACCAGGGCAGTGCACACCGCCCTATCCGCTACCACTAGAGCTACAAACCTCTGATTTGATCGCCGTTTTGAATCACTTTCTAACTTTTGATGATCTTGGGCTTCCTCTGAGCTAACTAGCGCTAGATTTAACAAATGTGCACCACATTCTTCTCACTAGACATGCCTAGGTCAAGCTACCCATCCATGCCCCCCTTTATAGTATGGCCAAAGGAAAAAACAAAGTCCTAAAACTAATCTAAGTGTCCCTCCATGCCAAACGACACTTAGAACTAGTCCGTCCTTAACCTTATCGTCCATCCTTTGAAAACTGAAATGATTTCCATTGACAGGGGCATGAAAACCATAATTGCCCAATCAATCACCATTACCAGGACCTAACTTTAATTGCCTGTGCAAAACACACATTAGTCACAGTAATCTTGTGTGGTCATTAATCACCGAAACCCAACTAGAGGCCTAGATGCTTTCAATCTCCCCCTTTTTGGTGATTGATGACAACACAACCTCGAGTATGTGTATAAGAGAGATTTGAGGTTTTCAACCGCTTGGTTTGCATGAACTTGTTGCAATAAGATTACAAGGGTTAGAGCAATTCCATGCATACCAAGTCCACAACATGTACTCAATATATAAGAAATAAGCGTGAGTACAAGAAAGTAAATGCTCGTTTAACATCGGAGTATGGCGGAAGCATAGTAAATGAGCAACACAACTGAGACAAGATATATAAATATAGCGTGAAGTCAATACGTCTCACAAGTAATCACAAATGAAAGCACACATATAATATAATGCATAGTGGAAAAGTAAATATACATGCAACAAAATATGGGAGTAGCACACAAAGATATCAAATCCCTCTCACAAGCTCTACCCCTATCTCACATACTCACTCCCTCTGCCCCTTTGGCGTCAAGCACCAAAACCGAAGGGTCCTGAGGGTGGGTAGTCGTAGTAGCGCCAGGTGCCATGGTGCGTGGTGAAATCTCAAACTAGTCGTAGTCAACGTCTGAGTTAGAACTCTATATCTCTGGCTGACGAATGGGCGCTGTAGCTGCAACTGTCACTAGCACTATCACTAGAGCCTCTGAAGTAGCAGGTGGAGGAGGCTGACTCTCTAGGACTGGCTGCTGCTGCTGCGGGTCAGACGAGGCAACTGAGGAAGGAAGAGTGTCACCGGTGCCTGTCTGAGGTGGAGCTGTAGGTAACACATGAGCTAGAGTAGACGGTACTACATGTGAAGACACTCCTATGACCAGGCTATGTGTGGCGGAGACTGTCTAAGAAGTCTGAGCTACTATAGTCGCCATGATGACCGACTATGTCTGAGTAGCTGAACAGCTGGAGAGGAGAAGTCAAGGGTCATGGGGTGGATTGGAGACACCTGAGGAAAGCTCTAACCCTAAGGTACGCTGAATTGTATAGCTGGGGCTAGAGAGACCTGCTGAACTGGTGCTGGAGCTGCTATTTGGACTGGAGGTGGTGGAGGGGAGATACCCGTCTCCTGCAGAATGTATTCAAAGTAGTGAAAGTGACGCACCTCACTAGCAAGCATCCGGTCCTAGAAAGAATTCTACCAAGCCTGAATGTTCTGAAACAAGGTAAGCATCTATTGGCCTAGCAAATCTCAATCACCCCACTAGGCTATTGCTCTCCCTTGCACTCCAAAAGGTTTCCTTAGCTGAACAAATGGGCAAGAGAACCTAAATGCACGAGATGGAGGGTTATAAATAGCCCCAAGCCAAGGAACTAGCCATTACCCTCCATTTCGGCCAAAGTTGGGGTCACCAGAGACAGCAAGGTGGCGCATCGCCACCCCCTGTCCGTGCCACCAAGAAGCAACTAGTTTTGAACTAGCCACATCGGGCTGGTACCTCCACCCCTAGGGTGGTGGCACCACCACCCCAACGGAGGTGACCAGCCCCACAAACACCCCTCTCTAGATAAAAGTGGCGCTGGCACGCCACCCTAGGGCGGTGCCCTCTCACCTCTAGGGATGCTCTCTGGAATATTATGGCGGTGGCACCACCACCCCCATGGTGGTGCCCTATCCGGTGCCATCCCGAGCACCCCAACCTCTAGACAAAAGGGGCGGTGGCACCGCCACCCCCATGGTGGTGACCAGGGCGGTGCACACCGCCCTGTCCGCTGCCACCAGAGCTGCAAACCTCCGATTCGATCGCCATTTCGAATCACTTTCCAACTTCCGATGATCTTGGGCCTCCTCTAAGCTATCTAGCGCTGTATTTAACAAATGTGCATCACATTCTTCTCACTAGACACGCCTAGGTCAAGTTACCCATCCATGCCCCCCTTTATAGTATGGCCAAAGGAAAAAACAAAGTCCTAAAACTAATCTAAGTGTCCCTCCATGCCGAACGACACTTAGAACTAGTCCGTCCTTAACCTTATCGTCCATCCTTTGAAAACTGAAATGATTTCCATTGACAGGGGCATGAAAACCATAATCGCCCAATCAATCACCATTACCAGGACCTAACTTTAATTGTCTCTGCAAAACAGACGTTAGTCACAGTAATCTTGTGTGGTCATTAATCACCAAAACCCAACTAGAGGCCTAGTTGCTTTCACCCGGTCTGCCCGTTCCCTTGGCGCTTATTGCATGCCAGGGGTGTGACGTCCTAAAAAGGCTGGCATGTGGTGCTCGCATATTCAGTTTCCCTACAGCCAAAGAGGCCAATGCATGAGCCCCTTGTCATGTTTCATCACGCTCTGGGCATGACCTTTACCAAAGCAGGAAAGCGGTGCCCTAATAAAGCAGGGGAACAACATCCTGCCAAAGCTGACATTAGTGCACTCCACTTTCAAAAGTGCGATTGCGGTCCTATGATTTTAAGGGCCCTCTGCTGATCTCATCGCAACGGCTCCCTATTGACCATGTATAAAATCTTATAATATATAGGCACTAATTTTACTTGCAAAACGAAAGCAAATTCAATAACATATTTTTAATTTAACATGTCTAATAATTATCGAGGAACAATGTAGATTAAGCAATATATTTGTAGATGTATGATAATTATCGAGGAACAATATAGATTAAAAAGCAATATATTTGTTTTCTTTTCTCACCCATGACAAATGTTTCTTAGGCAACATTCTAAAATTCTAATACCTAAATTAGAAGAAAAATATGACTATATGGGTACAAAGTACTAGAAGTCCGGAATACTATACAAATAATTATTTTGGATTAAAATAAAAGGAAAAATACCTTGGGCACAAACAACTGATCGTTGATTGCAATTCAGTAAGAATCCAAGAATCAAGATGTCGCCATCGTGGAGCCCCGCCTTGTCGCGGTCCTCGTCTGCTGCGTGTCCATGTCTCTCAGTAGTCTAGCTCTTCACGGCGGCGCTGCTCGCCACGACTCACGCAGTGTAAGGCGTCGTCGCGAACTCATGATCGAGAGTGTGCTATGTGCAGCGTGACTCCTCGTCCTCTCTACCCGAAGGGTGTGGGAAAAGGAAACTAGGAAAGAAATGCCAATGTTGTCTTTTTTTTGGCCGTCTGGCCAGTTCTATGTCTCTTTTCTCATTAGTTTGCTAATGCCTAATAGACTATAGGACCTAGGGGTTTGTATACCTTGGCTTGGCCCCCTCCTCTGCTTGGGCCCTCGATCATCGCACCTCATGCCCTACCCCTAGGGCCGGCACTGGTCAGGTGTCAGGCAATCGCCCCATAGCAAGTGCTTGCTGGAAGATTCGAGGTGTTCCCTAGGTGTGTAGATCTCTCCTATGAAATCATTGTCGACATCGCGGTGGACCACACTATGATGAACCTTCGTCCGTCTGAACCCTTTCATGAGATGGCCTGAGCGAGAGGCTCCGAGTCCTGTCCGTCGAGCCACATTTTGTTTGGTCAGAACCCCCGAGCAATGAGAAGTGGAGTGGGCCTAAGCGAGGAGCTCTGGCCCTCGTCCACCGAACCACATTCGGTCAGTTGGAGCCCCTGAGGGATGGGGAGTCGAGTGGGCCCAAGCAAGGAGCTCTAGCCACCCATCCACCTAAGCACATTCGTTCAGCCTGAGGTCAAGAGCAATCCGTGTCTTGGGGTAGTTTGGGCCCTGAGAGCTTCAATCGGTGTCCAGCAGGGGTGCGCGAATGAACGCACTGGTTATAGCCCCGAGCCCAAGATTGATTAGTAGAATCAGCCATGGGGCTACTTGTTGATTGCCAAATTATCCAAAAAGCATAATGGACTCTGCCATCATGTTTCTATCGTTGAGACGATCAAAAAGCATACTTGGATCATCTCATTTGGATCCAAGACGTAGAAAATAGCTTTTGGAGGGGCTGACCTAGACAAAACCGGCCTAGCCGGTTCCCAAAACCAGCCAGGCTAGATTTTTTGACTTCCTCAAATGGAAGAACGGATTGCACCATTGCATTCCTCTCGTTGAGTTGATTGAAAAACATATAAGGATCACCTCGTTTGGGGTCCGGATGAATTATGATTTTTGAAAGGTTTTCTGCACTAGACCCGCAAAAATCGGTCAGGCTAGTTCTAGAACCAGCCAGGCCGGTATTGACAGGCCTAGATCTGATCTACTTCATGTTTTGACGTGTTTTGAAAAGGTTTTCGACCCCTGGTAGGATAAGACCACCCCTCCTTATAAGTATAAAGGCCATAAGCCCACAACCGATTGAGGTGCCCAACACACACAATTGACCCAAAACCAATCTACCACACCTCTCTTTTACCCTCTTTCCCGTCTACTTCTTCTCCCCCTTCTTCGTCGCTTGTTGCATGTTTGGTGGATTGATGACGGTGAAAGTCTAGAGCGGCTTGGTGGCTAGGGCAGCCCATAGCACCATGATGTTCCTGACGGATCCTCCCCAGGCATGTGTGGTTTTGGGTTTCAAGAGACCTCATTGGTGTGTCTTGCGTGTCGCCTCTGACGAGGCTCCTCCAAATGATGTTACATATTTTGGGACAGAGTAGTTGTTTTCATGCCTCTCATCTCGTAAGAAACTCTATGGCCATGGTACGGCTGAGTTTCACTAGCAAAGCGCTTTTTTTGTTTTGTTTCCTTTAATTTAGCTCAAAAACTCTATATCAATAGAGTTGACACTATTTTGCTAAACTAAAACAGCTTCTCTGATTGGTTAAAAGGATGAAAGAAATGACCATTATAGCCTTCTTTTATTTTTTTCTCTCTTTTATTTTCCTCCTCTCCTCTTACTTCCCATAAAATAAACTTTGTTTATAAGTCTAAATACATAAGGTCACCAATAGGAGGCGAAGAAAGCCATTGACGCAGCTCCAATGTGCGACAAGCGAAGACGATGTGTTCTTTCTTGTCATCACAACACTGCAACTAGAAAAGCAAGGCACCAAAAAAGAGTAGCTACCACTTCGCTAAGGGGCTGTTTGGATCCCTTCATTTTAGAAAAATTGGAATCTACTAAATCGATTAGGCTATTCGGCTTAGAATTTGAGATTCCACAACTTTTCAAAGTTCACATACAAGCTTATCTCAAATTCGAGTGGGAGATGGAAATTGATTTTGTATAGATCACGATGCTATGTTTCTACTCTCGAACTTATAGCACGCTCTTCAACTCACTTCTCTATAGTAGAAATGAAACATATAAGTATCTCTCTTGCATG
Source organism: Miscanthus lutarioriparius (assembly GCA_904845875.1). Classification (NCBI taxonomy): domain Eukaryota; kingdom Viridiplantae; phylum Streptophyta; class Magnoliopsida; order Poales; family Poaceae; genus Miscanthus; species Miscanthus lutarioriparius. Next base: position 101,382,230 of record CAJGYO010000010.1, on the reverse strand, counting down.
GCTAGCAATAGTATACAAATATATTCCATATACAACCATATTAGCTTAATTAATATGTGCCTCAATTATAATTTATTAGAATTGATTCAATTCCAAGGATTCAAACAGGGCCTAAAAATAATAAACAACCAGAAAATACTATAAAATAAAATAATTAAAAAGCTAAGCACACATGTATAGTGTGCTCATAATATATATATAGCTATTGGGAGCCCTAAGCTCCCAATATATATATAGGTATGATATTGGGAGCTTAGGGCTCCCAATAGCTATAGGAAGCCCTAGCCCAAACCCCTACTTGTCCAACCAAATCAAGAAGCCAGCCGGACCAGCCATCCAACCGGACCACCCACCCAGCCCGCTGGCCCACTACCGGCCCACTCGACCCACCAGGCCCCACCCCACCTTCCCAGTCCCTATATAACCGCCCAAACCCTAATCCCCACCCATCCACACCTGGCCGCCACCTCCTGCCCCGCGTCGACCCCTGCCCGAGCGCGCTCCGCTGGCCTAGAGTGCCACGGTCGCCCCCCTAGAGCGCGCACCACCGTGCCTTGGAGCACCGACGGCTGGTGTGCGATGAGGTCGTCATGCCCGGGCACTACAACAGCGACACCGACGGTGCCCTGTAGCTCGTGGAAGCGCGCGGGGATGGCTCCAACTCATGAAGACAGCGGCACGCGGCGGACTAGGAGCGCCGGCGCCGGATCTGGCAGCGAGGTCGCCGGGGCACCTCCGTGCTCACCCAGGCATGCAGCCTCCTCCCTCTCGGCGCCGCACACGGCGGCCCTTGGAGGCGACGCGGACGACCTACTAGAGCCACCTGCCTGCCTCGCGCCCCACGTCCCCTGGATCGAGGCCCCCCGTCACTGGAGCGTCGCGGCCACCCTCTTGGAGCACGCGCCGCCGGATCTGCCAACGAGGAGCGGCGGCGCCCTGGGTCGCCTCTCCACGACGACGAGCAGCGAGGCCACCAGGGCACCTCCTTGCTCTCCCCGGGCGGCGTCTACTTCCCCTTCCTATCCCCATCGGTGACGCATCCAGCATCTTGGCCACCGCACGCCTGTGGCGAGTGCGCGACGAGGCTCGGGGGACCGAGACGGCGATGGCGCCTCGAGCTCATGCGCCACTCACCGATCGCGCGCTACACGGATGGCAACGGCAACGCGCGCGGCGACAAGGAGCGTAGCGACAGATCTTGTGAAGGAGACGGCGATGGCGGCGCGGCGGTGGGCAGTGTGAGCTCGCGGCCGCGTTGATGATGATGGGCGCAACGAGGACGACTAGGAGCTCAGCCGCGTGGACGATGACAGGATCCAAGCGGGTGAGGAGCAGCCAGCGCCATTGGATCTAGTGACGGGGAGCGGTGGTGCCCTAGCTCCTCTCCACGCGGACGAAGCAAATGAGGCCACGGTGGTCCGCCACGATGAACGACGCAGCGCCATGGCAGCCACGTGGACTGCTATTGCGTTGTGGTGGTCGTGGCCGACGGCGCTCAAGTCGCGCATGCACCGCTGCTACTGGCGGCCTAGGTGACTTCGGGACAGGGGCACCGTGGCCAGGCAAAGATCATCGAAATCTAGGTTTTTTGCTTGCAAGCATAGGTTTCTATGCTTAGTTGCATAACTTTCCACACAAGTTGAATTCATCTTCATTGTTTTGTTTGTTGATTATGTGTTCCTATACTTGAGTGTATAAGTTTCTATACATGGCTAAACTGTAACTTGGTATACATTGTTGGTATACTATACATTTCTTGATGCATAATTCTATACAATGTTTGAAGCAGTTTCTATGTGGTTTTTATGCGGTAACAAAATTAATTTTTATTCATCGAACTACTAATTTCTATGCAATGTCGGCGCCAAAAACATTTATGTGCATCTTGACTATTGATTTTATGAATCTGATCGTCCATCACGTGCTATTTTTCAAATTTCAAATTTTGGAGACGATAAGATCGTCTCCATATTTTACGCGTGCGGTCTCCATATTCTATGCATTGTCCTCATGTTAATTATACATTCACATATGGGGAAACATGATGTTAGTGGAGGCAATCACTGTTGTGTCAAGTGGAATGTCCATCTCGTGGAGAGGTTTTTACGCGGTAGCAAAATTAATTATTATTTATTCAACCACTAATTTCTATGCAACGTCGGCACCAAAAAAACACTTCTGCACATCTTGACCAGTGATTCTATGCATCCAATCGTCCTCCCCTTCATTTTTTTTTCAAATTTCAAATTTTGGAGAAGACGAGATCGTCTCCATGTTTTTACGCTTACAGTCCCCATGTTCTATGCATTGTTCCCATGATAATTATACCCCCATAGTGGGAAGCATGATGTTGGTGGAGACAATCATGGTTGTGTCAGGTGGAATGTCCATCTCGCGGAGAAGATTTTAGGCGGTAATAAAATTAATTTTTTATTTGTCCAACCACTAATTGCAATGTAATGTCGGCGCCAAAAACTTTTCTGCGCATCTTGACCATTGACTTCTATGCATCCAATCCGCCATCACGTGCCATGATTCAAATTTCAAATTTTTTGAGAAGACGAGATCGTCTCCATGTTTCACGCTTGCGGTCTCCATGTTCTATGCATTGTTCCCATTTCCACAGTGCGAAGCATGGTTTTGGTGGAGGCAATTATGGTTGTGTCAGGTGGAATGTCTATCTCGCGGAGAGGTTTTTAGGTAGTAATTAATTTTTACATCTTACTGTTTATTCTATGCATCCAATCATGATCCAAATTTCAAATTTTGAAGAAGACGAGATCATCTCCATGTTTTATGCTTTCGGTCTCCATGCTTTATGCATTGTTCCCATGTTAATTATACACACCCCATACGTGCCATGATTCAAATTTCAAGTTTTGGAGAAGATGAGATCGTCTCCATGTTTTACGCTTTGCGGTCTCCATATTTTATACATTGTTCCCATATTAATTATACACCCCCATAGTGGAACGCATGATGTTGGTGGAGGCAATCACGGTTGTGTCAGGTGAAATGTCCATCTCGTGGAGACATTTTTATGTTGTAACAAAATTAATTTTTATTCATCCAAGTACTAATTCCTATGCAACGTCGACACAAAAAACTTTTTTGCGCATCTTCCATTGTTTCTATGCATCCAATCGGCCATCACGTGCCAGATTCAAATTTTAAATTTATGAATTTTAAAATTTTTCAAAAACATATTCACAATGAATCTTGAATCGTGCACAAAAATATCAGGAGTTCAATGGTGGAAACCGTTTTTGAATGGGATGCTTCGTTAAGGAACTATAATGAAAAAACCAAAGAGATTAGATTGGATGCGTGCATATATGCATGGGTCAGCTTTGTCAGGTTGTGTCAGGGGGAACGTATAGCTCACGGATAGGTTTTTATGCGGCAACGAATTAATTTTCATTCATCGAACGACTATATATATAATCAATAATATGGGATGATTGCTAACCACGCTTTCCACGCGGTTGACACCAGTGTGGCCATTGCCATTTATCAATCGGTGAAACTGGCTCTCAGCTGCTAATGTGGTCTTAACATTCGTCCTGAATGACCCTGCGCAGATGTCTAGCTACGTTTGTCACGGACATGGGCTGGCCCATCTGTAGGCAGTTCAATAGATGGAAGTTATCTTGGGCCCCGATGAAGTATTTTACAACGGATTGGTCGTTTTCTTCTGCATGCATATTATGGCGAACAAAAGCCGTGGGGTGGAGTACGACCGCACAAGCAGCAAGTTTACAAAATATTGTGTAACTGTATGGAAAAACACAGGGTTGAGTGCGTTTAAAAATATTTTTTCATTCTGCTCACATGAGTTGTTTTGTTCGACGGCGACGGCCAGCCGTACCTGCATCCCTTTCGTTTGCACTGCAGTGAGCACGCCGTATGTATGGCCATATCCATTTGGTTTCAGGGGGTGATTGGTTCGAGCGACTAATTTAGTCGACTGTCACATCGGATGGTTAACACTAATTTAGATTATTAAATATAGACTAATTATAAAACTAAATGCATAGGTGAGACTAATTTTTGCGAGACGAATCTACTAAGCCTAATGCGGTGCTATAGTAAACATGTGATAATGATGTATTATTTAGGTTTAATAGATTCGTCTCGCAAATTAGTCTCCATCTGTGCTATTAGTTTTATAATTAGCTTATTTTTAGTCCTAATTAGCATCCGAACGTCCGATGCAATAGAGACTAAACTTTAGTCTCTGGATCCAAACACCCCTGCTTGATTCAAAACATGTAGGAACTATCATAAAGGATGAAGTGTTCGAGTAGCAAAGATTGGATTCATTTAAATATAATTAGGCTTATTGCAAGTAATTTTGCTTTGATCGAGGCATTTTTTGATGAACTAGCAAATGTATCATGCGCTGCAATTGAAAGTATATCTTATTATAATGATTGTGTCATTTGTTCTAATACATCTTAGAATTGGACTCATATTTGTACCGTAGATAGAAGCAAGCTCCTCCGACACTAGTACAAAGAACTTTTCGTAGGCAAGCGAAATAGATTTCCCGAGGCAGGCAACGGGTCCGCCGGCCTTGAAAGGTCTGCATTAATCAAAATAACACCGCCTGCATTAATCAAAATAATAGAGACGGGCACAAATACCCGCCTGCGTAAATAACTTCACGAATTAAAAAAAAGCCCACCGAGCTTGAAGTCCTGCCGCGCCGCGGCTCTGCCGTCGTCGTCGAGCCGCCACCCACCCTTGCGCCGCCGAGATCGCGCCACCGCCGAGCCCATCGCATCAGACTGCTTGCGCCAAGGTGTCCTAGTCGACAGATCCGGCCTCCCGAAGCGCCAGCCGTCGCCGGTCCACGCGCCCGAGCCGGATGGACACAGTCACAACCGATTCCACGCGCCTGCAGCTGGATCTGCTCACTCGCAGCCGGATCGACTCGCCCGCAGCTGGATCCACGCCAGCGCTGCCTCCGGTGGCCGGATCCGCTGGCTCGTAGCCGGATCCACGCTCGCGCCGCCTTAGGAGGCCGGATTTGCCGCCGCTCGTGCTCGGGGGAGACGGAGAGGCGTCGCTCGCGCTCGGGGGAGAAGGGGAGGCACTGCTGCAAGGGGGAGAGGGAGGGGCACCGCGCCCTGCGTACTGGCCCGCCATGTGTGGCTGCGAGGCCGTCCCCACCATCGCGAGGAAGTCCAGTCATGCGCTGCCGCGTGGGCGAGAGGGAGGGGGCGCGGTCGCGTGGGGGAGAGGGAGGGGCGCGGTAGCGTGCGCCACCACGTGGGGCAGAGGGAGAGATGCGCCAGCGCGGTCGCGTGAGGGAGAGGGGCGTGGGGGAGAGAGTGCTGAGAGAGAGGGGGGCTGTGGAAACCCTAAGTGCTTATATTTATATAAGCCCGGTAGAAAGTTGGATATGGGCTTTGGCCGGGCCTCAGCCACATTAAAACATGCAGGCCTTTTAGGAGGTCCGCCTCCAAAAATAGTATCTTTTTGGAGACAGATGCCTTAAAAGTTAAGGTCCGTCTCTGTAAATCGATTTTAGGAAACGGTCATTTTTAGACCATCTCCGTAAATCGATTTTTTAGACTGCCTCCGTAGATCTAGCACCTGAGTACAATTAGATCAAGTGGTGTGGAAAGGAAGAAAGAAAAACCTTTGCAAAATGTTTTGAAAATGCGAATTCACTGTTGTTGATGGCCTTGCGGGACAAAACTTGGGAGTTAGCCCTTTTAAAAAGGTTTTGACAATGGGCTATTATTTGGTGGCATTTCTGCCTCACCGGAATTCTCCCATGACTCTAAGGAGTAGGCACCAGAGAATAGCCCTAGACTACGAGTACATCACTGCTAATTTAAATTTACATAGCACAGAGGCACCGGATTTCTACGGTGCTCCTAGGGGTTGAGAACCGAAGAAAAGGTGGCCTAGGAAGTGCACTACAACACATATAACACGCTCTGGAGGAGCACCAAATATGTCTGCTGTTGGGCACCGAAGAAGTCCAAAGGTGGTGAAAACCTTCTGCAGAAGGTCTGAGGGGCCACCAGAATTGTCCGGTGGTTGCCCTGAGGGTTTCTGTAGAGAGTCTCCAGGATCATCGGATTTGTCCCATGACAACCTTAGAAGGTGCACTAGAGTAAAGACAGTGCCAACGACAGTAATCATTTATAGTTGTTGGGGCTTTCTTCGGCGAGGGCTAGCTCTCCGGTGACCACCGGTTCTTTCTGGTGGTCACGTAGAACCTAGAAAAAGGAGGCAATGACTAGTTTTGGCTTGTGCTCTATATATTGAGGGGGTGGCTGGGCATGAGAGATGTCCTGGACCCCTATGCTGATGTGCTAACATGTTAGAGCCCAAGAAACATGTACCCTCCACTCACATATGCATAGTTGAGGTCACATTCGATGAGATTAGATTGAGAGTGATAGCATCTAGTGCCACTAGTGGTTGGTTAGCAAGCTTGAGGGTTTGTTATTCTTGGAGGTTGCCACATCCTAGATGGTTTAACGATTGATAAGTATCTCATAAACCCTCTACTAAAGACCTTTACAACAAAATTAACCCTTGACCGATTCTACTAGTCGGCGAGGGGCTCGAGAACCACAACCGAGGGTGTGCTCACACGCCCCTGCTAAATACCGTGCAAATAGGCCTAGACATTCAGTTAATTCGGTGAAATCGGTTCGGTTAAATTGATTATCAAGAATTTCGTTTTGGAAAAGTGTTAACCAAAATTGTTGTAAAAAAAGTTACTGACCAAAATCTGTTTCGGTTAAATCGGTTTAGTTAATCGGTTAACCATAATACACATTATCCTTGTATAGGAGATAATGCAACAACATAATTATATTGGAAAGCACCTAACAAGAAATGGAACGTGCAATAAAACAAAAGGAAAATCAACAAATAATGCTTTTAACAAATAATGTCTCACATAGAAAATTAGAAATACATTTCAATATGCAAATGGGCACAATTTTAGTGTTTAGTATAATAATAAGTTAGAAAGAATTTCGGTTAATCATTTAATTCGGTGAATGCCAGCTCAAAATCGAATAAATTTTGGTTACCGAATAGCGCCAAAGTCTTAACCGAATAGATCACAGAAAAAAAAAATGGTTAACTGACTTTTTCAGCTAAATCAGTTCGGTTAATCGGTTTCGATGAATTGTTTCCCACCCCTACGCACAAAGTCCTTAAATGCTTAAGTGATCGGTGGGCCACCTTCGCTTTAGGGCTCTAGCACACCAAACAGGGGCTCTTGGGACAAGGTCTAGAGACCTTGGCTGGACCCGACAAAGATCCCATTTGCTCGAGGGGCTTGGTACCGGCGAACATGGCTCGGCAAGAGGGATCCAGACCCTCGCTTTCGGGTCACCTCCGAGATGATCTAAATAGAAGATATATAGACCCGAGGGTTACTTTGAATCCCTCAATAGGTGCACGCTTGCCTACTTTGGTAAGGGTCACACCCAAGGCTTGATGAAACATGACAAGGGGCACGTGTCTTTGGTCTCATCGCCCACGGAAGTCCCATATGCGCGGGCCACTCGTTAGCCTCCATGGAGCCCCAGAATCCTTGCATGCCACGGATGCCAAGGGGCGGTCGAATCGGGATGGGCGGATCAAAGTTCCTCCACCGGATCATCCGCCCTACCGCTTGCAAAATCTGAAACTAGCATTGTCTAGCGGGGTCAGCCGGCCATAACCGATTTAAGTGGAGTGAGGAGATGCCACCCCAGCAGCTCAAGACTAGGACGGGACCCAAAATAGCCTTGGCGGTCAAGACGTCTGCCTCCCTTAGCAGCCAAGAAGAGCCGAGAACCACTTTTGTACCGCCCCTTGCCCTCTGGAGATACAAGGCAGGGCAAGGGGACCCGATAGAGGGGGCTCGAACCTCATATCAAGTCAAGCAGACACTAGATAAAACAGGCTCTTCGCTCTCGTACCCGATATTGAAAAAACTCTTCCTTGACCATTCTAACACGATTGTGCCTAGCTCCATAGGAGACTTGTGAGGCGCTCATGTGCTCCTCCCAAATGGGAGGAAGGCAAATAACAACTCAAGTAGAAGCGATGCATGGAGAGTGTCAAGTTGATTAGCCGTGTTGAGTGTAGTGCTCATGTTGGAGCCTACATTGTGGGTTAGTCCGAGTTTGTGGGCTTGGAAAGTTAGTGAGAGGACCGACAATCCTTGAACTCGCCTCAATATGGAGTAGGTGATTGGCAAGACACTAAACCTCGGAAGAAAAATCATGTCAACCTTTGTCTCCCATTGGTTTGCATTCCCCCTACACTAGCGCTTTACTTGTTTTATCTTGTGCTTGTGTTGTTAGGACTTTTGTGCTAGTGTAGCTTGTAGCTAGTGTTTACCTTTTACTCACTAGTGTGTGTAGGAGCTCCCGTGTGCCTGCTTGCGTTCTAGCTAGTTGCTCAGGTCTTTGACCATGCATACTAGATTTGTGTAGGCAAATTCTCACAAGCTCGACATCCTAGTTGCTCTCTTGTTTACTATCTTTGTAGAGTGCCTATGAACTTAGTTAGAGGTGTGTATTCATGGCTAGACATATAGTTTAATTCCATTGTTAATATAATTTGGCTAGCTTTCACGAGTGAGCTTTAAAAATGACTATTCACCCTTTGTTATGGATGAAAACGGTACGGATATTTATTCGACCGTCCGTTCGACCGAACAAATATGAACATTTATCTGGATAGTTACTCGGATATCCGTTTTTTTTTTCAGATACGGATACTAAAATGGATATCTTAGGCGGATATCAAATACGGATGTAATATCATCGATATCCGGCGGATATCGGATAATCCGGATAAGTATCGGATATATCCGGATATTTAAAAACGGATATTATCCGGATATTTATTCAAAATTTAAAAATCACAAATTTGAACCATCCAAACTATCTCAAATGGAAAGTTGATCAAAACAACAATTGTAGATCTTGATGAGTTGAACAAACTTGGTATTCAAAACTTTTCAATTTGAAGTCATTTAGAGTTCATAATACTAGAGTCAAAGTGTTGTTTTTTCATTTGACCAAATTTGACTTGGTCAAACTTGCTCAAAGGAGACACTAAATGACCTCAGATGAAAAAACTCTGAATACCAAGTTTGATCATCTCAGCAAGATCTATAATTGTTACATAGCTCATTTTCCCATTTGAGAAAGTTTTATCAAACACTAATCATAAATTCTTGAATCTCATAGACTTTCTGAAACTATGTCACACACTTGTGAAATTTGAACTATATTTTATTCAAACTTTCTCAAATGAAAAAATGGCCTATATAAGGATTGTATATCTTGATGAGATGAACAAATTTGGTATTCAAAACTTTTCAATTTGAGACAATCTACGGTTCCGAAAACTAGTTTGTAAACGTTAAAATTTAAAAATCACAAATTTGAACCGTCCAAACTATCTCAAATGGAAAGTTGACCAAAACAAAAATTGTAGATCTTGATGAGTTTAACAAACTTGGTATTCAAAACTTTTCAATTTGAAGTCATTTAGAGTTCATAATACTAGAGTCAAAGTGTTGTTTTTTCATTTGACCAAATTTGACTTGGTCAAACTTGCTCAAATGAGACACTAAATGACCTCAGATGAAAAAACTCTGAATACCAAGTTTGATCATCTCAGCAATATATACAATTGTTACATAGCTCATTTTCCCATTTGAGAAAGTTTTATCAAACACTAGTCACAAATTCTTGAATCTCATATAGACTTTCTGAAACTATGTCACACACTTGTGAAATTTGAACTACATTTTGTTCAAACTTTCTCAAATGAAAAAATAGCCTATATAAGGATTGTAGATCTTGATGAGCTGAACAAACTTGGTATTCAAAACTTTTTAATTTAAGACAATCTAGGGTTTCGAAAACTAGTTTGTAAGCATCGAAATTTAAAAATCACAAATTTGAACCGTCCAAACTATCTCAAATGGAAACTTGACCAAAACAAGAATTGTAGATCTTGATGAGTTGAACAAACTTGGTATTCAAAACTTTTCAATTTGAAGTCATTTAGAGTTCATAATACTAGAGTCAAAGTGTTGTTTTTTCATTTGACCAAATTTGACTTGGTCAAACTTGCTCAAATGAGACACTAAATGACCTCAGATGAAAAAACTCTGAATACCAAGTTTGATCATCTCAGCAAGATATACAATTGTTACATAGCTCATTTTCCCATTTGAGAAAGTTTTATCAAACACTAGTCACAAATTCTTAAATCTCATACAGGACTTTCTAAAACTATGTCACACACTTGTGAAATTTGAACTACATTTTGTTCAAACTTTCTCAAAATGAAAAAATGGCCTATATAAGGATTGTAGATCTTGAATCCATGACCATGACTCCATGAGACCCATGAAGCAATGTGCTTGGCTATTTCTACTCATGCCACGAAGATTGGTGCTTATATGATGTTTGATGTATGATGTATCCATATCTTTATCTTATTTGTTGCTTTACTTTTTAGTCTTTTGGCTTAATCTAGATGGATTATGGACTCATAGAGTGGTGTAATGGTTTATGCATACGTATGATATATATATATATCTTGCTTTTACTCGATATCCGAATAGATATTTGTATCCGACCTTCTCCTAATCCGATTCATACCGTATTCGATACTCATTATTCGTATCCAGAATCGAGTCAATCCGTATTCGTATATGTATCCCGAACGTTATCCATGCCCGAATCCGAATCCGAACAGAAATATAAAAACAAATATAATATGAGTGATATCCGTTCGTATCCTATCCGTTTTCATCCCTACCCTTTGTCTAATTGGCCATCTCGATCCTTCAAGATACCATAAATCAATCTCACTGCGGTCAAATATATTGTCCACCAAAACGTTAAAATGCCCTGGCCCTTGGCACCCTGCTCAACGCGTCCACTACCTCTAGCTCCGCATGCCGTGACACGACGAGCCAAAGAAGAGGAGGCGCGACGTAGACTCATGGTGTTGAGGAGGGACGAGTTGGCCCCTGAACTTTTGGGATGACTTGAATTCAAATCTGAAGGAAATGTTTTTCTGGAAATGACTCTGTCCCCGTCTTAGAAGACTTGAATTCAAATCTGAAGGAAATGTTTTTCTCTGAAAATGACTCTGTCCTGGTCTTAGAACCAAACAGGGGATGCAGTGGAATATTGTTCCGCCTTCAAACCAAAATGATAAGAAAGCTTGTTCGAGTTACACTAAAGCCAAGTAACATGTGGTCAGATATCTTGCCTACAAAATGTGTTCACGCAATTTTTTCTTGACTCGGATTAGTCAATTCATCATGTCTCATATCACACATCAACTAGGAAAGGTTTTTTTTTTTTTTGGAAAGGGAGGTTCTCTGTTTCTGGCAAGTATACCCTTCTTCCAAAGTCCGAAACCAAACCTCTTTTCGGCTCGAAGCCACGGATATATATCCTCCTCCGTACTCTGATGCTTCAGCATTACAAACTTAAAAGTGATCATGCATGTACTCATACTCAAAATACACCCATACTGTACTTTCGATTTGGTGTATGCATTTAAACTCCTAATGGTGTACATACTACAGACTGATGTGACCACGTATACTACATTGGTGGATGGACATTACTCCCTAATATAATAAGAGCGTGTATGCACAAATACTACAACCATCGTGTACATATATATACGGACACATACTCTCTCTGTATATGTGTGTGCACACATACTCCTTGTGTTAGTATACAAGCATACGCGCATTGCAAGTATTCTCTATCCAAATTGAGGGTTTTTTTTTTGAAACAGAAAATTGAGTTGTTGTTTATAGAATTCTTTATGGTTTATAGTGCAGTGACATGAGATTTTTTTTAGCAGGAACAACACTACAACTGAGCACATTAAATGCATCTACTTTATCTTTTGTCTTTTACATCTCATCTCAAATTTATTTTAATATCCATGGAATCTGTACTATTTAGGAGCTATACTATTTAGAATCTTTTGTGTACGCACCATCAATTTGTTCAGTTTATGTGCTTTTGAGTCGGAATATCATGCCTGGTAGGGATTATGGTAAGGTTTCCCCTCGAACTCCCTTGCTAGAGCTATGTGATGTTTTGGCCACTTCCACTCCTCATGCATGTTTGCGTGCTTTCTTGTGATTCTGATTTTAGTTTGATTGGTCAAAATTGCAACTTGTGTTGCTCCAAGCATATAAGCAATTTATTGGAGCCGTTGTGGAGTTGTTGAGTATTTCGCGGGGATGACACGAACTATGTTGATGTCGAAAAAGCCCTTTCCAAAAGGTGACAAAGAAATATGCCATGCTTTTCTCTCTTTTCAAGGCTCAAAAACTTGGTAATTCTTTTGCTTTTGTGCTCTTAAATGGGGTTCAATTCTATGCATTGCAATTTGGGAGCTCTTAAAGCATTGGAATTTTAAAATGAAAAGCTCACTCACACAACGCTAGCGTAAATTATTGAGGTCTAGATGATAGATGGCTATAATCTCCCAGGCAAATAGACCGGTTGCATCAAAAAAATGTGTATACAGTCCCTTTGTGCTGTGTTACATCATTTTTCTGCATGATTTTCTGTATCCTGTGGATGCTGTAAGTTTAAGTTCTTTCTAATGGGTTTGTAAACTTACATGGTTTATATCTCAGCAGGAATGAGTTGGAGAGCCTTGTCGGCTACACTGCACAAGATTCAGTTTTGAAAAAGCTAGCTCAGTTAGATCAGAAGCTCGGTTCCCTTCAACGACCAAATGCACATGAATCTGTACACTGAATAGTGGATGATGTAGATGAAAATGATATAAGTGAATTTGGAGTTGCTTTTTTAGAGAACACAACATGACAAACTTGAGATTACAGCATACTGTTCTATTGCCTGTATACTGATCGATTTTCTATTTAAATGCAAACCATTATAGTTGTTTGAATAAATCCATCAACTGTATAATTATGGCAATATATGAATTTGTCACCTTGGCTAATTGCTAAAGTTGTCTTCTTGTAATTTTCCTTTTTGTTGAAAGGACAACCAGTCTAAATCTACTTATAGATATAGACATCAGCAATAAGGAACTGCATTGCGTACTTATTTTTAATAAGGAACTGCATTGGGTACTTATGCCGTGCTTTTCTATCAATTATCTTTTATGCACTTGTTTCCATTGATTTTGTAACAAAATATTTGTGGTATATACTCTCTCTTTTATGTCGACACGTGGGACACGCACGTGCATTTCCACTGGTTCTTCCAAAGTCTGAAACCGAACCTCTTTTCGGCTCGAAGCCGCGGATATATACCCTCCTTCGTTTCAACGTCTGGACCTCCAAATCACCAAAAGAAAAACCTCGCCACACCGACCTGGACCACGCAGAAACACAGATGTCCGGCCACCGGCGTTATATGCGCAAGCGATCGTCCGAGATTTGGTCATCAGGCAGCAGGTCTACCTCCCGTAGCTCCATGCGGACCTCGACTACGGAGGGAGACAGACGATGATGTGCACGGCGGCCACCGGCGGCTTAAGCGATCGTCCGCTTCGTTGCCTGTTCGGCGCTCACCGGCTTCGCGGCACCTCAGTTGGGTGCTCCTGAACCGAGCCGGTGCCCGGCGGGGTGGTTTCCCCGGCGACCGCACGACGTCCGCGGCGTCCCGCACATCCAAAGGCGAGGAGATCTCCGTCTCGTTTGAGTCCGGCACTTCCGTCCTCACCGTCGACTGGCCGCGGGCGTCGACGACACCGAGGAAGTCCACGGGGAACGTCATCACCGCGCACCGCGACATCGTGCTACTTGCGATGACGTCGTACGAGGACACGTACCCGCCGAATAGTGTCGTCGACTTGTTCCTTTATCAGGCGAGCCGCGACCCCTCCCGGCGCCGGCGGCCGTCCATGTTGATGCTACCTTACGCAGGCGGGCCTGTGATTTATTCGCACCTTATGGGTATCGAAGGCATGGGTATAATGTCCTATTGTCCTGCACAAGCAACGACGACGACGACTCGCCATGGTTCGTTGTGGCATACCTTGAGATGAGTCCGGCGACCAACGACGCCCGCCTGTTCCGGTCTGCGTCCGGCCAGTGGGAGGTCTTCAAGAACTTGCACGTCCGCGGCGCCGACGGCGGCCGTGCCCTACGCTGGTGGTCGACGGACGCGGTGGTGCCATACGGATGCCGGTACATGATCTGGGTGGATTACTACCGTGGGATGATTCTCATGGACATGTCCTCGCAGTTGCAGTCGTCGTCGCCGTCCAAGAACCCGCCGAGGCTCCGGTACGTGCCACTTCCAGTGGACAGGGTTGGGGACCCCGAGGACATCGAATTCGGCGGCCGAGGCTGCCCTAAAGCTTCCCGCCACGTGTGCGTCACGCGCCACGGCGTCAAGTTCGTCAGCGTCGACAGCCAGCACTGGAGCAACTTTGGAGTTGGGCACCGGCACGTGCTGACGTGGAGCCACAGGTTCCGAATCACCACCTGGTCGCTGCGCGAACACGACGACTACACGTGGAGGAAAGACTTGACGATGCACGAGGAAGAGTTCTGGGACGCCCTCGATCGTGCAGACAAACGTTTCCGTTTCCCACACGCCCAGCGAGAGTTCCCCGTCGTGGAGAATCCTGACGTCGTCGTCTTCCGACTAGAGAAGGATGACTTCTATCGCGGCGGCGAGCCGAAATGGATGATCGAGGTCGACTTGAGGAAGAAGGTTCTGCGGGCAGCCACTGCTTACTCCAAGAAGGAAAGTGATGGCTTATCAGGTGACGCGGAAGCCATCAACTCTGCTAGAGTATCTCGTTATGATCCCATCCCCAGTGAGTTGCCACGTTACTTGGATGGTGGGCAAGCCTGCAAGAGGAGGCAATGACATCTCATCAGTTACCCATTTCTTCTTCTTTTCGTGCAGAACCTGAAATTTATGCTCAACCGCAAACCTGAACATAGTTCAGTCAGCTATGACCCTTAAGTACGTTAGGCCTACATCAGAAAACAGAACACTTCAAAGCAATGTCCCAAGTTGATTGTTTTACCCGTACTTAGATTACTCTCCCGGTGCAATCTGAAAAGCAACCATGCAGATCTTTCCCCAAAAAAAAAGCAACTCTTCCAGTGGCTATCTTAAGTATTATAGCTTCGCTGAACACTTGCAGCATTTTTTCAGAGGGGTAGAGGGTGGGGCAGGGAAGTGCCTACCAAGCAATATTCATCACATTGATGGTTGGTGATATTCCAGTGTGATTCATAAGGTTTACGATTATTCCGGTGTGATTCATAAGGTTTACGATTATTCCGGTGTGATTCATAAGGTTTACGATTCATAAGGTTTACTTGACAATTTCTGATATAACACCTTCCAATAGCATACAAGTTAAAATTGTTTTTGTTGCTCACCCAAACAGTTCTTAAAGATGAAACAATGCAGGCTGCCTATTTTGTAGTAACAAGCAGAGTAAAATAATGAACAAGCCAAAATACCATAAAACGCAAAGTTCAGCTAGGCGCTAGGCGAAATCTAGACGCTGACCCATTGTCTAGCGCCTAGTCGGGAGTACTCGGTCCTAGACCCTCCTAGGCGTTTTCCTAGGCGTTTTGGCAATATAGCCATAAATTATATATATATTATATATATATAACTATATATGTATATAACTACTATATATGAGTCACAGTAAGTATAAAAACAGGGCCCGTAGACATATCTGATTCATAGCTGGCTTACTCTTGCATGTTCCTAGCTCCTGCAACACATTTTGACAGCTAGTAGTTAGTAAATTAGTCAATAGACAGCTAGCTGTTCATAAAAAAAATAGAAAACACTAAGTTGTGACTTATCTAGATGATTTCAGCAGCCTTCCATCCATGAGCACACCATATAAGCAGCTGGTAATTACAATACAAGTGGATAGAATAGTAATACAAGTGCACAACACCAGGGGCGGATCTGCAGCCCAGGCCCTAGTCGTTGGGCCATCAACACCACATACCGCATGTAATTTCAGCCCAATAATGAAGGCCCGAGCAACAAAGAAAACCTAACCCTCCGCCTCTGCTCCTATCCGCCTCCCTCCGTCCCTCAGACGAAGGCCACCAGCCAGCTGCACCAAGACCAGCCCGACGGGAGGAGGCGAGGAGCTCACTGCCACTGCCTGTCGGCGCCGCCCTAGCCGGACAGCACTGCGCCAAGACGCCATTCCATGGCGCACTCAAGCCCTCCCGCCCAGGCCACGCCTAGGCGCCCATCCCATCTCTGGCCCCGGCATCCCAGCAGCGCAGGGTGCGGGCCACACCACCACAGAGAGAGCGCCAAGGCCACCATCCCTCGCCTCCGTGCTCCAGCTCCACTGCTCTCGAGCCCGGCGCCATGCGACCCCCTGCCCTCCAACAGTCCAACTCCAGGCCCCTTTGGCCGCCCTCCGCGCCGCCTAGCGCCGCGATGCGCGACTATGCCCCTAGTCGCAGCGACGGGCTTCGCCCAGCGACTAGGCGCGCGTAGTCGCCGCCTAGCCGAACTTTGATAAAACGTTAGCTTATGATTTTCAAGTATATTCCTGAAAAGTATGAAATTTCTACTTGGACAACAGTCTTGAGAACATGTGACCAAGATTGGATGTAAGACTAATGTTTCAGGAAATGAAATCAACATAGTTTCGGTGATATGTCAGTTTGTTTGTTTCCATGGACAGTGCGATACATAGTTTTCTATTTCCTCAAAAACAATATTTCAGGTTAATGCGCCCAGCAAATTTTAATAGCAGCAGACCCTACTTGAATGAATTTGTAAACTAGCTAGCTTGCTAGACAGCAAACTGGCAACTTTGAGTTGAAGCAGTCCATCAAACAAAGACACAGTTGAACAAATAAAGCTTCAAACTGCAAGCAATCCTACAAACAAGCAACTTTATGTACATAAAAACAGAAACTAAACAAAAAAAAATGTGTAATTTCACTTCCTGGTATATTCCTTAGAGAGCGGAAACTCCTAACGGATTCTGATAAATGAATAAGTAAAGCAAACTCAGGTTTCAGTACAAAAGGATGACCGAATACATCTTCGGTTCCAAGTGGTGTTTTCAATCATGAACACAACATAAACTTAAATAAAGTGTTTAACTAAGACCTGAAGCATAGTCTTCAGTTCCATCTTCCATGTTTTCCATGCTTGCTTAATTAGGTCTTTAGGACAGTGTTGACTTCATTCACTGTGTGAACCACCTGACTGTACCGAAACCAAACCAACACTCAAATACTAGATACAGATAGCAGTCTGCCTGCCCTGCATAGACACTAAAACTGTACAACTTCAGGTTTGGAACTTAAAATTAGTCCCTGCTAGTGATGACAAATCACCACTGCCTGAAAACAAGCATGTGTAAAACATGTGACTAACTCATAAAATTTACACAAGGTTACACTGGATTTGGTATCTGGCTATGAAAGATTCAGGTCGGCCTTTGAAGCAAAAAAGTGGATATCTCCAGACAAAGGAAACAGCCATTGACCGAACTACAACACAGGGTCGTCCGCTCCCATGTCACTGCCAGAAAAAGTTGTTTACCATCCTTTTCCACTACTTTCTCGCACTCTTGCAACAGAACAAACAAGCTCCAATCAACATATGCGTTCTAGTGTTCTAATAAAAAAAGCTGGAGCACGCTCTGGCTCATGAAGTCCAATAAACGAAGTTTAAAACTGTATGCAACCAGAGAGACGACCAATATTTCAGACAGATGCTGAACTCAAAATCCTAACTTATTTCCAGTTCTGAGTGGATTCCTGAGTACATGCAAAGCCAGTAACTGCTACCCTTGTCACAGAAATGAAAATTAAAGTTATTAAACTGAAGTACACAGGTTCATTTTCCAGTCAAAACAGCCACAATATAGCTTCTGATTAAAACGAAAATATTAGGGTTAAACATTAATGAAACACCATCGTACACAAGACTAACTAAAATTGAAATATAGTTGCCACAGCCATGATCATAACATCATAGGTCCAATGATGGTTCACACCACCATAAATTAAACTACCCAAGAGAATAACAGTGGACATACCAAAGCACCAACCTGCAAAGACGCTAACTGCAGCAGATTCAACTTGGTGAATTTGTACACAGTCCAGGCACTACCATACCTTGGTTCAACGGTGATTAATTTGTCTCTGATGATGATTGTAGTTTTCTGCTAGCACAATCTGAAAAGCAACATGCAGTAGCATATAAGTTGAAATTATTATGCCCACACAAACAGTGCTTAAAGATGAATAGTGCAAACTGCCAATTGTGTAGTATTTACAAAGTAGGGTAAAATAACGAACAATCCAAAATGTGATAAAACAGTAGTTTATGATTTATTGGTGCAATCCCAAAGGTATAAAAGGTTTGGGTATTGGCATGTGAACTTCAGAACAGCCATAGGAGATATCAACACAACAATCAAAACATTCTGGTTAGTTTGTGAAAAAAAGAAGAAAAAAAACATTTTAGGGCACGTGGTGCCGTTTTCAGTAATAGCACTTAAAATTCAGACCTAACCAAAATCAAGCGAGATCTTCAGATAGTGCCATGTATTCAGTTTTGAACTGACTAACATCATCATCAATATTCAGTTTAATAGATAAACATTAATTGCAACCGTACATGAAAGCCATTGTGCAGGATTACATCTAGGCAATGGGCTAGCACTGTACGTGGAGTGTAGAAGCTCATAAATGGGATGACACCGCAGCAAGCCTCAGGCTCGCTTACCTTCCTCACCTTCCTCTTCCGACCTGACTTGAGCTCCATCATGAAGATACCAACATCTGTCTACACAAATATGACACCAACACCATCAGCAAAACCAATCACACTACGTCTGTAACGGGGGGTGTTATTGGGGAACAGTTTCTGAATCTTGATGAACCTTCGTGGTACCCAGCCGGCATCTCCCTTTGGATCCACCTCTCTTGACCATAGGCAAAGCCTTGAACCCCTAATGCCAGCAAGCCCAAGTGAACCCTCCTCTGTTTGCATGAGGAGAACACCACAATTGTACAAGTCCGGCGGATCCATCATAGACAAGGAATTATTGCCCAAATCAAATTTCAGAAATTTTTCACCAAGCTCAAGGGAGAAATAGATGTTATCTCCGATAAGAGCACCATTCCTGTTGCGGTCGACCTCGCAACGGACGCCGGCTAAGTAAAGAGGAGCGGGAGTGTCCCACGCGCCAGTTTCTGACGAATACACACCCACCCGAGCGAACAACTCACCGGGACGGCCATCATGGGAGCTCACGAAGACCACGAGGAAGGGGCCACCATGGCAACCGAGGTGGTTGCAGCTACCCGCGGCGCAGAGAACCGCGGCGGAGCTGTAAAAGGAGATGGTGATGCTGGACTTAGGCAGCTTCTGCAGATCGCCTGTGATAGGATCCCAGACAACGAGGTCGACGCCGTAGAAGCCCATGTCATGGAGGACTCGCCCATGGCGGCAACTGAGCGCTCGCCATCTGACGCAATCAAACGCCGGCTGGGGGATGGTGGATGCTGATGTTGTGGGGACGTAGCGGAATGATTGGAAGAGGCTGGCGGTGATTGAGTTGCGGAGGACGCCGAGCAGCGGTGGTATCCGGTGGAACTCGCGGTAGCGGCGGAGGAAGGCGGGGTCGAGGAGGATGCGGCGCCAGAGCTTGCAGACTAGGGAGGCGCGCACGAGGTGCGCGGGCTCGTCCGGGGGGATTCGGAGGAGGACCTCCGCGATGGTGTCTTCGATGAGCTCCGGCAGCGAGCGTGGTGGCGCCATGCCGCTGAGGGTTTGGTTCTGGCGGCGGATTGGGGAAGGAGATGAACAGCGACTGGCCCGTGGGGGTCTGAACTTCAGATTCCGACTGTAACGTCTTTGTCTTATTTTACTTTAGATTTAATTTAAGAGTCTAGGTATAACCATGCGTTTTATATAATTTTAATATATGAATTTTTTTATATCGTAAGATTAAGATTCAACAGCCTCTATTTTTCTTTTGCCTCTAGTCTTTTTCTACCTTCAGACAATCACAAAATCATAAATCTATAGATCATAAATTATATATCATAAAAAATATTTTTTTTTTATGAAATGACAAATTATAGAGCGATTGATTCATTCCTACCCATTCGTCATGGGTCGCGTCATGAGGCCACCTGACACCTGACATATTACAGAGCGATTCGCGTTCGCGTTCACGTCCTCTCTCTCTCACGGACGCGACCAGCCACGTGACACGACCACGCGCAATGTCTCTCTCTGGCGTTCGCGTTTACTGGCTTGCAGATCTAACGGACGCAGAGGCAATGATCTGGTGACTAAAAATGCATGTGTTTTTTTTCTAAAATACACGTGTGTTGTATAGCAATTTTGTTAATTTAATTATTGTTTTTTTAAAAAAGACACCTAGCTCTTGCTGGAACTCTATTGCAAAAAAAAAAATTGCTAGTGGACACTAAAAGTGAGGTTGCTTTGCCAACGAATACTGAAAATAAATCAGTTTGCTGATGGATATTCTACTTTGTGCAAAATTTGCTGATGAACACCGAACGCAGGTGAAAGAACAGCCATGAAATGACGATTTGGCCCCTGCATGCTGAGTGTGCGTGCATCGTAAGTGTCGAGTAATTTGAAAAAAAAACTGCAATCCAAGCGTCGGTCTTACCACTGCAGCTGCCCATGCCAAAGCTGAGAGAAGAGGGAGCGATGCAAGACTTGAATTCAATGCTCGCTAACTCCTTTGGAATATGACTATTAGATCGATCTAATGTACTTAATTTTATCTGCTTTTAGTTCTGAAATATGATATTCCTCAAACTACTTCGAACAATAGATGTACTTATAAGTTATGATGAACCATGCTTATAAAAGATGAAGTTATGATGAACCATGCTTATAAAAGATGAAGTTATGATGAACCATGCTTATAAAAGATGAAGAAAAAACTGAAATTTTAAAAGGTTATTATATGACTATTAGATCGACCAATTTTAGACTTTAAGACCGATCCGTATGATCCATTGGCTTTACTTTTATAGGTCAGATTAATTATCCATTGGGTCAACCCGGTCCGTTTCCATCTCTACTCTCTCTCTCTCTCTCTCTCTCTCTCTCTCTCTCTCTCTCATCCGGCTAGGATTCTTCCATTCGTCTTTTTGTGTCCCACAATGCCTATATGTATCTCATTAACTCCTTTGGAAGCTACCTCATGATGAACATTGGTTGAGTTAGAAGCTCAGAATCCTGCGTATTTGTGCGTCCAGCGATAATATAAAGTGTAATTTAAATACATATTAGAATAGATAACATGAACAAGGTGTACTTTTACTGGGTTGCTAGTTTCTTATAGAAATGAATTACCACCCAGCTGTGTACGTTTGGCACGGACCTTGGGCTGGCCTAGTTGTAGATCGTCGTCTTCCTCGTACTGTATCTGCAATTTCTGCATGCATGGGCATGGCGCACCAAAGCCGGGGAGTGGCCTGTGTGTTGACCCCCCTGTCTCTCGCTCACTCCCCCGCTTTACGCTCTCTTCCCTTCGTCCAAACTTGCCACCCGCGGCGCCCTTAAGAACGCGCATGCACACTCTCCTTCGGGAGAATCCGGAATCATGAAACAACACAGACCACTGCTGCAGGTGTGAATGGATTTGCTTCTCGTTGGGACTTGTTGGGGGATTCATCCGAATTAGGTAACAATGGATGATGCCTGGATTTCTTGATTTGGTTTACTTCTCACCCAAATTTCATTACTAGTCTCCTCTTACTCCGATTCAGAGCGGATTTGCATGAGCTGATCCAAAACAGAGGAGAGGATGGCCCTGTTCGATCGGAACCAGAGGCAGAGGTCGTCGTTCTACTCCACGGCGACCTTCGTCGTGTTCGTCGCGCTCTGCCTCCTCGGCCTGTGGATGATGTCCTCGCCCGAGACCGTCCCGGCGGCCATTTCCCTGTCCTCGGAGAAGGCGGCCGTCAAGGCCGACGTCAAGGAGGAGGACAGCTCCATCGACGCCACCAACACCGTCAAGCAGGACAGCGCCAACGTCGTCGCGGAGGCGGCCACGGCCGGTGCCGCCGCCGCCGCCGCCGAGGGCGCCGAGGATGTCGACATCCCCGGCAAGCCCGGTGACAGCGGATCAGCAGAAGGCGACGGCGGGAAGGCGGCGTCGTTGTCCAAGGACCAGTCGTTCGACGACGAGAACGGCAGGACCGAGGGCGGGGAGCTCGTCAAGCCGGGCGGCGGCGAGACGGACGCCGCCGCGGGGCAGGACAAGGGCGCCAGTGAGGAGGCGGCGCTGGACAACGACGCGAAGGTAGATACCGCCGGCAAGGAGCAGACGGCGATCGACACCAAGGATGCTGGCGGTCTGGATCAGAGCGCCGCCGAGCAGACGGCCACGGACGCGAAGGCGAGCGCAGCAGAGCAGGCGGCGGCGACTGGCGTCGTCAAGGAGAGCACCGCCGAGGCAGGCAGCGGCTCGGCCAAGAAACTCACGTTCGATGACGAGAACGGCAAGATGGACGGCGTCGACCTTGTGAAGGACGACGGCAATAAGACTCGCATCTCGGAGGAGAGTGCCAAGGTCGAAGGCGCCGCGCTGACGGTGAAGCCGTCGGCCAAAGCAGCGACGGCGACGGCGACGGCCACCGACACTGACAAGCAGGATGAGGCGTCGGCGGTCGCGGCCACTGACGACACCACCACCGCATCCACTATGACTTCCGAAGACGAGAAGAAACAGGACGGTGTCGAGCAGCAGCTGCCTGCAGCAGCGGAGGCGCAGCCGAACGTCCAGGCGGAGCTACTGACGGAGCGCGCGGCGCAGAACGGATCGTTCACGACGCAGGCGGCGGAGTCCACCGAGGAGAAGAAGAAGCGCGCCGAGAAGAAGGGGAAGAAAGAAAAGAAGAAGGCGGCCGGCGCCGTCGCCACGGTGGCGTGGAAACTGTGCAACTCGAGCGCCGGCGCGGACTACATCCCGTGCCTGGACAACGTGGCAGCCATCAAGAAGCTCAAGACGGACAAGCACTACGAGCACCGGGAGCGGCACTGCCCCGAGGAGGCGCCGACGTGCCTGGTCCCGGCGCCGCCGGAGTACCGGGAGCCGATCCGGTGGCCGCACAGCCGCGACAAGATCTGGTACTACAACGTGCCGCACACCAAGCTGGCAGAGTACAAGGGGCACCAGAACTGGGTGAAGGTCTCCGGCGAGTACCTGACGTTCCCGGGCGGCGGCACGCAGT
This sequence comes from Miscanthus lutarioriparius, assembly GCA_904845875.1. NCBI lineage: Eukaryota > Viridiplantae > Streptophyta > Magnoliopsida > Poales > Poaceae > Miscanthus > Miscanthus lutarioriparius. The sequence continues at coordinate 101,358,961 of CAJGYO010000010.1, read as the reverse complement.
TCAAGCACGGCGCGCTGCACTACATCGAGCTGATCCAGAACTCCTTTCCCGATGTGGCGTGGGGCAGGCGCAGCCGCGTGGTGCTCGACGTCGGCTGTGGCGTGGCCAGCTTCGGCGGGTACCTGTTCGACCGCGACACGCTGACCATGTCGCTGGCGCCCAGGACGACGAGCACGAGGCGCAGGTGCAATTCGCGCTGGAGCGCGGCATCCCGGCCATCTCCGCCGTGATGGGCACCCAGCGCCTCCTGTTCCCCGCCAACGTCTTCGACGTCGTGCACTGCGCGCGGTGCCGCGTGCCGTGGCACATCGACGGCGGCATGCTCCTCCTCGAGCTCAACCGCCTGCTCCGCCCCGGTGGCTTCTTCGTCTGGTCCGCCACGCCGGTGTACCAGAAGCTCCCGGAGGACGTGGAGATCTGGGACGGTCAGCTCTAGCTCGTTTTCCCCTTGCAAGGCCGCAAAGGCATTATATATTCATGCATGGACGCCGCCGCCATTGCCGAGACAAACAAGATCGATCGATCATGAGTTGGTCACAACGTTGTTGGTCTCGTGGGTCTTGCAGAAATGGTGAAGCTGACCAAGGCGATGTGCTGGGATATGGTGGCGAAGACCAGAGACACCGTCGACCTGGTCGGCCTCGTCATCTTCCAGAAGCCGGTGAACAACGTCTGCTATGACAAGAGGCCGGAGAAGGAGCCGGCGTTGTGCGAGCCCTCCGACGACCCCAACGCTGCATGGTAACAAGACAAGGCCACTGTCTGAACTACTAGTTGCCACGTCACACCGGAAACTGACGACAACGATGCATGCATGCAGGAACATAAAGTTCCGGGCGTGTATGCACCGTGTTCCTGAGGACCAGTCAGTGCGTGGCGCCCGGTGGCCGGCGCTGTGGCCGGAGAGGCTACGGAAGGCGCCCTACTGGCTGGACCGCAGCCAGGTGGGCGTGTACGGCAAGCCGGCTCCCGACGACTTCGCGGCGGACCTGCAGCACTGGAGGAAGGTGGTCCGGAGCTCGTACCTCGCCGGCATGGGCATCGACTGGAAGACCATCCGGAACGTCATGGACATGAGGGCCGTCTATGGAGGGTTCGCGGCGGCGCTGCGGGAGATGAAGGTGTGGGTCATGAACGTGGTCACCATCGACTCGCCGGACACGCTGCCGGTGATCTACGAGCGCGGGCTGTTCGGGATCTACCATGACTGGTGCGAGTCCTTCAGCACCTACCTGAGGTCCTACGACCTCCTCCATGCCGACCACCTCTTCTCCAAGCTCAAACCCAGGTAGGTGTGGGAAGAGAACGGAGGCCATGGCTAGCTACCTCCCATCTGATTTACATGCGGCACATCGATCGTTCAAGCGCGCCGACGACGATCGACATGAACACGACGAATCCGTCCTCTGTTGTTTGGATTGTTGGCAGGTGCAAGGTGTTTCCGGTGATCGTGGAGGTGGACAGGATCCTGAGGCCGAACGGCAAGCTCATCGTGCGGGACGACAAGGAGACGGTGGACGAGATCCAGGGCGTGGTGAGGTCGTTGCAGTGGGAGGTCAGGATGACCGTCTCCAAGAACAAGGAGGCGATGCTGTGCGCGAGGAAGACGACGTGGCGGCCCACGGAAATCGAGACCAGATGACCTAGCCGTGCGTGTAGTTGTTTCGGACCACGTACGTACAGAAAAAGGTTGATCTACACAAACACTTGGTGCTGCAGCATTGCAATAACTGAGTGAGCTAGGGTCCTTATATCACAAAAAAGAGAAAGGAAAACCTGAGTGATATGTAGATGAAGAGAAACATTTTGTAGGTATTGTGTGTTATATTGTTTTTGACAGGGTTTCGATGGCTATTTTTTGGAGGTCATGCTTGTACCTGGTACTTCAAATCGAGTACATACATAGATATATACAGCCTGTTCGGTTGGCTTGTACTCGTCGTAAACGATCGTAAATTTCCAGCCGGAACAATATTTTTCTCTCACACAAAACCAGCCAGTGCAATACTTCTTCACAAACCAGCAACGAACAAGTTCAGCCAAACGAACAGGCTGATAATTTGTGCAGTTATCATATTAACCATTGAATAATGCCTATATATCCATATGGAAATCAGAATTATTCATCGGTAGAAAAAATGTTACCAAGACGTGGGAGCCGGCGCCAGTCAGTGTCAATGTACGTAAAAGAGTTTAGAATTTGACCAGCATTTCATATAATAGCATATTTGCAATGTACTCTCATTCGGTCACGGGTAAAATAAGTTGCTAAGGTCCTAAACATCGGTGACCAGTGTTAAACAGAAATATTGAAAATCTAGTGATACAAGAAAATTTTCGTCCAAAATTTATATATATTAAAACCCGTAATTGATAGAGAAAATCACGTAAAATAAATCTAAACCATCTGATATAAAAAAATGATACAAAATGGTATAGAAATGTGTCAATATAACCTTTAGAACTGAGAGCACCGCCAGGACGGAAGAGAGCGGCGGCGGCTTGGAAAGAAAGAGGATGGGTGAAAACATGACAGATTTTTTAGGGTTAGGATACCATGGAAGTTTTACCCACTTGTTTTAGGCTGGCACACGTTCGTTTGGATCGTAGGACCAAATTCTGGTGGGTAAAATTCAAATTCAAAATCAACCTATACCGATAATACTGAAATATCGGTTTTGTATCGGTGTGATATTTTAAAATCTGGTTTAGTCTAATCACCTTTGATTGTTTGAAGTTATTATAAATATATTATTGTGGATTGTAAGAATCGGGACCGTTAAAATCCTATAATAAATCCAGAAAAATACAAGCAGCAACGTGAAGTCAAAGATTTGAACTCAAGTGGGCATGTTCCACCATAAGGAACTAAGAGCCCCTTTGGCATAGCTCCCAGTCACAGGTTCACTCTCAGCATCCGCGCAGCCCCGCCAAACACTTAAAATGCAACTGGATTCTAGTGGGTAGCTGACGAGAATCACTTCTCCATCTCCACTGCTTCGCCCACCTTGGTCCCCAGCAGAATCACTCCTTCGGAGAATCGAGAAGTGAAGCTCAAGAATCAAGAAGTGAAGCTCTACCAAAGTGGTCCTAACTAGCTGAGCTACACTCAATTTATAGTACATGATAGATGACACTTCGTACTTACACTGCACACTCGACATTGTGGTAGCAATAGACGAAAATAATTGTTTGTTATATTCAAATGCTATTTAAACACCCAAAATTACTAAAAGATAATATGTCAAATCTTGTCAAGCAATTGCATGAACAAACATCCCAACTCCATGAGATTCTTCAAGCTAGAGCTGTATCAATCCGGGCCTAATAACTTGTAAGTGTTTGCTGGTAATAGAAAGGGCAACTTGTATGAATAAACTCATGTTAGTACTAGAATACAAGTAATATATATATCACATTGATGTGTGATTACAAGGTATAAAGCCGCCTCATAAATCGAGCATTTGCTCGAAAAGGAGACAAAAAAATGCATGGGTAATGTATGAGACGTCATTGCCTCCTCTTCTTGCAGGCTCGCCCACCATCCAGGTACCGTGACAACTCACTGGGGATGGGATCAAAACCAGATTTCATTCTAGCAGAGTTGATGGTTTCCGCGTCATGAGATAGGCCATCACTTTCCTTCTTGGACTTGGAGTAAGCAGTGGCTGCCAGCAGAACCTTCTTCCTCATGTCGACCTCGATCATCCATTTCGGCTCGTCAGGATATGCACATTGCTCCTCTAGTCGGAAGACGACGACGTCAGGATTGTCCACGTCGACGACGGGGAACCTTGGCTGGACGTGCGGGAAACGGATTCGGTCTCCGCCATCGAAGGCGTCCCAGAACTCTTGCTCGTGCATCGTCGCGTCTTTCCTCCACTTGTAGTCGTGTTCGCGCAGCGACCAGGTGGTGATTCGGAACCTGTGGCTCCACGTCAGCACGTGCTGATTCCCAACTCCAAAGTTGCTCCAGTGCTGGGTGTCGACGCTGACGAACTTGACGCCGTGGCGCGTGACGCACACGCTGCGCGAAGCTTTAGGGCATCCTCGGCTGCCCCATTCGGGTTCCTCGGGGTCTCCAACCATGTCCACCGGAAGGGGCACGTACCGGAGCCTCGGCGGCGCCGGCGGGTTCGTCGTCTCCGAGGAGAGGTCCATGATCACCATACCACGGTAGTAATCTGCCCAGATCATGTACCGGCGTCCGTACGGCACCACCGCGTCCGTCGACCACCAACGCAGGTCACGGCCGCCATTGGCGCCATGGACGTGCAAGTTCTGGAAGGACTCCCACTGGCCGGACCCAGACCGGAACAGGCGGACGTCGTTGCCGTCCCCCGCCACATCTGAAGTTCAGCCACGACGAACGACGGCGAGTCGTCGACGTCGTTGCTTGTGCAGGACGACATTATACCAATTTCTCCGTTACCCAAACGGTGAGCATAAATCACGGGCCCGCCTGCTGAAGGCAGCAGCAACAAGGACGGCCGCCGGCGCCGGGAGGGGTCGAGGCTCGCCTGGTAAACGAACAAGTCGATGACACTACTCGGCCGGTACGTGTTCTCGTCGTAGGACGTGATCGCAAATAGCACGACGTCGCGGTGCGCGGCGATGACGTTCCCCGAGGACTTCCTCGGTGTAGTCGACAGCCGCGGCGGCCAATCGAAGGTGAGGACGGAAGTTCCGGGCGGTTCCACGAGCTCGAACGAGACGGAGATCTCCTCGCCTTTGGATGTGCGGGACATCGCGGACGTCGTGCGGTCGCCGGAGAAACTATCCCGCCGGGCACCGGCTCGGTTCAGGAGCACCCAGCTGTGATGCGAAGCCGGCGAACGCCGCACGGGCAACGAAGCGTACGATCGTTTAAGCCGCCGGTGGCCGCCGGGCGCATCGTCGTCTGTCTCGGTAGTCGGGGCCCGCATGGAGCTACGGAAGGTGGACCTGCTGCCTGATGATGAACTCTCGGACGATCGTCTATGCCTAGAACGCCGGTGGGCGGACATCTGTGTTTCTCCGTGGTCCAGATCGGTGTGTCGAGTTTTTTCTATCGGTGACGTCGGCCGTCGGAAGAAGTTGAAACGGAGGAAGATATATATATCCGCGGCTTCGGGCCCAAGGAAGTTCAGTTACCGACTTTGGAAGAATTAATCTGGCTCGTCAATTTTTGCCGTTTCTATATATGCTCCTGGCAACCTATTTGGAAACAGAGTGCCTCTCATAGTCGGTAGTCGATGCGTGTCCTGAATCCTGACAAAGTAATTAACCCTCCCGATTGGATCCTTGAATTAAATTCGTTCCACGGGTACAGAGACGGCCTTTATTTTCGGTGGGAAACCCCTCCGGTTCCTCACCCGTGAGCAAGTATCCAAGACTAAAGAAGGTCCTTAAGTCCCGGGTCAGGAACCAGGACTAAAGGAGACCTTTAGTCCCGGTGGGTAACACCAACCGGGACTAAAGGTGCCTCCTGACATGCCACGAGGCCGGTACCTTTTAGTTGGTTGGTAATATGAACCGGGACTAAATGTTTTTTTTTCTTTTTTCTTTTCTTTTCATTTTTTTGTTTTCTTTTCAAAATATGTTTTCGAAGTCGTATTGTACGCTGCTAATAATACATTTATACGCTGCATTATAGTATGTTTCGTTCAAGCACAATGAACATATTAAATCACACAATTCAAGCATATATATATATATATATATATATATATATATATATATATATATATATATATATATATATATATATATATATATATATATACATATCATATATATATTTACATGCATGCATGCATATGTGTATTTTACATTATATTATTTTATGTGCATATATTACAAAAGATTGTATTACAGTTGTTGTGATATAACAAGTTTTCTCTCATCCTCTAGCTTGGCTTCCATGGTAGTGTTGGGTCGAAGTAAAACTCGCCCTTGGAATCGATGACCTGGTCATTAAAAAATCCGGCTATAGACTCTTAAATTGTTTTGATTTGGTCTTGTCGTATGACCTTTTCCTCCAACCATCGAGTTTACAGGTTTGAATTAAAGGAAAATAAATTAATATATGTATATATATATATAAAGACATAGTAACACAATCAATAATAATAATTAAATGAATATATAATGTATTTTTAACGTACTTTGAGTCTCTCTGTAGGAGTTCTTTGGGAGACCTCCTTGATAAACTTGCAAACATAGTAACCACAGTAGTTGTTCCCCTGTTCCTGCCTCAGACACCACTTTACGAGAAAAAGATTTGTCATCCAATCTGGTGATCCGGTGAAATCTATATGTTTAATTAATAAAGATGATGCGATTTAGGAGACTTACTTTCAAAGGGATTATATTCAGTGGCGCTTTGCATTTTCCCATGTGTTGCTTCTCAATAAAGGTTTTCCAAACACTGCCCAATAAAAAATTTGTCACGTCATCAGATATAGTTAATCATCATGTTTGTGTGTATATATAGTTGCTAGAGATACCGAAATTATCTCTAGATAATATCTATCATATCTTGGTAGTCTTGTTGTGGTTTTCTCATCGAGTCATAGATTATCAAGTGACTTTTCACCAGATCGATGTCCATCAATATCCAGTGATTGTTGCATGTGTTTATAGGATATAACGCATAACACTCATTAATTAACTAGAATCAACATATGAGCCATTAAGGATGATCGACATTATTAACACTCACTTGAAGTTGTAGGGAAAGAGTATATCCTTCTTGTGGTGTTGGTTCACTAAGAAGTTCATGAGGTTACTCTCTGACTCAGACTTCCAATTAGGCTTTGGAGTAACTGGGTCTTTGAATACTATATGGGGATCAACAAAACCAATTTCATTGCAGCCTTCCTTTCTGTGCTTTGTCATTGTAAATCTGCATATATATAGTACTTGTTAGGATAATTTATATGCATATACACACATATGATGAGTTTAATAATAGATCAAAAGAATTATTACTTACAGACAATAGCAGCTAATGATAACTTTGTCCAGAGAGGTCAGGTGGCATAGTTGATGAAATTCTGCAAAGTCAACATACATAACATCATCGCCACAGAACCAATGTTCGTCTCTAATTCTGACACCAACGCAGAAGTCTCCACCGGTAGACGCCTGCATGTACCACTTGTTTAGTAGGTACATTTGCGTCCCCAGATCACCTAAGGCTTGAGGGTTGTATAGACTTTGGCCTAGTACAAATTTTTTCTTTCAAATATCAACCTCCGCCGCACTCTCAATGTTTCCATCACCAAACATGTGGTAAAGGTCGAGACCAATCTCTTCAATAAATTCACCAAGGTGATCCAAATCGACATCCGGAGATATGTTTGCCTGATGCATTAATCCTAAATTCGAACCATATTCATTACCAACAACTAGCGGGGGGACTGATTGGTGCGATTATTTTCCGAGTTGTGCAACTCCTTTCCCTGCCTGCTTCTTTTTCTGTGCCGCCTCAATTGACTTGGTGAGAGTACGGTCATAGTCCGTTAACATTGATTTGGACGGCTTACGAGATTCCCGCTGTTGTTGCTGGTAAGAAGCCACCTTTTTTCTTAGAATATCTGGAGCTACGAAGAAGTACGGTTTCTCCGGGTTTCTCCTTGCTTCTTGGTCCTTTTTAAGTTTGTCATAGAATCTGGACATATCTTTTTTATATGCATCAGTTACTTCTTCCTTCTCTTCAGATATTATTTTAGGAATAGCCCTTGGTTTCACGGTGGCTTTCTTTCCCGTCGGGGACTGGTTCTTCGTTTGTGGGGCTGGCCTCTTACTAGTACTTGGCTTCTTGGTAGGCGGGGGCGGGGGAGGCGTTGGAGACCTCCTTGGAGGTGGTGGCAGCGGCATTGGAGACCTCCTTGGAGATGGTGTGGATGCAGCCTCGCCTTCCAACACATTGTCATCGTACAGAGCACTATGATGATCTGGCGATTGAACAATTGGATTTAGGTTGGGAGAGGATCTGCTATAAAAAAAGGAATGACATATTATTATGAGCAGATTGTTAATTATTTAAGCAAATATAAATTAATGATGTAGTGTTTTCATCCGCACCTATGGTGAGGTAGTTCAGGAGGAGGTGGAGGCGACATCCCGGGAATGATGATGTAGCGCTTGCGCCATAGAATGAATGTCTTCTCTGCTTCTCCTAGAGTCTTCTCTCCATAACCTACAGGAATGTCAAGAGGCAAATCACTAAAACCTTTTTCAGCTTTATCTACCAAGATGGTAGCATATCCTTCTTGGATTATATTCCCATGAATCCTTGGTGTCTTGGTTCGGTCGATAGGATTAACAAGACCGATAGCCACCTTGATTATGGAATTCCCCTTCGGAATGTGTAGCTCACACGATGTACAAGGTTCAGTGATGTCATCCACAGGGAAGCGTAGTCCTGTGTCCCTTTGATTTGGTATCTCCGTGGAAGCGCAGCTGCTTTTCAACTGAACAGATCGGCTAATGTTGATTCCTGGCTCTGATGCCTGCTTGCTTGCACTCACTGCTATTTGCACTTGCCTTCTGATTTCCTCCTGCATTCTCGCTTCAAGGTTTTTTTCCTGCTCCTGTGCTTCACGCACCGCTTCCTCTAACCTCTGGAGCCACTGTGCCTCTTCTTCCTTCTTTCTCTGGCGGCTTCTGTAGGAAGGTCTGTTCTAAGGGAATCCATGCTCCCACGAGACACTTCCTTTGCCTCTAGTTCAGCCACCGTGTTCAATAGTCCCAATGGCGTATGTCAGTTCATCCTTCTCTCTGTTGGGCCTGAACGCACCACTAGCAGTAGCTCTCTGAGCATAAAACAATCTTTTTGCTGCTTCTTGCAGTTTTGCGCCATAAACGCACTTCCCTGTCTCCTGGTCCAGTGTTCCCCCATGAGCGAAAAACCAATTCTTTGCACGCTCTCCCCACTCGAGTGATTCTGGTGTGATACCCTTGGCAAGAAGGTCTGCTTCCATTTTGTTCCACTTCTTAATGGCAGTCGGGTAGCCACCTGATCCCAAGTTATGGTGGTATGTCTTCTGTTGGGCATTACGTTGGTTCTTTATCACCCGACTCACACCCTCTTCCGACGTCTTGTACTGTACAAACTCATTCCAATAGGGCCTCTGCTTTGAGATCGGGCTTGGGACAGTGAAATCTGGTGCTATGTTCTTCTTGACATACGTCGTGTATAGGTGTTTCTTCCAAGTCTAAAACTGGGTGGCCATCTTCTTCATTGTCCAATCCCTAACTCGCTCCTTCAATTCATCACCATCTATTATATCATCATAACCATCTGTTTGGAGCGTGAAATGTACCAAGACATCTTTCCAAATTAACGTCTTGTCACTATCGGAGACAAAATTGATATGAGGAGCATTGGTCTTCTTCTTCCATTCGCGGGTACTGATCGGGAGCCGGTCCTGTACAAGGTAACCACAGTGGTGCACGAATTTCATTTTATTTGCCCCCCCCGGTTCGCCTGTATCCACATTGAACTCCGAGATGATGAAGCGGCCCTCCAATGGCTTTTTGGGACCTCGAACATTTTTACTCTTCGTTGTAGTTGTTGATGTCGATCTAGAGGGCTACAAAACATAAACATCATTTTTAATGTCATGAGCACACATAAGACATATGATAATATATATAGCTAATAATAAAAAATATATACTTGGCCAATATGTTGTTGCTCATTTTGTTCAAGAGCTAAGTACTGACTCCCGTCATCTGCATCCACTTGCACGTTATTTTTAGCACCATCATCGCCGGCAACTTGAGTGCCAGTGTTGATCAAATTCATCATCAACTCCTCCTCATCCATGTTTCTCGGGTCGGCCATCTAGCTTCAAAAAATAAAACCAATATATAGTACGTCAAATCTTTGCTTACATGCGTAAAATCTACGAACAATATACATTATTAAATCTTGCCCCTCGGTCATGGACGCAATTCGCCACACTAGGGCGAACTGCGTCGGTACTAGGGTGAATTAGGGCTATACATAAACGACCGAGGGCGAATTGCATCGGTGACTAGGGCGAACCATGTCGGTGACATCAACAACGCGGTTCGCCCTAGTCGCCGACTCAATTCGCCCTAGTGTGATTGTTTAGCGTTAACGATAACGATAATACGAATGTTGATCGACTAGGCCGCGAGAGAGGGTGGTGTGACGAGAGTGGCGGTGCTCCACTCCGCCGTATATATGTTTGTACACATGGGTGAACGAGGGTGGCGGTGCTCCGCCGTATACATAGAAACGCATGGGCGAACGAGGGCGGCGGTGCTCCGCGACGTATATATACATGCATATGAATACAAATGACGTATATATACGTGTCGGCGTGGTGGCCGGTGTGCTGACGACGACGTGAGGCAGGCCGGTGTGCTGACGACGACAACATGAGGTGGGCCGGGGCAGTGTCGGTGCGGTGGAGGGCGTCGTCGGCGCGGAGCGGCCCGGGCCGGGGCTGCGGTCAATGCGCTGGAGGGTGTGGCCCGCGTGTTGGGCCAGGGCTGTGATCAAAAGGAGTATATTATATATCATGCATGCATGTCCACATGTTTTTTTTTCTTTTTGCAAAACACAGTACAAACGTCAATATATAGCATTGCAAATCGGCAAAAAAAATAAAAAAAATTGCGAAACTCCATAGCCACGAGCAAGCCACGGCATCGCGCCATCATCCTCACCACGGCCGGCCATGCGACCCCGCCATGCCCATACTGCGACTGGCCGCTGAATGGCGAAACCCTAGGCACTAGGAGAGAGAAAGCCGAGAGAACTCACCTCGGGCGGGCACGGTGGAGGGCCACACGGGCGCGCGCGGTGGAGGGCCGCACGAGGTCGTCGGTGCGAGATCGTCGGCGGTGGAGGGCCGCACGGGCGCGCGCGGTGGAGGGTCGCACGAGGCGAGGCGCGGGCTCCGGTGTCACGGCGGTGGGCTGATGCGCAGGGGAAGACGAATCGGCGACGGCGCAAGGAAGAAGAGAGAAAGGGCGGCGGTGTTCGACGAGGAAGAAGAGGAGGGGATCGATCTGCGCCAGGCACTGGTGGTTATATACCAGGGAGATTTACTCCCGGTGCCAGCCACCAGCCGGGAGTAAAGGTCCTTTACTCCCGGTGCGTGTTACCAACCGGGAGTAAAGGTACCCGGTTGGTAACACGCACCGGGAGCAAAGGTTTTTTTTTGGCGGGCCACGAAACTGTAGCCCCACCTTTACTCCCGGGTGGGCTTCCCACCCAGGAGTAAAGGTGGGTTGCAATTTCGTTTCCCGCCTGTTTTGAGTAAATTTTTTTAATAGAAATGCAATAGTCTTGTTAAATACATAGTAAATTAAATAAAAGGCATAAAATTATTTTGTTAAAAATATGGATTTTATTTTTCTTTATTGCACATAGGAAAAATCTATAACCTAACTTTTTTATTTTTTGTTATAATTATAAAACATAATGTAACTAATATTTATTATTTCGTTAATGCAAAAATGTAGTGTTTAATTAAAATTATTAAAACTATTGGTTTTGGACAGAAAAATTGTTTTCACATCATTTTAACGTTAATATTTTAATTTTTCATCACTCAATATCCTAATTTAACTTTTCGAGAGAGAAATCCCACCAAATCAAACATTGATTTAATTTGAAACACGACATAATAAACATATAAATTCACAATTATTACATAATATCTCAAACACACACTACATTAAAACACTATATCATCGAGTGGGCATAGCAGTGAACTTCTTCTTTATGTATGTCCCTTGGTTATGATCACGTCGTAACCATGGAGTGTCATCATTTACCAAGATGCTAGGGTCTTTGTTCACTTTGAAGGGCGGAATTCGGTCATCCTTTTTATAATCTTCTGACATGTCCGACTTGTCCTCAATTCCCACGATGACTCTTTTCTCTGAAAGAACTATGTGGCACTTTGGCTCTTTGGTTGAGTCATTATCGTTTTTCCCTCTTTTTGGTTTGGTAGACATATCATTGACATAGAACACCTGATTCACATCCTTAGCAAGGACGAATGGTTCATCTTTGTACCCAATATTACTAAGGTCTACTGTTGTCATTCCATACTCGTTGTCTACTGTTACCCCACCTCCGGTCACCTTGACCCATTGGCACTTGAACAATGGGATCTTCAAAGTAGGTGCATATTCTAGTTATCATATTTCATCTATGCGGCCATAATATGTCTGCTTATTCTCATTCGGGTCTGTGGCATCTATGCGGACACCACTGTTTTGGTTGGTACTCCTTTTATCTTAGGCTACTGTGTAGAATATGTTCCCATTTATCTCGTACCCTTTGTATGTGATGATATGCCATGATGGTTGCATAGCCAATAAATACAGTTGCTCATGGATGCTCTCATCACCTTGACATTTTTTTCGCAACCAATCACCAGAAGTTTCCATGTGCTTACGCGTAATCCAAGCTTCAGTCTTCCCTAGAAACTCAGATCGTAAGAGATCCTTGTGTGTCTCAATATACGGATCTACCAAAGAGGAGTTTTGTAGAACTGTGTAGTGCGCTTTATCGAAATAATCAACCTCCGTACCAATATATATTTTTCTCCCTAGTGTCCCCTTTCCGCTTAGTCTCCCCTCATGTCTCAATTCAGGAACACCAATCGAGTCAAGGTCGGGAATAAAGTCAACACAGAACTCAATGACCTCTTCTATTCCATAGCCCTTGGCGATGCTTCCTTCTCTGGCGAGCAGCACGGTTGTGAACATATTTCTTTAGGACTCCCATGAATCTCTCTAAGGGAACATGTTGTGTAGGAACATAGGACCGAGAATGAAAATCTCCTTGACTAGGTGAACTAGGAGGTGTGTCATGATATCAAAGAAGGAAGGAGGGAACACCAACTCAAAGTCGATTTAGACATTGAACCACATCATTCTCGTAGTTTAGCTAGATCAGTTGGATCAATTGCCTTCGAGAAATTGCATTGAGGAATGCACATAGCTTCACGGTGGCTAGACGTACATTTGGAGGTAGAATTCCTCTGAATGCAACTAGAAGTAATTAAATCATGAGAGAACGTGATCATGGGACTTTAAGTTACGAATTCTTCTCCGCACATTTATAATACCCTTTATATTCGAGGAGAATCCAGATGGTACCTTGATGTTGTTTAAGCATTCAAACATGATTTCCTTCTCTTTGTTTAGAGTGTAGGCTGGCAGGGCGTAAGTAATGGCGTCCATCATCTGCTCTTCTCCGGATGCAGTTGTTGTCTCTTTCTCTCAAACAACGCAGGTCCTGTCGTGCTTCAAATGTGTCCTTAGGCTTTCCATACACACCCATGAAGCCTAGCAGGTTTCACACAAAGATTCTTTGTCGTGCATCACGTCGATCGAGTCATGGACCTCTAGGACTTGCCAATAGGGTAGCTCCCAAAATATGGACTTCTTCTTCCACATGGGTGCGTGACCGTTAGCGTCGCTTCGTAAACAAAGTTGGTCGCCATGTCCTTTTCCAAAGATGACTTTCACATCATTGACCATATCGAGTACATCCTCACCGGTTTTGGTTGTGAGGCTTGGTCGTGGTCCGCCTTCCCTTTAAAATGTTTGCCTTTCTTTCTTACGGGGGTGATTTGCGGAAAGAAATCGATGATGGCCAAGGTACACGACCTTTTGACATTTTTTCAAGAATACACCTCTAATATCACCGAAGCGGTGTGCATGCATTATATCCCTTATTTGATCGTCTCTGAAAGATTACTTAGAGCAGCCCATCATTGATTGTTACGAACAACAATGCTCACAGATCAAAGTGTTCTGTTTGTACTAATCCCACACACGCATACACCTTCTTTATTCCACAAAATGAGAAGTTCGTCAATAAGTGGTCTCGTGTACACATCGATGTCATGGCCAGTTGCTTGGGCCTTGGATGAGCACAGCATCATAATGAACTTCCGCTTCATGCATAACCAAGGAGGAAGGTTGTAGATACTTAGAGTAATGTGCCAAGTGCTATGACTACTCGCTCGCTCTCCAAAAGGATTGATACCATCTGTATTTAAAGCAAACCTTAAGTTTCTTGCATCATTTGCAAACTCCGGGAATTCTCTGCGATTGCTTGCCACTAGGACCCATCAAGAGGGTGTCTCAACATATTGTCTACCTTACGGTCTTCTTTGTGCCATCGCAACAATTTTGCATGTTCTTTGTTTCGAACAGACGTTTCAAGCGTGGTATTATAGGAGCATACCACATAACCTTGGTAGGATTTTCTTCCGCGGACATTCGCCCTCAACATCACCACCAGGGTCATCTCGCTTTGATCTTATACTCGATGCATGGCATACCGTGCATGCATCCAATTTCTCGTACTCTTTGCCACGGTAGAGGATGCAAATATTAGGACATGCATGTATCTTCTCGATTTCTAGCCCCATAGGATGTATAACTTGTTTTGCTTCAGTAGGTAGTGGCGGGCAATTCATTGTCCTTCGAAGCATCTTCTTTTGGATTTTAGTAACTCTCCAAATCCCTTGTTAGATACACCATTCTTTGCCTTCCATTGCAGCAATTCTAGTGTGGTTCCCAACTTTTTCTGCCCTGCATCACAAGTTCGGTACAACAATTTCTTGTGATCTTCTAGCATCCGCTCGAACTTGATCTTCTCCTTTTCACTTTCACATTCTCTTTGTGCGTCATGAATGACCTGACAAAGATCATCAGCAGACTCATCTTCTATGGCTACCTCTTCTTCAGCTTCTCCCATTGCAGTATCATTGAAGCACGCACCATCGGGAATAATATCATTGTCGTCCCATTGTTCTTCTTCACATTCTTCCATTACAACACCGGTTTCTCCGTGCTTCATCCAACAAATATAGCTTGGCATGAAACCCGACTTGAATAAGTGTGAATGAAGAGTCCTTGAGCAAGGATATTCCACCGTATTCTTACATACGGCACATGGGCAGCACATGAAATCATCGCGTTTGTTTGCCTCGGCCGCACGTAACAAAGAATGCACGCCGTCCATGAACTCTTGGGAGCGACGATCAGCATTGTACATCCAATGCTGACTCATCTGCATTACATGACATAAATATTGTATTAAAACCTAGAACATAATTAGTTAATTATACAACATGCATACCACCACAAAAGCTATAAATTTAAGAAATCATCGCTACAATGTAGACAATCCCAACTACCACTAAAAATACTAAAGCTAAAATGCACTTCAGCAGCACAAGGATTTCGCGACCAAGCCCAACTAAAACAGACAGATCCCCCGTTTGTTCTATATCTTTGGGCTTCTTCGGCTGGATCACTACCTCATTAGCCGCCATATCTGCCTGTTGTGCAAGATATTTTTACACGAGTTCAACATACTCTTCCTCCCAGTAGAAGCCTGAACATTCAGTGCCATCCCACTGAAATTAAAATAGAAAATTAGAACTTTAATCATAACCATCATGAAAATAGGTATAAACTAACCATAGTCATTAAATACGATAAAATAACTCACATTGTGATCCGGACACTTGTAGAAAATGCGACCCTTGTTGGGACCCTCCTTCTTCACTCGGTACTCCATCACAATCTTTGTCTCATCACAACACTTGTCGCATGCAATGAGTGGGAGGCCCGGCCTAAGTCACTTTGGAAACCCATGAGAGGCCGAGAACCCAGAAGCAGTTGCCATCTACTCTCTATACTCATTTTTTAATACACTATAAATTTCTCATTTTATAAACAAATAAAATTAAAAAAACTCTAACATTCTCTATATCTCTAAACAATGAAGTGTGCTATGCATGCTACAAATGAACAGTGAATACTAGTTTTTAATAGCTACTTTAACCTTCCTTCATGTAAATATGCAAGCTTGAAGTTTAAAGGTTTCCAGAGCGTTTAACACTACTCTGCTTGCCGAGAAAGTTGCTAGTGTTGTGTCGTTGGCATTTTTCATGGCCGTGGCCATGGTCATTGTGTTCTCGTCTTTTACTGCGGCAGGTAAGTAATTCACATGATATTTCCGCAAATTAACAGAAGAATGGGAGTGTACACACATAACAATCGATTATCGTTTATATTTATATATATACTACGTTTGGGTACGGTGATTGACAGACTACTGCGATGATATCGGGACGTGTGAATAAATAACCATCCGTACTAGTTGACCTTGCTTACGTGATCATCTCGGTGAGCATTTCTCCACCGGACGGCACCGTACTTGGCCACGGAAGAGCTCCGATTCTACGAGGAAGGGAACACGGTCTTCCACGACCGTTGTCGCTCCCTCGTAGAATCAAAGCTCCTCTTTGACGTCCGTTACCGCTAGGCAGAGAACATGCTCGTCGAGATGAACATGGTCCGCAAGTTCAACTAGCTACCTTAACATTCGTTCATGTAAATATGCAAGCTTGAAGTGATTTTGAGCTCAAATTGCTTACAAATGAAAAAACCACAATAAAGAACCATATATATATAGTGAACAAAATGAGATAAGACAATGGTGAAAAATGAGAATATGAGATTGGTAACCTTTACAACTGAAGAATCGACGGAGGAATTGAAGAATGGATGGAGGAACAATGGAGGGAGGAAGCAAGAACACTAGTGCAGTGAGCTTCAAAATGTGCTGAGCTTGGGCTCGGGGAGGAAGAAGGAGACGGCCGGGATATAAAGGGTGACCTTTAGTCCCGGGCGCAAAAAATACCGAGACTAGAGCCCATTTTGGCCGAGGATCAAAGGTCTGTTCTCTACTAGTGTTCTAATCTTACTATTACTTATTGGAGACCCAAACAGCGTGCTAGAAAAAAATTCTAAAAATTCTCACATTAATCAGAAACATCTGACCATCAAATCAAAAGACGGCAGCCTTCTATAACCATCAGATCTATTTCATTTTCTAAAAAATTGTCCACCTCTGTCATTATATAGACAATAAAAAAATAGACTAAATCTAAGTACAAGAAAAAGGCTTGAATTTTCTATTGTTATTTAGATGGATTTACCATCACGTTTTCTTTTTTATAACCATCAGATCTATTTCATTTTCTAAAAAACCACTACTATATTCAGACATATCACAAGCGGTTCGTAAAGCCCATCACTAGCGCTTTTTGGTCTCGGCTGTAAGCTGTCGGTGGTGATGACATTCTCATCATAGGCGGTTTGTAACCGGCGGTGATAATAGCTTATAACAGTCGGTTCGTATTACCAGCCGGCGGTGATTTGAATTTTCAAAATTCCCAAAAATGACATTCTCATCACAGGCGGTTTACAATCAACGATGATGATAGCTTATTACAGTCGGTTCGTATTACCAGCTGGCGGTGATTTAAATTTTTAAAATTCCTAAAAATGGGCTAAAAATAGCAACAAATTTTGTTTCAATCCTGGGAAGCCCTCCCCACTGGCTCTAGCTTCGTGGTACCGGGAAGCTGCTCTAGCTCCAACTCCACGCTAGCTCCCGCTCCAACTCCTCGCTATTTTTCATGTTACGCGGTGCTGGGATTCGAACCTGAGATCTTTGTCCTTTGCTCCTCTAACTGCTCCACCCCTAAATTACTTGTGTTTATATAGCATATCCATTCCCAAGTATTTACTTTTCAGGATTTAAAATAAATATTTAGAATTCTAAATGGCTTCAGATGAAAAAGTCATAAACTACAAATTTGTTGTTCTAATCAAGATCTATGACTTTGATTTTGGTTCTTTCGTATCTGAGGTCGTTTAACAAATTTGAATTTCAAAACGTTAAAACTTCAGCCAGACTTTTGGGACCTCAAATGATTTCAAATGAAAAACTCATCAACTACAAAGTTGTTATTCCCATTGAGATCTACAACTTTGGTTTTAGTCGATTTTCCATCCAAGGTTGTTTGAAAAATTTGGTTGTTGAAATTTTAAAACTCAGATACAAATTTGAGACTATAAATGATTTCTAATGAAATAGTTGTCAACTACAAAGTTGTATATCTCATCGAGATCTACAACTTTGGTTTAATCGGCGCTCACAATCTCGTGCAGGTACCAATGCTCAGTCTCCAGATAACCTTCTTTCTCTCTCTCCATCTGCGCCCTTGCTGCCCTTCTGGCATCTATCATTGGATGTGTCACCCACCATCCACCACTATCATCCTGCTATTGCAGCCCCATCCTTTCCTAACCTCCATTCTCTTCTTTCTTCTCTTCCCCCTTTCTCACCCTGTTGCCCCCATCGTTAATCGCCCTGGCCGTTGACAACCTATCTAGAAACCTCAAGACCTACCTCCCATCGCCATTGCCTCCACCTGCCTTTTCCTAACCTGAATCAGAGGATTCGACAGTATTCCTAGCCTTGCTGCCGGTTTTTAGTATTTATTAACGCAAACAGAATAATCCGCAAGCGCACGGATACCGTTGTAGCTTTCACCCGGGAGTATTCCATGGTATCGATTTCCACGAGGAACGCGAAGTGTACTAATTAAGGGTCAAGATCGTCCAAGAATAAAGATAGATAAATGTTTTTGTGGGTAGAGAGGAATTTCCTAAGGTTTATCTAGTTGATCTAGGAATCAAGGTTACTATAAGTTTACTTACTTCGGGACATCGAAACACTTGCCTCAGACTAAGATGAGAAAGGGGCTAGGAAGTTTAGACTACGGTCCTGCAAACACCAACCCTAACGTGGTGGACTATGTCGGCCGTCAGGGCTGTCACCACCTGGGGTTACCACAACTATCCGTAGGGATGGGTGCAATTCCAGGTAATTGCAAGACTAAGCACAACGCCTAATCTATTGATTACTATTGTAGTTTTGCAAAGACTAGAGCACTTGATGTAAACGGGAATCTAATAAATAACTTAACGTAAATATTGAAATTAAGTAAATAGAGAACTTAGGAATAGTATTTAAAAAACATAGAGATCACTCAAGGATGAATCAAATCTGTAGAAGTAGAAAATTGAGGAAGATCCGACAGATCCGGCTCCTCCTTAGCTCTCTCCTCTTCTCTCTCCATATTTTCTATTTTACAACTAGATGCAAATCATCTAGAGGGACACTACTACAAGGTGCATGAAATTATGAAGCTCTGAAGCGTAGGGCGTGTAGATGTGTGTCTCATGGAGGGGGTCTAGGCATCCTTATATAGGCCAAGGTGGAGTTGGGGCCAAGGAATCGCAACATCATCGAGTCTGCATACGATCGAATTATAGTCGCGTTAGCGATGCCTATAGAATACCACAAAGAAGCAGTGAAAATTCAAAAGAGCCAAATGCACTCAAACATGGGTTCATTGCGTAGAGCTCAATTTTAGATGGATTTTGGTCCTAGTCTTGTATTTTTCTGAGATCGTATAAATTAGTTATATATTTTCGAAGATTAAATTAAGGCTGATTAATTCAGGGTTGACACGTGTCAGACTGTGACAGGTTCTCATGGTCTTGGAGTGGTGTATCAGCTGGTGGGGTGGTCGGAGAGGTTGCAGAGGTGGTCAGAAGGATCACTGAAGTGGTCGGAGAGATCACCGTCATGGTCGGAAGGCTGGCCGAGGTGGTCGAAGAGCTTCGCCGACGTGGTCGGCGAGATCGCCTAGGTGGTCGGAAAGGTTGTCTAAGTGGTCGGAAAGCTTGCCGAGGTGGTCGGAGAGCTTGCAGAGGTGGTCGGAGTGGTCGCTGTCGTGGTTGGAGAGATTGCCGAAGTCCCCGACGCTGGCGTGGTCTCATCATCGGCATGACGTTAGTATGGCGCCATCCGAGCTAAACCGCGGCTGACAGGTGGGTCTGGGGTCAAACGACATCTGACAGGTGAGGCGCGGTTCATGGTGAACCCGCCTATGTTGGTCCATAGACCGCAGAGCTGGTCTATGAAGAACTTAGTCCACTTACTCCTTTCTAGTGTTCGGTTTACGTGCACCAAGTGCTCAGACGTGTGGCCGGCGAGGGAAAAATTACAATCTTCTTCCTCGTCGTGCTCCCGCCGGTGGTGAGCTCACCAGCGAGCCCCTCCAGCGGCGCGGGTGTGCAATTAAGGTGGGCAAAAGCTTGGCCATGCCATAGCGGGTGTCCCGGTGAAGTTAATGTGGTGGTCGGGCGACTCCAGTTGGCTGGCCGCGGTGAATGGCGGCGCGGGTTCGTCGACGTGCATGGACAGGCTACAGTGGTAGTGAGAGCCCAGTTGGAGGAGCGTGTGACTCCATGGTGCTTCTACGACCATGGCGAGCAGGTCGAAGGGCTCCGGGAGTTCTCGACGCCTCCGACCACGGTGGTTGGGGCAAAACGGAGGCGGTGGCGCTCCGACGAGGTGCGGTGCAGCAACGCAGGGCTCTAGTGGGCTTCATCCTCGGCTAAGGTGAGCACGGTGTGTCTCTCGTCATGGCGGAGCTAGTCAGGGTGTCAACGTCGCCTTTACCGCGACGTAGAAGACGCGGTGGTCTCACCATGGTTGTGCTCTGACCATGGTGAGCGCGTGTGTGCGTGCGATGTGTATGCATGGCATGAGCAGAGCGCTCGGCGCTGGTGTTCCCGAGCAGAGGGCTCGGCGCCGCCCCCTTTCTTCCCTTTGCTTCGCGTTTCCGTTTGGCTCAACAAGAGGGTCATGGTGGTCCTTCTATGCTACCGGTTGGCTAAGCCGGAGCAAGAGCTCGTGCTCCGACGTGGTCCATTCATGGCGTCCGAGAGGCTAGGTATGGTCGTGCCGGTGTTCTCGAGCAGCTAGGGGTCGGTGAGGCCTGGCCTTGGGCTTGTGCGCGTGCGGTGCGTGTGCAGCGTGTCCAGGAGAGGAAATGCTCCACCTCTGCGTTTTCCCCAGGTGCGGGAACGCGGTGGCGTTCATGGCGAGTACAGCTAGCATGGTGAGCGGCGAATGACGTGGCTCACCATAGGGCTCGTGGTGGTAGGATGGCGGTGCGGTGGCGAGGCAAGGCCGTGATGAGGCGATGCAGTGCCGTGCCGAGCAGCTACGTCGCTGTAGCCGATCGGGGCGACGCTCCTGGCTCCGGGGAGGTCTGGTTCCACAGTGGCTTCCTTCTCCTCCTTGCTTCTTCCTCCTCCCTCTCTCTCGGCTTGACGTGGGGTGGTGCTGTGCCACAAGTGGCGGCGGCGAACGGGCTGATGGTTAGGGCTCGCGAGCGTTGGCTTTTATAGCCGAGCTCCAAGGCCTCCAATGGCGGACGGTTATCGGGCGGTGGTGATGCGTGTGACGCATCCGACGGCCCGCGTGCGGTAGCGTAGGCACGGCACAAGGGGAAATAGGGTCATGCGATGTGCATGACCCCGGGCCCGCGTCTGTCACTTTGGTCGGGTCTCGGGCGGAGGCTGTGCCGGCGTGGGGAGGAAGACGACATTGTGGCTGGGGTGGTTGACGCGTGGGGTCCGGTTGTCAGGCGCTTGGCGCGTTGTGGCTACGTGCGGCGTGTGACGGCTGACGGGTGGGTCTGACTCGTCAGCGGCTATGCGCGTGAAAGGGTAGGCGTGGCTCGGCTGGGCTAGCTAGGCCGGTCGAGGCAGGCGGGGCTGAGCTGCTGCCTCCCTCCTTTTCCTTTCTCTTTTATTTCTTTTGCTTCGATTCAAATTTAGTTAGAGTTTAAACTTTGAGCTTCGAGTTATGTAGTGGGTCCCACAAGGTGTTTCAATTGGTGGTCAAAATACATCCCATATATTAGGGACTATTGGCTATTTTTGTTATTCAAAAATAGTTGAAGTTTTATACAGGGGTGTTTTATTCTTCCAACAATAATTCTTTACTTAGGGTTTTTCATAAATATTAAGTAAGTTAGTTAAACATCACATAAAGCAAAAGAATCCAAATCACAAGTGGAATTAAGGATGCATGCATGATTTGTTTATTTAGGAATTTAATTACATGTTTATGCCAAGAGTTATGCCATGCTTATGTGTTGACTTGGGTTGGGGTTAGACCTAATGCATCTCTTAGGTTGAGTTTCTATACATGACACTCATCATCACATGGGAGTTTAAACAAAAATTTTGTTGTTGTGATTTTTGGTATGTGTATTTTTGGGTTGTTACAAAGAGGGGGGAAGATTGAAAATTAGTCATGATGTATGTTGATCACACAACCGAGATCCAGTTAACCAACCGGAACCTCGGTTTGTATGTGGTGGATTCCCTTGTGTTTGACCTATAGAGAAAGGAGGAGGCACCTCGCCGGAGTGCATCGGCGAGGATCACATGTAATCCGCAGCCTCGATATCGTGGAGATGATCCTATCCCAGAGGGCCCTGCATACACTGGCTACAGAGGATTCAAGGAGGCAGGACCTTCCCAGCTTCATCATCCAGTGCATTCAGGTTGGGACCAGCCTGGGCCTTCCCAACCTGGATATGCTGGATGGGAGCAGCCTGCTCAGCACCATTCAGAGAGCTCCTGGCAACAGGGCCCGAGTGGGTGATGGGAGGATGGCAACTTCGATTATTACTAGCAGCCAGCCTATGAGGACATCTCCAGCGGCTATCAGGGAGGACGCATGTCTTTCTCTGGTCGCGGCTTCCATGATCAGAACATCGATCACCATCCGCCGCCCATGGGTTACCATGAGCAGCAGATGGAACACGCACGCTTCGACAACCGGCTCACCACCATTGAAGAAGGTCAACAAGAGATGTGAGCCACTCTCCAATAGCACTCCCAGTGGCAAGAAGAGGCAGGACAACGCCTCACCGCCATCCAGCAACACCAGGAGCAAGACAATCAAAACTGGCAATATTTGTTCTAGGGTTTGAACCTCGACCCGCCTTTCTAAGGACCACGATAGCAACTAGCTTGGGGGACGAGCCCCCACCATCAGTCCAGGTAAGTTTCCTTTTCTTGTAGTTTATTATTTTCTTTAATTTATTAAATTTCTGCAATCAGTACCTAAAAAAATGCATAACCAACAAACAAAACAAAAATTTGCCTTTATCTTATATATAATATATATTAGTATGTATAGTTTGATTAAGGTGTGCTTTAGTTACTTGTCTTATTTTTAAGAGTCATATAAATAAAAGGAATTTGAATATAATCTCACATGATAAAACACTAAATAGATGCTCTGTTTTCTTTCAAGTCCCTAGTTTTTAGCCTTGAATTTTCCTGAGTTTTGGATAGAATTGATTTGACATGAGAATTTGCTCTGAACTTGAAACTCATGGGTAGCAATGCTTGATCTAAGTCTAGGTAATTGACGGACATGATATGAGAAGGTCTAAGCTGCTATTTATCTTGTTCTAGTGATACTAAAATTCTTGAGATTTATCTTTGAAAACATAAAAAATCCACATGATGAGATCCTGTATGACAAAGTTTGAATTCCTACCAGAGCCAAACATGTTTATATTTAGGTTAGGAAAATCTCCACTTATATGCTACTTGTTTTACATTGAGTTTAATCAAGCTTTGTTGATACCTTATGAGAGGTTTGTCATGCTCTTAAAATCAAGATCACGTACACACCAACCATATATGCACTACTCCTACACTGGGGGTAAGCACAAAAACATGCTTTCCATCTAGATTCATCCAAAAATGTTTTACTCCTACACTGGGAGAAAACACCAAAAATATTTTTTGTAGGTTTCCATCAAATAAATGCTCCAAGTTCTTGTTACTATCTCTCCAATAAGTGCTATGTAGAAAAGAGGCATGTGGCTATGCAAAAGTTATTCATAAAAAAGAAGAAGAAAAAAATGGACAAGTGTCCAAATTATCAAAACAATGGGTACTTAGATGCCCACCCAAAAAAAGAGAGATGAATAAGATAGCCCATATTTTCTTGCAAATGTTTCCAAGTTTCAAAGGAGAGATATGTTTTCAAGGAGCAAAGTAGAATTAGGTTAACCATCATATATCCATCATACATCCACACACATGCACATCTTGATTTGATTGTATGACTCAACTCTCTCTGGATCCGAGGTTTGACTTTACAATATATGTATTGCAAGTATGCTCTTTTTTGCCTTTTCCACTCCCATGAGCTCCACATAAGCTTTAGTTGTAGGAAGAAAGGCATAACATTATTATTGCCTTGGTGAGGATCCACAAATACCACATATTTTGAGAGACTTGAGAGTGTCATACAATGGAATCTCTGAGTTTTTATTTTGAAAACTTGCAAAAACTCCAGAATAATGGTTGAACAAAGAACTTGAGACATAATGCTTGACTTGATTGTTCTGTCTTTCAATTGCTCAAGACTCAAGTGAAGGCTACAAGACCCATGGTTGAAGGTAATATGAGTAAGTTTGAAAGTCAGATTAGTTTGGTCTAATACGGAGGAGAGTTCTTGTTTGAATACATGTGTACTTTTGAGGAGTTGTTACGACCCTAATTTCTGATCCGTGCCTAGTTTAGCTTTGCTCAGGGACTAGCAAAGGTTAAGCTTGGGGAAATTGTTGATGGTAGTTATCGCCCATTATAAACATCAATAGAACCTGAAATAATGCATGAAAATGATCACCAACATAGACTTAGGGGTTTAAACTGACAATTTCCATGAGTTTTGGTGAATTTGTGTTTTCAGCAGGGTTCAATCCGAAAACCGTCAAGGAGGGTCTAAACGTCAAAGGAAAAACCAGAATTCCGCCGCGAAACCAACTCCAGAAAGTTCTAGAAGACTCAGGAGGACTCCACGCTAAAGCGGAGGCCGAGATACTACCAAGTGGGGCCGCCTGGCCCCACATGCAGGTTGCCTGCCCCCCTATGGGCCCACCTGTTAGCCTCGTCGCTACGTCGGTTTCCCACCGCCTTCTAGGATGCATCTAAGTCGTTGCTTAAGTCGGTTTGATTCAAGGGCTCATGTTGTACCCTTAGGGCTATATAATCCAGCCCCCTCTCTCTAGAGAGAATCAAGTCATCAGATCATTAGTCAAGGTTAGACAGAAAACTAGGGTTTCTAGAGATTAGAGATTAGAGCTCTAGTTCTTCAAGTTCTAGTATAGATTAGCTAGCAAGGTTCAAGAAGAGCGTGGGCTATTGCTCAGGATTCTGGATCTGCCGTCTAGAGACTGGTATAACCATTGTATCTCTATATTTATGACTTTGTGCTACTTTAATATCATTATGTTGATATTTATTATGTTCCTAGTTTGCTCTAGTTGTATGCTTGATATAGTTATGATTAATAATGAGTTTATGCACATGTTCGTAAAGCGCTTAGCTCATTATGCGCGTGAGTTAAGTGGTAGACACTATGTAAGCATGGTGCTTAGATATTGTTTGCCTATGGATGACCTCTACACTCTAGGTCATGTGGTAAATCGTGGATGTGACACTCCCGTTGAGTCCTTTATAGTCCACTCCCTGTTTGTAGAGCATGTAGAACGTGATTGCGAAGGTAGACAAGCTCTATTCTTGATCTTCCTTAGTAATGTTCCTTATGCATAGATCCAAAGTTAGTTATACTATAAATGAGAGTGTATATATTAGGGTATATAAAAGACTTAGTAGATAAGTAATGACTTAGGAATCTTTTGCTCTTAACGAATCTCCTGCTTAGCTATACTACATTTTATGAGTCTAATTCTATCTCTGGAATACCACTATTGCCTTACACTTATCATTTATTTACCCTTTGACTTACCCCTACAATAGCATGAGAGTGATTATTATCATAAGTATACATTTTTGTCAATATCTCTATGCCAACCCACTCCATAAGCTCCTCCCTGTGGTAAAAATATAAATAACGATACCTGGTATACTCCCGGATGAAATGCTACAATGGTATATTATCTGTGCGCTTGCGGATACTTTAATATATATATTTTTCTCTGAAGTTTACAAGTGTCATTAATAATTACCAACCACGTATTTTTGGCATTATGCTAGGGTGACAACCTAGTAACAAGTGATGCTAAGAAATGCCAACAGCAAGTTTGGGAGGAAGCTCGCCGGTGCATTCAAGAAGGCCATGGGAGCGAGCTCAAGTCACTCCCGTGGAAGCTCAAGCACACGCGTCTCCGAGCCCTAAGAGAGCCCGATGCATGAAGAAGAAGAAGAAACTGAGCTAACGGAAGAGCAAGAGCAACCTATAGAGGAAGGTGACGATGATCCTCACCTTGACTTGGAGGGAGATCAGGAGTTGTAGGCGTACAACCACATCAAGGACCGTGAGTTCGTCCACACGCCGGCATATGACCCCGATGTCCTCGAAAAGATAGGTATGGACACCGAATTCACCACCATTTGGAAGGCCGTAGGATGGGAGAAAGTTGCTCCCATTGACGAGCATGGTTCTCGCATCCTAACCATTCAATTTCTATGCTCTTTAAAAGAAGTTGAGGGTGGGATTACATTCTGTCTTTCTGAGAAAGAATATTATTTTACATGGAAAAATCTTGGCTCTCACTTCGGCTTCAATACAAAATGCTCAATTGATCTAGATTATTCTCTCGGAGGTTTTAATCATGATGAATTTTGGAGAATAATTTTAGGTCAAAACTTAGTTGGCAAGTTTCCACCTCGTAATATGAATATTCATCATCCTACTTTGAGGTTCATGCATCGATGGATTTGTCGGTGTTTGATGACCGGCAACCCGTCATGGGGGTACCGGGGCCGGTTGTTCGGAGGGCTTTGGCGTTCACAGAACCCGGCAGTAAACGTAAAGAGATGAATGATTTATACTGGTTTGGGCCCTCTTGTAGAGTAATAGCCTTTACGTCCAGTCGTTGTGTATCCTTCTGTGTTGGATTGACTGTATGATTGTTGAGGTTCCTACGGGGTGCACCCTACCGCTCTTTATATAGGGAGAGAGGGTAAGGGCGCATATCTAGTCCTAGCCGGTTACAAGAGAAGAGTCCTAGTTCTATTACAGAACTTAGCTTTCATAGTAAGAAGACTAAGTCAATTTGGAAGCTTGAAGTCCATGCCACCTTGCCTCGCGTCCTTCAATAGATTATGGGCTGGCCCAAGGCCTGTCCGAGTAGTACCCCTATGGGGAACCCTAGGACCCCGGTCCGCCAGGATTGCCATGACTTTGTTTGCTAGACAAGACATTCGTTTTGTTTACCATGCTGAAATGTGACTGCTCTATGCCATGCTTAAAAAGACATAAGTTGCTCCTGTGAAAGAAATGTTTAATCATTGTTTAGAAATAATCAAGGCTTCCACTGCTATTACTTGCACGTCCCTTGTGACTCGTATTGCCACCAGTATTGGTGCATTGGATAGACAAGATGTGACATACATCTCTACTCCATGCATCAAAATTGACGAGCATTACTTGATGCAAGGGCACCATTTGAAATATGATGATGTAGGGAACCTTGTATTTTTCTTTCCGGGATATACAAATGAGATCCCGCTCCCTAACCCGGGATTCTCTTTGTATAAATCTCTGTCACTCACCTTCACTCTTGTCGAACAAGAGGAAGCACGCAGGAGTTCCATTTCTCGTAGGTCAACAAGGAGCAAGGCTAGGGACAAAGCTGGAAGCTCTCAGCAGCCACCACCCACACCGACATCACCTGTACCTCAGGCACACCATGCGGGACCGTTTCCAGCTATGTAGACGCTTGGGTTCGTGCCTGGGTTTCAGCCTGGCTAGGGATACGCCCCGCATCCACATGAGGCTGGAGGGTCGGGATGGCACGAGGCTGGAGGATCAGGATGGCATGAGAGCCAGGCTCATTCCTTTGACTTCAGGGGGCTACCACCACCCATCCATCCACGACAGTCTACTTCGGACTGTCAAGAGTTGGACGGCATCAACACCCACCTTAGAGGGTTAGAACTCCGCACAGGTGAGATCCAAAATACACTTAACACTCACGTGCAGGATGCGACCCAATGGCAGCAACAACAGCAGCAACAGGAAGTGCAGGCAGCCTACTGGCGATCCATGGGATACAATCCCGGACCTTAGGCCTCGAGCTAGCTTGGGGGAGGACCCCCGTAGAGGTACCTTGTATCTTTTATTTTCTGCATTTATTTTTGTTATTAGCATTTAAAAAAATTCTGAAAATTTGAAAATAACAAAAAAATAAAATACGATAAAAATATAAAAAATATGAATTCCACTCTCATATGTATTAAAAGAATATTTAGTTTCTCCTATATTGAAATGATGAATAGTTGCTCTGTCTATAATTCATCTGTGCCTAGGTTATAACTTAGTATTTCCTAAGATTTAAGTTTGTTGGTTAAAAATGTCTCATCCTGAAAACTTGAAAACTTGTGGGTTTGTAAATGCATGTTCCTTTTCTAAGTTGTTGCGAGTTATGATATGGCACAAATAGAATTTGCTATGATTTTGTTCTAAGAGAGTCTTGACATCCGGAGATTTCATTTTCAAAAATACTAAAATTCAAAGTTTCTCAATGATTATGAATACCTACCAATGCCATATGACATGATATTCAAATTTAAACCTTAGTCATATGCTACTTGTTATTGCATTGAGCTTTGTCAAATGATTGTGACCCGTGTTGAGATTCTCGTCATGCACCCATGATCAAGACACACGTACGCCCACAAATAAACTGCTGACTCTTACACTGAAAGTTACGTACAAACATACTTTTTTCCATCCACCAAATAATTACTCCATCAATTTATCATGTGTCTTTCTCTCAAAAATTTCATGTGCCAAAAAAGAATAGTATGGGCTATGCTAAAAAACAGAAAATAAGGAAAAGAAAAATATCCATGCAAAAAGGCATGAGAGAAAAAAATAAATGCCAACGAGCATGAAGAAAAGAAAAGAAAAAGAGAAGAAGAAATAAAGATAGCCCATACTTTCAAATAAAGACATTCATCCAAAAAAAAGAGAGATTCATGATTCAAAGGAGTACCAAAAATATTTAAAATTAGGACTTTATGAAAATTCCACACACTTGCACGTCTTGATCAAAGTGTATGACTTACATCTCCTTGAGGTCCGGTTTTTAACTTAGCAAAATATGTGATGCAAGTATGCCTCACTTTCATACCTACCCAAAACTCCACTCAAAGCCTTTAGTGGTAGGATATGAAAAGAAGGCAAAATATCAATTGCCTTGGTGAGGTTTTATACACATTGAGCGATCGAGAGAATCATTTGAGGAATTTATATTTATTTTGCAAAACTTATAAAATCTTCGGATAGATGGTTAATCAAGGAATGAATGATCGGTGATTCTGTTATAACCGTTCTATCTTGCAACCGCCCAAGAACTTAAAAAGCTATACACCCCACAAGGATCAAGGTAAAGGGTGGATAAAATACCAACTTATTTAAATCACGAAAGAATGCTTTGTTATAGACATAGCACTTGTGAATTGTATCGCCATAGTAGCAACTCCTGATCAACAACCAAGTACTTAGTTATTTGCTCGGGACGAGCAAATGTTTAGTTTGGTGGATTTGTTGGCGGTCACTAACGACCATTTGTAATCGCCAGTTATAGTCCAAAACAGGAGAAATAAACATGCTTTCAACATATATGCATTTACTATTGACCTAGCTCCACTTGTATAGGAGAACACATGTTTTGTAGGACACATATTCGAATACAAGTGAAAAACATAGCAAAATGCGCAAACACGAAAGCGTAAAGCAGATTCTATACCAAAGAAGGAGAAACAAGCCCACCTACACAACTTACCTGGGCAAAATATCACCGAGGACGTGACCCAGGCCTAGCTAGCAGCCCACCAGAGCAAGGCGGTGGCCAGTGGAGCAGGTCCGGGTGGGTGCGGCCGCACCGCCACCGGCGCGCCTCGGCCCTACCTTGCTCTGGCGGTTGCATGCCGCCATGCATAGGCGGTTCCCTGGGGTTTTCTAATTTTTCAGCGTCAAACCATCCTCACTCCACTATATAAAGAGGGCTAGAGCTCACCTCTAAAACACACCATTTGAAGCTACACCTCACTGCCCTACATTTAAATTTAAATATATATTATATCTAGATATATAATAAAACTATATATTAAAAAACAAAACAATTTATAATTATAATTTAGAACGAAAATGGATCGCAAAAGACGAAGCCTACGTTTAAACTCGCGAAGGGGCCAAGCCCAAGTTCAGACCCCCACGGGCCAGTCGCTGTTCATCTCCTTCCCCCAATTCAATCCGCCGCCAGAACCAAACCCTCACCGGCATGGCGCCACCACGCTCGCTGCCGGAGCTCATCGAAGACACCACCGCGGAGATCCTCCTCCGTGTCCCCCCGGACGAGCCCGCGCACCTCGTCCGCGCCTCCCTAGTCTGCAAGCTCTGGCGCCGCATCCTCCTCGACCCCGCCTTCCTTCGCCGCTACCGCGAGTTCCACCGGATACCACCGCTGCTCGGCTTCCTCCGCAACTCAATCACTGCCAGCCTCTTCCAATCATTCCGCTTCGTCTCCACAACATCAGCATCCCCCATCTCCCAGCCGCCATTCGATTGCGCCAGATGGCGAGCGCTCAGTTGCCGCCATGGGCGGGTCCTCCTTGACACGGGCTTCTACGGCGTCGACCTCGTTGTCTGGGATCCCATCACAGGCGATCTGCAGAGGCTGCCCAAGTCCAGCATCAACATCTCCTTTCACAGCTCCGCCGCGGTTCTCTGCGCCGCGGGTAGCTGCAACCACCTCGATTGCCATGGCGGCCCCTTCCTCGTGGTCTCCGTGAGCTCCCATGATGGCCGTCCCGGTGAGTTGTTCGCTCGGGTGGGTGTGTATTCGTCAGAAACTGGCGCGTGGGACACTCCCGCCCCTCTTAATTTAGGACACGGCGTCCGTTGCGAGGTCGACCGCAACAGGACTGGTGCTCTTATCGGAGATAACATCTATTTCTCCCTTGAGCTTGGTGAAAAAATTCTGAAATTTGATTTGGGCAATAATTCCTTATCAATGATGGATCCGCCGGACTTGTACAATTGTGGTGTTCTCCTCATGCCAACAGAGGAGGGTTCGCTTGGGCTTGCTGGCATTAGGGGTTCAAGGCTTTACCTATGGTCAAGACAGGTGGATCCAAAGGGAGATGCCGGTTGGGTACCACGAAGGGTCATCAAGATTCAGAAACTGTTCCCCAATAACAATCCCCGTTACAGACGTAGTGTGATTGGTTTTGCTGATGGTGTTGGTGTCATATCTGTGAAGACAGATGTTGGCATCTTCATGATGGAGCTCAAGTCAGGTCGGAAGAGGAAGGTAAGCGAGCATGAGGATTGCTGCGGTGTCATCCCATTTATGAGCTTCTACACTCCAGGTACAGTGCTAGTCCATTGCCTAGATGTAATCCTGCACAAGGGCGTTCATGTATGGTTGCAATTAATGTTTATCTATTAAACTGAATATTGATGACGATGTTAGTTAGTTCAAAACTGAATACATGGCAATATCTGAAGATCTCGCTTGATTTTGGTTAGGTCTGAATTTTAAGTGCTATTACTGAAATCGGCACCACATGCCCTAGAAGTTCTTTTTCTTCCTTTTTTTTTCACAAACCAGAATGTTTTGATTGTTGTGTTGATATCTCCTATGGCTGTTCTGAAGTTCGCATGCCAATACCCAAACCTTTTATACCTTTGGGATTGCACCAATAAACCATAAACTAATGTTTTATCACATTTTAGATAGTTCGTTATTTTATCCTACTTTGTAAATACTACACAATAGGCACATTGCACTATTCATCTTTAAGAACCATTTGTGTGAGCAAAATAATTTCAACTTATATGCTACTGCATGGTGCTTTTCAGATTGTGCTGGCAGAAACTACAATCATCATCAGAGACAAATTTGTCACTGTTGAACCAAGGTATGGTAGTACCTGGCTAGTGTACAATTCACCAAGTTAAATCTGCTGCGGTTAGCGACTTTGCAGGTTGGTGCTTTGGAATGTCCACTGTTATTCTCTTGGGTAGTTTAATTTATGGTTGTGTGAACCATCATTGGACCTATGATCATGGCTGCGGCAACTATATTTCAATTTTAATTAGTCTTGTGTACGATGGTGTTTCATTAATGTTTAATATTTTCATTTTAATCAGAAGCTATATTGTGGCTTTTTTGACTGGAAAATGAAGCTGGGTACTTCAGTTTAATTTTCATTTCTGTAACAAGGGTAGCAGTTACTGGCTTTCCATGTACTCAGGAATCCACTCAGAACTAGAAAGAAGTTAGGATTTTGAGTTCAGTGTCTGTCTGAAATATTGGTCGTCTCTCTGGCTGCATACAGTTTTAAACTTCGTTTATTGGACTTCATGAGCCAGAGCGTGCTCCAGCTTTTGTTATTAGAACACTAGAATGCATCCGTAGATTGAGCTTGTTTCTTCTGTTGCAAGAGTGCGAGAAAGTAGTGGAAAAGGATGGTAAACAACTTTTTCTGGCAGTGACATGTGAGCAGCCCCTGTGTTGTAGTTCGGTTAATGGCCATATCCTTTGTCTGGATATCAACTTTTTTGCTTTAAAGGCCAACCTGATTCTTTCATAGTCAGATACCAAATCCAGTGTAACCTTGTGTAAATGTTATGAGTTAGTCACATGTTTTACACATGCTTGTTTTCAGGCAGTGGTGGTTTGTCATCACTAGCAGGCAGTGTTTTCAAGGCGTCGCCTAGGCGTCCAGGCGTACCCAGCTCGCCTTGGGAAACAGTGGCGCCTTGTGGCCTAGGCGTCCAGGCGTACCAAGCACTCGCCTAGACGCCTAACCGCCTTTAAAACTATGCTAGCAGGGACTAATTTCAAGTTCCAAGCCTGAAGTTGTACAGTTTTAGTGTCTATTCAGGGCAGGCAGACTGCTATCTGTATCTAGTATTTGAGTGTTGGTTTGGTTTCAGTACAGTCAGGTGGTTCACACAGTGAATGAAGTCAACACTGTCCTAAAGACCTAAACTAACATGGAAAACATGGAAGATGGAACTGAAGACTATGTTTCAGGTCTGTAGTTAAACACTTAAAGTTATTTTAGTTTATGTTGTGTTCATGATTGAAAACTCCACTTGGAACCGAAGATGTATTCGGTCATCCTTTTGTACGACACCTGAGTTTGCTTTACTTATTCAATTATCAGAATCCGTTAGGAGTTTCCGCTCTCTAAGGGATATACCAGGAAGTGAAATTACACAATTTTTTTTGTTTAGTTTCTGTTTTTATGTACATAAAGTTGCTTGTTTGTCGGATTGTTTGCAGTTTGAAGCTTTATTTGTTGGACGGTGTTTTTGTTTGATGGACTCCTTCAGCTCAAAGTTGTCTGTTTGCTGTCTAGCAAGCTAGCTAGTTTACAAATTCATTCAAGTAGGGTCTGCTGCTATTGAAATTTGCTGGGCATATTAACCTGAAATATTGTTTTTGAGGAAATAAAAAACTATGTATCACACTGTCCATGGAAACAAACAAACTGACATATCACTGAAACTATGTTGACTCCATGTTGATTTCATTTCCTGAAACATTAATCTTACATCCTATCTTGGTCACATGTTCTCAAGACTGTTGTCCAAGTAGAAGTTTCGTACTTTTGAGGAATGCACTTGAAAATCATACGCTAACCTGTTTTATGGTATTTTGGCTTGTACATTATTTTACTCTGCTTGTTACTACACAATAGGCAGCCTGCATCGTTTCATCTTTTAGAACTGTTTGTGTGAGCAACAAAACAATTTTGACTTGTATGCTATTGGAAGGTGGTGTCGAGTCAAAATATTGCTTGTCAAGTAAACCTTATGAATCACACTGGAATATCATCAACGATCAATGTCATGAATACTGCATGGTTGAGCATAAATTTCAGGTTGTGCACGGAAAGGAGTAAAAAAAAAAAAGTGTAACTGATGAGATGTTGTCATTGCACCCCTTTCTGGTAGGCTTGCCCACCATCCATGTAACGTGGCAATTCACTGGGGATGGGATCAGAACTAGATACTCTAGCAGAGTTGATGGCATCTGCATCACCTGATAAGCCATCACTTTCCTTGGAGTAAACAGTGGCTGCCAGCAGAACCTTTCTTCCTCAAGTCGACCTCGATCATCCATCTCGGCTCGTCGCCGTCACAGTAATCAGGCTTCTCTAGCCGGAAGACGACGACGTCAGGATTGTCCACGTCGACAACGGGGAACTCCGGCTGGACGTGGGAAAGGGAATCGGTCTCCGCCATCGAAGGCCTTCCAGAACTCTTCCTCGTGCATCGTCAAGTCTTTCTTCCACGAGTAGTAGTCTTCGCGCAGCGACCACGTGGTGATTCGGAACCTGTGGCTCCACTTGAGCACGTGCCGGTTCCCAACTCCAAAGTTGCTCCAGTGCTGGGTGTCGACGCTGACGAACTTGATGCTGTAGCGCGTGACGGACACGCTGCGGCAAGCTTTAGGGCATCCTCGGTGGCCGTGTTTGTCCTCGGGGCCCCCAACCCTGCCCACCGGAAGCGGCACGTACCGGAGCATCGCGGCGGCGGCAGCGGCAGCGGCAGGTTCGTCGTCGTCTCCGAGTCCGATTGCGAGGACGACAGGTCCATGATCACCATACCACGGTAGTAATCCGCCCAGATCATGTACCGTCGGCGTCCGTACGGCACAACCGCGTCCGTGGACCACCAGCGTAGGTCACGGCCGCCATTGGCGCCACCACGGACGTGCAAGTTCTCGAAGGCCTCCCACTGGCCGGACCCAGACCGGAACACGCGGACGTTGCCCGTCCCCTGCGTCGTCATCCGAAGTTCAGCCACAACGAACGACGGCGAGTCTTCGACGTCGTTGCTTGTGCAGGACATTATACCAATTTCTCCGGTACACATAATACGGTCTGGTAGCAGCAGCAAGGACGGCCGCCGGTCGCGGCTCGCCTGGTAAACGAACGAGTCAGCGAAACTATGGAACGGGACCGTGATTGCGAGTAGCACGACGTCGCGGTGCGTGGCGATGACGTTCCCCGAGGAATTCCTCAGGGTCGGCGACGCCCGCGGCCAGTCGACGGTGAGGACGGAAATTCCGGGCGGTTCCACGAGCTCGAACGAGACGGAGATCTCCTCGCCTTTGGGTGTGCGGGACATCGCTGACGTCGTGATGCGGTCGCTGGGGAAATCGTCTAGCCGGGCACCAAGTCGGCTCAGGAGTCAGGAGTTTGAAGCCGGCGAGCGCACGGGCAACACATCGCCGTCGTCGGCTGTCTGCGTAGTTTGTGGCCAGCATGGAGCTACAGGCGGTGGACCCGCTGGTGTCTGATGACGAAGTCTCGGGCGGTCGCCTAGGCCTACAACGCCGCCGGTGGCTGGACATCTTTGTGTCTCCGTGGCCCAGAACTCCAGATAGATACGTGTGCCAAGGTTTTATTTATTAGATTGCCTTTGGTGGCGTCGGGACAAGTTGAAACTGGAAGGGAGGTATGGAGTTGAAAATTCCCTATTTGACATAAAAAACTTGGCCAGATAAGAAAGATTTGAAGTTTGAGTGCTAAATTAGGAACAAGAAGTTTTTTTTTGTCAAATAAGGAATTTATTCTATATATATTCGTGGCTTCGAGCCGAAGGAAGTTCGGTTTGGGACTTTGGTAGAATTATTTTAATCTGGCTCGTCAATTTTTGCAGTTTGTATATATGCTCCTCGCTACTTATTTGGAAAGAGAGTACGTCTCTCCTATGTGTGTCCTGATGAATGAACTAATTATAAATTATTGTACTAAAATTTAAAATTGCATAAACAGATTTTGGTCGCCAAGATACGTAACCACATTTGTTCGGCAGAGGATATGTAACCACATTTTGATAGCTTTGGCCCCTTTGGATGGGAATAGAACGAACTCTGTATAGTTTAGCTGGCTATTCCTTTATGGATTTAAACTCTCGACTTAAAGTAGGTGCTTGTATTTTTTTTGGATTTATTTTAAGATTTAATGGTCCTATTATTTTAAAGTAGCTGGCTATGTTGACTTTGTCAATCTTAATATCTGTCACCTCAATTTTTTCAAGGTGCTTAGATCGAATGGAATGGAATTGATCACCTTCTTCAACTTTAAGTTTTTGGACATGAGATTTTAAAGAGTTTCGACTCCTAACATGTTATATGACCTCACAATCATATTAGGGCTGTAGCTGATTGTGGGTATCCAATCCACCAAATACAAACAAATATATGTTTACTCTTTCCAAACTGTAGATCGTCCAACCTCTACACTTGCTATTCTACAAGCATTATTACACCGGTGTTTGTGGTCGTTCTCGGAGGCTTGCTCACCCTATAGTAACCCTAGTTGAGCCTCCCTGACGAGTTTCTCTTAGGTTTTTGTTAGAAATGTGCCAAAGCAGAATTAACATGTTTTTATGGAAGCCTGACCAATTTTCTCGAGGTAATTCAGCGCACGTTGAGTGTCATATAAAGGATTTATGGGACCACACAATTGCATCAACAAATCAAAACTTCATCATAAAGGAAAATAGAAAAACGTAATTATTTACTTGCTTGTGTGGTAGAGAGGAGTGGGAAAAGAATGGGGACTCTCTAGAAAACTGGTCCTCAGGCGCTAGTGCGTGTTCCAATGCTCATTCTCTAGGTATTCATCTTCTTATCTTTCTCTCCCTATCTCTCTTGATCTGCACCCCGACCGCCCCTGCTGGCCTCTGTTGCTAGTCGCGCTGCCCACCGCTATCTGACCTCAACCCCATCCTTCCCTAACTTGTGTTCTCTTCTTTCTTCTCTCCTCCCTTTTTCACCATGCTGCCTCATTACCGCCGCCTCGACCGACGCTCTGGCCACTGGAGATCTATTTGGCGACATCAAAACTCACATCCCATCGTTGCCACCTCTACACCACCCTTGCCTAGTCCTAGCCGAAGAGGATTCGATGGCACTCCTTACCCTGTTGTTGACTCTTCCCATCTGGTTGTCTCCCGCTGCACACTTGGCAGCACCCCCACTAGACAAATCACAACCACCATTGGGCGAGACGTCACTGCCAAGCCCCTTTCTAAGCCCGGAGGACATTGCAGTTTGCTGCCGCACTCTGCCACAAACTCTAATTATCCTCACAGCTAAAGCGAGCTTTGATTTCCTTAGAGGGGAATCCACAGAAAATAAGCACAATTGTGATAGTCCCAAGAAACAGCGCTATCGCTTGCTCATTATCTAGCTGATACCATAGTCATCATGAATATCTACTTTAACGGGTTACATAACATGGTTTCCCCTTTACTACAAGGATCCACCTAAAACAAATCACACACACAAACACATCAGAACGAAACCTTAGCGAAGCACAACGTTGCAAATTCCATCTCCTCAAGCAACCTTTGTGTAGGACGAAGCCGGTCACTCGTCCCAACCATCGTTTTCAAAGTCATAGTCAAACTCCTCACCTATTTCAACCACTTTTAGTACAATTTGTACCGGACAACATTCCCAGCATGGGTATGTATCATCGAGGAATGAAATTGTACTAAAATTATTTTTCTTATAAGAAATCAAGCTAGCTACTAGGATAAAGCAAGCATGGCATAGTCGTCGTTTCTCACAACGTTGCAAATTTCATCTCCTAAAGCAACCTTTTTGTAGGACGAAGCCGGTCACTCGTCCCAACCATCGTTTTCAAAGTCATAGTCAAGCTCCTCACCTATTTCAACCACTTTTAGTACAATTTGTACCGGACAACATTCCCAGCATGGGCATGTATCATCGAGGAATGAAATTATACTAAAATTATTTTGCTTATAAGAAATCAAGCTAGCTACTAGGATAAAGCAAGCATGGCATAGTCGTCAATCTCGTGTCGTATGATGTAGGCTTGGGACTCGAGGGGGACAAAACCATCATAGCTGCTACTCCTATGAGCGAGGTTGAGGACCCCATGGAGATCCGAGCTCGGTTCGAGGAAGCCTGCACACTCTTGGATGGTGGGTTGGCCTCACTAGGTGGGCCTGATTCGCTATACAACCTTTCACAAGACCATCGGCCTCGTGTCAGTGTTGATCCGAACCCCTAACTATCCCATGGAGAGTGTTCATGACTTTGTACTAGTGCACGCTACCCTTGGAGCAACCGGTTATCACCTCTCCTCCCCGTCTTCATGTTTCTCAGCAAGATGACTCTCCGATCATCCCTCGCTGAAGTGGTAGACTTGCGGCCAAGAGCAAGTTCCAATCATCTAAACCAGATGTCAAGGCACATAATGTGCTGATGATGAAGAAGTGTGGAGTGTTGGCAGAGACTCGGATGGCAGACAATATAATGCTTCATTTGCCGAGTTCAAGGAGACTTTCGCATCGCCGCTCTCGTCCTTGAAGGTGGTGGCCATGCGCAAGCTCTTTCCTTGGCGCCACAACCGATGGGGCAAGGCAGGGTCTGAGGCGTAGGTCATGTGAGTTCATCATGCTCCAGGGTGGGGGCGTGGTTGCAAGTCTCGCTTTTATTGTAGTTATTAATCCTTGTGTTTGTGCCGATTTCGTTTCCTTAGAAATTTTGTTTACTTTTTTCTTTTTTGCTGTGGCTAGTAAGCTTACTTTGTGTGTAATGTGTTTACGTACTTTTCTCTTAATGGAAAATATGCTCTAGCACGACCAAGAAAAAACAACAATAGGCATGCATCCGTCCGTCATGCAAAAAAATGGAAGTCATGTTTTATCAAATACAGAGAGGGGTCATTAGGCAGATGTCAAAGCATTTAGAGTTATATGTCTTGTTCTCATAACGTGACTTTATTCATGTTACAGAAACAACAATAATAATGTTACACATGTGTATAGAGTATAATGTGCTGAATGACAATTCTACTTCGGCTATATATTCCATTATTCTATTTTGTGTGCATGCTTTATTCTTTATTAGTCTTTTTTTATTATATATTATATATATGCATGACATAACGTATGTATATAGATTGTGTGTTCATTATTTTCTACAGTTCATGCAACGGGATAGGAGGCGTCCTTGGCGACACCACAGGCGCCGACACCCCTCTGAAGCCTCAGGTACCCTTCCTCTCCCCAGGTGTTCCCCCACTGGTTCTTGAGCAGCCAGTACTGCGTACCATCCTCCGCCGTGCCGTACCCAACCGCCGTCACCGCATGGTTCAAGTTGGTGCCGCAGCTGTCCGCGGTCATGACGCCGCCTCTGTAGAACTGGAAGTTACTGGAGTCGACGGCCACGGACACGGGCTGGCCGGCAACAGCCGCGGCGAGCGCCTCGTCGTCTCTGGGCACTTGCTGGTAGCTGCTGACGGCGACGGACGGCTGGACGTTCTGGCACATGCCCTGCGTGGCGGTGTACGGGTAGGCGGCCTCGGTGGCAATGCCGCCGTTGCTGCCGATGACGTACTGGAAGGCGTACTCCATGGTGCCGCCGCCGCAGCCGTTGTTGTTCCCGTTGGTGGAGCAGTCCAGCAGTTGCTGCTCTGACAGTGATGCCAGCTCGCCGGTCTTGATCTGGTGCATGCCCTCGATGGCCGCCACCGCCGAGAACGCCCAGCAACAACCTATGACATGAGTAATGCAGTATGTTTCACATGTGTTCAGAACAGTCTACTAGTAGTTAGTAAATATGTACATATGACAGTTGAAGACATGTGTGTACAATTTCCTTATTTTGTGCTTACCGCATTGTTCTTGGTTCTTGACATCGGTGACTGCACCTTTCCTCCTCCAGTCAACCGCCTGCTGGTCATCTGACAGTGTAACATTCTCGTACTTAAAACCGGGCATCTTCTTGCCCGTGGCCGGCACGGGCTTGAACCCGGTGTACCTCGCCATGAACTCGTCGTGAGTCATGTCGGCGAACCGGTTGATGGCCAGCTGATACTTCTTGCCGCCGCCTGCGGCGGCATTGGACCTGTCGACTAAGGCGGCGTTCGCCCTGAATACCTGGAACCGACGTGCCTTCTCGGCCTCGTCCTTGTAGGTGCGGCCGTGCTCCGCCATCCACTTCTAGTCTGCTAAGCTAGGGATGCTACTGGTGTGAACAATTAATTGATCCTAGATGATCATAAAATGTAAAAATGTTGTTAGGGTTCACTATGGGAGAGAAGCGGGAGTGGCTCGGATCCACCTGTCATTAGGTGCAAGAGCCGATGTATAATCATCTATGTTGTTATTTTTAATTAATAATGATGTAACGAGCTATTGAATAATTTTTGAATTCTTTGATTTTGATGTTGAAAGAATATGAATGCCTACGTTAATTTTTAATGACCTAGAAATATGTTTCCTAGGTCCTTATACATGTATATGGGTATTGTGTTCACAAAATTTTATTCACGATATGTTTCCATGCATACATAATTAATTAAAAGTTTTTATGTTTTCTACAAAACCGCTAAATGAAATAGCTTCCTCTATGTACCGCTATAGCTTTTTGTACCTTCTGAAGGATGCTTCCGCTAAATGTCATAGTCTGCGATTTAAAACCTTGAGTTTAACTAAGTTCATAGAAAAGAGTGTCAAGATTTGTATAAAATCAAATTACTATTATTAGATACATCAGAAACTATACTTTTGTAATAATGTTCTCGTGTGGTGTCATAACCATTTGTGCTCTTTTATATAAATCTAGTGAAATATAAAAAGATTTAATTTAAGATAATTCTAGGAACTAATTTATTCAGAGACGGAGAGAGAGAGAGAGTTTTGTACTACTGCCTTATTTAAAGTGTGTGATGTGTGAAACCCAAGTCCAAAACAATTCCATTATTTTCATTCTGTCAAAACAATTCCATTATTATTTCATAAAAAAGAAGCTGCTGTCTGTTCCTTCCGTGCGCGTCATGCTGTGTTGACTGTTGACTTCGTACATGACCAGATTGAGTGGAGACTTCTACTTCGGAGTGCGTGCATTGATTAGCTAATGACTGAGTCTTGGATCTTCGCACACGGCAACGTCAATATTTATTAGGACTAAACTTTCTCGCCATACATATTCCGTACGTACTAGCCGACAATATCGTATCAGCCATGCTTATCAGTCATGATATAGTGTTTTTCTCTCACAACAAATCAACATCAACCGGTTTATAAAGCCACAAAAACGATCAAACGAATAGGGTGATTGAATCATAATTTTCATTTTTTTGTGGATTTTGATATCCCTTGAACACACATTATTTTACTTACTATTTAATTTATCCTTCCATGCATACTATCTCTAATACGCTTCGTTTACATTGTTTGATTTATTTTCCAAATATTCCTAAAAAGTGTTTACTGAAAAGACTAGGGGAATGTATTTGGAAACACAATAATAATCTTGCGTTTCTTAGATTTGCTGGTTGGTCAATTTTTGACAAAAAAAAAAAAAACGAATGACAGACTATGCCACTTTTCCAAAAAGCTCCAGCTTTGCAGAAATCTAACAACTTGGAATAGCGAGAGTATATATATTTTTAGATTTATATCCAGGCAATTATTTTGGAAAAGTACGAATTATAAAAGATATATAATAATAAACTACAATTCACTAGCAGTTTATACTACGGTAGTTCGAAAATGCTGCTGTCGACACGAGCGCGTGATGACCCTACACTGATGGGCCCATTCCGTCTGTTTCCATGTGGGCTGAATCTTGGGTTTACCACACATGCACTGCACGTTTTTCTCCAAAAATAATAATAAAAAAAAACATGCAGTGCTGGTGGACCTTAGATCAAAATTTAAAACTCGGTCGCGGGCTATTAATACGCTGAAACCTTTTGCATCACAGGCCTTGATTGGGCCAAATTCGGCCCAAGGCTCAGGGTGAAAGGGTCAAGGCTTCGGCGGTGCCGCGAATGTGCGCGCTTTTGGTGGCAAGCCCGAGCTATTAAAAAAACGATAATGCTTCCACGCGGGTATCCCTCCATCCGGCCGCCATACGCCACACTACGGCTCGCAATTTCCGCCCGCGCTGCTCACTCCCGCTTGCAACGCATGCCTCGCTCGCGACACTTGCTCCCTCCCATTGCTCGCCCCGCCCATCGCGTGCCCGGCCCGACCGCCGCAGCCATCCCTCACCGCACCCCCATCCTGCGCGCGTTGCCTCTGCTCTCCCCATCTCTCACTCTCTATCTCGCATGTTTGCTGATAGTAGAGCGCCTCCCTGGCCTCTTACCTAACCCCCAACGCCGCCAGGATGCCTCGCCGCAGCCACCACTGCCGATGACCGCTAGGCGCATGTGCCGGGGCGCCTCGGTCATCGCCGGCTGAGCCAAGGGCACCCACGAGCGCAGACGGATGCTAGTGGTGCACGCGCCATCGGCTCCCACCCCGATGTCCGAATTGACCGGCCCAGGCCCCCTCCTCTATTTTGAAAATGTATGTTTTAAGTGTTTCAAACGGTTCGGAGGCATGTTACAATTGTTTTATATGGATGTTGGAATAGTAGATCAGGGACGTTGCATATGTTGTAATTGTTTTAGAGACATGTTGCAAGCGTTTGTTCAAAATGTTTCATCTGTCCAGACGATTGTTGCAAGCGTTTTGATCTGGATGTTGCATATGTTTCACACATATGTTGCAACAGGATGTTCTGAATATTTCATCTGTAGTTTTATGTTGCAGCAAGAGTTTTCATGTTTTAAGTTACAAGTGTTTTATCTGCATGTTGCATATGTTTCACACATATGTTGCAAGTGTATGTGGCCGGTGGTCGGGGCGCGACGGGGCAGGGCGAACAGGCGACTCATGGCACGGGTCGAATCGAGGCAGACATGGCGGGCGCTTGCGAGACGAGTTGTCTGGACGCGCAGGCATAGCGATGGGCCAAGATGCGCGTGCGGGACGGAACGAATTAGTGGACGGGTGCAGGCGCTAGGCATACCGCTAAAAAAAGCAGCGGTGCTTTGGTGCTGTGGATTTGGATGGCAACGTGGATGCGACGGCTTGGCGCCCCTGCTGCACAGCGGGCTCGCAGAGCTCTAGGACCAGGCTCGTGCAGCGAGCCGGCATGTGGTTACGCGGACAGAACGAGCCATGTGCCCACGTATGCATACTTTGTGACCGGACAGGCGGGTCGCCGTGCGACGCGAAGCGCGCGCACATCATGCTCGTGCCTGATGGTGACATGCGGGGTTTGTTGCGCTCGCATGTACCAGTCTGCAGTGGAGGGAGGGAAGGCAGCAAATCCGTGTTCTTGTGCAAGTGCCTCGCACCTCACGTGTATCACGAAATCGAACCATGGGAGGGAAAAAACAAACCAACCATGCACATTGTAGCCATTGAACTGTATGTGTGATACTTAAAATTGCATGTTACAGAACCATTGCAGCATGTTACAGAACCGTATGTGTCATCACTACCGGTTTTTTTTCTTGAACCATCATTGATAGACTGTATAAAAAACAACATAACTTTTTCATATGATGTCTGATGAAGACGAACTTCATATAAAGTTGTAGCACTCGACAATATATACAACTTTGTAGTTTTAACTTTTTTTATTTGAAATCGTCTTGATGCCGAAATATACATCATAAGATTTAATAGAGTTCATACGAAAGGAATCCACCTACTCTATAGTCACAAGTGAGTGTGTAATGGTAGGGGAATGATCTCGGATGGAGAATCAATCAAAACAAAAATTTTAGAGTGATAAAACTTTGTAGTTCATTTTTTTATTTGAAGTTGTTTTGATGATGTAATATTTGATTTACAAGATCTTCTTTAGTATCTTGATCCTTTTAGCCAGCCACACCATCTATTTATAGCCCAAAGGAACAATCCACCCGTTACCTGTTTTCGCTACTATCTAGAAAAATAGGGCAGTGCCCCGTCCGGAGCACCGAACAGCCGGTCCTATGAACTCTAGGCGTGAAAACCATGCTTTCCTCCCTCTCTAGAATAAAGCGGCGGTGCCCTTGTCCGGCACACCGGACAGTTGGTCCGGTGCACACCGCACAACAAGGTGCCAGTGGCTTTCGGCGCGTAAGTCTCAGGTGCTTGGGCGACCGTGTCCGGACCCACCGGACAGCTGGTCTGGTGCCATCCAGGAGGCAGCACCGCGAGCCCAAAACCTCCTATGCAAGCGATGCTAACTCTCAAGTATTTTCACAAACATATTTAAGGCGAAGTTAGCATTTCCAAAGTGTTTTTCATAAACGTTTTCGCTTGCTCTCCGTTGTGCACTAGACCTGTCGGATACCGTGAGAAGGGGTACCCTAAGCAAGATCCAAAAAACGATCGCTTAGATTTCAGTAAGATCGAAACCAGCTAATATTGCTGGCCTCGGCCGATTCTCCGACTCGCCCGAGGCCCCATCATCAGCAGGGCCTCGGCCGATTCTCCGACTCATGAGGCCCCATCACCGCGGACCTCAGCCGATTCTCCGATTCGCCG
Source organism: Miscanthus lutarioriparius (assembly GCA_904845875.1). Lineage (NCBI taxonomy): Eukaryota > Viridiplantae > Streptophyta > Magnoliopsida > Poales > Poaceae > Miscanthus > Miscanthus lutarioriparius. The sequence continues at coordinate 101,314,794 of CAJGYO010000010.1, read as the reverse complement.
AGGCCCCCTCACCGCGGGCCTCGGTCGATTCCCGCCAAAGGCCTCGGCCGAGGCCACCGACCCTTCGTCTCGCGCAAAGGCGGGCTCGGCAACACTCCGCTACCTCTTCCTTCTCCCGTCCCTCACGGCAAAACGTCGTGTCGCATCAACTCAATAATCGCTGCCCCGACAACAGCCGCATGCCCGGCACATGCAATGAGAATGGCCGATGGGGACAGAGGCGGGATCTGGGCGGGGTTACCCGCCATCTGTATTAACCACCGTGCACATGGGTTGGCGCCCATGCCTCACTATCTTGTCAACTCCTGCACCGAGGACAATGCAGCGTGGGGAGCCACATCCGGCTCTGTGGCCTCGGAATCGCATTACCAGGGAGCAATAATTCCTCCAAGGCCTCGGCAGCTTGCTCCGAGGCTCGACAGCCCGAGGACCCATGTCCGCCAAAGCCCCCAGCGATGGCTTGGCCTCGGCACCTCTGAGCCACAGCCCCCCTCACGACGTCATCACGCGATGACCTGCCGTCCCAGGCGAATCGGGCGGGGTTACCCGTCACTATGCTATCCACCGTGCACATGGTTGACACCCATGCCTCACTTTGGCTTGCCAACTCCTGCTCAAGGACTCGCCCGAGGCCTCATCACCGCGGACCTCACCGATTCTCCGATTCGCCCGAGGCCCCCACACCGCGGCCTCGGTCGATTCCCGCCAAAGGCCTCGGCCGAGGCCACCGACCCTCTGTCTCGCGCAAGAAGGCGGGCTCGGCAAACACTCCGCTACCTCTTCCTTCTCCCGTCCCTCTCGGCAAAACGTCAGTGTCGCATCAACTCATAGCTGCGCTGCCTCGACAACAGCCGCATGCCCGCACAATGATGAGAATGGCCGATGGGGACAGAGGCGGGGGCGGCGGGGTTACCCGCCATCGTGACTAACCACACCGCACATGGGTTGGCGCCCATGCCTCACTATGCTGCCAACTCCTGCACCGAGGACCACGCAGCGTGGGGAGCCACATCCGGCTCTCGTGGCCTCGGAATCGCAGTCCAGGGAGCAATAATTCCTCCAAGGCCTCGGCAGCTTGCTCCGAGGGCTCGACGGCCCGAGGACCCATGTCCGCCAAAGCCCCCGCGATGGCTTGGCCTCGGCACCTCAGAGCCACAGCCCCCCTCACGACGCGTCATCACGCGATGACCTGCGTCCCCGGATGGGCGGGGGTTACCCGTCACTATGCTATCCACCGTGCACATGGTTGACACCCATGCCTCATTGTCTTTGCCAACTCCTGCTCCAAGGACAACGCAGCATGGGGAGCCACGTCTGGGCTCTCAGTGGCCTCGGAATCGATACCGGGGCCAATAACTCCCCCAAGGCCTCGACAGGTTTGCTTCACGGGCTCGGCGGCTGAGGGTCCATGACCACCGAGCCCCCCCACGATGGCTCGGCCTCGGCATCTGCAGAGCCGCTGCTCCCTACGACGCGCATTACGGCGACGACCAGCACGTCGCCCGCCATGCCCTCGCATCAAGCCGTCATCTGAGCCCCACGACGCACAAGACCGAAAGTATGACCAGCATGTCACTTCCGCCACGACAAGGACGGGGCCACTCCATCGACCATACCACAACAAAGGGTGGCGACTACGAGGCTCGGACCGCCACCCCATTTACTGAAGCGCTATGTAGCACCACAGACGCCCCGGTCCTCCCTTAGAGTATAAAAGGAGGGGCTGGGGCCATTTCTGGGAGGGTCCAGAAAAGACGGACACGCCGATAGAACCACGCACTCCCTCGCTGCTTGGGAACAACGCCTCAAGCAGCCCGCACCACACTCGCCGAGACCTCACAGGGCTAGTTCCTCTCTCACCTAGCTTGTAACCCCCTACTACGAGCACTCCGGTGCAAGGAATACAAGATCGATCTCTCGGATTGGGGCGTAGGGCCTCGATTGCCTGAACCAGTATAAACCTTGTGTCTCTTTGCGCCACCATCCGGGATTAGGGGCACGCAGCACAAATTCACTCGTTGGTTGAGGGACCCCCGGTTCCAAAACACCGACAAGACCTAAATCTATATGCATAGAAGTCCAACACCTAGTGTCACTAGATGACCGAATTATCCGATAAGAGCTCCCCACTTAATAGTGCGACCATCTATCCTAAATCTGATTACGCACTCGCATCTTGACTGCCAAAACAAAATCGCTATTTACACCTTTGCCTTGAGCTCAATGGAGTTTTATTTTTCTCTTTCTTCTTTTCCAAATTGGAGCACTTGATCACCGTCTTTTGGCCATCTCCATCACATGAGTGCCATCTAGCTCCATCACTTGGACTTGAATCAACATATCTCAATTACACACTTAAAGCATAGGGTTAGTCCACTTAGGTTTCATCAATTATCCAAAACTAAACTAGGGCTTTCACATGGCTATTAGTAGAAGATGATGTGGATGTCTTGCACGTTGAGATAGAACTTGAGATGTCGTGGATAGCTTTCATTAAGAGGTTAGAAGTTATTAGTGGCATGACATGGCTATTATTGGAAGATGATGCGGATGTCTTACATGCTGAGATAGAACTTTTGATGACGTAGATAGCTTGCATTAAGAGGTTCGAAGTTAGTGGCATGACATGGCTATTAGTGGAAGATGATGTGGATGTCTTGCATGTTGAGATAGAACTAGAGATGGCGTGGATAACTGGCATTAAGAGGTTGGAAGTCAGTGGTATGACATGGCTATTAGTGAAAAATGATGTGGATGTCTTACATGGTGAGATAGAACATGTAGTGGGAATTAGCTTTATAAGAGATATAGATATAGATTTGGTCACAACTTCAAACAGTTGCACCACGAGGGATTGCTCAACGTTCTCTGATGAGGTCCTAGCAAAGTTCAGAAGCAACTTTAGTTTTGTGAAAGGGTTTGAAAACGGGCTCGTTTAAAGTAAATGACCTCATGTGAAAGGGGTCGTGCACTCAGCATATGCTGTCTCAACATTGCATGCTCTCCCGCTTGGACCAGTACCATAGACAGGCGTCAGACGTTTACAGGGGTCGTGCGCGCTCAGCATACGCTGTCTGCGAGTTACATGGAATTGTAGTTGTAGCCTCTGCAAACTTCGGTGACACAGACCATGATGTTCTGTTTCCGTCAACTGACATTCTCTCTGCCTCCGCAAACTGCGTTTGTCCAACGCTATCTAGCTTGTACAATACAGTACAGTTTCGACATTCTTTCGTCAGTGCTGCTCCTGCCCTACGGACCCCTGACACCAAAACCACCAGCCTGATTCATTGAGTCATTAGCAATATGGCTATCACACAACGTTTTGTACTGCTTGAGGTTGAGGCCATGAATCCTCCTGGAAAATGTTCCAGGGGAAAGAATATGGGAAGGGGAAAATCCATTATAAATTGTTCTGCAACCTTAACTTGAAAATATATAATCGACCAAAATTCCAGAATGTCGGTAATTTTCACGACAAAACCTTGACTCGAGTGTGGTTCTGGCCAGTCAATCCCAAATGAAATATTCCGCTGATTAAATTCAGTCTGAATTTTTTTTAGGAAAAAGTACAACTCCAAGGTTTTAACCGTGATAGGGAGCGTCCTACTAGATTGTTCCACCACTAGACCACAGGCCCATTCATACCGTCATTTTCCATAGAAACCACTACTCCTAGTTGCTGGTAGAATATAGGATCTTTTTGGAATACAGTCAAAATTTCTTGTTCCTGTGTTTTTTTTGTGAAATTAAATCGTAAAATTTCTACATTCCAGACAAGCAGCTCTTCGACGTTACATATGCTATAATCAATACTGCCAAATTAAATCTGTGGTACAGTTCACATGACTTGTTCTTTAGCGCCGCCGAGCAAAGATATGGCAACTCCGCGACGCAGATGATGCTAGTCCACTCTCGCTGATGCAAGGCATGACGTCTGCGTCGATGAGACTTCATAGTCTTAGCCACGGGCTATATATGTACCGCCTGATCCACAAGGAGTGGCGCCGTTGCAAGCTACACAAGACCTCTGAATCTGATAGTGCAGCTCAGAGCTCACGATCGCCCTGCAGCCGACCAGCAGCTGTTTACCAGCACGTTCAAGTGTCTTCAGCCACCCTCCTCCATGGCAGCGTCTCCTCATCGGCCCCGTGTACTGATGCTGCTGTTCGCCGCGCAAGGCCATGTCATGCCTTTCATGGAGCTCTCCTACCGGCTCGTAGAGCACGGCTTCGAGGTCGTCTTCGTGAACACCGACTTCAACCATGCCCGAATCCTCACGGCCTTGGCAGGAGCATCCCCTGCCGGCGGGATCGATCTGATCTCCTTCCCGGACAGATGGGCCCCGACGGTGACCGCACGGACATCGGCAAGGTGCTCGACTTAGTAACAGAACCGCTCAATTTATACAAGATTAAGTACGGCTGTCCCCGCTAACACGTTGACACACGCATACTTTCACTCATATAAACCCGGTAGTCCGCCGAGTGTCCCGAAAGACCTCGGTAAATCAACATCACAACCAAGATCGCGTGATTAAGCAAATACACATCACATACGCAGGGTTGCAGCGGAAAATAATATTACAAGTGGATTCATAAATAATAGTACAAGTTTGGGTTTCAAAACTGATTAGTAAAAACAACATAGCTTTCAAAAGATTACATTAATATATGTTCCAAATACATTGCTAGCATAAGTGACATCATCCGACAAAAGCATATAGATGAGAAGTAACTATAGAATCACCGAGCCCACCGGCGGTTAGCCACCATCTTCAACAGGCCGAGAACTTCACCTGCAACATGGTGGGATAAACCCTGAGTACGAGAAGGTACTCAGCTAGACTTACCCATCAAAACCAGAAATAAAGGACACCAAGGGTCATGCAAGGCTTATGAGGTGGGCTAGCTTTACACAGTTGCATAAAAGAGCTTATGAATATAGTGACCAATATAAACTTAGCATCAAGTTTATCATCATTTACCTGTCCACTAGATTAGCACCTTTACTAGAGCACTCACTTATTAGGAGCAAACAATATTAACCATAGCAGGTATAATAAGGCTGTCATCATCATATCATTATTTCTGAACCATTATGTTATTTAGTGTATCTACTTTGGAGATAAGCCCGTCAAGTTCTCACTAACCGGGAGAGACGGCGACTCGAATCGAATTACAACTCAGCTGAGGGGATATTCCTAACTCTCACCCTAGCATACTTAGCAAGGATAGCCATGGGTTACTTTTGGTACAACTTAGGAACCAAATTCGCGGGTTCGATCAGCGCTAGCGCTCTCAGGGATTACCCTTCTGCCAGGACGATCAGGACTTTTAAATCACCTGCCCTTGGACTCACGCCTACGGCTCCCTTCCGAGGCGTACTTTATACTTATCGACTGCCGGCCTGAGTTGAGCTACTCGGCTTCGCGGTCGGTCTCCAGACCCGGCCAACTAAGAGAGAGGCATGCGTTCAACATGAACAGGAAAGGCTCCAAGATTCAGTCCTTAATCGACACAGACGGAGTCACTGCAAACCGGCAAGCCTCCGCTCGGTCTCCATTTCAAATTAAGACTAGTTCTTTTCCACGATAGCAAATATAGCCAACCGTGCCATATGTATCTTCCTATATCTCGCAGGTGACAGGAAATCACCTGACTTCTACCGTGTTTAAGCCGGGCTAAGCACTATACGAGCCTGAGCTACATAAGATTCAGGGTAACAATATCTGGACAAGGATTGGATAACCAATGCAGCAAGTGTTTGCATCCAACACCTAAACTTAATGCAACAATATATATATATGTAACAATAATATTGTAACTGCATTTCAAAAATTAGGAGGCTTAATATGCTCCGGGGCTTGCCTGGGATCCGACACAAGTCAGTTCAGTTTGCTTGCACCGTCATGGTGACATCTCCGGCCCTAGCACTTGCTTAGTCCTTCCATCTTCGGGATATATCCATCAAACGCTGTCTTTGGGTTTGACTCCAACATCGCATCCTTCATGTGGTGCATCTTGCGTACCTAGATGAGATGCAATATACAAGTTCATAAATATGAAGAATAGTACCATGAGACGCATCACAAAATAGCAAGCAAGACAAGCATAGTTTACACTAACACACTTAAGTACTTTGCGATGCTTAACTTAAACATCACACAATCTATCATGCTAAGATGGCAAAGAAGACGACAACACCAAGCATGACACAAGTTTCCCAAGATCTCAGGTGCTCTAACTCAGTCATCATTCAAGGCATAAGTCACACTTAACAATATATAAGCAAACACTATAATTGGAATCTGCCAATTTCTGGACATGCAAACAGCAGCTACAAGATTTAGCTATAACTGGAGTTACACAAATCCAAATGACTTGCAAGAAGACATTTTGGAAAGCTTATGAAATTATCTACATTTCATCTATAACCATCACAGCATGATTCCCAAGTTAAGTAGGTCGAAATTATATATTTACCGAAACTGGTCTAAACAAGACAGAGAGCAATCAATTGTATAACCCAACTTTAAACAACTGTAACTCTTAAACTACTTGGCCAAATGACACCAAATTTTAACAGCACCTATATACATGAATTATCTACAACTTTTGTATAAACAAGTTTCACAACAAAGCACATTATCATGAAGAACTTTGCAAAGTTCCCAGATCTGTCCAGAAACCATATTTGCAAGAAAATAAATATTAACTTATGTTGTAAACACATAATTAGGCAAAACCAACTTTACCAACATGTCACACATGACTAAAGAACACCAGAAAACCTAGTGTCCATGACCAAATAAATTCTTTTAATGCCTTAATTTATTTTAGATAACAAGGTGACTTAATGAACATATACCAAAAATATACCATAAATTCTACAAAAATTACAGTGGCTCACATATCCTCTCAATAGTCTACTGTACAAATTTCACTCCATTTGAATATGTATAGCAACCTCTATGAAAAAGACAAGTTGCTAAAGCAAGAAATCATGTGAGAGCAAGATAAACCAATAACTCACCCATACTTCATCCAATACTCCTGAAATTTTTACCACACATCAACTATCACATGATTAGCATGCCACAAAAATTTCACTGTATTTAGAGCCCTAGATCTGCAGTTATGGAAAATAACAAATTCAACTAGCATTACAACCTTACTGCACAAATCTATTTTTACCGCAAAATATTGAAACTAAAACATGCCATATTATAGATCTAATGCATAGAGAATTTCACAAGGATTCCAAAAAGTCCACATTTACTATTTTATGAATTTCCTATGATTTACTATGATTTTCGAAACTTTCAGCCGATTTAAAACAAATAGGTCCCTTGAGGTACTATTCACTTGAGTCAATGACATTGCAGCTAGGCCCTTGACTTTCGTCGAATTGTCGCGCGAGGTCCTCGACGTAGATTTGCACAGGGAGGTCGCCGGGGTCTCGCTGCTCCGGCCGGAGAAGGCCATGCCGTCGGCGGCTGAGGGGCGGGGGAGCACCAGGGGGCCCTTGCGCACCCGCGGGGCTGCTCGGCTTAGCCCAAGGTGGCCCACGGCGGCTTGGCCACGTGCAGGCGCCGGCTGCGGCGGCGGCGGCCGGAGCTTCCACGGCTAGGGTGGCGGGTTGCGACGGCGAGCACGAGCACGGCGTGAAGGAGATGGCGGCGAAGCTGAGGGTGGTGCTCGTGGGGAGTGAGAAAGCTGGGAGCGGCGAGAACGGCTGCGGCGGCGAGCTCTGCTCAGCCATCAATGGCGGACGCGAGCGAGGGCGAGGAGAGAGGCAAGGAGAGCGAGCAGTGGGGGCGCGGAGCGTCTGGGAGTGGCTCAGCGTCCACAAAACGCGAGGAGGAGGCAAGGCACGCGGCAGGAGGTGGGGGCGCTCGGCTCGCATGGCTGCCACGCCCTGGCCACGCGTCGGCATTTTGACGAGCAGGTGGCGAGCGCGATCCAGCGCGTCTTGGAAGCCATTTTTGGGCTGGTTCGGTTGGGAATTTGATGGTGGGCCTTTAACGAAGTTTGATCTCCATCCGACGCTCTACAATTTTCGTTAAAGGTTCATAGCCATTAGAGCAAAGGATTAAGAGATAATTAGGCCCTAATTTGACATTGTCAATGAATTAATGTCGATCAAAGTAAAGCTCGGTTTTTGTTCATTTTGGGAAGTCAAACTTGGTCCAATTGATCCCATCTTTGGGTATCCTCTTCTCCAAATACTTATCTCCATATTTTATTTTGCAACCCAAACATGTTTCTTACAAAATTTTGGAGAACGCGGAATGTCATCGTCGATGCCCAAGATTTCAGACTTAGGTCTACAAACAGCAGCAGTTTCGATCTTGTAACCTCTGTTTGCATCATCTACAAACTGAACTAGGGCATACTCCAAAAACAAACTATGTTGTACTCAAAACAAAGAACAACTTTTATTAAAGGATCAAGGTCTGGATCAGCTCGGTTTGCAAGATATAAAGCTCCAAAGTAGGGTACCCGCAGTTCAACCTCAGTTAGGACTTAGCCAAATTCCTGGGCTCCAAAACAACACTGTATTGAATATTGTGAGTTCCATTTGACTAGGTTTGAGGCCAAACTAACTCTTGACCATTAAACAAAGTTTGTTCTACACAAGATGAACTACAACTTTTGTTAAAGGTCAAACCTCATAACTGGTACATAAGTCAAACTTTCACTTTATAAAACAATTCAAGCAAGGACATAACTTGTCATTTCATGTGACTTCTTGATTCCAAACTTCACGAAACTTTTCCATGGATCAATATAGATGGATATTGATGCGAGACACATGAAACAAGTACATCCAGCATTTCCCAAGCATACTCTTTAGAAAGGGCAGCATGTAAGCAATGGTGCATGGTCCAAGTTTAAATGGTGACTCATTTTCATATGTTTAACCTAACATCTACATCACTACTTAACATGCCATGGTTGAGCTTAAACCCATTGCTTAACTGGTGACAAACACCTGGGGTGTTACATCGATGGCTTGCCGGCGGCGATGCTTGGTGGCCTCGAGGAGACGATCAGGTCCAGGAACATCAGGTGGGTGGTGGCCGACCTGTCCATGAGTTTCGTGCTGGAGCTAGTCCACAAGGTGGGCGTGCGTGTCGCCTTGTTCTCCACTTTCTCCGCCGCCACCTTCGCGCTGGGGATGCACCTTCCCAAGATGATAGAGGATGGCATCATCGACGAAATGGGTAATAAGAGCAAAACCGGAAACTCTATAAACCTTAGGAAATCACGTTGTTATATATATAAGATCAGGACATGATGGTTCTACGTTTGCAGGGAATGTGAAAAGGAACGAGAGGGTCCAGCCACTACTAAAAAAACATTTCTAGGGGCGGCTGGTAACCCTATGTAGGGGCGGTTTGCCCAGCCGCCCCTACGCAAGGGTCTCTGCAAATCATACATTTATAGGGGCGGTTCCCAGACCGCCCCTACAAATCGATTTGTAGGGGCGGCTCGTATTACCAGCCGTCCCTATAAATCTATTTGTAAGGGCGGCTTGTATTACCAGCCGCCCCTACAAATCGATTTGTAGGGGCGGCTGTAGTACCAGCCGCCCCTACAAACAGGTATTTGTAGGGGCGGTTCAATCTAGAACCGCCCATACATTACGTTTTCCCACAAAAAAAATTCAAATTTACAATTCAAAACCGCGTTGCCGAACGTCCCACGACCAACGTTCCGAACCGCGTTCGCGTTGCCGAACGCCCCGCGACCAATGTTCCGAACCGCGTTCGCATTGCCGAACGCCCCGCGACCACGACTACAAGCACAAGAGTATTCTATAAATTACAATTACAAGTCCAATTCACAAGAATATATACAATGCATCATTAAATATATAAATTTCATACACATTGTTATCAATGTCCTAGAGCTAGCCTTTCAGTCTCACGAAGGTGTTGGTACTGATGATTTGTACCTAACTCAGACTCTCGGTCATGGTAGGCGCCTCTAACGTGTACAATCTAGTCCAATATGAAGTTGCAAAGGTTGCCGAGGAGCTCTAAGAGTTGGTCATCCTTGTATGGGTCTCTTTTCATTCCTTTTTCTTCTCTCCACTATAAGAGAACAAGTTTTGGTTTAGTATTTCATACCATTTATGAAGTTTTTATACTACGGGTGGAGAGGTTCAAACTTACCCTTAAGGGGTGTCTCCTGTAGGCACCGGTATTACGCATTATAGAACATATATAGTATCCACAATGTACACTCTCAGGCTTCTGCTTGGGGCACTATGTGTTTTGCATATGAAAATGTTAAGTAATGCTTTTGACAGCCATGTAATGGAGTACTAAAGAAGTTACACTTACCGCACAAAGCAAACAGCGCGGGGTAATCATTGGTAGTAACAAATATTATTGCTCTACATATGAAGTCCTCCTTTGGGAACGCATCGTACATCTGCTCCCCATGCCTCCATAGCCTCTCCATTTCTTGCATCAAAGGCTCGAGGAACATGTCTATATCAATGCCTGGTTGTTTAGGGCCAGAAATAAGAATAGTGAGGAGAACGTACTTTCTCTTTTGACACACAACCATGTTGGGATGTTGTACATGGTCAAGATCACTGGCCATGTGCTGTGGTCGCTCATCCTCTCATTGAAGGGATTCATTCCATCGATGCTCAAGCCAAACCGTACATTCCTTGGGTCATCGCTGAATTCTTTGTGCTTCTCATCAAACCTTTGCCACTGACTACAATCAGCCGGGTGTGCAATCTTATCATCATCCACCTTGCGCTCATCATCCCACCATGTCATGAGTGCGACTTCTTTAGGGTTTAGGAAGATACGTCTCAAGCGATCAGTCACTGGCAGGTACCATGTTACCAAGGCAGGAATTCTTCTCTGCTTTGCATCGTTGCCTAATGGAGTGTCCTCTGGGGGCTGAGATTCTTGTACCACCTTTTTTGTACCCTTCTTATTCATCTTTTTCCCCGTGGAGGCTTCGTCCCCACTGTAAAGGTCATTGTTCTTGTACCGGCTGGCCCCACACCAGGGACATTTATCCAGTGACTTGAACATTTCGCCACGAAAAAGTATACAGTGGTTGGGGCATGCATGGATTTTTTCAACCCCCATTGTCAATGGACTTATGACCTTCTTCGCTTGGTATGTGTTGGTGGAAACTGAGTTTGGTTGTGGCAGCACCCATGACAGGAGATGCAATAGATCATTGACGCTATAGTCTGACTAGCCGTACTTAGCCTTCAGGATGAGCAGCTCAAGCACAAAACGTAGCAATGTCCAATGTGTCGGACAACCCTTTTCAACACCATACACAGTCTCCTTCGATACTTTTGTCACCCTTTCCAAATTTTCTAGACCTTTTGGGCTATTTAGTAAAATCTCTGGTCCAAGGGCTTGAATCATGTCCTCCAAATCATCTTCATCCCCGACACGTGCTCCACCATGATTATTGGCACCACCTTCATCGTTACCATCCCAACCACCAGCATCACCACCTTGTTCATTGCCAAACTCGAAATCCATCCGTGCATCAAGCTCTGCTGAATATTGGGGCAGGGATTCTGTGGTTTCGTCGTCGTATTCCTCCTCATCCTCGTCGTTAACAATAACCGTTTCACCATGATGAATCCACACTGTGTAGTCCTCAATAAATCCTCGCATAATCAAATGTGATCTGATGATAGTCACATCTATCCATGCCATACGGTTCTTGCAATCTTTACGTGGGCAAATAATTGTATCCTTATTCTCTTTCAATGTCGTTGCATGCTTCTTTGCGGCTTCAATAAATTTATCCATCTCTTCACGGAAACCTGCCTTGAACCTTAACGAACCATACATCCAAGAGTTCCTGTACTCCATGTTTTACAACAACAACAAAACAAACATTAAAGGACTACTTATTCAGATATATATAAAAATGAAACAAATTAATAATTACTTGAGAATAATTGTATATACTTCAGATATATATGAATATAAATCTAATATAATTACATGAAGCATACAAACACACCATGGTAAAGGAAAATTAATTAATGGCCCATTTATCCATAAATAATTAAAATACATAATTATTGATTACAATAAACAATTTCAAAGACAACAATTAGCAACAATTATACTTTACCCAATATCTTTCATACAAACCCTAGTCCAATTTCATCAAACATAAATTTACAAAAACAAAATTAATAAAAAAACCAAACCCTAGATCTAGATTCACATGCACATGAAACATCCATAAAACTAACTAATTGTTCACTAAAATCAAGAAACATGGACCAAATAAGGGTATGATCTTGTTTCCCTCCCTAATTTACCCTAGTGCATTTAAAACTTGGGTCTAATTTGCTTCATAAGTAGCTCAAGCACCATAGAAGAGAGAGAAAAACAAAAGTCTAATTACTCACTAACCAACCATTAAAACTTCAAAAAAAGTATGGAATAGCATTTTCTTACCTTCTACAACCTCTCCACCAAAGGATTTGAGACCAAAACCTTCCCCCGTTAGTAGAGCAATTTTTGGGAGGTGCCCAAGGCCTCCCGACCTTTCTTTCACGGGTTGGAGTGAGTGACCCGAGGAGGAAGAAGGTGCTGCATCTATTTTATATGGGGGCATTTGTAGAGGCGGCTGGTGATTGAGCCGCCCCTAGAAATTGGAGCTATAAATACGGGGCCATTTGTAGGGGCGGCTCAATCACCAGCCGCCCCTGGAAATGCTATTCAATCACCAGCCGCCCCTACAAATAGCATTTCCAGCGGCGGCTGGTGATTGAGCCGCCCCTACAAATCAGAACCCATTTGTAGGGGCGGCTCGTAACACCAGCCGCCCCTGCTGTTCCATTTGTAGGGGCGGCTAGTGTCTGGGCACCCGAGCACGCCACTGTAGGGGCAGCTCCATCACCAGCCTCCCCTACAAAAAAATCGAACCATTGCTAAAAATCATTTTTTACATAGTGAGCCAAACCCCAAGATGTCGGGCATCAATGCCTCCAAACTTCCCTAGATCACCCTTGGCAAGAGCCCTGAGTCACGGAGAGCCATGATCCAGTGCACGATCATGACCAACCCTAGCGCTCGCCGACACTATCGTCTTCAACACTTTCCAGGACATCGAGTCCGTGGTGCTGGCTCACCTCCCCGTACCGGCGGTCGCCATCGGCCCGCTGGAGGCGCCCAAGTCAGCATCAGCGTCGTCCTTCCATTTCTGGGCCCAAGAAGAGACCTGCCTGCGCTGGATCGACACGCAGGCTCCCGGCTCCGTCATCTATGTGGCGTTCAGGAGCCTCACGGTGTTCGACGCGGAACGGCTCCAGGAGCTGGCCGATGGCCTGGCACTCACCGGGCGGCCGTTCTTGTGGGTGGTCCGACCAAACTTCGCCGACGGCGTCGGCGAGGGCTGGCTCGATGGGTTCCGGCACCACATTGGAGACAAGGGCCTAGTCGTCGGCTAGGCTCCCAAGCAGCGCGTGCTCTCGCACCCCTCAGTGGCGTGCTTCGTGACGCACTGCGGGTGGAACTCGACAATGGAAGCGGTGTGGCACAGCGTCACGCTCCTCTGCTTGCCCTACTTCGCCGACTAGTTCTTGAGCCAAAGCTACATCTGCGACCTATGGGGAGTTGCGTTGAAGGTCTTGTTGGATGTAATATGGGCTTCGCCCATATAATATTTAATAATCAAATAAAACTTTATGGTACGTAACATTAAGTGTTGTATGGTTTAATACCATATGGGATTTTGACTGAACGCTGACTCAGCTTATATGGTTGAAAATTATTCATCTAAATTGAGAAGCTGAGAAAAGGATAAAGGCGTGTCACACGCGCGCGCGCCGCCGCCGCCGCCGGCCGGGCCGTGGGCCGAGGCCGTGGCAGGCGGGCGGGCATGGCCAGTCTTTTGCCAATTAAATCCACATTATCACAGGAGTTTTGCTCCTTGATGGTGGAGGCGAATTGACTGCGTTAGTTACCGTCCTTTCTGTCTTCGTCTTCTGGGATTCTCCGCTGCCTCTCTCCTTCCCGTCGCACCCATATATCCGAGTCCTCCGTCAGCGGAGATCAAGTCCTTCCGGCAACCACTCCCGAGAAAACCATAGATCAACAGCTTCCTGGCTTCCTCGTCCGGTAACTCTGCGCGCATGGAGTAGCGGAAGAGCAGGTGCCTTCAGAACCCTCGTCCGTCTGAGAACCCTGCACGGGGTGAGCGGAGATTAGGTTTTTGGGGAGCGATCCACGACTGCTCATCCACGTACATCTTCTTCTCCATTCATGGGACTGCACTGCGAACATCTTCCTGCATCGACTGTGGTCCGCGACTTCGAGCAATGCACTATGTCGACTAGTGCGAATGGAGCCTCCGATGCCCTCAGCATGGGACCCTCCGCTGGTGTCGGGTACCTTAGAACGGGGTACCCCAAGCAAACATCAAATGGGTCGCTAAAATCCCATCTAAAAAATAAAGCTAGAAGGTAAGCCGTGGGCCCCTCACCTACCACGACCGAGCCCACTGGGTCCTCCTCCTCCTCGCCTCGAGCCTCGAGCAGGAGGTCTCGACATCCTGACACAAACTCCACCTCGCACGAGGCTCCCCAGGGAAGGCCTCGGCAGGGAGCGCCGTCTCCGTCTCGCCCGAGGCTCTCCACGGAAGGCCTTAGCAGGGGGTACATTCTCCGTATCGCGCGAGGCGTCTCGTGCAAGGCCTTGGCAAGGAGCCCGATCTCCATCTTGCGTAAGGCCTCAGTCTCCGTGTCGCTCGAGGCCAGGTCGCCCGTAGCCCGTCACCCCCCGCCTCGACCGACCCTCCAGACAACACGTCATGTCTCATTAATGCTTCAACCACTCCCGCAATCTCAGCCGGACGACGGCTCAATGCCACAGAATGGCCGACGTGACCCGAGGTCGCATCAACGCCATACCGGCCGGGACAGGGCACGGCGGGTATTACCGGCCACTGTGTCCTAACACTGTGTCCATGATCAGCGCCATACCGGCTGGGATAGGGTACTGCGGGGATTACCAGCCACTGTGTCCTAACGCTGTGCCCACGATCAGCCGCCCACTCGAGGCCTCGGCACTGTACACCAAGGTCTCGGCGATCTTGGGGTTCACGCCTGCCGAGACCCCTCCACCGCGGTGCAGCCTCAGCATCGACCAAGTCTCGGCCTCGCGCACAGTCCATCCACAGTGGCTTGCACGTTCACCGCCGCACCCACTCCGAGGCAGTCCCGGGGTTCCCACGACGCACAGAATCTGATGGGACGACCACGCCGCTCCAGTGCTCCAAGGACGGACCACTCCGACGACCACGCCACCACAGGAACAGGCTACAAGGCCTGGACACGCCGCCTCTGTTCACACGACGCCGTATAGTTAGCTCATGTACCGTCCTAGTCCTCCCTTCAGGCTATAAAAGGAGAGGACTTGGGCCGTTTAGGGGGACGAAGGGGAACACCTTGTAACACCCACACACATGCACATCCCTGCCGCCTGAGAGCAACGTCTCAAGTGGCCCGCACGACACCCTGTCGTGACCTAGGACCAGCTCCCTCTCTGCTTTAGCTTGTAACCCCGTACTACGAGCACTTCGGTGCAAGGAATACAAGATCGACCTCTCAGACTAGACGTAGGGCCTCGATTGCCTGAACCAGTATAAACCTTGTGTCTCTTTGCATCACCATCCGGAATCGGGAGCACGCAGAACAAATTCACTAGTTGGTTGAGGACCCCCCGGTCCGAAACACCGACAGTTGGCGCGCCAGGTAGGGGCCTCTGCATGTCGGTTTCGTCATCCCAGCAGGTTCCGGATGGCAGACCCCGTACGACCATTGCGTCTCGGCACCGTGGTTTGGTTCGGGAGCCTAGAATTCATATCTCTAGGGCATGAGTACGACATGGTACTCCTCACTCCTCGAGCCCCACCGTCCGACGATGAAGTTACGCCCCGGCAGCCCAGGCGCAGGCGGCGTCCGGGAGGCCGCTCTCGCCGCGCTCGCCAAGCACGACACGAACAAGGCCACCCCGACGCTACGTGAATCCGGGGCGCCACGCCACCCCCCGCCGATATCCTACGACCAGCTGTTGGCACAGGGTCCCTGGCTGGGGACCTATCTAGCCTGAGCTTGGACAAAGGAAAGTCGCCTGTGACACGCGGCGATGCCCAGTCGTCAAGCTCCGCTCCACCACTCCCTGAAGAACCGACCCCGGCGGGGCAGAATCTGGCGACGGCACCATCCCCATACCCCTTTGGGTTGAGAAATGCTGCCGCCTCTTACACCTACGCTTACACTACCGCTCACGAGCATCCCTCGGAACGCCGCCAGTGCTTCGCTCTCGATCTGAGCATCGACGCCGACTCCTCGGATGAGAACGAGGCATGGCCCGGAGTGGATTTCTCCGGACTCAACAACCCTGGGGCTTTGCGCCAGTTCCTGGCCGCAAGCGACTACTGCTTCGGCTACTCCGACTCCGACGATGAAGGCACCTACGACCCCACTCGCGAGTGTTTTCACGTCGGGCTCGGGATGCCGAGGTCGGGCAAAGAGGACGAGGGGGCAGGTAGCCGTTCCCCACTTTGCCCAGGCGCGGGCGCCGTCACACCTCCACACGCCGTCCTGTCGGCCACACGAAATGAGAACGTCGCTCTTGCGCGACCTCAGCGCCCAGACCTAGAACAGCTCCGCGAGCTTCAGGCCAAGGTCGAACAAGACCAACTCCTTCTGCAGCAGCTTCGAGACTCTCTCGAACAGGAACAGCGAGGTCGCGGCGAAGGCGGGGGAGCCCGATGGAGGGCCCACGTTGTGCATCACCGCATCCATGACGACGAAGGGAGTGAGCAACCCCCAGTCTTCAATCGCGCTAGCCAGAACGTCGCGGCTGTGGTAATCTTGGTCCGCGCAATGCCCGAGCCTTCTACCACGGAGGGGCGGCGGGTCCACGGCGAGCTTCGGGATCTCCTAGAGACCGCCGCGGTTCAGCAGGCTGAGAGTTCTGCCTCCCGACGACACGGGGGCGCCTCGAACCTGCCCACGGCACCGCCTCGGCAGGACAGGGAAGCCCTAGCTCGTCCCGAGCCCGACCGAGCACCGATAACCCACAGGGCCCCCGTGCTTCTGGACCGCCTCGGCAATCGACGCGAGGTACACGGAGACCATGAGGTGGTCAGCAGGCGACGACGCCACGACAACGAGGGGCCCACTCGGGGCTACCACCCACACCGAGGTGGTCGCTACGACAGCGGGGTGGACCGCAGTCCTTCCCCTGAACCGCCAGGCCCTCGGGTCTTCAGCAGGGCCATCCGCGCTGCTCTTGTCCCCGCCCGGTTTCGGCAACCAGCCAATCTCGTGAAGTACAGCGGCGAGACCAACCCTAAACTCTGGCTTGCCGATTACCGCCTGGCCTGCTAGCTAGGTGGCGCGGACGATGACCTGCTCATCATCCGCAACCTCCCCTTGCTCTTGTCGGACTCAGCGCGAGCCTGGCTCGAGCATCTTCCTCCCTAACAAATCCACGACTGGCGCGACTTGGTGAGGATATTCGTCGGGAACTTCCAGGGCACATACGTGTGCCCTGGGAACTCCTGGGATCTTAAGAGCTGTCACCAGAAGCCGGATGAGTCTCTCCGAGACTTCATCCGGTGCTTCTCCAAACAGTGCACCGAGTTGCCCAGCGTCGGCGACTCAGAGATCGTCCAGGCTTTCCTCTCTGGCACCACTTGTCGAGACTTGGTTCGAGAGTTAGGTCAGAACGTGCCGCGCTCTGCTGCCGCGCTCCTCGACATCGCCACCAGCTTCGCCTCAGGTGAAGAGGCTGTTGGAGCCATCTTCCCCGACACCGACACCAAGGGTAAGCGGAGGGACGAGGCACCCGAGGCCTCAGCCTCCCACCTCCCCAAGAGAAAGAAAAAGGGGCGCCTAGGGAAGCAGGAGGTCCTAGAAGCTGATCTGATCGCGGCCGCAGAACGCAAGAACCCCCGAGGCTTCAAAGGCCTTAGGCCCTTCGACGACATGCTCAAAAAACCCTACCCTTACCACTAGGGTCCGGTCAAACACGCTCTCGAGGATTGCACCATGCTGCGGCGTTACTACGCCAGGCTCAGGCTCCCCAACGACGACGCCAAGCAGAAGGGTGCCGGCGACCGAGACGAGGACAAGGACGATGGGTTCCCCGAGGTACGCAACGCCTTCATGATCTTCGGTGGGCCCTCGGCATGCCTTACGGCGCGGCAGCGCAAGAGGGAGCGCCGAGAAGTCTTCTCGGTCAAGGTGGCCACCCCCAGTACCTCGACTGGTCTCGAGAGGCGATTACTTTTGATCGAGATGACCACCCTGACCATGTTCCGAACCTCGGGCAGTACCCACTGGTTGTCGACCCGATCATTGGCAACACCCGACTCTCCAAGGTGTTGATGGACGGAGGCAGCGGCCTCAACATCCTCTACGCCAACACCCTGGAGCTCTTGGAGATCGACCGGTCAAGGCTCCGAGGTGACATCACACCCTTCCATGGCATCGTGCTAGGGAAGTGCACGCGACCCCTCGGGCGCATCGACCTTCCTGTCTGCTTCGGCACCCCCTCCAACTACCGCAAGGAAGTCCTCACCTTCGAGGTAGTCGGGTTTGGAGGAGCCTACCACGCCATCCTGGGGCGGCCGTGCTACGCCAAGTTCATGGCAGTGCCCAGCTATACCTACCTCAAGCTCAAGATGCCAGGCCCTAGCGGTGTCATCACGATTGAGTCCACGTATGAACATGCATACGACTGCGACGTCGAATGCATCGAGTACGCCGAGGCCCTTGCGGAGGCCGAGACCCTCATCGCCCACCTCGACCAACTTAGTGGCGAGGTGCCTGACTCCAAGCGTTGCGCGGGGGCGTTCGAGCCCGCGGAAACCATCAAACTCATCCCAGTCGACCCCGCCTACCCTGACGACCGAGCGCTGAGGATCAGCGCCACCCTCGACATCAAATAGGAAGCCGTGCTCATCGACTTTCTCCGTGCGAACGCCGACATATTCGCATGGAGTCCCTCGGACATGCCGGGCATACCAAGGGAGGTCGCCGAGCACGCCCTGGACATCTGGGCCAGATCTAGACCCGCGAGACAACGCCTGCGCCGCTTCAACGAGGAAAAGCGTAGGGCCATCAGTGAGGAGATACAGAAACTCTTAGCGACCGAGTTCATCAAGGAAGTGTCCCACCCGGAGTGGTTGGCTAACCCCGTGTTAGTTAAGAAGAAAAATGGGAAATGGAGGATGTGTGTAGACTACACCGGTTTGAACAAAGCCTGTCCAAAGGTCTCCTTCCCATTACCTTGAATCGATCAAATCGTTGATTCCACTGCAGGGTGCGAGACCCTGTCTTTCCTTGATGCGTACTCTGGTTACCATCAAATCAAGATGAAAGAGTCCGACCAGCTCGCGACTTCTTTCATCACACCATTCGGCATGTACTGCTACGTGACGATGCCCTTTGGCCTCAGGAACGCAGGTGCCACGTACCAGCGGTGCATGACCCAGGTCTTTGGCGACAACATCAGGCAGACCGTCGAGGCCTACGTAGACGACATCGTGGTCAAAACCAGAAAGGCTGAGGATCTCGTTGATGACTTGAGGATAACCTTCAAATGCCTTAGAGAGAAGGGCATCAAGCTCAATCCCGAGAAGTGTGTGTTCGGGGTCCCCCGAGGCATGCTCTTGGGATTCATAGTCTCGGAACGCGGCATCGAAGCCAACCCAGAGAAGGTCTCGGCCATAACCGGCATGGGACCAATCAGGGACCTCAAGGGAGTACAGAGGGTCATGGGATGCCTTGCAGCCCTGAGCCGCTTCATCTCGCGCCTCGGTGAAAAAGGTTTGCCTCTGTATCGACTCTGGACATCTCGCGCATTTTTCTTGGACTCCCGAGGCCGAAGAAGCCCTCGACAGACTCAAAGCACTGCTCACGAATCCTCCCGTCCTGATACCCCTGGCCATGGACGAGACCCTCTTGCTCTACGTCACCGCAACGACCCAAGTGGTCAGCGCCGCCGTAGTGGTAGAGAGGCAGGAAGAGGGGCACACTCTGCCCACCCAATGACCTGTTTATTTCATCAGCGAGGTGCTCTCCGAGACCAAAGCACGCTACCCCCACATCTAGAAGTTGGTCTACGCCGTGGTCCTGGCCCGGTGCAAACTACGTCACTACTTCGAGTCGCACCTTGTCGATCGGTGGTATCATCTTTCCCCCTAGGCGAAATAGTTCATAACCGGGAGGCCTCGGGCAGGATAGCCGAATGGGCTGTCGAGCTTATGGGGAAACCTTGACCTTTGCGCCTCGAAAAGCGATCAAGTCTCGTGTCTTGGCCGATTTCGTGGCTGAATGGATGACACCCAACGCCCACCCACTCAAATTCGAGACGGAGTCTTGGACCACAGATTTGATGGATCCTCGATGAAGACCGAGGTAGGCGGCTGGTCTCTCTTCATTTCGCCCTCGGAGTACACATGCGCTACATGGTGCGGCTCCACTTCACCGCCTCCAACAACG